>OX465296.1:131737559-132937559 GCA_949987735.1 Leucophora obtusa | reverse complement strand
TACACTGGCACATTTTTGTTATTTCCAAATATTCTATAGAAATCCAATTTATTTAAAAAAGAAATTAATTGACAAAAACAATAAAACATTTGTTTTTAATTTTCATGCAAAAACTTTTGTTTAAAACGAACACATAAAATATTATATTTGAAAAGTAAACAAATTAAGTAAATAAAAAATAAATACTAATTTAATGATTGAATGAATCAAATGAGTTAAATCGACTACAAATTATTTTCGATTTGAAATGAAATTGGATCCGATTTTCAGGGATAAAATATAATCCACGATGAATTTTTATGAAAGTTCTTGCTTGTTATTTTATAAAAAATTGCAAGTTTTGGTACTAAGGGGTCGAAAATGTACTATATTTAAACTGGTTGGTACTATTCTGAAAATCAAATTTATCAATCCTTAATAGCACGTTACATATTTTGAGTAACTTAGAAAAAATAAAATACCACGTTACGACTCGTTCTCGTTACATTTACGATCTAGTAACGAGACCTTTTCACTTAACGAAATGTTTGACGAAGAATGAGAATTCGATTTCTGGTTTACTGAAATTTTTTCGGTAAACGAAAATAGGTTATTTTTGTTAAAAAAAAGGACAATCGTAGTGTTTCGCCATCTATGAACCGAGTTTAATTATATATACCTTTATCGCCATGCTGAATAGCACAATAAAATTTCAATTTTTAACTGCAACTTTGCCAAGAATTCGAAAACGTGTTTTTCTTTCAAAATTTAATTTTAAATTATTTTCTATTCTGTTCTGTTTTATTTTTATATTCTAATTGCACATAAATAAATATGAGAAAATTCTACAGAAATTTCTTTAAGTGCATTGAGATAGGGAAAGTTACATCACACTCATACAAGCACAAAACTAAGGTTGTGCTTCAATATATTTTCGTTTGGGAATTGGGACTTTCATCAGAGGTGCACGTAGTGCGAAAATTTTCTGACTGTCATTCACTTGGATGTTACCAGAAATTATTTCTTTGTATGACTGTTCCAGCAGCTCACTACTTACGGTCCTAGACCAAGTATTTCCCGGGCAATGGCTTTCAAGCACCCGCTGAAAGCTAGCTAGAGTGAGAAGGCACACAGTCATGTAACTTGACTGGCCACGGCCAACTTGGCATCTCAGAAAAGTAGGTAAATGATGAATGAACGTTTGCTGAAGCATGACTGCAACGTGGTATTGGACACAAGGATAGCAGCCCCATCATCAATCTAAGAAAGGAGTGCTAGCAACCCACTTTTCTGAACTTACCCTGCTAACGAATCGCTTTGGCGCCCTATGCTCCAGTGGGAGTTAGAGGAATATATATATATAGGTATGTGGTGCGCATAGTTCGGAGACATGGCCAAAAATGTGCCCAAACTATGTTGTATAGAGTCAAAAATGTCTTGATACTATGCGCTAGACCTAGGAAGAGTTTGAGGACAGTCCCTAAACTAACCACATGTCTCCATACTAATATATATATATCTTCGTTTGATTTTCGTTTATATATTACGAAACAAATTATCAAACTGTAACAATTTCGTTAAAAATAAACGATAACAAAATTACTTTCGTTTGGAGAAAAAACGCACTATTTTTTTCAATTATCCACACAATTTAAGTTTTTTCTGATAACCAATTTTTAAAATGGGTTTCAGAAAACCACTTTTTTATGGTATCTATGCATTTTAAAGTTTTTTAAAAAATGAATGGGTTTAGTTGTTTAAAACATTCTTGTTCACAAATTTAAAAATTTGTGAACAAGAATGTCCGTTCTTCCAACAAACATTTTACCAGTAAAATCCAGAACAGTTTTGAATTCATTATTATTTATGTAGTTCACAACGGGTGTGCTATCTGTTGTATCGTCCTTACAAAAAACAGAGTTGTTAACATTTTTATTTGACTTTAACAACGATTTTCTATTGAGTTTTCTATCTGTTAGCAAATAGCACACCCCTTCTGAACTACCTAATTGTTTTTGAACTATTTTATTGCAATTTAGATTCAGCACTTCAGGCGATATTTAAAATTATTATTCATATTTAGCACCACAATTTTTATTGCTTTTGAAAATAAATTTTGAAAATTCTATATTTTTATTTATTAATTACGACTTTTTTATTTTTTGTAAAACGTTTGTCAAACTGATATAAAAAGGTTACCATCACTTAATATTTGAATATAAATTTTCGAGAAAACTTCGAATGTTTAGAGAAAAAGTATGATAGCAATCCATTTATTTAAAAAGAGTGAAATGACAAATAACGTAACACACGTAATTATAGATGGAAATGGTTAATCCTAATACATAAACCAAATTTCTTACGTGTTCGTTCGTTTCCTTTCGTTCGTATAATTATCATTTCTTTTTAGATAAACAGGCCGTATATTAGTTTTATTTGAATGTTCCTTTCAAATTTGAATTGTGTTTTAAATTAAAATTAAGCAAATACAAGTTTTAAATCGATTATGGCGTAAATGTATAGATGCTCAGACATTGATATGTTTTTAGTTTTGAGGTTCGCGGTTCAAATCGCTGTCACGGCAAAAATATTTATTTTATAGTTTTTATACCCTACACCACTATGTGGTCAGGGTATTATAAGTTTGTGCTGATGTTTGTAACACAAAAAAATATTGGTCCTAGACCCACCTTATAGTATACCGATCGGCTCAGAATTTTTTTTATTTCGATTTAACGATGTCCGTCTGTCTGTCCATGCATTCTTGTGCGCACTCTACAGGTCGCAAATATTAAGATATTTTGATGAAACTTGGTACTCCGACTTATGTTGCCCAAGGACGAAGCCTATGGATTTTGGTTAAAATGGGTCCATGTTTATACCTACCCAGCAAAAAATTTTCAAAATAGGGAATCGAGTTGGGAATCAGGTATTTTTGGTAGAACGCCTTCCCAATTGGATTACCAACTTGTTTCTTTTAACAAGGCGTGAGACTAAATGCAATCGATTCTTTGGAATCGCAATGGTAGCCAGTTACTATTTTTCTTACAGAACACCTTTGATTTTTAGTAAAAGAAGGTGTTCTAATAATAAAAAGAATAAGCGAGTTTCTAAAAATAGATATTCTCAAAATAGAATTTACGAATTAAATTTTAAAATAAATAAAAAAAACTTACACATGTGTTTCGTTGGGATTTGATCCCTGGCTTTCTGCGTGTCAGGCGGATACTCTTCCACTGAGCCACCGTCTTGCATGATAATTTATAGCTTAAATCAGATTTTATTTTTTTATAATTACTTTATACTTTTTAGCATAAGCTTGTTTTTTTGATAAAAGAGGTAGTTCTTTAGAATTTATATATAAGGCCTTACAATACACATTGCAATTTACAGAAAAGGGAAGCGAATATTAAAATCGCTTATGGTTATGGTTAAACTAATAGAATTCGACTTATACTAAATTAGACAAATACTAAATAGCATATCAGGTTTAGTGTATATTTATTATATTATCTGTACTTCCACTCTTACTTAAACTTAAATTAAACTAAATAAAATGAAATAAATTAAATAAATAAATAAAATAAATAAATTAAATAAATAAATTAAATAAATCAAATAAATCAAATAAAATAAATAAATTAAATAAATTTTAATGAATTAAATAAATTAAATAAATCAAATTAATTCAATAAATTAAATAAATTAGATTAATTAAATAAATTAAGTGAAAAAATTAAATTAGATAAACTAAATAAATAAAATAAATTAAATAAATTAAATGAATTATATTAATTAAATAAATTAAATAAATCAAATAAATCAAATAAATTAAATAAATTAAACAAATTAAATAAATTAAATAAGTTAATAAATTAAATAAATTAAATAATTATTATTAAATAATTTATTAAATAAATTATTAAATAAATTATTAAATAATTTATTAAATAAATTATTAAATAAATTAAATAAATTATTAAATAAATTAAATACATTAAATAAATAGATTAAATAAATTAATAAATTAAATAAATTAAATAAATGAATAAATAAATAAATAACAACAAAATTTCAATTGTCCTAACAACAATATCTGAATGTGTTTATGTGGAAATTTCGAAAGGAAAAGTTCCCAGAATCAGAGGGTTTTTCGATAGAAAAGGTTCCCAAAATCTGAAAATTGTATATAAACCAATTTTAATGGAAAAAGTAGTCAGAATGTGAACGTTTTTCTATGGCGGAAATCAATCAGATATTAACAAAGAGAAAACATATTTGTTCTGATGGCACAATTTGTACACTCACTAAAGTTTGTCGGTAGAATCTACTGAAAATATCAGTTAAAACAAAGATATATGCAGTTAAAAAGGCGACAAAGGTATTTACATTTAAAATAACTAAAAATTGTGTTATTTTTACCTCCTGAAAAATAACTAACAAATGCATTAAAAATAACTACCAATGTCGTAAAATTAACTGAGAAATTTTTACTACAAAAATTTCAAAACAACTGACGAAAACGATAAAAACTGCTGTTTTTTATAGTCAAATGTTTTTGTTTATAAAAGTTATATTTTAATAAAAAAAATATTTTTTTTCTTTCGATTACAAAAATATCACAAAAAAATATTACAAAAACTCGAAGTAAAAATTCCAAACCGTTCTCCAGTTTTTATGCTTTTATGCATTGGAGATACAATACAAGTTTCTGATTATTATTTGCAAACTAGAAATATATCAATAATAACTAGTATAAACTAAACAAGAATTTTTAAATAAAAAAAATCAAAGACATTTTTTATTTTTTAATTAACTACCAAAAATAACTGTTTGCTGTAAAATTACTGTTTTGGTAGTTGTTTATTATGATATTAAAAATAACTGCTTTAAACAACTGTTACAAAATTACAGTACTTTTCGTTAGTTGTTATCTTAAATAACCGTCATAAAAGTTGTTTTGAATTTTTCTGTAGAAAAATAACTGTAATTTCCGTTAAAAATAACAACTACTGATTACTATACAAACAACTGGCAAACTTTTTTGAGTGAAGCCAATGGATTGGTTCGGTGTACTAGTGGAATATTTCGTTTGTATCTATCAGAAAATTAGTTTTTAGAATGTAATTTCCCTACGGGAAATTTTAACAAACTGTCACCGAACTGGCCCCTTTATATGAAATAGACTGGTCACTTTTACATGGCGTTGTCATAGGACCCCTTGTGACATGTCACAATACAAATCCCAGGACAGGTCCCTGAACTTTGTTTTTTATGAGAGTTCAGTAACCTGTCCTAGGATTTGTCTAGTGACATGTCACAAGGGTTCAATTTCCCCCTCCTATGACAACGCCATGTAAAAGTGACCAGTCTATTTCATATAAAGGGGCCAGTTCGGTGACAGTTTGTTAAAATTTCCAAAAGGGTTATTTCCGAGAACGGAAATTCGCTGTCCTAAACAAAAATTCGGTAGTATTATCCGAAAAAATTTGTTGCAGCAACTGAACCATTATATTGGCATTATAATTGTTTTTTTTTTGGTTATATTTCAAAAAATTTGTACTGATTTCAAGTCAGAAAAAAATGGTATGTATCAAATGAAAAAATATAGGGTTTTGTTGGCCTTTTTAAACTACTTTGCCAAAAGATTTGTTTTGGACGATTTGCAAAATACAAAGCAATACATTAAAATTAATCGATTAACTGACAAAATTGCAAAAGACAATAGATTTTCCTTTTATTTTAATTCTGAATATAATAACTTAAAAGAAATTTTAGTAATTTTTTATATTTTGTTTTGAATAACTGCTAAGAAAAATTAAAAAATATATTTCTTTGTAATGTTACTATTTATTTAATCGAAAACAACTTTTCTGGTTTACTTTTTTAATTACCATTGAACATTTATTTACTCTTCATACAGTGATTGTGTATATCAAAAATACTATTTGTGATAAAGCGCAAATTTATTGGGAAGAAATGGGAAATAGTCCTTTAAATATTAAAAAGCCGTATTAGCACAAAATTTTTAAAATAATTTTTTCACTGTTATGTTTAAAACTAAATAACTTCTCTTTTCAAAATGTGGAACTACTTCTTAATTTGTTGTTTACTACCAAAATGTAAACGGTTACTTTCTAAGATCAAATAATTTAAAAAGTAAATTATTAATTTTTGAAAAATTTTGTTAGTAAATAATTATATTTGAATGACTTTCATGCCTTGTTTGTTTTGATTTTTAGAATTGATTACAATACCTCTTGCTTTTTTTACGATCTTGTTAGAATGTGTTTGGTAATGCAGTAAAGAAATTTGGCAATGAGATTTGTAAGCGGTTATATGGCAATGCCTTGTTAAGGTAATGGGTAATTTTTTCCTGGGTAGTGCCCATATAAGGGTCCTCCCAAAATTATATTGTTTATACGCTGCAGGTCGCAAATATTAAGATATTTTGATGAAATTTGGTACACAGACCTATGTTGGCCCAAGCATGAAGCCTATTGATTTTGGTGAACATCGGTCCATGTTTAGACCTAGTGCCCATATAAGGATCCTACCAAAATTATATTGTTTATACGCTGCAGGTCGCAAATATTAAGATATTTTGATGAAATTTGGTACACCGACCTATATCAGCCCAAGGACGAAGCCTATTGATTTTAGTTACCAGCGGTCCATGTTTAGACCTAGTGCCCATATAAGGGTCCCCCCAAAATTATATTGTTTATACGCAGCAGGTCGCAAATATTAAGATATTTTGATGAAATTTGGTACACAGACCTATGTTGGTCCAAGGACGAAGCCTATTGATTTTGGTGAACATCAGTCCATGTTTAGACCTAGTGCCCATATAAAGGTCACCTCAAAATTATATTGTTTATACGCTGCAGGTCGCAAATATTAAGATTCACGCTGACTCACATTATAGAAAATTTTGACACAAGTCCCATTTTAACCCATTCGAATTTCGGATCCAAACATTAGTTGGCTCTTAACCAGACTGGTGTAGGGTATTGTATAGTCGGCATGCCCGACTTTAACCTTTTTACTCGTTTTTTTATAGATTTATTAAAACATAATACTGACAAATAGGCAAAAAAAGTTCAGACATATTTTTAAGACGTCTTTGGTAAATGTCTGCGCCTGCTGACTTGTCACATAAACGGCGCTGCTAACATTGTCTTTAAGACACTTATTCCAGCTGGGGTTGTTACGGAAAAGACTAACTACACAAAAGAGCAATCCAGCACGACACATTACAGACAGGTCACGGAACGCAGAGAGTCTCTAACTAAGAGGGTCTCTAGACTAATGGAGTCTTTAGAACTGAAAATCAATTATCATTTTAGTTTTGTTATGCGAAGTGTTATTAGCAAGCAGAAATTATCACTCTAAACGATAAGTTCACTAACTTTAAATTATTGCCATAGAATTGACATCATTGTTTCGTATTCTTTAGTATGGTAGTGGGATATCATAAATCTTTTCCAGTATCTATGTCAGTGATGGTATTTGAGAATTTTCGTTTGGTGCCTCAATGATGCCAAAAAAGTGCCAAAAAAGCTTTAAAAGTGCCAAAAAAAATTAAGCAACATTTAATGTTTCAAAAAAATATGTTCAGCTTTTATTTCAAATATTTATACATTTAGTTACTTTAACCCTTAAATGCATGGTGTAGCCATTTGGCAACATACCAGTTTCTTAATAAAAAAACGCCACTTGATGCATAAAACTCAATTTTTGGGCATTGGGGCCCTTTCTGCACAAAGTGCTCTTATAAACTATAACTCAGATTTTTTAAACAGTTATAGGAAAAATCTTGGTTTTGCTTCGTATGTTTGTGAAAAATCTAAAACACGCATTTTTTTTACAAAATGTGCAATATTCAAAAATGTTTGTTTAAATATTTAAAGTGGTATTCTCGCAATAAAATTAGTTTTGGCAACAATAAATGTATAATTAATATTTCATATATTTTTTTTTTTTTTTTTTCTTTTTTTTTCATACACGTTAAAATAATCACAATTTAGCTATTTGGCAATTTTTTTTGGTATTTTTCTGGAAATGTACACGCCTTTAGAAATCATATATAAAAAAATGGTTAAAATTGTAGAGATCATGCATTTAAGGGTTAAGTAAAAAGACAAAAAAAAAAGGCGAGCAACTTATCTAAAAAGTAACCCGAGTTTAACATTACCTACCACAAATATTTTCATATAAAAATGCCATTCTTAACTATAGTAAAGCACTAAACTTACGTTATTTTAAGATAAGTTAGCAGGTCCAAGACTTTCAAAAAATTTTACAATTAAATTTGACAATACAATAGAATCAATTAAAGTTTTTCTAATTTTATCCCCGTTGCTTTTATTTTTAAATATCAAAATAATGATTAAATTGTCCCCGAAGGACTGGAGGGTGGTCCAAAAAATTGTAGATATTTTTAGTGTAGCATTTGTTTTTTTTAATTTTGCTACCCCTTCTTAATAGGCGTGGCTTTTCATGAAAAACCAGCGATATAGACCTTTTATCAAATTATATAGAAATTTTCGTAAAAAGTGCCAAAATTCTATGGGAGTGCCAAGGTGCCATTGAACATTCAATAGTGCCACAAATGGCACTTTTGTGCCACTTTTACCAACAGTGATCTATGTACCACGTTTGCTGAATGTTTTTATTGCAAGATATAACAACAAACAAACATTGCACAACTTCTACGTACAATATCTTCTAATGTTCAAATACATTCATTCCTACACATTGTTGTCATCACTCCGTCGTGGCGGATAAGAAGATGGGTGTACCGTTGTATATGAATGTTAAGAAATGTGCAGCATCACATAGAACCAAAGCACGTAAAACTAGCAAACGATGCACTTTGTAAAAAGGAAATGTAAGAAAAATTGCTCTAAAATCTCATCAAATGATTGTAAATGAATGGGCCAACATTTATTTAGTCATTTTTTTGTATGTTTGTTTAGGGTTTGCTGGGTGCTAATGACCATTCTATATGTTTGTTGATTTTTTCACTTGAGAATTTGTTCCTCTAATTTTCAGTGCATATGTTCGTACTTGAATTACAAATTATACGTATTTACACAACAATTTCATTTTTCGATTCATGTTTCTACCCTACACCATGTTGAGGAATATGGTATATTGGGGTTGAGCTCTTGTTTGTAACTACCAAAAGTTCTAACATACCGATGGACTCATAATCAATTGCTGAGTCGATTTAGTAATGTCAGTTCGTCCGTCTGTCAATATAAAATGAACGAACCTTACAATCATACTGCAGGTCGCAATTCTGTATATAAACAAAATTTTGTGCATAAAATTATAGAGCCCCAAGGACGAAGCCCATTGAAAGTGGTTAAAATCGGTCAAATGTCTCCGAGTTTAAATAAATAAATAGCATTACCAAACCAAAGCGATTTATGAAATAAGATCCTATAGTATTTAATTTATCGGCAGATAGTTCTCATTTAGGATAAAAAAGTCCTGTACCTACTGTGGCTCAGCTCCTCAACATTCTTTTTGATCAGTGTTTTGAAGGCAGAGAAATTGTAAAAATTTTGAAAATTTCATTGCTCTTTTATTTTTTTTTTATTTTTGGTATAAAATTGTTAAATAAGTCGAGTTTGAAAATGAGAACTCAAGGCCTTACCGATAAGTTAACTTTGGAAAAACAAAAGCTTGACGTGTAAAGCAGAAAACCCCATTTTAAAAAAGTTTGCTGTCGACATTTTGGATTTATGTAAGAATATTTAAGCAACAAACTAATTCCAAAACAAGAAGATTTTGTTTTAGTTATTTTAGCAAGCATATAGTTCGGCAACCAGATCCATTCTGTTATGGGAGAAATCCGTATATGAAATTTTTATAGAATATTATAATAACTCAATGTTGATTTTTGTTACTACCAAATATATTTGACCCAGACCCACTTTTTGTTACTCCTTTTATTATATATTTCACTATATTAAGTGCACATTACATTGAAATTATATAGTCGGCACGACCAACTTGAAATTTTTTGCTTGTTTTATATTTAGTTGTTGTTCGTGTTATCGTTGCTCTACATTGTTACGCACAAATTTCCATTTCACTGCATTTATCCTAAATTGAGGTCGACAGGTAAAATGTGGAAAAGTTTTATATTTTAGGTGTTAATGATTCTCCTAAAGACTTGTGATTTGTAAACGTTTTTATTTTAGTGTCAAATCCTTGTTTATTGCTTGCTTAAATATGTTTTACCAAATAAAGCCATTCACGAACCTGCGTACATTAAGAAGGGAGTTGTCAAATTTTGAAGTGTGTATTTGGAAGGCTTTTGTGGATTCTTTTCATGTTTTAAAACTATTATTATCGCCGAAAACATTAAAAGCCCTTATTACGTAGGTTTTTTTAAAGCAATTATCATGAGCTCAATTTCCTTTTACAAAACATAACATTGATGATCTGTGCCCAATATGGATGTGAGGTTCACAGTGTAATTCAACGCTCTTGTGCCAAAATTTTAAAATGAGACATGGTTAATTAATTATTTAATAATATGTATTTTTCTAAATTTCAAATTGGGCAGGTAATTAGAAAATACAGAAATATGTTTGGAGAATGGTATAAAATGTTTCAAAAGTTTGAAGTTAAATTCAAAAAGTATATTAATTTACAAAAAATAAAACAATTTTTTTTTGGACTTACAAATTTCTTTGTTGGTGCCTTTTTAAAAAGCTTTTTTTTGTATTTACAAATTTGGTATGAGAAAGGTGTTTAAAAATTTAATTAGAATTTTGTAAATTTTTTCTGTGTAAATTCAAGAAATAAATTCAAAAACTAAGTTCAATATATGTGACCTTCTCCGAGAAAAGGGACCTAGTGTATCAAAAACGGGTTTGGACTTAAGAGTGGATCCTGGTACCTAAAAGGGTGTAGAATAAGATGAAATGAGTTAGATTTCTGATAAAAATTTATATACCCCGTAAAAACGTACAAAACGACTTGCGAAAATCGATAAAAATGAGAAAAACATTAAAATTTTTTTTTTTTTGATTTTTTTCCGTCAGTCTTCGAATTTTTTTGGAGTTTGGACTTTTTTTCGGTGTTTTGTGATCTGGTACTTCGATTTTCTTCCGTTTGACAATTTCAGTTTTTTCTTTTTTCGGCGCTTTGACTTCAGCTTCCTTTTTCTCGTGATCCGGTGCTTGGATTTTTTTTCTTGCTGGCAGGTTCAGATTTATTTTTCGATTTTTTTTCGCTTTGGGTTCACTCGGTTTAGGAGCTACAAAATCCCGTTTCTGTGAATCAGTACATAAGACCCTGACATTTTCATACAAATACCATTTGCGATTTAAAGATAAACCGCTTGGTGCAATGAGCGGAGGTAATTCGTTTGGTAGCTCAGCTGTTAATCGCAGATTAAATCTTTATTCTTCCGAGTCCACAAGTTCTTTACATACAATTTCGTTTGTTTTGAAGTCAAAGTGGTGGTACTTGGTAATACCTAAAATGCAAACGCTTACAAAATTAATTGAAATGAATTTGAAAAATTAAAATCACAAAATCGCGACAGTTTACCTGGTAATCTTTTGTAAAATCCTTCGAAATGAGTATCCCATGTTCGCCACTCTACTTCACTTCCATTCACAGCATTGTTAAATTTATTACTGCTAGATCTATTGACCGCATCTTCAAAATCTTGGTAATAATCTACATTTGAGCGACTATATTCTAGTTTCATTAATCCGGAAGAGCGATCGGGACTGAACTTGGTGTGGCCAGTTAGGAGGAAATTTATTTTAAGCCAGAATCCACTCGCCAGGCCAAATAATGTATCATTGCATTATTTTTATTCTGTGCTACGCAGTTATCACAAAATAAAACTAAATTTTTAACGGCATTCTTCGTGAAGTAATCGTGAATTTGGCTAATGACAGCATTAGGCCCTTTTCCTATTTCGAACTCTTCGTCTAATAAATAGTTCGACTGAACGTTAGTGAATTTATTATGAATACCAAAAATTTAACATTTACGAGCTGCTTTGAAATATGGCGTTCCGACTTGTTGTGGACTGGATGGATAAGATATATTTTGTGCATAGTCGAAACTAACTACAAGAGTAGAATAAGCATCACTCATCTTGCAGCATTGTTGGTAGAATTCACGCTGGCGTTTCGAATGGTCAAGATGAGTAACAGCCATTCGTAATTTTGCTTATTTTGTATCTGAATGAGATTCTTCCAAAACTCGTCGTAGCATCAAGATATTCTGTTGACAGACGTCACAAAGATCAGTTTTCGGTTTCATAGGCGAGATGTAAGGGCAGTACTTCATCCGAATTTTGTAAAAAGTTTTAATTGCGATTTTATCTTCAGTAAGACAAACTTTCTCAAAACGATGATAAACAGCACTTTTTGTTTCACTGGATAGTAGCAGCATTACTTTACAGTTTTTGTAGTTTGGCATTCTACCAGGAAGAGTTATTGCGAATTTTTCATCAAAATTTTGAAAAAATTGAACGATACGAGTAAGTGATTCCGGTGATAACACACGCGATTACCGTTTTGAAGACTTGCCACTTAGTTCATGTTTTCGTTCAGAAAAGCCAACATTATCACTATGTCGATTCAAATTTTTATAACGTTTTAAACCAACACCGTAAATAAAACAAAACATCTTTCTACAAATATGAATGCCACGAAATAAGTACATTGTATCAACTCTGGATTTATTTTTTACCCTTTGGCCATACTTCTTCCGACTTTCAGTATAATAAATGTTTTCGAGCGATAAATGTTATCGATTAACGGCATTCTTCGTGAAGTAATCGTGAATTTGGCTAATGACATCTTTAGGCCCTTTTCCTATTTCGAACTCTTCGTCTAATAAATAGTTCGACTGAACGTTAGTGACTTTATTATGAATACCAAAAAATTAACATTTACGAGCTGCTTTGAAATATGGCGTTCCGACTTGTTGTGGACTGGATGGATAAGATATATTTTGTGCATAGTCGAAACTAACTACAAGAGTAGAATAAGCATCACTCATCTTGCAGCATTGTTGGTAGAATTCACGCTGGCGTTTCGAATGGTCAAGATGAGTAACAGCCATCCGTAATTTTGCTTATTTTGTATCTGAATGAGATTCTTCCAAAACTCGTCGTAGCATCAAGATATTCTGTTGACAGACGTCACAAAGATCAGTTTTCGGTTTCATAGGCGAGATGTAAGGGCAGTACTTCATCCGAATTTTGTAAAAAGTTTTAATTGCGATTTTATCTTCAGTAAAACAAACTTTCTCAAAACGACGATAAACAGCACTTTTTGTTTCACTGGATAGTAGCAGCATTACTTTACAGTTTTTGTAGTTTGGCATTCTACCAGGAAGAGTTTGCGAATTTTTCATCAAAATTTTGAAAAAATTGAACGATACGAGTAAGTGATTCCGGTGATAACACACCCCAGCAAAAAAAAATCATCAAAAGAAGAGAAAAAAAAACAGTGATTTGGATTTCGATGTTGTGAAAATTTGGATCAGATCCAATGAATTTTACATAGGGTTCTCATAGGGTGGATGTTTTCTTTTATGATCCTTATTCATTGCTTCTAAAGCAGTGACTATGGTTTAATGAAAGTTAAGATCTTTGGATGTTCTTTTTAACTAGCGCAAAGAAATTAATTTTTATTTGTTTTAGGGAATGCTGATAAATTACTTCTTCCGAACAGGTGAAAATATCGCTTTAGGAAGTGACTATAATCTAATTATTTAGAACCACTTTTTCACTACTTCAGTGGAATTAAAAATGATTAAAATAAATTAAATTTTGTTCGAATAAAATAAAAGAAAACTTTTTAGTTAAGCCCGACTAAGTATTTAATTTGAAATCAGTTAAAAAGTTTCGTTTATTTTTGCAAAACAGGCATTTAATAATTTAATAATAATACTTTTAAGTTGTGTTTATTTCAACATTCAAAGAGAATAAAAACTAAAACTATTTGTCTTTAAACAAAAACAAAACAAATTCAATAAAAACAATAACGAATTCAAATGATATTAAAATATAAGCTTACATTTCAATTTTATAAAAACTGTTTATATGACTTAGATATATTTTGATCACAAAATGTACTATATATTTTTTTAAAATATATTTTTGGTTGGGAAAAGAAAAAATTATTTGAAATAAAAAAACCATTAAACAATTTCATTTGATTAAAAAAAAATCATTAATTTACCCTGAGAACTGAAAATATTTTTATGTTTAATAATAAAATAATTGTCTTGAATTAAGGAGAATTTTATTATTTATTTGTTGCCTCAGAAACCAGAACTATATCCTTTGCACTTCCATGTTTTGCCTTAAATTTCTCTTTATGGAAACGATTTTTTGCCAGCTTTATCGCATATTTTAAATCTTCTTTAAACGATTTTTGGGAAGCATTCTCATCATAAGATCCCACTAAAATATAAAAAGATATTATATTTTCATATAAAATATTATATTTTCATATAAAATATAATTTACAATTATGTACTTACAAAATAGAATATTTACAAATTGTTTATAATCTAACAATCTGAGTTTATTATGAATTCCATCGACGTTTAACTTGTCCAATACTTCCAAAGCTACAACATCAGACAATCCTTTTTTAAGTCCTCTTTGGCCGATAATTGCTCTTATAGAAGAAATCTAAAAAAGAAATTTAATTCGATTTTTATACTTAACTTCAACTGCATTTTAGAAATGAAAAAAACTTTTTTTGAACAATTGATCATTTGTACTATCAATTACTGTTTTAAAACAAGGTTTACTATTAAAAGATCAACTATACATAAACTTCATACAAAATATGTTTTAGAAATCTTGTGATATGTAATTAGAGCTAATTGGGAAGTCAAATTTTAAATTCATAAAAATTTAATCAATAATTTTTTTTCTATTTTAGCTGTGTTTGTGCGGCAAGCTATCAATGTTATGTCATTCCCATATAAATTTGACATTAGCCAACGTTTAGTATTAACTCTCAAAGTTTCTAATGTCAAATTTAAATGGGAATGACATAAGCCAACATTGATAGCTTGCCGCACAAACACAGCTTTTAATATTTTTTTATTTTGTTTATATTGAATTTTTTTTTAATTTATTATAAAAACATTTTCAGTGTAACTCGATTTCATGGATACATATTTTTTTTTATGAATTTTAGTGGGTTATTTTGTAAAACGCAACGCCTTGCGTTGCGTTGATTTGTGTGTATATTGTTATTGTTACAAAAACAATTTGTATGGAAAACAACGCAGCGCAAGGCGTTGAGTATTACAAAATAACCCCCTTAATTTATTTTTTAAACTTTTACTGGGGTTTTTTGTAAAAAGAATCAGACGAATCCGTTAAAAAAATTTGTGTGAAAAGCACTAATTAAAAAACGATTTTGTTTCAAAAATTTTGCACAAATTTGTTAGAAACGTATGTAGAACAAGTGCGATTAAAAAAATTAAAGATAAATGATTTTAAGTTTGTGTTTTTCACAAAAATATTTTAACGAATTCGTCTGATTCTTTTTATAAAAACAGGCAGTTAAAATAAAATCGAATAAATAAATATAAGACATTTAGGACCGATTACTGAATGTCCAGTTAAAATTTAGCCGGCAGTTAAATTTAAATTTTATATGGAAAACAACAACAAATGTATCAGTTAAAGTCTCAGTTAGACATTCAGTAATCGGGCATTAAAATATTTAAATACAAATTTTTGTAAAAAGATTTTAGTTTTTGTATACTTACAAATTCTTTTTCGTTACTTTCATCAATGGATTCATCAAGGCTTTTTAGTTCTTCCAATGTATTTATTGGAAACATTTTTGTGAATTTTGGGGAGTGATGTTTCACCAAGCTCTTTATTGCAACATTATTTTCTCCCAAACAACCAACTACCAATGAATTTTGATTTGTGACATCATTTTTAAGAGATTCAATACTTCCTTAAAAAGTAAACAATAGCAATTTTAAAAAATATATTCAAATATAATGAAAATAATAAAATTTACCTTTTAAAGAATTAATCTCTTCCTCAACGTTTTTAATATCGGTTTTAACCGATTGAAATTGTTCTGAAAGATAGATAAATAGTAAATGAATAGAAAACATAACGATAAAATACTAAAAATTACATAACATTCATTTTTTTCTCCACCTCTCTAAGCAAATATACTAGTTCAAAATGCGAATCCACTGTTTGTGGTATTAATTTTGATCTTTTAGCCATATTTAAAAATAAAAACAATATATAAATCTGAAATTAAATATAAACCTCCATATTAGTGTAATA
The DNA here is from genome assembly GCA_949987735.1 of Leucophora obtusa. Taxonomy (NCBI): domain Eukaryota; kingdom Metazoa; phylum Arthropoda; class Insecta; order Diptera; family Anthomyiidae; genus Leucophora; species Leucophora obtusa. Next base: position 132,921,244 of record OX465296.1, on the reverse strand, counting down.
ATGGTATAAGAATTGCTCCTTCCTTATATGGAAGTAACTGAACTTTAAGTGCATCTTTTAAACAATATACGTCTTCAGAAACTACAGTAGCCCAATATTCACTGTATGCAACTCCTATATCAAGAGAATTAATAGGTTTTTCGAAAAAATTTTTTATATTTATAAATTTTTTTCCTTCAATGTATCCATTTTCATATATAATTGAAATAATAATGAATATGCTATTGTTGAAGCAACAAATGTTGTCTGGAGATTTTGACTTGAAAATAAAACCATTCACAGAAAATGATATTACTTCTCCGTTTTTTTTTATATCTGCACCTTCAAATTTCGGTGGCAAAACAATAGGCCTTTTATTAAATTTATTAAAGATTTGTTTATGAATAAGCCGAGGCATTTTTACACTCTTCTTTACGGTTTTCAAAAAATTTTCAAAATCATATGCTGATATGTTCATTAAATTTCCATATTTGTTGAAGGAATCTCCTACGTGGAGCATATTATGAATATTGTAGGAGATATTTTCTAATCCGTAGAAACTAGCGAAGTCTTCTACAAATTTTTCAAACATTTCTTCGGCGGTTTTTTTGGATATAGTGGAATTGTATATTTTTGAACCTAGAAACAGCCTATATCCGACAAAAAACAAACAAAAATGTTCATAAAATTGATTATCAACAAAATCCTTAAGCCACACAATCCCAGAGTATAATGCAATCTGACGGTACTCTATTGATTTCCATCTTGGCAAGTCTTTTAGATCCCGGGGTTTTCTTCCAAATTCCTTAACAATATATGGAACAAAAGATTCCAAAATACTGGACATTTTAACATTAATGTCAATTGGGAGTGTTTGGTTGGTTTTTTTTTTCAAATAGTAAGTTAAGCAACTTTTTCATTACACCAAGATCAAGAAGATGCATAACGTCTAGTGGGAATTGAGATACCATTCCAATTCCCAAAGACTCTAACTCCAATTCATTTTCTTTATGAAATTCTTGATCGATTCTATTTCGGAAATCAATGTCCGTCCTTTTCGGTCCAACTTTAGTAGAGAAAACAGTTCTATGTCCAATCCTGGTACCCCTTTGACGACACATGTGACAGCCATTAAGAGCTATATGACTCTTTGTTCCACAAATAAACGCCCTTGCCGGAGTGTCACAAATAAAGGCCCTGACATGAACATAGAATACTTTCTCTTGAATTTCAAACCCCAATTTTAATACTTTAAGTTCCTCTACTAAGTCATGGAGAAACAAATTTACATCGTTCGGCTTGCTCTTGCCAATATATGTTCCTATTATGAACACTTCAATACGAGATTCATTTACTACTCTGCCCAAAATCGGCCACAGCCCTACAGCCGAACTCTTATAGAGTGGAAGGCCATCAATACCAATATCCAATTGTATGGTATCTTTGGAATACTGCAAAAAGACTTCTTTCGCTTTTAGCAATTGATTTTCGATTCCAATATGGATGTACCCTCCAGGCGCGACGGTTCTCATTTCACATATTGTTTTGCGTCGCATGAGCCCGGGAACACTTATAGGGACATCCATATTCTCCGTTTTAAGAATATTTAAAAGACTTGTGCAGCATTCAACAGTGGGCCCGAATTTGATATACCACATCTGAAGCTTCTCCCGTAAGGTTTGTGGTGTATTCTGAGCAAAATCGCTTAAATTTTCCTCATCGTTTTCTAAGTTGTGAGGCTCTAACGAAAGTGGTGTTTCAATTGGTGTCTCTCTAGTTGGTAAGGGATTTCGAGCAGTTTCTTCATCAGTTTCCCAAATATGGGGCTCCAATGAATGTACCGTCGCATTTGAATTCAAAATGGTTGCCAGTCGATTCCGTTCATTTTTCACATGCCTTTGATAGTTCCGTTTACTCATTATTAAAGAAAACTTACCAGTACTTAAAACAATATATTTGTTATTTTGTATTTATGTTGTTTTAAATTGTAATAAATTTAAATTGTTTTAATTTTTAAATGGTTTTAATTTTGCGCGTCCTTTTTTTCTTTTCACACTTGTTGCACTTTTTAAAGTTAGTGATGTTTTTTACACTTTCAATTATTAATGCGATTACTTTCATTTAAACAAAATGCAGTACATTACTAAGTAACAGCGAATATTTCAAAAATACTTTAATTAAGGCAGGATAACACAATATCCAGTTAAAATTTAACATAGAGTTAAATTTTAAATTTTATATGGTAAACAACAACAAATGTGTCAGTTAAAGTCCCAGTTAGTAGCTAACAGGACATTGTGTTAATGGGGGTTAACTTCTTAATAAAATAATTGTTAAGAAAATTGCATTTTAGATGGTGGTTATGCCGATATTGTACAGTTGAATATTTTTTTTTTCATTGTTTTCATAAATAATCTTAAATTCTATTTTTTAAATAGTTTTATACATTTTATCTCTATTAAATAAGAATTGATTACTTATTATGTTTTTTTTTTCACAAGTAACCGAATACTTTAACTCATATTACGCACACCACTATAACATAATACCAATCAGCTGTTTTACACACATGACTTTCTGTCTTGTTGTGAGAAAATACACAAAACTCTTAAAAATACGTAAAAATTTATTTAATTTTTGTTTTTTTAGTTTTTATTAATAAAATAATAAACAACAATAAAGGTAAGTGCAACATTTATTTACTTAGACAAACTTTTATTAATTAGTTCTTATCGTTTGTTGCAGATTTCAGAATCTGTAACAAAATTTTGCAAATACATCAAGCAACGGCAACAAATTCCGGACAGAAGTGTTATTGGTGTTAATCTATGCACAAAAAGATTTGTAATTGCCAAACAGCTACCCCCTACACGTAAGATATTAACAAATGCGTTTCAAAGAAGAAAAATAACTATTATTTTTTTATTTTTAGTCTCACCACAAACATTTTCATTTACAACTAAGAAAATTTAATGTGCCAGAATTGGGCAAAGACAAAATATAAATTGATATGCCTAAAACCCCATACCTATATGGAAAAATACAAATACGTTGTCAGACTTGTTGAAGATGAAAACAACATCAACATGTACCTTAATACAATCGCCACAAATTTGACAAAAATATGTGAGAAAAACAATTTAGGTAATGTTTCCAGATGACGTTTTTCATGCAATTAAAAAATACATTCAACACAAAATGCATACAGACACTCATTCATCTTTAAGTAAAATAAAACAATTACATATCTATGGTGCATGGCAATAAAACTGAAGGTGGTTGTTTAATACATCTTTTAAACTTGTTTCTTCACAAAAACATTTTTGGAACATGATAGTACTTTGTGATCTAATTTGAAAAAAAAAAATGTCGCGGAAAGACCTATGTCGGGAGTTATTTTAGTGCAAAGTTAATAAATAAATAAAAAAAATGGATGTGGAAAAATCTTCGTCATTTATAGTCTGATTCAAACAATATGTACATTACTGGAAAGGTAATTTAAACATCTTTTAGATTATGTTTTTATTATTAACCTGTAACGACCAGGCCAGGGAATTCTCGTGTTTTTATATAAAAGCGATTTTTATAAAACAACTGTAAATGACCAAAATAAAAATAAAATAAATAATTCTAACAAACTCTTCGAAGGCAAGGCTAAAAGTTTTCACTTGAGGTATATATAAAGTTTTGGCTAAAGTGCAGTTTCATATACAATTGTTATACACAAGTATCCCATATCGTAAATACACACAATGTGAAGTACACGAAATCGATTACATTGTGTAGACTTACACGTTTTTCTAAAGGGTAGTTATAAACAATTTAATGTATGTATATAAAATGAGAATGAATTTTGCTGTGTATAATAAAAGATTAAAAAATATGCTTTTGTTTTATTTAAAGTTGGATAGATTTAGTAAATAAATTGCTTTAATCGAAATTATATAGAATATAAAGTTATATAAAAAATATATAAATTTAACTAAAATTATTTTTTTAATTTTTGTTTTGAAATTATTGGGCACGAATTACATATATGTGTAGTTTTGATAATTTGATTTTGCTTTTTGTTTCCAATAAATTTTTTATTTTTTTTTATTTTAACATATTTTATCAAGTGTAAGCAAAAAATTTAGACAAATCACTTATACCTGATAACTTGTCTCAAAATATCCAAAGTTAAGTGATTAACCATAGGTATGAATATCAAAATCTTATGCAAATATCTGTAGCTAACATTTAAACCTGGTTGATCTTAAGATAAATTACCGGGCATAGATTGGAAAACAGTTGATTTCATTTAAAATCACATTTTTGGAAGTTGCGAAAAAGAACTTCTTTAGAAGCGGAAAATCAGTACTTAATGATACTTTGGAGGCAATGAAAAAATGATTCCTTAAGAATCACTTCCATTTTTTTTTGCTGGGACGCGATTACCGTTTTGAAGACTTGCCACTTAGTTCATGTTTTCGTTCAGAAAAGCCAACATTATCACTATGTCGATTCAAATTTTTATAACGTTTTAAACCAACACCGTAAATAAAACAAAACATCTTTCTACAAATATGAATGCTACGAAATAAGTACATTGTATCAACTCTGGATTTATTTTTTACCCTTTGGCCATACTTCTTCCGACTTTCAGTATAATAAATGTTTTCGAGCGATAAATGTTATCGATTAACGGCATTCTTCGTGAAGTAATCGTGAATTTGGCTAATGACAGCATTAGGCCCTTTTCCTATTTCGAACTCTTCGTCTAATAAATAGTTCGACTGAACGTTAGTGAATTTATTATGAATACCAAAAATTTAACATTTACGAGCTGCTTTGAAATATGGCGTTCCGACTTGTTGTGGACTGGATGGATAAGATATATTTTGTGCATAGTCGAAACTAACTACAAGAGTAGAATAAGCATCACTCATCTTGCAGCATTGTTGGTAGAATTCACGCTGGCGTTTCGAATGGTCAAGATGAGTAACAGCCATTCGTAATTTTGCTTATTTTGTATCTGAATGAGATTCTTCCAAAACTCGTCGTAGCATCAAGATATTCTGTTGACAGACGTCACAAAGATCAGTTTTCGGTTTCATAGGCGAGATGTAAGGGCAGTACTTCATCCGAATTTTGTAAAAAGTTTTAATTGCGATTTTATCTTCAGTAAGACAAACTTTCTCAAAACGACGATAAACAGCACTTTTTGTTTCACTGGATAGTAGCAACATTACTTTACAGTCTTTGTAGTTTGGCATTCTACCAGGAAGAGGTATTGCGAATTTTTCATCAAAATTTTGAAAAAATTGAACGATACGAGTAAGTGATTCCGGTGATAACACACGCGATTACCGTTTTGAAGACTTGCCACTTAGTTCATATTTTCGTTCAGAAAAGCCAACATTATCACTATGTCTATTCAAATTTTTATAACGTTTTAAACCAACATCGTAAATAAAACAAAACATCTTTTTACAAATATGAATGCCACGTAATAGGTACATTGTATCAACTCTGGATTTATTTTTTACCCTTTGGCCATACTTCTTCCGACTTTCAGTATAATAAATGCTTTCGAGCGATAAATGTTATCGATGAAATTCCAAATGGCTCAAATGGACTAAATCTTGTTCTGGTTTACTTAATTCTTGTAAAAATTGCCGGCTTTTTATAGCAAGATTTTCTGGAATTATCTTATTACAGTCTTTCGAACAACATGCTTCGGATTTTTCTCCGTACATCAAATCGATGTTCATCGACTCTTGTATATCTTCAACGGATTCCTCCAATTCGGATATAATATTGAATTCGGAAACATCATGCAAAAAACTTTGATTTTCTGTTAGTCCCGAAGTATTAGCAACGACACTTTCAGATAAAGTTATATCGATCTCATCATCGCCATAAACCGAGTCTAGTCTTTTTAAATCATCATCAAAACTGTCAGAAATATCCATTTTTATAAAAATTACTTCAAATTAACATCAGCTTAGTAACAAAATTACAAAACAACCAAAATTGCGAAACAACTTTTGAGATATTGATAACACTCGTTATACAGTTGGCACAAGACTGAAGCGCCACTTTATTCTTTTCCTTTCTTATAGTTATTTTTACAATGTTCTTCATATTAGTATACGCACATCAACCCTTTGCTGAGAGCGAACACATAGCTGAGAGCGAACAGATAGCTGAGAGCGAACAGAGCAGCAACAATAGCAAAGGTATTGTCACACTAATGCATTAAACACATAGACGACTGCGGCTACACGACTACACGACTACAAATGCTGCTGGCTGCAATTGTAGTCGTGTAGTCAGCTACTTAATTTTTTTGAAAACGACAGCAACATGTAAACAGATAATCCTAAATATTTGACGTTTTGATAAATATTAATCTTTTTTAGTTTGTGCTTCTAAAATAATGGCTGAGGAATATTTTGTTAATTTTGTAAGATCCATTTTTTTTTACAAAACATCACAATAAAATTATTTCCAAATATAAATTAATGAAACCTTCCAACAATTGTAAAATATAAACAGCTGTTTCTTCAGTGTTTCCAAAACGGTGATTTTCTAGTCAGAACTAGCGATTTTTTTTCGCCTCTAGCGGGAAAAATTGTCCTGTTTTACATATTTTGTTATATTGTCAACACTATTTTTGTTTTGTAGCCAACAAAAATAGAAATTATCCTAAGTTGACTACAGCGGCAAAAGTAGTCGTGTAGCCGTGTAGCTGTGTTGGTGTCAAAATAATCGTTTTCATATAAACGTGTGTATTTTATTTTTGACAGGCTGTAGTCGTGTAGCTGCAGTCGTCTATGTATTTAATGCTTAAAAGCGAAAAAAATACGTCACCACATAAGCATGACGTCACCAAAGTCGTCACCCAGTCATAACTAACCATACCAATCGAAATTATATTTTACAAAGGAAGTTTTCCGACGAAGACCAGCAGATCCCCAATAAGCACATAGGTTTTAAAAATTCAAGTGCTTTAAATTTTGCTTGAAGTAAAGTATATTTCAAACTCTAGCACTTGTTTTTTTAACAAAAATATTTCAAACTTGAATTTTTGTTTCCCTTTTGCTGCAGTATGCTATTGAAATAAAATGTAATAAAAGTTGAATTCAAGCCTTGAAACTGGAAAACAGGGCTGGAATTGAACTTGATTTCAACTTGAATTCCAGTGAAAATGTTTATAGGGATCTTAATAAGCTTCGTATACAAATTTAAAGCACACGTATTTTTTTTAGCTACCCAATATCATATTTAAAGTTTAAAAAAATGGGGTCAAAAATGTCTCAGTTTTTCATTTCTTCGGCTTATTTCATACTTGCTCCAAAGTAACTAGAGCTAAATTTGGTATCAAACGAAAGGTATTTTAGAGGCCTATTTATCGGTATGTAAAATATGCTTAAGAATGTTTATTTGTATATGGCATAACACAAAATATCAAAATTTAAGCTGGTTTTGTGTGGGGATGTATACAGGATTAATACTAAAACTCACATATGGGCATTTCCATCATGTCGAACGGGACCGTCAAACACCTTTAAAGTGAAAAAAGTCAAAATAAAACGGATTTTTATTTTGACAATAGGCTTTACTTATATTTCTTTATTAGCCCTATAATTGGTGCTGAGGTTGATTTTTAGCAATTTTTCGTTTTCAAGATAATTGTAAAAAACCAAGGCATTCGCACGGGACAAAAACAGAAGTGGTTTTCGCGGCTAACAATTAAAATGGCGATTTCAGCGAAACCTGAGGCAATATTCAATGTGACTAATTTTACACTGTTGTGCATTGATGTCTTCTAAAAATGGTTTTAATTTTACCCAAAAACGATTCATATTATTTTTTTAATTTAATTTTATTCACTGTCGCATGGGACATGTCGCACGGGACATTATTTTCCATCATGATTGTTGTTTCTGTTGCTCGTTTTACGAAATTATATATAAAAAAACTAAGTAAAAATATTTTTAAATCGATAGACAGGTATTTATTTTAATATAATAACAAAAAACAAACTTAAAAAAAATATGTAAGTAGTATGAATTAAGTATTGTATATATAAATTTATATGAAAATATCAAACACATTTTTTTCAGAATAGGCAGTCCTTGCTGCTTTTACTTCTTGACCATGGTGCATGCCAATTTTAAAAATATTTAAAAGTATGTATTTACATAAATAAATCATTTACATAAGAAAACAAATTTCAAATTTTTAAATTTTACACTTACGATGTCGCACGTTACCAACTGTGTATAAGTACCAAGATCACAGTTCTTCTTATTTTTCAGGTAGGATTTTTTTATTTTAATTGTATAAAAAATCTCTGTTTGTAATCAATATTTGATGAGCTTTCTGCGTGTACTTTCGAAGCACTGCTAACAAATGTTGTTTTTAAATGTCGTACGGGACATCGAAATATGCGACAATGCAAATCAAAAACTTACAGTTATTTTCAATCGCATTGTTTCTTATGCATTCTTTTATGACTCTTTGTACCTTTAGAAATATTTTAGAGAGCAAAAGTCAATGCATAACGTCTCTGTTTAAAAACTTTTATCAAAAAAAAAAAAAATGTGCAATAGAAATATTCAAATAAGAAAAGATGAGCTTGTGCGACTTTGCATTTGAATACCTGGAAATGGGTTATGAATAAATGCAAAATCTTTTTACGTTATTTAAATTTGATTGTTTCCCTATGAAAATATGATAAAACAAAGTGTTCTCAAGAACTTTTAATATTTTAGTCTCGGTGGACCTTTCGGTGGAAATGCCCATATATTAATACTTAAGTGAGGGGGTGTTTAAATTTTTTTTAATATCCAGCATTCTTCGGGTTTGGGACCAATTTTCCCGAAGGCCTATATTTTTAAAGATTAAGAGTACATCCCCGTTGTTTAAAAATAGTTTTAAATTTCAGACAAGCCGCCATACAAAAATTATTAAAAATGGAGTTTTCCTAAGTATCTTTTTTGGTTGTTATACGACATGCCATGTCTTTCTGCATCCACTGATGTCCTTTTCAATAAGCTTTTCGAAAATATATAACATGATATAGGAGAATAAAACCTTAAAGCAAAAATCTGTGGTTATCATACACAGAGTTGAATAGAATCAGCTGAGATACCTTAAGAATTAAGGTTCAAAGCAAAAAAGAGTAATGTCAACAAAGGATAAAAATAGCATTGTTAGATTTCCTTGATGTTAATCTAAGTTGAGTTGTTAACATATTCGATTTGCTTTCAACTGCGACATAAGTAGACAATTATCAATTATTAACCCATTCGAGGCAAATTACACTGTTGATGGCTTTGTAGCGAAAGCCGAAAATACGTATTCTGTCTTGCTGGCCTTATCGAATTCTTTCAAGAATTTTTATTCGTTGTAATTTATTTGTGGAAATTTTATCATCTTTCTTAATTTGAAAATAATTAAAACAGAAAGTGATATTAATTTATGATCTATAGTCAAACTAAAAAACATTCATTTACCAAAATAAGAGATCAACTAAACATTCCCCTCATTAAAAAAAAAATATTTAAAAAAAAATAAAATCTAAAAAAAAGTTGTACTTTTCAAAAAATGACATGCTCCAAGAAAAGTTATGTTTTCCAGAAAAAACGTACCAATTAAAACAACCCCATTTTTTTTTTTTAAGAAATGCTATATTGTCCGTTTTGCTCTATCTCGCTTAGAGATTTATTGTTATAAAGTCTAGAATAAGGATGTTAGTTTCAAAGATATTCGCAATTTTAAAATGTAGGTAAGTTAGGCCAGGTACGTATGTTTTAGGGGTGCATTAGTGCACAAATTTTGCCCGTTTTGCTCTATCTCGCTTACTTTTTGAGATGTAGCCAAAGTGCAAAATTAATGACCATTTGCTGATATCTAGCTTAGTTTTGAAGATATTCCCAATTTTAAATTCTAGGTAAGTTAGGCCAGGCTGTTCATTAGACTGCACCACCTTACAGGCAAAAAAAAGAGTGCGCGGTACACTTTCGGGTATAAAGAATTTTTGTAATGCAATTTCGAAAAAAATATTTTTTTTGCAGGGTCGCCTTTTTTAATTTTTCGTTATATCTTCGGAATTTCGGATCTAAAAGTGTAATATATGGATTTTTTTTTGTCTCGAGGAGACCAATGTTTTTCTGTAAAGGAAAAATTCAAGGAAGAACAATTTTAAAAGGCGTGGGGGTCGTACGGTAAAAAAATTTCTGCTGGAATTATGGAAAAACTTAGAAAAAGTTTAATGATATTTTGCGAGCTTTCATTTTCTGAAATTAGGGTTGAACATTTGGGTGCTCAAATTCTAGAACAGGATACTTGAGGTTAATGGCCCATAGAGCAAAACATTGGTCCCCGCGATACAAAACCATCGATATATCGTACTTTAAGATCTGACTGTAAATGCCAAAGATATAACGAAAAATTTAAAAAGACGACCCCTATGCCAATAAAAAACAAACAAGTGGATAAATAAAATTCGTGAATGGTGAGACATATACAAGTAATGATCTTCAAGCAACGACGACAACAAAACGTTTTCATTCGAAGTTACAGAGAAGTGAACAAATCTATTTCTATGCATATAACAATGAAGTAATGCACCCTATGAATTTAACTATCTATGTATGTAACTCTGTGTAGTATACCCCTGCAAAAAGAGAACATCCACTTTTTAATGCTGAATTTTTTCTCTACATTCAAAATAAGGTAATGCAAAAATAAAACAAATACAACAACACATAGCGACATGACGCACAAGCATGGTTTTATACTGAAAAGTTGTTAAATTTACAGCAGTACCGGATCTTTTCTATGACACGCACGTGTTTCATTCATTGATGGAAATGCCAAATTTTGAACTACAGCTCCAGAAAAAACACATCTCCCCAGCAAAAAAAGCGATGCCGAAGCAGTAGAAAAACCACTACAATTGACGATCTAGATGTAATTCTTTTTAAACATAAACACTAATGATTTTAACATTGAGTTGTCATAGGAGAGGAGAACTCCCACTTCAACATTTTTTCAGTACTTTTTGAATGAGTGCAAAGGAAGCTCTTTTTCACCAATTAAAATTTAAAAAAAATTCTTCACAAAAAAAAAAATTATATTTTTTTTATTTTACAAAAGTTTTTTTATTGCCGCCACCGGGGATAGAACTTGCTACCTAGCGCTCTACCGCTGAGCTATTCTTTGATATGAAAGTTGACTGGCATAAAAACACCACTTTGTTACTGCGAGATATTGTTCCTTATTCTCTTCAATAGAAGTACTTACAAGTGTAAAAGGTGCACTCCAATTCAATATTAGCTGTGTTTGTGCGGCAAACTATCAACGTTGGCTTATGTCATTGCCATACAAATTTGACATTAGTAACTTTTAGAGGTGAACACTAAACGTTGGCTGATGTCAAAATTATATGGGAATGACATAAGCCAACGTTGATAGTTTTCCGCACAAACACAGCTATTGTTTTCAGTACTATTTTTACAGGTGCATAAAAAGCAATTTCTCACAATTTTTTTTTATATATGGGTGATATTAAAAAATGTGATAAAAACCATGTAACCAGCTAATTGCTAATGCATGGATTACATTTGAGTTATATACTTCGATATACATATATCAGCGCATTGTCACCTGTTTTACAAAATTTATAACAATCTGACCAATTTTTGGTTAATACATAAAATTTGTGACCAATTTTATAGGCCAAATGTAAACTCCGTAACCAGTAACTCATAAGATTTTTTAACTTTAATAGCTTATATTTTAATAACCAATAAAGCTAAACACTAACTGTAAGAATTTTTATGAAGAGGAAAAGTGACGTTTTTAATAAAAATTAATACATTTTACAAACTTTTTCGTATATCTTTGCTAACAAGACTTCAACTTTGTGACGATTTTTCGTAATAATTTTTGATAAAAATGCATACACCAGAATTTTGGAGTTATTTATTAATTATATTGGGAAAATTATAATACATATTATTTATACACAAATGATCGTTGGACTGTAAGTAATCATCAGTATAACAGACTTGAAGTTTTTCTGCAGTATGTAACATTCTCGAGATGAAAAAGGATGTCTTTAATAAGATTTGAAAAAATATTGTAAACCCCGTTCCTAATTTTTACAGCAAACCGTTTAACGAATATGAAAAACAATGGCATATTTGGATTCACCTTGTAGGCATCATACGATTTTGTTTCGGAAAGAAAATTCGGACAAAGCGTTTCTGAAAGAAAACGAAAAAAGTAACCAAATGTAAACTCCGTTACTGTAAACTCCGTAACCACAATTGTTTGCATCAGATTGCATTAAAAAAAATGTAGGTAAATGTTTAAAATATTTTAAAATAACCATAAACAGAGGTGATTCAACTAATATTTATACGTCAAAAGATGATTCAACCGATAATTTTGCGTCAAATCAAAAAAGGTTATCAGTTTTTTACCCTAAACTGCTGGAGCGAAAAACGATTGATTTTGCATTTCATTGGTTTGGAATCAATATTTCGAGCCATTACTGACATTAATTTGGCAAATTAAATTTGTTTCACACAATTTAAGAACTTTTTGATCGCGAAATGTTATGTGTTTAATATATTATTTTGTAACTTCGCAATTTGGATTTGAAAAATTTTTATATTTTTGAAAAGCATTTAAAAGTACCAAAAATACAAAATTAAGAAAAAAATAAAAATTTTTTTTTCGCGGAATGAATTTTATTTTTATTCGCGAATCCGCCAATTTGATAAACACGAATTGCATATTATTGGAAAGCATGTTGAAAACCCAAATATGAAAAACTAATAAATTGAAGAAAATTCGTACGCAATTTTTTTTGTTATATCTATTGCTTGCGGAAATGTAAACTCCGTTACCACAAAAAAAATTAAAATTGTGCAACAAAAGTTATTGCGACAACTTGTAGAAGAGATTTTTTGCAATTAGGTTTATCATGACTAAACTTACTGATTCCATTAAGAAAAATCCGAAATATTAACACTTTTTGCTTCTAACAAATTTGGCCCAAAAACTTATCACATTTTTTGATTTCACCCAAAAATTAAAAAAATATTGAATTTAAACAAATTAATTAAAAATATTAAAAAAAAATTGATAGAATAAAAAAAACTAAAAAAAATATTGGTCCGGGAATCGAACCCGGGACCGTCTGTCTGGAAATGCCAAATGATACCAAAATCACTTTTTTACGATCACTTTTAGAGCAATTACTCTTTAGAAGCAATACTTAAGTGGTTTTTGCGAAGTTGTTCAGAAGTAATTCTAAAAAAGCTGTAAAAATATACTAACGGATACTTTGGAAGCCATGAAAGAAGTGATTTTTTGAAGTTGTTTAGAATAACTTCTAAAAAAGCAGTAAAAATACACTAACGGATACTTGTGAAGTATTGAAAGAAGTAGTTTGTAAAGCATTACTTGCAATTTTTTTTGCTGGGTCAATAATAAAAGTAGTTTAAATTTGGCATTTCCATGAATGAATTTAACACGTGCGTGTCAAAGGAAAGATCCGATTCTGCTTTAAATTTAACAATTTCTCAGTAGAAAACTTTGCTTGTGCGTCATGTCGCTATGTGTTGTTGTATTTGTTTTATTTTATTTTTGTATATTATTTTATTGGATGTAGATAAAATAGTCATTCTTTTTGAAGTACTCCTTAATATTTTTTCTGGGACCTTATACTTTTGAATAAAAAAAGCATTTGTTTAATAAGCGGATGGTTAGGTTGCTATACATTAGGTGTTTTATAAAAATGGATAAATCTTCCGATTGATCCATTTCTATAAAACAGTCACGTGGGTCACCGTGACTGTTTCATAAAAATTCATTCCTGGGAATCGCTCTCGGACCTATCTCATGTGAATAATAGGAGCGTGTACATTGGCTCAAAACTAGCAAAAATTTTGTCCGTTTTGCTCTATCTCGCTTAGTTTTCGAGATAGAGGCCATTTTGTAAAATAGCGATTTTTATAAAATGGCCCGTATCTCGAAAACTAAGCGAGATAGAGCAAATAATACAACCCAATAATACAAATAGGCCATGTCTTGTAAAGCTTCCGATCGATCCACGAAACAGTCACGGTGATCCACTCAGGGATGCCAGAAGCTGTTTTGAAAATTCCCTACGTTAAAAAAATTCTCCTTTTTTCCTTACATACAAAAAAATATTTTCTATGTAATCTATGGTCAGTATATTTTAGAATTTTTTTGTGCAAAGTTTTAATCAATTTCAATGCTTGTCCCAAACACTACTTAAAGCACCGTAAGTTGTTTCGATTTCACGTGAAAAAACTGTTATACTCCATATAAAAAAAAATATTTTTCACCACAATCACGTGAGCAAAATTTCAGAAACAACTTGTACCTAGTTATGACTAAAAAAACTATTTTTCACGTTAACCAATTTCAAGTGAAAAGTGTGTAGAGTTTGATTTCACGCAAATTTAATATACAAGACTATTATATTTCTGGTGAAAAAGTGACATTATGTGTATATGTGAATGTGTCTTTGTTATAAAATTAAAAAATTGTTTTTTTGAAGTGAAACAACTTACGGTGCTTAAGCGAAAAATCCATAGAATAAACCTACTATGTGGAATTCAAAGGAATAACAACAATTCACGCAATTAAATTTAAAAAAATATGACAATTTCACAATTCAATTTGTGTTTTGCATTTTTATTGTATGAAAATCTTGTTTTTTTTTAATTTCCCTACATTTGCCTAAAAATAAAAAATCTGTTATTTTTTTCCTACACGTGAAATTTTGGGAAAAATACCTACAAAAAAGGGATTTTTCCTACAACTGGCATCACTGGACCCACGTGACTGTTTTATATAAATGGATCAATCGGAAGCTTTACAAGAAAAAATGCGTATTTCAAATAAATCAGAAACACGTGTTCACTTAAATCGAGTATAGATTATGATATGTAAGTTTGACGTTTCAATCACAGACATCTCCGTGCAAAAGAGTCAAGAATTTGTTTTTTTTTTTTATAGAATATCCTTGAAAATAGAACGTCTTTCTATGCTTCAACATGTTATATATACCGCTGGACGCGCCTCAAAAAATTCTTTCATATGATACCCATATTGATTATGTTGTCTTCAAATAAAATGCATAATTCTTACAAAAACTAAAAAAGACCTTTTTTAAAAATGGTTCAGCTCGTGAGATCTCATTGCTAGTCCCGAAATATTTTGGGAATAGTCATAAATCCAACCAGGTTTTAGTTTGAGGGGGGAACTTTTTTACTTTTTTTGTGAGTCGGTCTATTACATATATTTTGAGCCTAACAATGAAAAAACAGGAATTTTTTATTGAAAATATCTTTATTGTTTTTCAAAATATTCTCCTTTAGGATCTACACCTTTACAAGCGTTCGAACAACTTGTCATATCATTTTTTCCATTCCGCGTGAGACACATCCAAAACATGGTTTCTTAATGCATCTACGTCTTCTTCTACTGACGAAAATCGTTGTCACTATAGTTTATCTTTGATGAGTTATTCGCTGCCAACTCAGGGATGTACGGCGGATGACTATTCGATCTTTTGAATACTCAAAAAGTCACTTGTTTGAGCCGATTTTTGAATTTATAATATTTTTTTGGGGATTGATTTTTCTCATTTCTCCGGTCAGCTTTTCTAAAAAAACAGGCGACCATTTGTTTCGAAATGCATTCAGTCGACTGCTGTTTTATTTCAGGCTCGTATGCAGAAATCCAAGATTCGTCACCTATAATGATCTTACACACGTGTGAAGCACCGCTATTGTACCGGGTGGGCGAAAATTCACCATGGGGTTTAAAAATTTAATAACTTTTTCGTTTATATATTAAAAAAATTTTTTTTCAGATTATATAAATAAAACCTGGGGAATAAATAATGGAGAGATTCTCAACTGAACAAAGGATCTGAATAATAGAATTTCATTATTTAAATCAGCGATCAATTATTTTAAACCCCATGGTGACTTTTGGCCCAATCTGTATTCTTTGAGCATTTGTTTGCACAAGTCGACCCGATCATCTTTTTGAGCTGTTGTTCAGTTATGAGGAATCCAACGAGAACAAATCTTTTATTCTGCTAAATTTTGATGCAATATTTTATTTATGCCTAAGATAGCCTCAATCTCAAAGTATGCCACATGTCGATTTTGCATTATCAGTTTTTGCACAGTATTAAAATTTTCTGGCAAAAGAACTGATTTTGGTGGATCTTCTCGAAATTCATCCTAGAGCGAATTATCTCCGCAATTAAATTTGTAATACCAGATGGCGCTGACCAAGGATGGCGCTTCATCACCGAAAGTTGAATTTAATTTGTCTATGTACTCTTGTCTAGACAATGATATCGAAAATCATAATAAATCATTGTTCGAAAATGTTTACGTGTTAATTCTACTTTTTTTATAACTTTTTTGTAAACAACACAAACAATGTAACAACACAAAAAGTTTTAAGCAAAGTTTTGATCAAAAATGTTAAACTTTCTAGTGAAAATATCAGCTTGGCTTGAAAATAAAATTTTTCGACCAATGCAGTTCCCAGTAGCAAAAAATTCTAGTTCAGAACCAGTTATGTACTAGCTTTTTTAAACCACGCAACTAGTACGAATTCTAACGCTATCCATACAAACAACTGTAGAATTTAACATGAAGATGTCTAGGGATGGGGGTAATTATCGCCAAACTCCCACTTTGGTACTAGTTGTATAACTAATTTAGAAATTACAATTTAAGGACGAAAAATAGGGAGCGAAACTGGTGCTAATGTGGCTCTCGCGGAACTAGTTCCGAAGTTACTCTTTAGAATTAGTACTGTACCAGTTGCTTGTATCTGAATTATATAGATAAAAAACAGAGGTTGTTCCTTTGATAAAACGCAGATTAGACCGATAGTTTCCTCTTTCTGAGATAATTATATCCATTTACCAAATGAAATTTAAAATATTTTGTGTTTAGGATTTCTAATGACAATAAAACATTTTATTGTTTATTTGCAAACTCAGAATGTAATACGTATTACAAACAAAGGTAGTATTTCAAAACTCGTATTTAAATTCAATCTTTTGAAATCTCTGCACAGCTTCAATGAAATTATTATTATACAAATTGTTAAAGATTATTGTTTTTGGAAGAACAACAAGAAGCTGTACTGGTTCCCAACAAAAACAGACATTACCGAGTAATTAAGCGAGTAAGTAGCACACAAAGGTTTTCACTACTTACCAGGCTATTTACCCGCAACTTTACTTTTGTTCGCGATGTCCAAAAATTCATGGGTGGTCATTACCCTCTCGCTTACAAAAAAAGTGGGAATAACGAGTTACCCATAGTGAAAGAATAAATAGTTACTCACAAAGATAGAATAAGTGGTTACTCAGAAGTTAGGAAATAAGTGGTTACCCTACATTGTAAAATAGTTGGTCATATTGGCAAAATAAAACTTTTTGCCTTGGAAAAATTAGTTCAAAACAAATTTATAAATAAAATCCCAGCAAAATATTGGTAATGACACCTCATTGCTGTCTGCATTACCAATAATGATATATCATTACCTTTTGCATTATTTTGTAATATAAAATAATGCCTTCCTAATAACGGCCTATTGTAGTTATTGCTTTTAAATATAAAATAATGACTTACTCGCAATAGTTTAAATAAGTACTTTTTACAAAGTTAAATTTTATACATTTATATTTATTACATATAAATATGTTTTGTGTTAAATTTTTATGACGAGTACTAAAATTACAAACTAGGAAAAACTTTAATTTCTCTGAATGTATTTCCTGAAGCTAATAGTATTTGTGTTACTCCTTATTTTTAAGAATCAAGTAATCAGTCGGATAACCACTTATAATTCAACTTTTTGTAAGCATGTTTGTAACCACTTATTATTCAGGATCTCATAACTACTTACTTCTAATTTTTTCGTAAGCGAGCGGGTAAGCGTGACTACTTATAAAAACGACCACGCCAAACAAAAATAATGAGTTTAGACGCCAAAAAATAAGTTGTGCGGAGCTATGAATTTCTATTATATAACCACTTATTTGGTAATTTTGCTGGGATGTCAATATAAAAAAGACTTAATCAGTACTTATTTAATCAATTACAGGTAAGTGATTACTTTGCACGAATATATAAGTACTTCTATAACTTATTATCGGTAAGTCATTATTTTGTATTTTAAAGTAATGCAAAAGGTAATGACTTATCATTACTTGGTAATCCGTACGGTAATGACCTGTCATTACTATGATTTTGCTGGGTTATTATAAGAAATTTACTAAACTAGTTATGGATTGACTTTTTGGCGCCTGATTTACACCTCATTTCAATTCACAATAAAAAAATTTATGTGTTTATTTACAAACCCTGATTTATTTATTAAGGCCCTATGCGAGGTGGCTTAATAAATTCTAAACTAAATACAAATTGACAAAAAGGTTTAAAATTTCATTGAAAATCTTTTGAAAACTTTTTCAAATTTCATAGAAATTTGGAAACCTGAATTTAGTTTAGATTTTATTTAGCCAGTTCGCACACACCCTAAATTTAAATGCAAAAAAAAATAATAATTTCAAATCTCATATTTTTTAAACAGTCTCTACATTGGTCGTATTTAACTAGTACACAACTGGTTCAAAATGATTATTTTGAGAACTAGTTATATAATTACTAGTCAAAAGACTAGTATGTTTCAGAACTAGTTCGACCATTTGCTACTGGGTTCCTTTTCTTGCAGAAAAGTAAAAAAAAAATATCCATAAGAAAAAGATTTGAGAAATTAATGCATGTTCTTTGTGAAAGTCTTGGCTATTCGAAAACAGTTTTTGCTTTATTTTCCGTAAAAATTAAAAAAAGTTAAGAACAATGAACAAAGCTTGGTCTGGCCAGACCCGAGGGGCATCTTTGTGTGTATTTATTGTGGGGTTCACTTTGGAGTTAAGGACACAATTGAACTTCCAATAATCGACTCTCGCTTTATGTCAATTTAAAGCTCTACAAAGAGAGATTAGATTTCATAATCTCATATAAAAATTTTTCCACTATGACTTGGCTTTTAACCAGACTGGTGTAGGGTATTATATAGTCGGCATGCCCGACTTTAACTTTTTTACTCCTTTTTTATAACGATTTTTTTTCTCAGTAGCATTGCAGCTCCACAATGCGTATGTATATTTTTATATCACATCTTTTGATAGTGTTCATTTGCGAAATAATTTTCAAATTTTCTCACATTAAAGTTTAAAGCATTAAACACATAGACGACTGCAGCTACACGACTACAGCCTGTCAAAAATAAAATACACACGTTTATATGAAAACGATTATTTTGACACCAACAAAGCTACACGGCTACACGACTACTTTTGCCGCTGTAGTCAACTTAGGATAATTTCTATTTTTGTTGGCTACAAAACAAAAATAGTGTTGACAATATAACAAAATATGTAAAACAGGACAATTTTTATCGCTAGAGGCGAAATAAAATCGCTAGTTCTGACTAAAAAATCACCGTTATGGGAACACTAAAGAAACAGCTGTTTATATTTTACAATTGTTTGAAGGTTTCATTAATTTATATTTGGAATTGTGATGTTTTGTAATTGTAATTTTATTGTGATGTTTTGTAAAAAAAAATGGATCTTACAAAATTAACAAAATATTCCTCAGCCATTATTTTAGAAGCACAAAACCAAAAAAGATTAACATTATCAAAACGTCAAATTTTTTGCATCATCTGTTTACTATGTTGCTGTCGTTTTCAAAAAAATTAAGTAGCTGACTACACGACTACAATTGCAGCCAGCAGCATTTGTAGTCGTGTAGTCATGTAGCCGCAGTCGTCTATGTGTTTAATGCATAAAGCAAAATAAAATGTTTGAATAAAATTCAAATTTCATTGAAATATCTTCGTATTTGCGACCTGCAGCGTGTAACCAATCCAATTTTAGGGGGACCTTTATATGGGCACTATTTCTAACCCCCAAAATTGGCTTGGTTTCAAACTGCAGGGCGCAAATATTAAGATATTTTAATGAAATTTGGTTCGCTGGCTCACATTATAGAAAATTTTTACACAAGTCCCATTTTAACCCATTCGAATTTCGGATCCAAACATCAGTTGGCTTTTAACCAGACTGGTGTAGGGTATTGTATAGTCGGCATGCCCGACTTTAACCTTTTTACTCGTTTGTGTTACAAACATCAGCACAAACTTATAATACCCTCTCCACGTAGTGGTGTGGGGTATAATGAAAAAAAAGATGATAAAATTTACAAGTAAAATACAGAAAACAGAAATTGAGAAAATTCGATAAGGCCAGCAGGATTTTCGGGTCTCGATACCAACCCTTCTGCAGAATCCACGCCATTATGGGTTAGTAATTGATGATATTTTTTATATTGAACATGAAACAATAAAGAAATCTGAAGCAGCTCAATTGGACTAACATTAACGAAATGCTAACAATGCTATTTTTATACTCTGTTACTACTGTTTTTGCTTTGAACTTTATTTTTTTAAATGTCGCAGCTGGTTTTTTTATGAAATTCAACTTTGTAATTTATTTGTAAATTTTATCATCTTTTTTTCATTTCAAAATAAATTTAAAGGAAAATTAGATAATATATGTGATATCAAATCGAACGCAGACATTCAATTAATTTGAGAATTATTCATCGAAATCAAATTATTTCAAAATCATAAAATTGCTTAAAAGCTTTTAACAATACAACATTTATAATTGCAGTTTTGAGAAGTAAATAAAACCAATTTGCAAATTTATGTTTGGTTAATATAAGTAACAGAGTATATAACCTTAAAATACTTTAACGAAATAAGTAATTTTTAATTTATTTCTCTCAAAAAGTTCATAAATGACTTATGTAATTTCCGCTTTATTTTACAGTTAACGATGTTATTCACTTACACACATAAGGTTTCACAAAGTGACGTGTCAGTAAAGTTGTCAAAATAATCCAAAAAGGACTACAATTAACCTTAAGATGCCTCAAACGAAATAACTTAAAATTGTTATAATCTTAAAATAACGATACAAAATAACTTTAGATACCCTTAACCCTAATATAACTTAACGAAACAATTTAAAATACAGACAAAATACCCTAACGAATTACTGTTGAAATAACGTTACCCATTTTCACTAACCTTATGAATCAGTTGCCAAATCTGCTTTTAAATTTAGACTTCAAAGTAAAAATAATCAACATCCAAAAAACTATAACATTTCATATGCCGCGTTCTTCATATATCAACTTATTTTCTTTGATGTTAATATGAAGATTTTTAATAGTTTCCCCATTTTTAGAGATAATTTTGTCGTCACGTAGCAAGTTTAAGGTAAAAAATTTTAGATTTTTCTGTTTTTTTTTTACCCTTAGAATACATACTATATTAATTAATCATATGCGCCTTTTAGAGTTCAAGGAATCGAAAGTTTGCAGAACCCTACTATTCATATTATTGATTAACTACATTATTGAAAAAATATTGACCAAATATTTCAAAACTGTGATAAATGTTGATTAATCAGGCAATTGTAATTCATTTTATATGTTGTTTCTGTTAACACATTGACATTACTTTTTTATGTCTGTGTAAAATTTTGCAGTTTATTACTACTTACTGGCAGATATAAACTGGCAGATATACACCTCAATATATGTAATTTAACACATTTTTTACTTATTGTTATTTTATAGTAAGTATAATACATATGTATGCACAAAATGGTATATAAGACTATATGCACGTATACAATATGAGTAGGGTTTCCAAAACCGAATCGATTTTTTCTCTAAAAAAAAATCCTTGCTGAAAAATTAATTTCATATTTGGGTGGAAGACCATGAAGTTTTATTGAATACCTAGTACAACAAAGTAAGAAAAATTGATCGCATCGTGATTGCAGCATATCATTTCTGATAGACTTTAGGATGCAGATCACGAATAATTCCCTAACTTTAAAGTTAGCTTTATGTTAAGAAATATTTGCAAAAACGTTTTTGTAGCAAAATTATATTTTGTAATAAAAATTAAAAAAACATTTTAATATAATAAATTTGATACATTGCACGTTTCCACAGATGCTATAATTTTTCTTTGAAATTGAAATTTTTTCACGATTTCATTAATAAATAACTTCCCAGGTAGAAATTGCTGACGTTACAACATAAATTGTACTGGGAGAGCACTGTTTTTTACGAAATGCCGGTACTACCTACTTAAAACGTGCTTTGCCAGTACATTTTTCTGAAAATTACCGAGTTTTTTTTTTATTTATTAAAATTAACTATTTTATAAATTTTATGTATACATACATATATTACACAATCTCTATATATAAAAGAATAACGTGACTGACTGACTGACTGACTCAACATCGCCCAGCCCAAACCGCTGAAGCTAGGAAGTTGAAATTTGGTATGTAGGTTCCTCTTTCGGGGTAGACGTCCGCTAAGACGGGATTTTTGGAAATTCCTACCGGAACGGGCAAAAAGGGGAAAAGTCTCCCCCTTGGCGGCCTGCCAAAACCCCTTTGGCTAGAAAGCTGAAATTTAAGATATGTGTTCCGTGGAGTATGGGCTAACTTTTCTGGAAAGTACTTTCTGGAATTTTGGACAGGGACGTTGTAAAAATGGGGGTTGAAAAGGGGAAAAAGGCCCCCCTTGACGGCCTGCCCAAACTGCTGGAGGTAGGAAGTTGAAATTTGGTATAAAGGTTCCTCCACTATCGTAGACATCCACCAAGACGGGAGTTTTGGAAATTTTTACAGGGACGGGCAAAAAGCGGAAAAAGTCTCCCCCTTGACGGCCTGCTCAAACTGCTGGAGCTATGAAGTTGAAATTTGGTATGTAGGTTCCTCGACCGGTGTAGACGTCCGTTGAGACGGCATTTTTGGAAATTCTTATCGGGAGGGGCAAAAAGGGGACAAAAAAAGTACCTTTTTCCAAAAAAGTACCTTTTCCCAAAAAAAGTACCTTTTCCCAAAAAAGTACCTTTTTTCCAAAAAAGTACCTTTTTCCAAAAAAGTACCTTTTTCCAAAAAAGTACCTTTTTCCAAAAAAAGTACATTTTCCAAAAAAAGTACCTTTTTCCAAAAAAGTACCTTTTTCCGAAAAAAGTACCTTTTTCCAAAAAAAAGTACCTTTTTCCAAAAAAGTACCTTTTTCCAAAAAAAGTACCTTTTTCCAAAAAAAGTACCTTTTTCCAAAAAAAGTACCTTTTTCCAAAATAAGTACCTTTTTCCAAAAAAAGTACCTTTTTCAAAAAAAGTACCTTTTTCCAAAAAAAGTACCTTTTTCCAAAAAAAAGTACCTTTTTCCAAAAAAGTACCTTTTTCCAAAAAAGTACCTTTTTCCAAAAAAAGTACCTTTTTCCAAAAAAAGTACCTATTTCCAAAAAAGTACCTATTTCCAAAAAAAAGTACCCTTTTCCAAAAAAAAGTACCTTTTTCCAAAAAAGTACCTTTATCCAAAAAAAGTACCTTTTTCCAAAAAAAATACCTTTTCCAAAAAAAGTACCTTTTTCCAAAAAAAGTACCTTTTTCCAAAAAAAGTACCTTTTTCTAAAAAAGTACCTTTTTCTAAAAAAGTACCTTTTTCCAAAAAAAGAGCCTTTTTCCAAAAAAAGTACCTTTTTCCAAAAAAAGTACCTTTTCCCAAAAAAGTAACTTTTTCCAAAAAAAGTACCTTTTTCCAAAAAAAGTACCTTTTTCCAAAAAAAGTACCTTTTTCCAAAAAAAAGTACATTTTTTCAAAAAAAGTACCTTTTTCCAATAAAAGTACCTTTTTCCAAAAAAAGTACCTTTTTTCAAAAAAAGTACCTTTTTCCAAAAAAAGTACCTTTTTCCAAACAAAGTACCTTTTTCCAAAAAAAATTCGTTTTTCCAAAGAAGTACCTTTTTCCAAAAAAAGTACCTTTTTCCAAAAAAAAGTACCTTTTTTAAAAAAACTACCTTTTTCCAAAAAATTACCTTTTTCTAAAAAAATTTTCCTTTTCCCAAAAAACATACATTTTTCAAAAAAATACCTTTTTCCAAAAAAAGTACCTTTTTCCAAAAAAAGTACCTTTTTCTAAAAAAGTACCTTTTTCTAAAAAAGTACATTTTTCCAAAAAAAGAGCCTTTTTCCAAAAAAAGTACCTTTTTCCAAAAAAAGTACCTTTTCCCAAAAAAGTAACTTTTTCCAAAAAAAGTACCTTTTTCCAAAAAAAGTACCTTTTTCCAAAAAAAGTACCTTTTTCCAAAAAAATGTACCTTTTCCAAAAAAAAAGTACCTTTTCCAAAAAATGTACCTTTATTCCAAAAAAAAGTACCTTTTTCCAAAAAAGTACCTTTTTCAAAAAAAAGTACCTTTTCCAAAAAAAAAAGTACCTTTGCGCAAAAAAAGTCCCTTTTTCTAAAAAAATGTTCCTTTTCCCAAAAAACATACATTTTTTCAAAAAAATACCTTTTTCAACGAAAGTACCTTTTCCAAAAAAAAGTACCTTTTCCCAAAAAAAAAGTACCTTTTTCTAAAAAAATTTTCCTTTTCCAAAAGAAGTACCTTTTCCAAAAAAAGTACCTTTTTCCAAAAAACATACATTTTTCCAAAAAAAAACACCTTATTAAAAAAAATACCTTTTCCAAAAAAAGTACCTTTTCCCGAAAAAAGTACCTTTTTCCAAAAAAAGTACCTTTTTCCAAAAAAAGTACCTTTTTCCAAAAAAAATTCCTTTTTCAAAAAAAGTAAATTTTTCCAAAAAAAAAGTACCTTTTTTAAAAAAAGTACCTTTTTCCAAAAAATGTACCTTTTTCTAAAAAAAATTAACCTTTTCCAAAAAGAAAAGTACCTTTTCCAAAAAAAGTACCTTTTCCCAAAAAACATACATTTTTCCAAAAAAAAACACCTTATTAAAAAAAATACCTTTTTCAAAAAAAGTACCTTTTCCAAGAAAAAGTACCTTTTCCCAAAAAAGTACCTTTTTCTAAAAAAATTTTCCTTTTCCCAAAAAACATACATTTTTCAAAAAAATACCTTTTTCAAAAAAAGTACCTTTTCCAAAAAAAAGTACCTTTTCCCAAAAAAAAGTACCTTTTTCTAAAAAAATGTTCCTTTTCCAAAAGAAGTACCTTTTCCAAAAAAAGTACCTTTTTCCAAAAAACATACATTTTTCCCAAAAAACACCTTATTAAAAAAAATACCTTTTCCAAAAAAAGTACAAATAAAGTACTTTGTAAAAACAAAGTATCTTTTTCCAAAAAATTTCGTTTTTCCAAAAAGTACCATTTAAAATAATATATAATTTAAAAAAAACTACTTTTTTCCCTCCCCCACGGATATCTCCACTAAAACAAGGTTTCTTGATATTCGGCATAGACGTGCGCTATGACGGGATTTTTGGAAATTTCTACCGGAACGGGCAAAAAAGGGGAAAAGTCTCCACATAAACAGTCTCACAAATTGGAAAAGTGCCTGCCCAAACCACTGGAGGTAAGAAGTTGAAATTTGGTATAAAGGTTCCTCCACTGTAGTAGACATCGACTAAGTTTGTATTTTTGGAATTCCCTACAGGATATCCCAAAAGGAAACTCGGTATGTGAGTTCCTCCTTCTGTGTTGGCTAGAAACCTGAAATGTAAAACATATGTTAATTGGAGTATGGGCTCACTTACCGGGAAGGTGCTTTTTGGACAGGCACATTGCAAAAATGGGGATTAATGAAGCGAAAAGTGCCGCTTAAAGGCCTGCCCAAACCGCTGGAGGTAGGAACTTGAAATTTGGTATTAAAGTTCCTCCTCTATTGTAGACATCCGCTAAGATGAGATTTTTGGAAATTTCTACAGGTAGGGTCAAAAACAGGAAAAGTCTCCCCCTAACGGCCTGGCCAAACTGCTGGAACAAGGGAGCTTAAATTCGGTATTTGGGTTCCTTCTCCAACGTTGACGTCCCCTAAGATGGTATTTTTGGAAATTCATACCGGGAGGTGTAAAAAGGGAAAAAACATCCCCCTTGACGGCCTGGCCAAACTGCTGGATATAGAGACCTAAAATTATGTATGTAGTAGGTTCCTCCTCCAACGCAGAAGTACTCTAAGACGGAATTTTTGGAAATTCCTACCGGGAGGGGTAAAAACTGAATAATTCTCCCCCTTGATGACCTAACCGAACCCTTCGGCTAGAAACCTGTAATATATAATATGTTTTCCTTGGAGTATGGGCTAACTTATCGACAAGGCATTTCTAGGACTTTGGACAGGAACGTGGTAAAAATGGTGGTTCAAAAGGGGAAAATTGCCCCCCCCCCCTTAACGTCAGCGTCTTTAGCTAGAAACCTAAAACTTAAAGAACAAGTGTATATGAAACACTAAAATTAAGAAACTAAATAGGAAACGAGTGGAATGAAACACTGCACAAGTGGAATGAAATGGATATAAACGTTGAACGAGTAGAATTTAAATTATAGAGAATGCAAATGGATTGGAAGAGGGAATTACCTGTTCAAACACTATCCACGGAATATGAAACATATGTAGCATTGAAACTTACTCTCCAAAAAGTTAAACAAATTTTCTAAGAGAGAAAAAACCTTAGAAAAGGAATGGAACTTATATATTCCGATATTTAAACTTCATGTAACGAAGCACCGGTGGAAGAAACCGACGCAGTAAATTTTCCAACTGAATTTGTGAATTTACTTGAATTGCCAGGTCTACCTTTACATAAACTGGAATTAAAAAAAAAAACTTTAAGGCACGCTAACAACGTAGCGGGCTTTGCCCGCTATTTTTAATATTATAAAATGCTTTCCAACCCTGCCTTACGTTATTTATTTTCATTCAAAACACAAATGAACAAAACTACTTACGGGTCTATCTACCTAAGTTCGCACTTTACCAAATTATCTTAACATACACACGTAT
The DNA here is from genome assembly GCA_949987735.1 of Leucophora obtusa. Taxonomy (NCBI): domain Eukaryota; kingdom Metazoa; phylum Arthropoda; class Insecta; order Diptera; family Anthomyiidae; genus Leucophora; species Leucophora obtusa. The sequence goes on along the minus strand of OX465296.1, from coordinate 132,894,272 downwards.
ATTGCAATTTATTATGGATTCATTACTAACAATCCACTTTCATGAGAAAAAGTGATCAAATATTTATTTATTTTAAACTCATTGTTGTGCAGAATTATTTATTTGTGGTGGCTTGGTGAAGGCTTTAAATAAAAAAACTTTATATAAAAAAACGAATTTAATAAAAATTGTGGGGGGCGCAGCCCCCCGGGGGGAGGGCGCAGCCCCCCCCCCCCTTAACCTTTAAGGCACGCTAACAACGTAGCGGGCTGCGCCCGCTAGTTATTTATGTAAGAGAGACATCGCCATTCTTTTCTTGTGAAGTTCCGAAAGAATACATTAAAAATCTGTGATGTTCACTAAGAGGACAGTAAAGTACTAGCAAACTACTAAATGTGTTATTAAATAATACCAAAAAAATAAAATCCCAAGCTTGCGCCAACGTTGGGAAATAACTACGGCCAAGCGTTTATTGGTGTTATCATTTCGACAACATGCCAGTGCACTGAAAGTTGAAAATCCGACGCATTGCCAGTACATGTACTACCGTCACCAATACCGGGCCGATATTGTGCCGTTTGTATTTTTCTACCTGGGTTATGGCGAAAGGAACATCCAATATTTTTTCATACCTTTGGCAAACAACACATGCTATTTAATTTATCAAAAAACTTTCGTATTTTCTTTTTTAATTTTAAGAAAAAATTGACTGAAACTGAAAAATGTTGATGTTTGTAATATCTACAAATTAAGGAGGCTGTGACAAATCTTAAGTTGTAAAACTCAGACGAAAACAATCATTTATGTAACAAACATATTTTCTAATCAATACCAATAAAAGCTGTGTTTGTGCGGCATTCTTATCAAAGCTATCTCGAATAATTTTGACAGTAGAAAGCCAGAATACGTTGAAAAACTGTCAAAATCGTTCTAGATAACTTTGATAGGCAGTCACACAAACATAGCTAAAGTCGTAGAAAATTGAAGTGCAAATTCCAAAAAAAATTAAACCTGTATTTATTCCTTTTGGCCCAATCTGATATTTAAGAAGTAAAACGTGGGGTTCAAATCGTTTGAAACTTCTTTATTTTTAGCTTTTTGATAACTTAATCGCTATTTCTAATTTGCAAAAATGGTTTGAATTTCGACAAATTCGGTATTACCGAAATCGGTATCGGAAACCCTACTTAGTGTATGGCGTAAAAGTGTTATAATATATGAGTGACAATATATACTGTTATTTTTTGAAACATAAACAGAAAACAATAAAAAATGTAAGAACATTTTGTTTAACATAAGCCGAATATTAGAAACCCTAAAATCTTTAGAACAATCTTTTTAATATTTTGTTTTTGTTATTTCTAACAAAATTTTATTGAACAGGTTATCTTTATTTTTTAGTCAACCAGTAATGTTACTCCTTATTTTCTGCATTATTTTAAAACATAAAATAATGGGTCACATTTCCCTCTGAATTACCCTAAAATATTAAATAATATGTTACCCATAAAGTCATATTTTATTTCAAACATAAAGTAATGTTCAACAAATTTTGTAATATTTTTCAGAGACATATAATATAGAGATGCAACATCGATAATTTTTCAAATAAACTGTAGATGTCGCTAGCATGTGGGAAAGTTTGTCAAGGGAGGATTTTTTTATGCCAAATGAGGTTTTACCGAGTTGTTAGGTAAGGGGATTTGCGCCAAAATTAGGGATTTCGACTTCGTTTTGGGGACAGATTAAAAAATTTGTAAATTTTAAAAGATTTAGTTTTAGGCCCAAAATAAGAAGAATTTTGGTATAAATTATATGCGTATTATTTCAAATTAAAGTCGATCAAATTAGGTCTGTTAAAGAATTTCAAAATTTCTACAAAATATTTGAATTATTGAAGAAATGTTCTCCAAATATTTATAAATCTTGAAATAACGAAAAGCAACCAAGCTCGATAATTAATCAAAAAATTTTCTATTTTCCAAATACTGAAATTGTTACATGCCAAGGGCTTAGAAAAAATTAATTTTGTGTGGGCTCAAAAAGTAACAGGGTTTTTAAATAACCTCTTATGTACCTTCACTTAATGTTCAAAAGAGTTTACGAGCCCTAGTACTTACACCTACTAGATTTACGCTTAACCTAAAACTATTACTTTTTGGAAACTACTCGTATTTACTTATCAAATTCCATACAAATTTTAGAAAAAAGAGATTTTTCACCATAATGAACTTCGTGTGAAAATTGTATAGAATTTTTTCTCTCGAAAATTTAATATACGACTTTTATTTTGAAACGGTGACATTAGGCCTGCCCTTATTTTTCAAAATGGCGGCGCATAGGAGAGTAGGGTCCAAAAAGTTTCCATTTTATGCCGCAATGCTCCATGTAAAATTTGGGCACGATCCGACGACTCTAAGTGGACCCAAAATTGAGTTGAATAATAAGACAAGGTTTTATTATAAGAAATTAGTAGCTTTATTCGGCATTTTTGGAAAAAACTTAATTTTGGTAACAGTTTTGTCAATATTTTGTAATTTTCTTATTTTTATGTTATTCTCCAATAAATTACACGTGAAACACGCGTGACGCGGAAAAATCACGTCACGCGCACATCTCTAGTGGCATTGTTATTTAGCATAACTGCGTTGCTGCTTACTTCTGAATTAGTTATTACATTTTCCTGCAAAATACCGTGATCTGATTTAATTATTGTGGCAACCCGTGTCGAGACACACACACACACAACCAGGCCAAGAACGAGATAACAACTGTCAAACGAATGAGTAGACGTTTTGAGTCAGTCGTATGAGAACATCCAACCAGTGTGTTACTTAATTGTGCTAAAGAAGTAAATCAAAATAATAAAGTACCAAAGTTAATTGTTGTAAACCAAATTATAATTGTTATTATTATCTGGACAATTTGTTTGATATTGCGACTCCAGATGCCCTAAAAACCATTCGAATTGAAGAAGATAAGAAGTTTCTCATTCGACAACGACAACCAGGACGCCCGGGATGCATGATTGGCTGCGATATGGTTTTATTTCTGCGAGAAAAAAGAGCATCGGAACGAAAGGAGAAAGAGAAGCAGAGAAAGCGGAAATTTGAAGAAATGTCCAAGTCGAAAGATAGTGGTTCGTATTTGGCTTTATATCATTTTATATCTTATTGATTTATGTAATACATAACACATTTTAAACTTTTTGCAGCCGGCCAATATACAGAATCGAGTGATGAAGGTGAGGTTGAGGTTATGAAAGGAATTGATGAAAAAGCTGAGGACGTGGGTGAAGCGATTGAGGAGAGCACTGCCGATGCCGCAACTGGTGACATCGTTGAACCGCACAAAAGTGTACAAAAGAGAGGGCGTAGAAATTTTCTAACGCCACGACTTGCTTCTGCGCTTGACCACGCCAAGCTAACCGATCCAATGGCAGCTCATGTGTTGATAGACTGCGCCGATGCATTGAATTATTCCGTAGACGAGCTGGCTATTAACCGAACAACGATTAATCGATATCGTCGAGAAAACCGCCGGAAGGAAGCAGAAGTTATCCAGACCGAATTCGTAGAAAACGTAATTTAGTATTATTTATAGTTAGCGATATAAGTACTTATAAGTCATTCGTCTCTTACCCTAAACAGCTAAGTATTAATAAGCCGCTTGTCGTACATTGGGACGGCAAAATGTTGGTTGACCTTGTAGGCAGCGCAAAAGTTGAGAGAGTTGCGGTTATGGTCAGCTATGATGGGACTTCGAAGTTCCTTGGAGCACCTCAAATAAAATCTTCAAGCGGAAAAGATATAGCTGACGCTGTTTACAATCTGTTGGTTCGTTGGAACATTGCCGATCGAGTTGAAGCAATGTCATTCGACACGACCTCCAGTAACACTGGAGCTCTCAATGGCGCTTGCATTATCTTGCAGAAACCACAGTATTGCTGTCGAGAACTGCTGCACTTGGCCTGTCGCCATCATATTTACGAAATCGTTCTGCGCCAGGTTTTTGAAGTGACATTGTCGAAAAGCAGCGGTCTTGAAGTTTAATTGTTTGAGAAATTCGCGAAAGTCTGGAAGAGTCTTGACCAGACTGCATTCCAGAATGGTGTCGAGGACGAAATCGTTGGTTCAAAAATTCCCCTCGATGAACAAGCCGCCATCAGAAATTACTGCAATCAGCAGTTGAAAGAACGTCACCCTCGTAATGATTATAAAGAGTTTCTCCAACTGGTTGCTGTTTTCTTGGGTGAAACACATTGTGGTAGCTTCCGTTCTCCTGGCGCTACCAGCAACGCGCGATGGATGGCAAAAGGCATTTATTCACTAAAAATTTTCCTTTTCCGCAACCATTTCACATTGACGGCCAGAGAACTGAGTGGATTGCGCGACGTGTGCATTTTCTTGGCGCGAATCTACATTCGTGCATGGATTGGTTGTACAAATCCAATCAATGCTCCAAACCAGGATTTCAATTTCATACGAGATTCCATTGAATACGCTCAAATTGATGCTCCAGTTTTTGCTGCCATATTGAAGAAGATGAGTAACCACATGTGGCATTTATCAGCAGAACCAATGGCTTCGGCTTTCTTTGACTCGAATGTTTCTCTTGAACAGAAAAGAAAAATGGTTGAGCGCCTTGCATACGATGAGCCTATTATTGAAGTGGATCAAAATCGGGCCGTTTCAAAACCGCAAACATTCGCGAACCATAGCTTGAGCGACTTCATTTCAAACAAGACTAACAATTTCTTTGTGCGGTTCGGTTTGCAGAAGGAGTTTTTGGAATTTGACCCATCAACATGGGAAACCAACGAGAGTTTTAAATAAGGCCGCGTTTTCTGCAAAAATTTAGCCGTCGTTAATGACACCGCTGAAAGAGGAGTGAAGTTCATGAAGGACTATAATCGGATATTGACCAATAAAGAAGACGAAAAGCAATTCTTATTGCAAGTTGTTGAAGCTTATCGCAAAAAATATCCATCGTTCAAAAAAACATCTTTAGTTAATTTTTAAGATATTGTAACTTTATTATTTTTTATCAGATTTTTCTGAGTAATAGCTTAGTGAAAAGGTAATTTAGTGAAGAATAACATAATAATAAGAAAATTACAAAATATTGACAAAACTGTTACCAAAATTGAGTTTTTTCCAAAAATGCCGAATAAAGTTCGTAATTTATAATAAAACCTTGTCTTATTATTCAACTCAATTTTGGGTCCACTTAGAGTCGTCGGATCGAGCCCAAATTTTACATGGAGCATTGCGGCATAAAATGGAAACTTTTTGGACCCTACTCTCCTATGCCCCGCCATTTTGAAAAATCTTCATAGAAATAAGGGCAGGTCTAGGTGACATTTCTGCTTAACTGTCACTAGTCTTTAGTATAATAAATTTTTTTTAGTTTCACAATTTTAACAAAGATTTGAGGCCTTTAAAGTTCGAATGAAAACCTAAATATTTCTTCGTAAAATATTCAATTTTATTTAATTTGCTCACTCATATTTTAATAACTTTCTGAACTTAAGAGCAATGCTAACTTAGCTCCTATTTTTTTTCTTTTGAGTTTTTGTTTAAATTAAAATGAATTGGGAATAACATTGGGGATTTAAACATTTAAAATCGGAATAAGCTTAAACATTTCGGGCAACACTGCTCCCCAATAAAATTAAGCAGTATTGCAAGAAAAAACAAAACAGTAGTCAGCGCCATCTATTGCATTAAAAACCGGCATTGCCATTAATTAGGACCCTGATATTTTTTAAAAATATCTATTTTGACTTCATATTTTTTAACTCTGGTAAGGAAACACAAAACCAAATTTGTTCATAAATGGCATAAATAAATAGCTTTCATTGACTTCACTTCATAATATGTATAAACAAATTTGTACAAGGTATGAATTTGTACAAAATTTTTCGTTTCGAAAAATATATATAAAAATACATTAGTTTGAAAAAGAAAAAAGAAACAGTTGAAAGAAATTTTCTTTTTGTCTTGTTTTGTACAATAAATTTATTGATGAATTCGTAGATTTTACAAGTATCTGGAAAAGGTACGTGCAATTTTTTTTTTCAGCATGAATAATAAGTCAATCAATTTTTCCGCTTTAAATAAAAATTTAAAATTGTAATAAGAAATGATTCATTTGATGGAAGAAACCTAATTGGAGGATAACGGTAAATTCAGTAGAGTGCTAACTTTATGTTGCTTAAATTGTTTAATATTTCTTTTAAGTGTTTAATCGTTTTTACCATTTTGTTGAGATTATTTTTAAGTAAAAAGCGCAAAATTCATTGTCTATTGATCCATATATTCATTTTTATTAGCAATTTGTTTAGTTTGCAGCAGAAGTAATTCAATTTTTATATAAAAATGGGTCGTCTTTTTTCATAATATGTATGAAATATGCATTAAATTACTTAAAAATTTACTAATACTAAAGTAGTAAACTTACAAACATTTTTAGACTGTGTCTATGAAACGAAAAACTTAGTATACCTACCTTCTCAGTTTAGTATAAAAGCTGAAAATAATGATTACCTTGCAGGCTTTACCCGTACACAAAAGAAAATTATTACCCAGGGACATATTTATCATGTTGATTTCAACTCATCTGTTACACATACAGTTCGAGTAATAGGCATGTAATAGTACATACATATTCCAGTAAAAGGAGTAGATGGAGTGTGTACAAAAAAAAAAATAAAAACAAGAAAAAGGTGTAAAAATTTATTTTTTGTTTGTACGTAACATAGCTGCTATCTTCAATTACTTTTATCTGAATTTTACAGAAAAAAATTAAATAATTCTTAACTTTTTTTGTTTTGCCCAAACAATAAAAATTATTTTTAAATTAATTGATCGTTTCTAAATAAGAATATTGAAAAACTTAATATTTATTGGCTACAAGATAGTATTGAATATTTTATAATTAATATTTTTATTTGAGCACAACTCAAATACTTTTTTTTAGTTAAGTGTTTGTAACCATCGCATAGGCAATCGTAATTAATATTAGATTTAATTACTAAAGAATTTTGTATACAGCTTATTTATAGGAAGAAGAAGAAGAAGAAAATATTTTTATTGAAAAATTTAATAGACACTAGGGAATCACCATAATTTGTCTCTATATGAAAACCTTTTTGTGTATTGCCAAGACCGGGAATTGAACCGGCAGCCCTCTGCACAGGCTATGACTCGTAGCATCACCTCTTAACAAGATACACCACGGTCGCCATAGCGCTGAGTGTGGCTAAGTGATTAATTTTTTTCAATCACTGCCTACACAATGTATGTTTTGCAGTGTTGCCACCAGTAAAACAAAAAATTGCACAGCTGTGGGTCAAAAATTATCCAAAACTGTATGAAATTACACAAAAAAGTTTATAAATTTTTTTTTTTTTCCAAATAATATATGAGTCCATTTAGACCAACTCTTATGCGCGTTGTAGGGCAGAATTAAAATATTTTGGAAATAATGTAGTGATTTCTTACCGGCTGGTTGGATTACTATGAAATTTCTCAGGGTCGAAGTCAAAGTAATTTCGAGCTTAAGTTTTTTGCGGCCGAGCTCACAGTGCCACTTGACACCAAACCAGACCCTCTCGAGCATTGTGAAAACCTGCCTGGAATTTTGCATTTTTTAAATAACCTCCAATAATCCAGTTTTCTACAGGGCGAAATCAAAGCCAATTTTTCTCAAAAATATTGGTTGTTTGCAAAAAAATATTCTATTATCTAAACAAAAATTAAATGCAATATATTTTTCAGGCTAAAATAGTGAATTATATGGTGACGTTCATAGTTAAAAGAAATCATTCTAGGTTAACTATTTCTAAATTGCTGAATTATTTTCAAAATATTTTGATTCTGAACCACTGTGATGAGTTAATAACATTTTTCTCTGATCATAGAAACTGCAGAAAAAAATTTCGCTGTTATAAAAACTTTGAAAATTACTAGTTTTTTTAGTGAATCACAAACTAACTAATCCAAATATCGCAGCATTCTCGAATGGTCTTGCCAGCCTAGAGAAAAGTAATTTTTTTACATGAAGTTTGAAAAATATGTTCATAAAACATGAACAATATACGGGGTTAAAAATAGAAATTAAATACGGAACAATGTTTTTGATTTCTTCTTCATTGGGCTTAGTTTTGAACAAATTTATGAAATAATTCGTCGGAAAATAGAATTTTGTGGTAAATATTTCACAAACTCATTTAATCGAAATATGGACTAACTTTCATTTCATTATTAAAAAGCTCTGGAAATGGATTTACGGAAATTTCTGCAAAATGTGAAATTACACGAAAACTACACAAAAATGGCATTATTCAAAAATTATCCAACGAATGCGTAAACAGTCCCGTTTTTGAATAATTATTCAAAAAGTGGCAACACTGATGTTTTGTAATCAGAAGAGCCAGAACTAAATAATACGTAAGCAATTTATTTTTCAATTGGAATGCTTCCTCTCTTAATCCTATTGTTTTTCTCTCCTTTTTCACAAGTAATTATCACATTATGATGAACTTTATTCGCATTCAGTAGACACAAGGGATACCGAGTGTTGATTGGAGAGGTTGTGTTTCTGCCATGCGATTTTTTCAAAATTATTATTTTTATAGTTTTTTTTATATGCTTTTATAGTTAAGTGTTTGTAACCGTCGCATAGGAAAATCGTAATTACTATTAGAATTAATTACACAGCTGTACAAAATATGACAATATTTATAACTTGCACAACTTTGCAGTGGTTTTGGGATAACTAGTGGGTGCTGATTTCGAATCTGCAACCAGTTTGTTCAAATTGGCTCTAGGTTTCGCGCAATTTGCGATTTCAATTTTTTAAATTTTTCAGTCGATTTTGTCAATAAAAAATTTATAATTTAGTAACTATAGCTTCGGAAAGAAAACGCTTTAAACAGTTTAAGCTTAATTCCGTGCCCTATTTTTAAAACTTAATTGTGTATCAATATCTCAATAACTTTTCTAAATATAGTAGCTGAAAGTCAAAATTTAAAAATTTTTTTAGGTTTTTTAAAAAAAGATGAAGTCCGATTTTAAATATCAAAGCCAATTTGGAAAGAAAAAGGTCCAAATTTATATATATGTCATACTGCATAACAAATTATATGCAGTTTTAGAGCCTTTTATAATTAAATTTAGACTTAAAATGAACAAAAAAATATTTTACTGTACTAACAATCTACTGTACTATTACAGAATTTTTTTTTCCAAAAGCATCAGATTTCATTCACTCTTGGCTTTTTTGCGAAATTATTGCGATTTTCAAAGTTTTCTGCAATTATTTCTCGACGAACTCATTTTGAATGTGTGCGAAAATATTGTGATTTAAATATAAACTTTGCAAGTCGTAATAATATCGCAAAAAAATCAAAAGTGAATGAAATCTGATGTTTTTATAAAAAAAAATCTGTAATAGTACAGTAGATTTTTAGTACAGTAAAATATTTTTTTGTTCATTTTAAGTCTAATTTTAATTACAAAAGTCTCTAAAACTGCACATAATTTGTTAATGCAATATGACATATATATAAATTTTGGATCTTTTTCTTTTCAAATTGGGTTTGATATTTAAAATCGGAATTCGTCTTATTCTTAAATTTTTTTTTAAAAAACACCTTAAAAAATTTTGACTTTCAGCGACTATATTTAGAAAAGTTACTAAGATATTGATACACACTTAAGTTTTAAAAATAGGGCACGGAATTAAGCTTAAACTATGTAAAGCATTTTCTTTCCGAAGCTAAATTATAAATTTTTTATTGACAAAATCGACTGAAAAATTGAAATCGCGAATTGCGCGAAACCTAGAGCAAATTTGAACCAACTGGTTGCAGATTCGAAATCAGCACCCCTTAATTATATCAGTGTTACTTACTATAATAGCAGTGTTACTAAAGAATTTTTTCTAGAGCTGATTTATAGGAAGAAGAGAACATTTTTATTGAAAAATTTAACAGACACAAGGGAATCACCAGACTGCCGCAGTTACGGCTCACCCAAAGACTCTTCAGTGGTTAGTTTATGTGTCAACTGATCAAGGTAATTTTTAATTGTTAATTTGTCTCTATATGAAAATTGAGATGTCTCTTCATCAAATTTAAATTTAAGTTTTTTTCTTTAAAAATTTTGTTACAATAGTCACCAACAATGGAATTTGTAAAAACAAACACATTTTTCAAAATTGAAATTTAATTTCCAACAATTTTTTTGTTTATACCTCATTCATACTGAACCCAAAACTAGTAGTTTTCAAATTTAATTTGTTTTCAATTGTCAAATCCCATACAAATTTCAAATCGAAAACTTAAAAAACGAAAACTTCTAGTTTTCGGTTCAGTATGAATGAGGCTTTATATATTTAGTTTTATTTGTAAAACATGTATCAGTTCCAAAACTAACTAGTACTACAACAAGATTTTTAGAGCCAGTATTAGTTCAAATTTGGCATTGTTACCCATGATTTTTATTTGAAATTGTCACCTTTTCATATGGAATTGTCGCGCTACACCATTGTCAGTTTTATTTCAAAAAATTCAAAAAATGTTTTAAAATTATCCAAAAATATTTTAAAATTGTCGAAAAATGTTTTAAAATTGTCCAAATATATTTTAAAATTGTCTAAAAATGTTTCAAAATTGTATAAAATGTTTCAAAAATATCCAAAAATGTTTTAAAGTTTTCCAAAAATGTTTTTAAATTGTCCAAAAATTATTCAAAATTGTCGAAAAATGTTTTAGAATTGTCCAAAAATATTTCAAAATTGTCCAAATATTGTTTAAAATTGTCTAAAACCTTTTATATTTGTCCAATTGCATTTCAAAATTGTCAAAAATGTATTTCAAAATTATACAAATATATTTTAAAATATTATAAATATATTTTAAAATATTTTATTTGTATTTAATAAAATTCCATTTGTATTTAAAAATTTTCTAAATGTATCGGGTTATCGTAATGTATCCATTTTTCATCACCAGTAACAATACGATACAAAAATGACTTCGTTGAACGTCTCTCGGCTTCAATTCATATGGGCCACAATTTCCTTGCTTTTGAATGAATCTCAATGCTTTTAAACGTACGGAAATAACTTGTTGTGACTCCCAATGATAACGCAATTTCTTCTTGCGTTTGACAACAATCTTCGTGGAGTAATGCTTCCAATTCCTCATCTCCGAACTTTTTCGGCTGACCATGCCTCTCCTTGTCTTCTATGTCGAAATCACCCCCTTTGAATCGCGCAAACCATCGTTTACAAGTTTTTTGAGTTGGTGCATTTTGACTGTAAGCCTCTACCAATAATCGATAACTTTCAGCAGCCGTTTTCTTCAAATGAAAGAAGGTTATCAGACTTCCCTGCAAAACATCTTTTTTAAGCACAAAATTCGACATTATTATAGCGATTGAAAAAATGTGTGTTTACACTTTGGCGTCTATCGAATACTGAATTATAATGACAGATCCATATATATATATCCAAATTATAATGACAATACCATATTTGTTATTATTCACACAAACCATATGTGACAGTTATGCCATATGTTGTCCAAATCGACATTATTAACTTGTATACCTAATAATAATTTCTTCATTTGCCTTCAAACGAAATAATATATTTTATTTAAATCTAATTCGAATAAATTTTTTTGCAATTTTAGTTGAACCAAAATGTAATAAAATAAAAAAGTGTGTCTTGTTCAAATAACAAACATAAGTGAGAGTATAAAGAGCAAAAAATATTTTAAGAAGCAGAAAAAATGGCTGAAAGTAGCAGATTTTTGTGCCAAATATTACTGAGATAAGAACAGAAAAAATAAAACCGTTAAATTTACAGAGTTTTAGTTATATTTGAATTAGTGTTTACTTCATTCAAAACGACAAATTATACTGCAAAATCTACATAAATTTTTTTTAACTATTAGTTGAATGAAAATAGCAAAACCAACTGCTATGCAAATGGCAGTTTATCGTGCTTAAATCAAGAGAAATATTTGCTAAAAAAATATTTAAACAGCGGATTTTTTTCAAGCCTAGATTTCAATTTGCTTTTAATATAATTGAAACATTTTAAATTTTAATTCGTTTGTGATTTTTTAACAAAATATTGACATATTTCCTACGGGAAGTAGTCAGAGGTTCCCAAATCTTCAAAATAATAGACCTTCGGGGAAATTCGTCTCAATTCCAAAGCAGGCCGAATACCGAAAAAGCCGAAACACCCCATCAATTAAATACTATAACCCTATATAAATCCCCATACAAAACCACTTAAAATTTAAATATTTCCCATAGTTACTTTGGAACAAATATGAAATAACCCGAAAAAAATTAAAAACTGGGTAATTTTTAACCCCACTTTTTAATTGCTAAACCTTCGTGTTTGCACATAAAAGAAAATATGTCAACTTAAGATTTTTATTTTCTATCATATATCCTAGTTTCATTCAAATCGGCGGGGATTTCCTTGTTTCAAAAACCTACCCTGTGGGAAAAGAAACTGGTCACCGGACACGTCACGTAACGGGTACCGGTCCTTGGACCGTTTCTTTTATATGAAAAGGACCGGTAACTTTTATATGGGCTTGTCCTAGGAGGGGGTCAATTGCCCCTTGTGACGTATCACAGGACCGATGCAAAAGAACCAGTCACAGGACTGAAGCAAAAGAACCTGTAACAGGGTTGACGCAAATGAACCTGTCACAGGAGTAACCAAAAAAACCTGTCACAGAACTGACGCAGAAGAACCTGACGAAAAGACCCTGACGAAGTGTACAAAAACATCCATTTTTGTCAAAATATGCAACTACGAAACGATGTAATTTAGTTCTAAATTTGTTTTCGACTATCGAAAAAAAGGCATTTGAATCGAATTCCTTGCCCTATTAAGTACCCATTTAGATCTAAATTTTTGTTATTCGCAATATATTTTTACCAGGAATTAAATTCTGCGAATCTTATTTGTTTTAGTTGAGTTAAATGCCTGATTTTTATGAAGTTTTAAAATTATTTATCTTTGTTTATTTATTGCAGACAGAAAATTAATACAGAATTCCCAAAAAGTTACCTCAATTTGTGAACTTGATTTTTTTTTTTTTTTAAGAGAAGCAACACTCAGGAAATTCTTCATATTAATTAACGTGTTGCTTCCTTTGGAAAGGGGATAGAGAAGAAGTGAAAGGTGGTGAAAGATGAAGGGCTTCAAATATGGCAACACTGTAATTGCGCGAGATGTTGAAGTTTAGAACAGTTGTTGCGCGCCATCTGATGGTGAGTAGGCGAACTTTGTTGAAGATTTATATATAGTTCATAGCCCTGTTATATTATTTTACTTCGGTGGGGTTAAGTGCTATGGAACACCGAAGGAGGACGCTGCGATATGTATGAGGGACAGAAAAACTCATACATATTACTATTTTTCGTAAATTGATGTTGCCTTGGTTGGGGCTCGAACCCGCAACCTCACGTGTAACAGTCCAACGCGCTAACCATTATACCACAGCGCCCACTGATTGATTTTAACTGAAACAAATGGCTTTCAAAGAAGTTTAATTCATGCAATTTTTAAAGCACTTGAATTTTTAGTTTTTCGATGTTTATTAGGTAGTTTAAAAGCAAAATTGAAAAAAAAATGATTTAATACGAAATTTTAACAAATGATATTTCCAAGTATAGAAAAGCTTTCTAAAAAAATTCAAAAAGCATTGTAAAGGAAAATACAGTTCGGTATATTTCGATAAAAAACTATGTTTTTTCACAGATGCAGGATTTAGATTTAGTTATAGTTTAGTCTCTGTATCAGAGAGACATTTTCCAGTACTTAAGTTTCCTGAAAAACTAACATACCCAGCAAAAAAGTTATTACAAAAAAGTTATTTGAAAAGCACTCCGAATAGCATCAACTGATTGTGAAGTATGTAGTTACAATTTAGCTTTAACACTGATTTATTTTACACGTGATACCCATGTTGTCAGTAGTTCAATTTAAGCATTTTGTTAGTAATTTAAAAGTGATTACACGATGTTAATAAAGTATTGTTTTTAGGAATACATTTCCATCACATCAGTACGAGTACATTTTATTTGCATTTTTAGAGTGATTTAGAAGTATTCTTTATAATATATAATATAATACATTTTTAAAAGTGATTCAAATGTGCTTTTTATGTCTGAAATAGCATATTTTAGAGGCAATTTTAATGTTTAGCCTTTACAGAGCCCATTTCTGAACCTATTGTGAAACAAAAGCATCAATTTATTATTATTTGTAGGGCAATATTAAGGAAACACTTCTTTTGCATATGAATCAATTCGATTAAGTCAAAATCAGACAAAACCAAATTTTTTTTTAATTTTTGTTCAACAGTTTTTTTTAAATAAGTTTGTAACATGTTTACTTTAGTCTTTAAATTCAAAAAAGATACGATATTGAATTAAATAATATTTATACACTAAGAACGAGTTTTTGGGATGTCAGTTAAACTTGGTTTATTTAACCCAAAAAGGAATTATATCTGCCATTTCAAGTTTTTTAACAAAAATTTGCCTGAACAACTTTTTCTCGTTTAGAATTTATGTCTTCATCTAAAATAGATCACATTTTAGAAGCAGTATTCCAGTTATAAACTAAGTTTAAAGATAACCTACGTCCTAAAAGTTATATATAAGGAATTTTCAGAATATTAAAGCGTACTAGGAAACTATTTTTTTCATATATTTTTTTTTACATTTTAACAAAGAAAAGCCTCGACATTTTACAACTCTACAGTAATAAGTCCATCATTATAAATTTCCTCAAGCCGCAGATCTATGATTGAAATTTTACCTTCAAATTCATTAAAGAATCCGAGAACCGTTGGAGGACAGTTTTTCCCCAGACATATTTCGAAGGCGAATAAAATGTCGTCATTTGAATTTTGTTTGCTGAAAATCAATGTTTTTATTAAACGATGCATTAAGTTCCAATGCTAAAATTTGCAATACGTGATTAGTTAAATTGTTATGTTGAAGAAGTTCATTTACCAAATTTTAACTTTAATTAAAATTTTGAACTTTAATTGGCAAAATCCTCTTGACATTTTAAAGTTGACGGCACTTGAACTAAATAATTAAATTTCTAATTAATCAATTAAAAAGGTCTTAAAAAACAATTTTTATTTATAAATAAAAATTAAAAACCAACATTTTGACAACGCTCATAGTATTAAGGTAAAAATTAAATTTGTATTTATTTATACCGATGGTATGAAATACAAAAACCAAAAACTTTCATAATATTTCTATTGTTGGTTATGCTTTGCAGAATACTTCGAAAACATATATTATCGTTTGCTTCATTCGCATTTTGTTGATGTAGCATACTACATTTAATATTAGATTTTGATGCTTTAATTTGCATTGCACTAACGCCACCACTTTCTAAAGAAAACTGATGAAGGCGACCTGGAAAATCCCCGAAACGATCGTCTTTTCATTCCTAAAAGTGTTAAGGTTTTTGAAAGCAGAAACTCTGTGAAGTATTTGACAGCAGAGTATCCTGATGAAGAAAAATAGAAGTTTATGGAAAAAAGTAGGTACTTATTATTTTAATTTATAATAAGGAATTGGCCTCGATATAAATTAACAAATTTTTAATTAATCAATTAAAAAGGTCGAAAAAAACAATTTTTATTTGTAAATAAAAATTAAAAACCAACATTTTGGTAGTCATTTTTTTAAGATCTATTTTTGAGTTGAAGAAATAATATATTTTTTGTCACTATAAAATTATTTCTTTAGTTTGATTTTACGACTTTCAAGGCGTAGTGGCAATTAAAGCATTAAATCAGGTGGCATTTATATAGGTATCTTTTTGTGTATAAGCAACGAGTAAGGGATTGTAGGATACTCAACCTCTGTTAACCAACCTCTTGATGGATCTGTTTTAAACGATAAAATGTGTTAAGACTGCAACAAATTTTATTAACATATTTCTTTGGTTTACGCGAGCGACTTGCATAGAGCCTTAACGACACATTTTAATTGTTAAGTTTAATATATTTGCATTTAGTGAAAAGAAGAATTCATATTTGGGTCATAGTCCAGTAGATTCAATGGTATCAAATTCTTTATTACCTTCCCTTTTTCAATGGGAACTGCAATTGAAGTATTTTTTAAAATATGTACGAATAATTGCAAAATATGTACATAAATAATCGTAAATTAATAAAGTACGTGAATAAAATAAACTATTTTGTTTTTTAGAGAAAAAAAATGGAATCTCTAATAAATTTGTAATTTACAAACAAATGGAAAAAACAACATTATATATACATTTTTGAAAGTTGTTTTAAAGCACATACATTCGAAACAGAAAAAGAGCACTTATCGCTCCATTGTAACCAATTTAAAAGTTGTTTGTTTTGAATGACTTACACATATTTTTGCTGGGTATTCTCACTATTGCGCCCACTGTACATACGAGAGTTCCACAACAGTTGTACCAGGCGGTTTTCATCGCCTCTTTCGAACATTGACAATTTGTATCGAAAATGTTAGCCTTTGCAGATGTGTATAATTCTTATGGCTTAATTTTCGATGCAAATTAAGAAGAGGTAGGGAGATAGTCTTTTAATTATATAGTCGTTGGTTGAACAACAATCTGATGAATGATTTGATTACTATGCGTTTACACAATACGTTAAGTATTAATACAATAACTTAATAATTAATAATATATAAAGGGTGGTTAAATTTTAAGGGCCGATGTTGAATGTGAACCACACCTAAACGTCAAGCTTTTTTTGCATTTCATTTGACATTTCTCATTTGCAGACTAACTCAATTTGGACCATGGAAAGATACACAATCGAGTAACGCGTTAAAGTTATTCAGGCTTATTATGACAATGGGCGTTCAAATCAAAATGCATTTCGTGCACTTCGTGATTTCTTTGGTCAGCATAATGGACCAAATGTGTCCACAATCGGGAGAATTGTGTACAAATTTCCGCAAATCGGGTCTGTGGGAAATGTAAAAACACCTGCTTTTTGTGTTTGGTGCGGTTTATGGGCGGCGGCGTCATCCGTACTTCTTCGAAAATGAGGTTGGCCAAGCAGTGAATCACCATTCGCTTTAACGGAATTCTTGTGGCCAGAAATTGAGAATGTGGACCTGGGCGATATGTGGTTTCAATAGGATGGTGCCACTAGCCACACAGCCAACGAAACAATGGCTCTATTGCGCAAGAAATTCAATGGCCGTGTTATCTCACGTGGTGGCGATGTCAATTGGCCGCCAAGATAATGTGATTTGACACCGTTGGACTTCTTTCTTTGGGGTTATTTGCAAGAAAAGGTGTACGTCGATAAGCCAGCAACAATTCAAGAGCTAAATGATGAGATAATTCGGCACACTAACGGCATAGAGCCTCAATTATGCCTCAGCGTCATCGAAAATTTGGACCGTCGGGTATTTTGTTCCATACATAATTGAAGCATACCAATATTATCATATAAAAAGAAATGACAATAATTTCCTAAATAATTTGTGTTTTATTCAAAATCAACATCGGCCCTTAAAATTTAACCATATGATATAATCGTTCTATCAAAATTGTTTTGATCGTTTAATCGATCAAAATAAATACCCGAATAATTGACAACTCTAATATTTGTACCACTGCATAGAGAGAATTTTGCTGGACGAAATTTAATGAAATTATTCAATAAACTGTTGAAGTTTTCTTCACAAAGCAAATGAAAAATTTCTTAAATTTGATGACAAAGCTTCATATATTTTATGAAACTATTTTTAATGAAACTTTTTCATTGAGTGTGTGAAACTTTTAATAAATAAAATGAAATTTTTCACAAAATTTTTTTGAAAAATTACAATAATCCAATGAAAAGTTTCAGTGGATGAGTTCCAGTGCAACTTCATTGGTTTTATGCTACAATTCATCAGTGTCATGCAGATAATTCTCTCAGTGTGGAATGTCCTGGTTCATTCCCATTTTCACCTGTCATGGAACAGGTACTTTCAGACGGGTGCACTTTTTACCAGGCACAGGACCGGTACTTTGAGATCAGTTCTGTTTTCACCGGTTACGGGATAGGTACTTTCAGACCGGTCCTGTTTCCACTAGTCATGGGACAGGTCCTTCCAGACCGGTCCTGTTTTCACCGGTCACGAGACAGGTCATAGGGTTCTTTCAGACCGGTCCCGTTTTCGCCGGTCACGGGTCAGGTGCTTGCGTCACAACTGACCCCTATGTTCCCACAGGGTAGCAACAAAAGAAGTTGAAATATTTTTGTATCAATTAAAAAATTATTCAAAATATTTTCGATTAGAATGAAAACGGATAGCAAATCTATTTACTAATTTCCTGGTTCAAATAAAAAAATTATATTACTTATAAATTTTCAAGAATGAGTGTTATTTTTGTTCGGTTTAAGATCAAATATTACAAATTCTAAATAGAATTTACAATTTTATTTTACAACCAATAGAGAAAAAACTTATGAAAAAAACTTTACTAGAACCAGTGGTTGACAATTAATGTATTTTCAAGTGACACCACATCACTATCATCAGATTGTCTTTATGGGGTCCTCTCTAGGCTATAATGTGGATTTTAGTTTTTTGTATATTTATATATGTATGTGGTGCGCATAGTTCGGATAGATAGCCAAAAATGTGCCCAAACTATGCTGTATATCGGTCAGTATTGTCTTTATACTATGCGCTAGATCTAGGAAGAGTTCGAGGACAGTCTCCAAACTAACCAAATGTCTCCATACTAAACACTTGATCGATAAACTGTCCCCGTAGCATGCGCTGTGCATACATATAACTATATTTTAAATTTCAAATAATGCATTTGAGAAGTAAATTTAAACATTTTTACTTATCCATTTCATATTATTATAACTAACGAAATCCACATGTCTTTAACAAAGCTATTATTTTTCTCTATGTTGTGGTTGTGCTTATTTATTGAAGCTCCTTCAATGGGCAAAGCAATGATTCGTGCTTTTTAACATTCAAGCTTTTTAATTCTATTTATAGAAATTAGAACTAAAGCAAAGAAACTTTTACGCGGTTGTTTGTTTTGTGTATAACATCTAGGGTTTGGGATTTCCCGGACTTTTTTATTTCCCGGGAAACGGGAATAAAAAAATTAGATTCCCGGGAATTCCCGGTTAATATTTTTGAACAAAATTGTTAATGAAAACCACCTATATAAGTAATTTTTGTTAAAAAAAAAACACTATTTCAGTACAAATTCATTCTATGTAGTGAGAATTCACAGTAAAAATATCAGAAAGTTGAACATTTCATTTCACATAAATTACTCTAAGCACTGCCAAATGAATTCCATGATTCCAGCAAAAAGCACCCACTACTGGACTGTCGGAAACAAACCGTTTCATCACATTTGGCCCATTATATATGGTGGCCACAATATTATTTTCCAAACACAAATAAAACTCTTCTAGTCTAATTTCAACAATTCTTCTTATTTCATCAGCATTACATCTTCCTGATATATAAACCAACCCCAGGTTATAAAATGAATTATTTCCGTTTATACATATCGTATGTTCAAATATCTCTTTTGTGATATTCTTGTCCATTCATCTAAGATTATAGTAAATCTCCTATTGTTATAAATATTGGTCGATATTTCTTTTATCATGATATCTTTTACATGATTGTAGTAATTTAATATAATGTTCTTTACATTCGGCAATGCCAGATTTTTATTATAAAAATTTCTCGAATAAACGAAGATCTAGTTATGGTGCGGATTGACATTCCGTCGAATGCGGCTAATTTGGGTTCCATTTCAGGAAATGTTTGCCCTACCATAAAACGTTCAATGCATATTCAGCTTACACTTGTTTCTTCGGGTACTTTGCTAATTTTAGCTGGAACATTAGTTTTGTTGTTTTCTTTAAGAGACCATCAATTTATTTTTAACCAAATTTAGATGTCGGATAACCAAATTTGGATATCTCCTTTAACCATTAGTCTTATCGGGCAAATATTGCACTGCGCTGCATTGCCATTTTTTGTGAGGTAGTATGGAATTTTATTCTTTTAATATAAAAGAATATATTAGTTTGAAAGCAGGTGTATTAAAATAAAGTAAACCTACTTGAAAACATCACATCTATTAATGAGAACGTTACTTATAAAATTATTGGCCCTTAATATAAAGGAGTATTTCAAATTTAAAGTCGACTTTATTTTTAATTAAACGGTTTTGTTCATTTTGTGTATGAAAACCTTAAAAAAATATTTATATTTTCATACATTTTGATTGGTTGAAAATAAATTAACCAATCAGAATGCTGCAAAAATAAACCAAGTCAAGGTATTCTGCCACCCAATATATTAACTAAAGTTGACTTTACCTAAAATATACATTTGAAAAATTTAGATAGTGAGGTCGATTATTTGTAAGAAACAAAACTTCATATTTCTTTTACCAAGTTTTTAGGTTTTACTACTTAAATTTTGAATAAGTTATGCGAAAAATCTTTATTAGTTGAAATGCTCCTAATTACTTGGCAAAGATTTTTTTGTGTGACAAATAATTTGATTCCCTTTTAAAAGATTTTAACAATGACATTTTTGTTTTGGTGTTTAAAATGTTTTTTATGACTAAAATTAAAAAATCCATTCCAAACAAAAACAATTCAAAAAATTTAATATTTTTATAATTTCCCGTTTCGCCGGGAAAAATATATTATTTTCCCGGGAATTACCGACAAACTTTTCTCGGGATTTCCCGGGAATTCCCGAACCTCAAACCCTGATAAGATCCTAACCCATCATGCCATATAAATGACTAACATGTTGCAATTAAGGGATATTACTTAACAATTTGGATTGTACCTTGTCTGTGGTTATTTTATTGTAGATTTTTAGTTGTACAAATAGGTCAAAATTGTGCTGGCGCAAATACATGTAATATTTCCTGTTATTTTAGCAGAGTTTTGAACTATTTCTGCGGACTTTTTTAGAGAAAATAACAGAAAAATTAGTTCAACTTAGGGTTGCCATCCGTCCTCTTTTCCCCGGACACCGTCCTCTTTTTTAGGGCGTCCGGGGCAGTCCTCCTTCTTTTTCATTAAGTGTCCGGGGTTGTGCTACTTTTTTCACTTTTCTCCATAACATTTTTTATTGCTTCTAAACTTTTGAATTATTAGCATCGCTGTTTTGTTGCTGCTATTTCAATTAACTTGGCATAATTTACTTTGATTGCCTAATTTGAAGCTAATCAGCAGTGAGCCAACTGCTGAAATAAAAAAAACTTAACATCCCGGTGAAAAATGTCCATATATGAACATTTATGGTTCAACCATATATGTATGGATCCGAAAAATGAGGTAACACCTAAGTATATGTTCATATATGGACATATATGAACATATACATTTATTAAATATATGCGAATACATGCGAACGTTGCTGTCCTTTATTATAAGGTTGTACGATAGATATAAATTTATGTATGACATTCAAATTAGGCGCTACATATGTTCCTTTTTTTATTCATGGCATTAAATATAATTCCATATTTATCCAAATATGAGTTCCTTTTACATATATGGCAAAATGTATTCTTCGAAATATGTTCATATACAAGTCCCTTTTGCATAAATTGAATAACATATACTTCCATATTTGTCCATATATGAGTGCCATTTCCATATATGAAATAACAGATGCTATATATGTTTGTATATGAAATTTTTTCCATATATGGAATCACATATACTTCCATATATGTTCATATAAAATCCATATATGTTCATAAAAAATCCATATTTGTTCATATGTGTCCATACATAAACCATATATGAACATGTTTGAGCGTATATGAGCATTTTTCACCGGGATTGCTTATAATGATGAAAATTTATTTAATGAATTCCTTATCCTGAGAAATTATGTAAACAACTTAAATTCAATTAATACGACTGATAACAAGTTTTCGGGCAATTTTTTTTTACTAAAAATGATGTTTGCTATGAAATGAGAAAAACTGTTGAGTTCTATTTTTTTCTTACCAGCACATAATGCCAACGTAGAACGTATATTTTCTTTAATCAAAATAAATTTAATCCAGAAACAATTGATATTTTTAATCAAATATAATTTTGATATGAATTGTCAAGAGTTTTATGAATATTTGAAGAAATGCGACAGTAATATATATTAGCTGGAAATTGCGTCTTAAAGACAATGTCATCAGCGACTTATTATATACAAGTCATCAACTGAAAATATTTTACTTAAGACGTCTTAACGACATGTAAGCAATTTGTATTCTGTTTTTAAAACCTCTGACTAACTGCAGACTTGTTAGCACCGGACAACCAAAGTGTGACATTAATTTATTTCAATAAATTACTAAAAATTATAAATTTTTTTTACTAAGTAATATTTTTGGGATTTTTGTACTTTGTACGACAAAAAGCTGCCATGTCAAACAGACGCTTATAGAAAATATCTTAATGACGTCTTAGTGAGATATTATGAATAAGTCCCTACTTGTGACTAACTGCTGAATAGTCACGAGGTGTCATCCGCTTTTTGTGAAAACAATTCCTCAAGACGTCTTAAGCATATGTCATCATTTAATCCGTGTAAAGACCACTTGATGATTTGTCGTGATGACATTTTTACATTTGTATGAAAATATCATCAGGTTAAGGTTTTTGTATGGGACCGGATTAGCAAGTCAGCAGTGACAGCAACATTTCATTAAGCCGTCTTGAAGACGTCTTGATGATATTTCGAAATGGGATATTGATTCAAATTGGAAGCGTTGAAAAATATTCATGATACTCTTGATCACTGTTGCCAACTTTTTTCCTAAAAATATCACTAAATCAAACTAAAAAATCACTAGAAAATAGCTAAATTATAAAAAACTTAAAAAATTTAGCGATAAATCGCTAAATTTCACGAACTTTTCGGATTCTGTTGAAAAATTTTCCAAAATAGCTATCTTTTTCGAACTTTTTAAAACTTTCTAAAATAATTGTCGATACATCGCTAAATTTTTTCAACTTTTAAGTATTCCATAAAAATTTAGCGATAAATCACTAAATAATAATGATTAAAAAATTCTGTCAAGGAAATAAATGTAAAAAAACTAAGAAAACACCAAGACTGTCTTTAAAAAATCACTAGTTTTCCCGCTAACAGCTAAATCATATTTTATCCCGCTAAACGAGTAGAAATATCGCTAGATTTGACGAGAAAATAGCTAAATTGGCAACAGTGCTCTTGATAATTCATATCAAGACATTATAAATAGAAATGTAAATTCCCGAAAATGTATGCAATGAATTGGTTAATCGTTATGTTTTTTTTGTTTATTTCTGTACCACTAATTTAAAGTTCAGAATGATTTTTTTTTTTTTGTGAACTTTTTTTTTAGTGGAAATGAAAACTGTTTTATTTATAAAATAAAATTTTATTTGTATATTTTATCGCGTTGTTGATTTTTGTAAAATACATTTATTAAAAAAAATTGTCCTCTTTTTTAAGACAAATGTCCTCCTTTTTTGAGGTTGACGTCCTCTTTTTCTCAAAATGGAAATGGCAACCCTAGTTCAACTTAATCAGAACGCGTTTAACAGACTTTTGTACTAACTTTTTTTATGAGGTCGCCTTTTTAAATTTTTCGTTATGTCTTTGGCATTTACAGTCGGATCTTAAAGTATGACATATCGATGTTTTTGTCTCGAGGGGACCAATGTTTGTTCTAAGAGCCATTGACCTCAAGTAGCCCGTTCTAGTATTTACCCACCAGATCTCAGTTCCGACCACCGATATGTACTACCCTAATGTCAGAAAATTAAAACGCGCATAAATAATTTCAGCAGACATTTTTTTTTTGTTTCCGGACATAGGGGTCGCCTTTTAAATTTTACTTCATTGGATTTTTTCTTTATAGCAAAACATTGGTATCCTTGAGACAAAAAAATCGATATATCGCACTTTAGGTTCCGATTGTAAATGCCGAAGGTATAACGAAAAATTGAAAAGGCGACCCCTACGTTCGGGAAATTTTTTTTTTTTTTTGAAATTTCTTTGCAAAAATATTTTGTATTCGAAGGTGTACCCACACATTTGCTCTTAACCATAATCAGTAGGCTTCATTCAACCGATACTTATAAGTCGGTGTACCAAATTTCATCACAACATTCTAATATTTGGGACTTGTATCCTGCGAAATAAAATCAACAGGTTTTATCGATGAGGCCATTTGAACAAGATACTAAATTTCATTAAACTATATTCATATTTGCTACTTGTAGAGTGCGCACAAAGATTCGTGACAGACAGACAGACAGACGGACGGACGGGCAGAGGGCATCGTTAAGATACAATAGATAAAATTTTCGAAAGAATAATCCATGCTCAGCTTCTCGGGTATTTTCAAGATGAATCCTTATTGTATAGAAATCAATTTGGTTATATGAAGGGCAGTGGAACGGATGAAGCCGTTATTGATGTAGTTAATACAATATGTGAGGGACTGGACGATGGTTTTTATGGTGTCGCAGGCTTATTCTTGGATTTCAGCAAAGCTTTCGATCTTGTTGATCACATGATTTTGATAGAGAAACTAAAATATTATGGAGTTGTTGATAATGAGCTCAAACTAATAGAAAGTTTTTTAACAAATAGAAAGCAATTGTGGAAATTGGAGGTGAGAAAAGTTCAACTGTAAATGTGAAATGCGGTGTTCCGCAGGGGAGTGTTTTAGGACCTCTACTTTTTATGATATACTTGAACGATATTAATAATCTCAACCTGTTTGGAAAAGTTGTTATGTTCGCGGATGATATTTCTGTATTTTATCCCTACAAATATAATTTAATTCTTAAAACACAATTAGAGATAGATTCTGCTCTAATTTTTGAGTTTGCAAGAATAAATCGCTTGGTTTTAAACGCTGATAAGCCCAAATTGATAAGATTTCTGCCACATTCGCAAATTATAAATAATGATTTTTGTGTTTATATAAACGGAAAATCAATACAAGAGGAACATGAAATAAAGTACTTGGGTGTATTATTAATGAGCAGTTTATCGTGGGACACACATATTAAGTATTTAAAGTCAAAGATTTCGTCCGCTTGTGGAATTTTGTTTAAATTAAGAAGACAACTGAATACAAAAACAAAAATGTTGCTATATCAAGCAACCATACATAGCCGTTTGCAGTATTTAGCAATAATTTTTGCTCATAAGAAAAGTAACGAACTCAGATCCTTACAAGCTATGCAAAACAAAGCCCTAAAATGCGTTTTTAGTTTGAATTATAGGCATAGTAAATTGTCTTTGTAAAAAGAATATTGCAAGACTATATTGCCAATTTATGGTTTATATCAAAATCAGATGTTGTATTACGTTTATAAATCAGTAAATAACATTGGATTTCGGGCAGTTAAATTAGAGTACAATCAAAATTGCTTTAATACGAGGAATGCCTCAAATCTTAGAACTAAAAGGTGCAGATTAGAGACTACCAAACAGAGGATAGAATATGCAGGCTGTGTACTTTATAACAGTATCCCAAGTGATGTGAAAAACTGTAGTCGAATATCAATATATAAGCAAAGGGTTATTGATTATTTATTAAATAGTATTGAAATACTTCTTGAATAGACATTTTTCTTTTTTATGATCATGTAAAGTAAAAATATTTTTAATAATTTTTTGCAATTTAATGTGAATATTAATGAAATATGTTTGTTTATTGCCAACTCGTCTCAAAAAGCCAATATTGGCGCGAGACACAAATATTTTGAATTATAATCAAATGAATAATAATAAATAAAAAAAAAAAAAAAAAAAAAAAAGTCGAAACAAAGAATGACTTTGAGTCAATCGGTATACTAAAACTTCTGTCTAGGTCCAATATTTTTTGGTGTTACAAACATTATTACAAATTTATTATACCTTTTGCACGTAATGGTGTAGGATATAAAAAGAAAATAAGAATAACAATTAAACTTTTTTGATTCATGATTATTTTTGTAATTTCAAATTTTTTTTTATAAAAATAAAATATTTTAAAACTAATTTATATTTAAAGAAAAAAATACAATTATAAAAAAAATTATTTTTAATTGATACTTTTATTTCAAATAAGCAGTTATGGTACACTAGCGGGCGAAGCCAGCTACGTTGTTAGCGTGCCTTAAAGTTTAGAATTAAATTTCTTTTAGATAAAATAAAACACAATATTTTTTGTTAAGGTAAAATAATTGTTAAGGTAAATTTATTGTAATGTTTAAGTTCAAACACTATTTTTGGCCCCTTCATTTTTATCTAAATAAATCATTTAGTATACCAACACGTGAGCATGTAACAACTAATTATCTGTTGTTCAAGCCATCGGCGTAGATAAGTCGTATTCCTGGCGCAGCTCTCCCACCCCCAATTTTTTTAAATTCGCTTTTTTATTTAAAGTACAGTTTTTATAATAAAAGCCTTCACCCAGGCACCACAAATAAATAATACGTGTGTATGTCAAGATAATTTGGTAAAGTGCGAACTTAAGTAGTTTTGTTCATTTGTGTTTTGAATGAAAATAAATAACGTACAGTAGGGTTGGCAAGCGATTTACAATATTAAAGATAGCGAGCAAAGCCCGGTACGTGGTTAGCATGCCTTAGAGTTTTTTTTTAATTCCAGTTTATGTAAAGGTAGACCTGGCAATTCAAGTAAATTCACAAATTCAGTTGGAAAATTTACTGCGTCGGTTTCTTCCACCAGTGCTCCATTACGTGCAGTTTGAATATCAGAATATATAAGTTCCATTCTTTTTCTAAGGTTTTTTCTCTTTTCGAAAATTTGTTTAACTTTTTGGAGAGTATGTTTCAATGCTACATAAGTTTCATATTCCGTGGATAGTGTTTGAACCATAGTATAATATAGTAGCTTTACTCATTTTCTGTCATTTGAAAAAATTAAGTAGTGTTCGTAATTTTACTTGTACATATGGTTCTTAATACCACTACAACTACATGAGATAGGGACAAGCTCTCAATTTTTTAATGAGTGGGGCTACTATAGTATACTATGGTTTGAACAGGTATTAAAAGGGGTTCTTCACCCCTTTTTGTTCCTCCCAGTAAAAATCCCAAATATATATAATCTTGCCTCAATCGCATGCGAAATTTCAAGTACCAAACTCCGACAGTTTGAGTCATTCAAATTCCATTCCATTTTGTTTAACAATTTTAGTGTTCCAATGCAACGCCTTCCAAGATTCCATTTCGTTCACCATTCCATTGCATTTCGTTCCCATTATCTGTTATTCCAATTCCACTCGTTCCCCGTTTCATTCCATTTCGTTCCTACTGTCTTGTGTATCGATATTGATATCAGTCGCTTTTTTTTCCATTCCATTTCTTTGCACTTGCTCCATTCCATTCCTCTTTTAACTGCAGTGTTTCCCCATTCGTTCCCCATTCTATGCCATCTCGCTCCTCATTCCATTTCGTTCTATAGTCCATTCCATTTCGTTCCCTCTTCCAATCCATTTCCATTGTCTATAATTTCAATTGCATTCGTTCAACGTTTATATCCATTTCGTTCCACTTGTGTAGTGTTTCAATTCCACTCGTTTCCTATTTAGTTTCTTAATTTTAGTGTTCCATATACACTCGTTCTTTAATTTTTAGGTTTCTAGCTAAAGACGCAAGTGTTAAGGAGGGGGCAATTTACCCCTTTTGAACCACCATTTTTACCACGTTCCTGTCCAAAGTCCTAAAAATGCCTTGTCGATAAGTTAGCCCATATTCCAAGGAAAACATATTATAGATTACAGGTTTCTAGCCGAAGGGTTCAGTTAGGTCATCAAGGGGGAGGATTATTCCATTTTTACCCCTCCCGGTAGGAATTTCCAAAAATGACGTCTTAGGGGACGTCTGCGTTGGAGGAGGAACCTACTGCATACATAATTTTAGGTCTCTATATCCAGCAGTTTGGCCAGGCCGTCAAGGGGGAAATTTTTTTCCCTTTTTACCCCTCCCGGTATGAATTTTCAAAAATACCATCTTAGGGGACGTCGACGTTGGAGAAGGAACCCAAATACGGAATTAAAGCTCCCTAGTTCCAGCAGTTTGGCCAGGCCGTTAAGGGGGAGACTTCCTGTTTTTGACCATACCTGTGGAAATTTCCAAAAATCTCATCTTAGAGGATGTTTCCTCCCCACAATAGAGGAGGAACTTTAATACCAAATTTCAACTTCCTACCTCCAGCAGTTTGGGCAGGCCTTTAAGCGGAATTTTTCGCTTCATTAATCCCCATTTTTGCAATGTCCCTGTCCAAAAAGCACCTTCCCGATAAGTGAGCCCATACTCTGAGGGACATATGTTTTACATTTCAGGTTTCTAGCCCACTTTTACTATTTGTGCCCCTCTCGGTAGGAATTTCCGAAAATCCAACGACAGGGAATTTCAGCTTCCTAGTTCCAGCAGTTTGAGCAGGCTGTCAAGGGGGACACTTTTTCTTTTTTTGTCCCTCCCGGTTGGAATTAGGCTGGAAGAGGAACCTAAGTACCGAATTTCAGCTTTCTAGTTCCAGCAGTTTGAACAGGTCGTTAAGGGGCCACTTGCCCTTTTTGAGCCCCCATTTTATAACGACCCTGTCCAAAATTCAAAAAAGTATCTTTCTAATAAGTTAGCCCTTACTCCAGGGACCCACATTTTAAATTTCAGGTTTCTAGCCGAAGGGGTTTTTACAGGCCACCAATTTACAAAAATTCCATCTTCGCGGCTATCTGCGATGTATGAGGAACATTCATACCAAATTTCAACTTCATTGCCTCAGCGGTTTGGGCAGGCCGTTATTGGGGAAATTTTTCCCTTTCAACCACCATTTTAACTATGTTCCTGTTCCAAAATAGAAAAATTACGTTGCCGGTGAGTTAGTCCTACTCCAAGGAATACATATTTAAAATTTTAGGTTGGCCAAAAGGAATTGGGCCGTCAAGGAGGAGACTCTTCCCCTTATTTCCCCTCCCAATAGGAATTTCAAAAAAAAAAATTCCGTCTAAGCGGACGCCTACACAGAAGCAGGAACTAACATACCGAATTTCCTTTTGGGATATCCTGTAGGGAATTCCAAAAGTACAAACATAGTCGATGTCTACTACAGTGGAGGAAACTTTATACCACTTTTCCAATTTGTGAGACTGTTTATGGGGACACTTTTCCCCTTTTTGCCCGTTCCGGTAGGAATTTCCAAAAATCCCGTCTTAGCGCAGATATTCGTGGGGGGATGAAAAAATTCCTTTTTTTGAAATTATATTTTTTTAAATGGTATTTTGTTAAATGGTACTTTTTGGAAAAAGCGAAATTTTTTGGAAAATGATCCTTTGTTTTTACAAAGTACTTTATTTGTACTTTTTTTGAAAAAGTTATTTTTTTGGAAAAAGGTACTTTTTTGAAAAAGGTATTTTTTTCGGAAAAATTTATGTTTTTTGGAAAAAGGTACTTTCTTTGGAAAAGGTACTTTTCTTGGAAAAGGTACATTTTTTAGAAAAAGGTACTTTTTTGGAAAAAGGTACTTTTTTGGAAAAAGGTACTTTTTTGGAAAAGGTACTTTTTTTTGAAAAGGTACATTTTTTTAGAAAAAAGTACTTTTTTTTAGAAATAGGTACTTTTTTTGCGAAAGGGTACTTTTTTTGAAGGTAAATTTTTTTAGAAAAAGGTACTTTTTTTTGGAAAAAAGTACTTTTTTAAAAAAGATACTTTTTTCTGAGAGAGGTACTTTTTTTTGGAAAACGGTACTCAAATAAAACTCTTCTAGTCTTATTTCTACAATTCTTCTCATTTCATCAGCATTACATCTTCCTGATATATAAACCAACCCCATGTTATAAAATGAATAATTTCCGTTTATACATGTGTTCAAATATCTCTTTTGTGATATTTTTGTACATTCATCTAAGATCTCCTATTGTTAGAAATCTTCCTCGATATTTTCTTTTATCATGATATTTTTACATCATTGTAGTAATTTAATATAATATTCTTTACATCAGTTTTATTTTTTGCAATGCCAGGTTTTTATTATAAAAACTTTCTCGAATAAACGAAGATCTAGTTATGGTGCGGATTGACATTCCGTCGACTGCGGAATTTGGATCCCATTTCAGGAAATGTTTGCCCTACCATAAAACGTTCAATGCCTATTCAGCTTACACTTTTTTCTTCGGGTACTTTGCTAATTTTAGCTGGAACAGAATAACGTTCTATTGTTTTCTTCAAGAGAAGTTGCATGACCATCAATTTTTTTTTTTTTTTGTGAACCAAATTTAGATGTCGGATAACCAAATTTAGATACCTCCGTTAACCATTAGTCTTTTAGGGCAAATATTGCACTGCGCAGCATTGTCCTTTTTTGTGAAGTATTTCCATACTCCTGACTTTTATTCTTTAATAAAAAGAATATATTAGTTTGAAAGCAGGTGTATTAAAATAAAGTAAACTTACTTGAAAATATCACATTTATTAATGAAAACGTTACTTATAAAATGATTGGCCCTTAATATAAAGGAGTACATATTTTAAATTTAAAGTCGACTTTATTTTTAATCATACGGTTTTGTTCATTTTGTGTATGAAAACCTTACACAAATATTTATATTTTCAAACATTTTGATTGGTTTAAAATAAATTAACCAATCAGAATGCTCCAAAAATAAACGAAGACAAGGTATACTGCCACCCAATGTTTTAACTAAAGTCGACTTTAACTAAAATATATATTTGAAAAACTTAGATAGTAAGGGCGATTATTTGTAAGAAACAAAACTTTTTTTCATATTTCTTTTAAACATTTTACCAATTTTTTAGGTTTTACTACTTAAATTTTGAATAAGTTATGCGAAAAATCTTTATTAGTTGAAATGCTCCTAATTATTTGGCAATGATTTTTTTTGTGTGTCAAATGAATTGATTCCCTTTTAAAAGAGTCTAACAATGACATTTTTGTTTGGGTATTTAAAATGTTTTTTATGACTAAAATAAAAAAATCCTATTCCAAACAAAAACAATTTAAAAAATTTTATATTATTAAAATTTCCGGTCTCCGGGGAAAAATATATTATTTTCCCGGGAATTCCCGCCAAACTTTTCCCGGGAATTCCCGAACCCCAAACCCTAGTGGTTATGTAACTACATACCTGGTAACGGTAACTACTTAGTTTTATTATTACATTTCTTATTAAATTTATATGGCGATGTAGCGAAAAATACACACCAGCATACGAAAAATCTAAAAATATGTCGTTACCTTTGTGCTTTCCAGTATTGACAAAAATAATGATTCTAAAAAAAGATTTTGAAAAAAATAAGTTCTATAAAAAAAAATATTTTTTATTGTAATTTTTTAAAATAAAATTTCCTGGTGCGGGAATCGAACCTGGATCTACAGAATGCCAGTCAATAGCTCTACCATCTGAGCTATATCGACATGTTATATTTGATAGATAAAACCATAATTGACCTGCCGCGCACAAGCCAGCTTACTCGCCAACATAAAAAAATTAAAAAATATGTGGTTACATATATCCTTACCACTGTTGAAAAAATATTGAGTCTAAAAATAGATTTCAAAAAAATTTACAAAAAAATTTTAGAACATTACTTTATGTTTAAAGTAATGATAAAAATAAGTCATTGTTGGTAATGCATTATTTTTTATTTTGAACTTGTGAAAAAAGTAATAAGTTATTAGTAGCTCATTATTATATCTTTTAAAATAATCCAGAAAGTAAGTCAGTGTTATTACTGGTAGTTAGTGTTGCCAAAACTTATTTAGAAAAAATGCCAGATTTTTGCATAAAAATGCTAAAAACTAAAAAAATATGCTAGAAAAAATATGCTAAAATAAAATTTAAAAAAAATGATTCAGTTTGTTTAAAAAAATACTATTTTAGTGACTTTTTACAATTATACTGAACATAAGTCATCTCTAATTATGAATTCAGTTCATTTTATTAACTAAAATTATATAAAAGAAAAATTAAAAACAACTCAAAAGTTAATTCTTGTAAAAAAGTTAAAAAATCCTTTAAAATAAATGAGTTATTATTTGATTTCCCAACTGTGTTCTGAAAATGTGTTATCTCAAAAAGTTAAAGGCGGATAAACAAAAGTAGCCCAAAATGTTTTATTTCTGAAATAGGTGGTAATGTGGAATTTCCCATTCTGACTTAATTTATCTACTCCAAATTAATTTAATGGTTTTTATTGTACGCTCTGTTTACCGTTTTCAAATTTCTGCATCTTTGGGTTTACCGGCATGAAATTATTTAAAAAAATAATTTTCGCGATCAGGGTTAATACTTTTTGTGGTGTTGGTTGACGTTATAAGATGTTTGGTATGATTAAATGAAAAAGTGTGCAGGTGTTACAGTAAAAAAATTCTTAAAAGATAGGAAAACGCTATTTACAATTATTATTTTTTTTTACCAAAAATTGGGATATTTTTGTGCAAAATCACTCCTTCACCATAACAACATAAAAGTAAAATGGGTAAAAAAGATAAAGCCGGGCATGCCGATTTAAAATTTTTATATTAAAGTACCATAAAGCAATATTTTTTATACTTTTGGGATCATTTTTGAATTTCGATCAATCCAACTCTGTTAAATAAAATTTTTCGCCTTTTTTTTCCCAGAAACATTTTTTTTTTCGCAATTTTTGTTTTTTTTTTCAAATAAATTTTTTTTCTTAACTCTATTAAATATTTTTCTAAACCCTATTGAATATACACAAAATAACATATCCTTTTTATTTGCAGAAAAAAAATGTTTTTGCGAAATTTTTGCGAAAAAAATCTATAAAAAAAATTTCGTGAAAAAAAAATTACAGCTTCCTTAATGTTTTACATATTTAATCAAATTTGATAAATTTATAATTAAAAATGATCCCAGAAGTATAAAAATAAAATTTTTTTGGTACCCGTCAAAATTTTTAATTGCGAATATCGCGAATACGAGCGCTAACTTTGAAAAACTGCTACCACCATTGAATTCAGCGTACTCGAATTAGCTATACCAGTAGGGTTCCCAGCTTGTTAAAATTTGTGACTGCACAGTGTAATTAATGTGTACGTATAAAAATAGTTCCTAGTACTTACTCTAAAAGTAAAAAAAAATATTTCTTTTCATATTACATTTAAACTTAAATTGTAAAATAATTGTTAAACGAGAACCGTGGAAAAAGTTGATTTAATACTGTTTGTTGTGTTTTTATATCGGAAACAACATCAATAATATTTTTATAGCAAAAATTCAAATTAATAGAGAATATTCTAAAAAAAACAGAAAATAAAACTGTGAAAAATGCTGAAAAAAATGCCATATGCTAGATACATTTTTTTCATGCTAAATGAATTAAAAAAATGCTAAATCTAGCATTAAATATGCTAAATTGGCAACACTGCTGGTAGTCCAAAAAATAATGATATGTCATTACCGTTTCTACACTGGGTACTTACGAATACAGTAAACGTTTTGTGTTTTTTAAAGAAAATATTTAAAATTTCTTAAAAAATTATCACAAATTAACTGGGTGCAAAAGTGAAATATTTGTAATAAAATAAAATTATTAAATTAAAATTCTTTTAACTTTGTTCTTGATTTATAATTTGGACAGGTTAATAAACAGAGGTAGAAAAAATTATTTGATTTGCTTTCGTAGTCAAAAATTTAAAGCAAAATAAGTGAACAGTATAAACCCTGATACTGTTTTGCTCCTCAGTGCACGAGTATGTACTCACACTTTCCTAGTGACCTGTTTTTTTTATTGTTTTCTAACATTTTCAAAATACCCAAGTAAAAAAAATGATATGGCGCCCTATGAAGTTATATTTAATTATATATAATCTTTTATGTAATTACATATAATTATATCCGAAAAATGAGAACATCTTATTGTATAGAATTGTATACAATTTGGTACAATTTGATACAATTTGGTACAATTTGATACAATTTTATGCAATTCGATACAATTGTATCCGAATTTTGTCCTCATCCAATTACATCAAATTATATCTTTTTGTATAAAATTATATAAAATGTTATAAAAGTAGACATAGTTTGATACAATTATGTCTAAATATTGACCTTATACTTTAGATCATATATATATATGACCACATCTAACAATATACAAAAATTATTTTTTTAAATAAAAAAAATATATGCAATATCTGGAGATCAGACCTGGGGGATTTCAATTACAATTGCAAATAAATGTAATTGAAATTTAAAAAAACTCAATTACATTTCATGTAACTGTAATTGAAAATTTTAAATTACAAGTAATTGTAATTGAAAGTGATTTCAATTACAAATTTCAATTACATTTAGAATTAAAATGTTGTTTGTTAAAATTTTGTAGAAAAAACTGACTGGGATAGGTTGGATAGGCGTGGATAAGTATAAAAAGAATACGTCATGTTGGGCTGACCCCTCACTTGTGCTTTTTGTCATTATTTCTTTTCCGAAAAAATGTAATTGTAATTGACATTTTTTCAATTACAATTATATGTAATGTATAATTGAAAATTTTCAATTACAAATTACTTGTAATTGTTTTTGTTTTTAATTACAATTACAAATAATATGTAATTGTAATTGAATATTTTTCAATTACAATTACATGTAATTGTGTTATTACATGTGTAATTAATTTCCAAATATAATGATTAACCCAAAGGTCTGCTGGATATATTATAATTTCGATAAATCATCCATTATTTTTATCCAGATTTACCATGACAGTTAATGCAGTTTTCTTTATTTTTAGTAATTTTAAAATAAAGTTAACAAGACTGAAATTTTAAAGTTAATAGGATTATGTTATACAACCAAGATATAAGAAAAATAGTAAAAAAAAAATAATAAAATATTACAAAATAGTAAAAATTACTAAAAATATGTATATGATGCAAAAAATAAACTCACACACGAATCATGCACGGGTTATATATTCTTATTCACGCTCACGCACGAATCAAATACGAATTATATATTCTCAGACTCACGCAAGAATCACTTGAGTATAACGTGACTCAGGAACATTTCTAGTCACGCGCCAATCCCTAGTAATTACTAAATCTAAAACTAGTTCAAAATCATTGTTAGCATAGAACCACATATAATATAGTACGGTTTTATATGGACCTTATATATTTTTATATAAAATCACTTTGAAATAATTGCTTATGTGGGATGATATATAATTATAGATGATTTTATAAAGAACGTTATATTGTTATATATTAAAGAAATCATGAAATATTGTAGATATGGAATCATATTAAGTTATATATGGGTTCTTATTCGTCAATATATAATCATATCTAACACAAATTATGAAATATTTCTTATATGGCTCCACATATAGTTTTATATTATTATGTATAGTGTCATACTAAATTATATATAAACGTATATGTAATTATATCTGTAATATGTTACTTTATGTACTTATATATAGCACATGCAATTATATGTAGGCCAGTATGTAATTACCCGAGTAAAAAAAATTGATCTCGCGCAATATCTAATTATATCCAATTTGATATTGTTTAAGATCTGCTGGAATAGCTAGCTGATCCAATTAGATCTCAAAATTGGGTGTATCCAATCATATCGTATTAGATCCCATTGTATATATGGGGATAAACTAAGATCAAGTTATATCTCAAAATTGGGAGGTCCAGTGATATCTTTGGGGATAAACCTAGATCTATTTTGATCCGAAAATTGGCGGATCCAGCTATATATTTGCGGATATTTTTAGATCTAATTTGATCCGAAAAATGGCGGATCCAATTAGATCCAGCTATATATTGGGGGATAAACTTAGATCTAATTTGATCTCAATTTTGGCAGATCAAATTAGATCCCGCAATATATTTGTTGATAAACGTATATCTAATTTGATCCGAAAAAGTGGCAGATCGAATTAGATGTAGCTATACATTTGGGGATAAACTTAGATCTATTTTGATCCGAAAAATGGCACATCGAATTAGATCCAACAATATATATGTGGATAAACTTAGATCTAAATTTATCCGAAAAATTCCTAATCGAATTAGATCCAGCAATATATATGGGGATAAACTTGGATCTAAATTTAACCGAAAAATGGCAGATCAAATTAGATCCAGCAATATATTTGGGGATAAACTTGGATCTAAATTTATCAGAAAAATGGCAGATCGAATTATATCCAGCAATTTATTTCGGTATTAAAATGGCAGATCGAATTAGAAACAGCAATATATTTGGGCATTGACATCTAAAAGTATCCATAAAAATGACAGATAAAATTAGATGCCGCATTATATTTGGGTACTACGTAAGATCTCCATTTATTTGGGATTAAATAAGATCCCAGACATATATTGCCAACTGTTAAAAAATAATAGACTAGCAGAGCACTGATTGTATAAAAATTACAATATTTTGTTAAAATAAGGTTTAAACTCAGAAGGGCTCGAGTTCAATATGCATTTCTTTTACAAAATGAATTTCTTTTTATAAAATTAAATTTTTTTTTCTATTCATTTTTTTATAAAATTATATATTTATTTTTTTATTAAATTGAAATCTTTGAATAAAATAATTTTATTTACATCTTTTTGACGCTCTACACCATTTCCAATTGTATTAATTGTTTTAAAATTTATCAATTGTATTTCAGAAATAATCAATTGAATTTCAGTTTTATCAATTGTGTTTCAGAACTAGGGTTTGGGGTTCGGGAATTCCCGGGAAATCCCGGGAAAAGTTTGCCGGGAATTCCCGGGAAAATAATATATTTTTCCCGGGAAAACGGGAAATTTTAAAAATATTAAATTTTTTAAATTGTTTTTGTTTCGAATAGGATTTTTTAATTTTAGTCATAAAAAACATTTTAAATACCAAAACAAAAATGTCATTGGTAAAATCTTTTAAAAGGGAATAAATGTATTCCCATTGACACATTTATTATAACTTATTCAAAATTTAAGTAGTAAAACCTAAAAACTTGGTAAAATGTTTAAAAGAAATATGGAAACAAAGCTTTGTTTCTTACAAATAAACGCCCTTACTATCTAAATTTGTCAAATGTATAATTTAGGTAAAGTCGACTTTAGTTAGAATATTGGGTGGCAGTATACCTTGACTTGGTTTATTTTTGGAGCATTCTGATTGCTTAATTTATTTTCAACCAATCAAAATATTTGAAAATATAAATATTTTTGTAAGGTTTTCATACACAAAATGAACAAAACCGTTTGATTAAAAATAAAGTCGACTTTAAATTTAAAATACTCCTTTATATTAAGGGTCAATAATTTTATAAATAACGTTTTCATTAATAAACGTGAAAAGAAAAGAATAATGGTTAACGGTGGTATCTAAATTTGGTTATCCGACATCTAAATTTGGTTCACAAAAAAAAAAAAAAAATTGATGGTCATGAAACTTCTCTTGAAGAAAACAACAACAAGCATAACGTTTCAGATAAAATTAGCAAAGTACCCGAAGAAAAAAGTGTAAGCTGAATAGGCATTAAAGGTTTTATGGTAGGGCAAACATTTCCTGAAATGGTATCCAAATTAGCCGCAGTCAGTCCGCACCATAACTAGATCTTCGTTTATTCGAAAAAGTTTTTATAATAAAAACCTGGCATTGCAAAAAAATGAAACCGATGTAAAGAACATTATATTAAATTACTACAATCATGTAAAAGATATCATGATAAAAGAAATCTTAGATGAATGGATAAGAATATCACAAAAGAGATATTTGAACATATGTATAAACGGAAATAATTCATTTTATAACCTGGGGTTGGTTTATATATCAGGAAGATATAATGCTGATGAAATAAGAAGAATTGTAGAAATAAGACTGCAAGAGTTTTATTTGTCTTTGGAAAATAACATTGTGGCCACCATATCTAATGGGCCAAGTGTGATGAAACGGTTTGTTTCCGACAGTCCAGTAGTAGGTGCTTTCTGCTGGAATCATGCAATTCATTTGGCAGTGCTGCGAGTAATTTATGTGAAATCTAATGTTCAACATTCTGATGTTTTTTACTTTGAATTCTCACTACACAGACTGCATTTGTACTGAAATAGTGTTTTTTTTAACAAAAATTACTTATATAGGTGGTTTTCATTAACAATTTTGTTTAAAAATTTTTTCATTCCCGTTTCCCGGGAAATAAAAAAGTCCGGGAAATCCCAAACCCTATTCAGAACTCATCAATTATTTTTCACATTTATGAATTGTATTGCAGAACTAGTCAATTGAAGTTCAGTTTTATCAATTGTGTTTCAGAAATTATTAATTGTATTTCCGAAATTCACAACTGTATTTCAGAAATTATCAAACTGTATTTCGGAAATTATCAATCGTATTTCCGAGATTATGAAATGTATTTGAGAAATTTTTCTCTATTAGCTATGAAATTCTGAAATAGATTTCATTATTTCTGGACACAACTAAATAAATAAATAAATAATTAAATTTGCGTAATATTGTAGTTTCTGAAGTGCAAATAATATTTTGTGATATACAATTAAAATTTTCTAAAATACATTTAATAATTTCTGGAATACCTTTTTTCGATGCTTATAAGTTAGCTCGAAATGCTTTTATCATTCATTTAATTTGTAGCTATCACACATCTATAACAAGTCTCGTTAGATTAGAGTGTAGAGGTCTTGGCTGACAATCTGGTGGACTGGGTTAAATTTCATGTTTTTAAAAGCAAATATTAAAAAAGTTTTCTCAATTTTTTCAAAAATGTTTTTTGAAATCTATTTTTTTGCCAAGATAGTTAATGCAACGTTCTGCCAACGCATAACCGACCATCGCCAACGGTTTGCCAGCATTGTGCCGATTATATTTTTCTGTCTGGGATGTTAAACTTAAACCTATTGTATATTAACATTAATTAACACTATATTTTTATTTTTAGGAAATACATTTTTATTTTATTATAAGTTAACATTAAATTAAAGTTTAGATAATGGCACCAATTTGTAGTTGTAATTATTATATATTAAATCGTATATTCATAAACATTCTATACAGTTAGACGAGGTTTAAGGAACTATTTAACTTTATAAAGTGTTTATAAATTATAACTTAAATGTACATATATATGTGTTAAATGTACGTGAACAAATTGTTGATATGGACCCACAAATTTTATCTCAACTGATATTGGAATTATTGTACCATTACCATACAACAATATATATTGAATGATATACATATATTACAATATATGACACTGTATTATAAATATTGTTAATGAAGTAACATATC
Organism: Leucophora obtusa; assembly: GCA_949987735.1. Taxonomy (NCBI): domain Eukaryota; kingdom Metazoa; phylum Arthropoda; class Insecta; order Diptera; family Anthomyiidae; genus Leucophora; species Leucophora obtusa. The sequence goes on along the minus strand of OX465296.1, from coordinate 132,854,867 downwards.
TGATAATATTTTTTATAGCGCCATACATAGTTTTACATTATTCAAATTAAACCATATATGGAATTGTATTCAAAATGTTGATGTGGTACCAAATTTGACCATATATTGTTTAAAGTGTGCCATATATGACAATATATTGTTTAAATGATACCATATATGTCTATATATTAATATTGTTTAAATGACACCATATATCAATATATATGGGACTATATATGGTAGCATATATTATCATATCTGCATCTGTATTAAAAATGTCGTTCATCAGGTACCATATATGAGCATATATTGTTGAAATGGCACCATATATGACAATATATGGTTTAAATGGCACCAAATATGTTAATGTATTTCTTAAATAACAGCATATAAAAACATATATGATACTATATAGTAGCATATATTATCATATCTGGAACTGTATTAAAAATGTTGTTCATGAGGTACCATATATGAGCATATATTGTTGAAATGGCACCATATAAGATAATATATGGTTTAAATGGCACCATATATGGTAACATATTGCTTAAATAACACCATATATAAATATATATGGCACAATATATGGTAGCATATATTATCATATGTGGAACTGTATTAAAAATATTGTTCATGAGGTACCATATATGGGCATATATTGTTGAAATTGCACCATATATGATAATATATGGTTTAAATGGTACCATATATGATAATATATGGCTTTAATGGCACCATATATGATAATATATGGTTTGAATGGCACCATATATGATAATATAGAGCTTAAATAACACCATATATAAATATATATCGCACTATATATAGTACCATATATTATCATATCTGGAACTGATTTAAAGATTTGGTTTATGAGGTACCATATATGACCATATATTGTATAAATGGCACCATATATGATAATATCTAGTTTAATTTTCACCATATATAATTATATATTGTTTAAATGATACCATATATAATTATATATTGCTAAAATGCCACCATATATATTAAGATATAGTTCTATATATAACTATATATGCAATAAGATCAACCATGTTATGTAATATATAATTATATATGCCATATCTAATATTACGAAGGCCGATATCTAATTAGATGAAATTATATATGGCATAATATAAGGAAAATTTTTCGGAAAAAACCTCATATTTAATTATATATGGATATACATAACCACATGTCTAATTATATATTGTAATATATGCCACATATGATTATATATAATTTTTTTTACTCGGGTAGATAAAATCAAATATGTCTCCATATTAAAAGCTTTGAGGAAAAAATATCTGACATATGACTATATAAAAGTATATCTGCTTGAATTTAAAAGCATATGTGGCCATATGTAACTATAAGTTGCTATATGCAATTACATAAAATAATATATGGTTATATCAAAACTTTTTTACTCGGGCGTGCATTTTTTTTGCGTACACTTTCACTTAATAAAAATGTTTTTCTTTTTTACGCATTTCTATCGTGCAAATGTTTTAATTAAGACGCGTTTGTTTTTGACCCATTGCAGTGGTAATTAATTTCAAACAAAATTGTACTCAGCATAGATTAAATGTTTAAGACAGGTGTTGTTCTTAAAGGTGTCGTAGTTCGTGACTAAAAAAACTCTACATATGTTACATAAAACGCAGTGAATAATATGAATATTAATAAGTATTAAACACATGGACTGAAAAGTCCGTAGCCTTATATACAAATGTTTTTTTTTAGTACAAACAATTTTGGTTTTTTAGCAGTAACAACGTTGACTAGCATTCAGTAAAAATTTTATGATATTTCGTTGATTAGAAAAAATTATTGTTAAATAAGTGATACTATTTTTGGAGTATAGGAAAATATACTGTCCAAGCCGAAGAATGAATTGATAAATATTACTATTATTTTTGACCTCCATATTCAATGATAAAATAGTGCCAATCTAAATTTAAACGAATATTAGGGTCGTCTAAATGAGACAGTTAAGGTAGAAGGGGAGATTTCGCCATTAGGGTACATACACCACGCCCTATTGTGTCTGAATTCAAGAACGTTAATAAGTTTTAATTGCAATTTGTGTAGTTATCCATACCTTCCATACCTCCAAGTTTAAATATGGTTGCTGACCGACGCATTTGTGTGTTTTTTTTGTAAAAATATGTGCCAGCTTTTTAAATTTTTGTGCTAAAAAATAAATCTTACAGTATGATGATTCGTTGATATTGATTAAAAATTTAAGCCAGAGTGTTGACAGAGACATTCTGCAGCCATAGCTGTTTCTCCGGGGATATTAACCAAGAGTTAATTAATAATTTTTAGTTGTTCCTTAAAGATAAGATAATAAAGACATAAAGTGAAATCTCCCAATAACCAACAATTTTGTGCACATGGAATCACCAAATTGTAGGAAAAAAAAGAAAGTGCTCGGTACAACTTAGAATATAAAATATTTTTGCAAGGCAATTTTGAAAAAAAAAATTGTTTTTGCTGAACGTAGGGGTCGCTTTTTTAACTTTCCTTATATTTTCGGCATTTACAATCGGATTTTAAAGTGTGATATATCGATTTTTTGCCTCGAGGAGAGCAGAGTTTTGCTATAAAGGAAAAATTCAATAAAAAAACAATTTAAAAAATAAAAAAAATTTCTCTTGGAATTATCTACACTCATAAAAAAAAAGTTAGTACAAAAGTCTGTTAAACGCGTTCTAATTCAATTGAACTAGTTTTTCCTGTTGTTTTCGTTTAAATCCGTTGTTTAGCTAAAGTTCTTAGTTATTTTCACCAAAAAAACATATTTCTGTTGTACTTGAACTAAATTTTCCTCTTGATATTTAGTTGTTTTTTATAAATGATTTTGACAATGTTATCAGCTAATATAGATAAATTTATTGGCAACTTTTTCATATTTGGGTTTTCAAAAGAAAACGATAGAGGCGCTAGTGTATAGTGATTGATGGCGCTTGATGGTGAAGTGTGTATTGGTGAGTTTGCCGACCAATACAAATTAGAAAATTTCTAGTAAGTATATTTTAATGTGTGTGAAGAGTCATCACTGATGACGCTTACCAATGCAAATAAAAATAATATGCGCTTGTTTAGAAAGTTCTAGTAAATAAAATAATATGATAAGAGCATGTTTTCTTTTGTTTCTGTTAGTCAGCAAACGAACGGAAAAGAAAACGGAGGTATACTGGACATTAGAGATGAGCGATCCTGTGATTTTTGAATAACGCTGCTACCAGTGATCGTGATTTTCAAATCACCGTTCTTTTAAACAGTGACCGTGATCACGGGTTTTTAATAGAGATGGGCGATCCGGCGATTTTTCAGTAACATTGTTCTCAATGAATGTTATTTGCAAATCGTTGTTCTTTTAAACTGTGATCGTGATCACGGTTTTTCTATGGAAAAGACTGCGATTTTCTGATAAATAAACAAATAATATTTATGGCGAGTTTTTAAGATGTCAGTTAAACTTGGTTTAGTTAAACCGAAAACGAAATTTGTCAGCCATTTCAAAGTTTATTATCAAAAATTTGCCGGAAAAACTTTTTATCGAGTATAATTTATTTCTTTATTGAAATAAAACAATAAACCAAATTTTAAAAGCAGTATTCCAGTTACAAACTGCGTGAAACTAAGTTTAAAGATAATCTACTTCCTAAAAACTGGGCCTTAAAAGAAGAATAGTTGCGACCGGTAACAAAGACATGATAGAAGGAGACATTTTATTCAGAAGAGTGTGAAAGTCACTGTTATTGAAAAAAAACATGTATTACACAATGAAGTTTGCAAGAAAGAATAGTACAAAAATATTAAAAGAACGACATTCCGAGTAACTGCGACTTGAAATATTTGATCACTGATTTATCAATAACTGTGATTAAATCACCGGTATGAAAATATCGCCCATCTCTACTGGACATTAACATTTCGCAGTTAAAATTGTATTTAAAAAATAAAATAATAGAGGTTTGTTTTATAATATAAACTATATTTAAGGGAATACTATTAAATATGTAATTTTTTTTTCTTTTATTTCAGCCCTTTAACATTTTCATCTAAATTCGACCCGCAGGTAGACGAAAAAAAGGAACCAAATAATACAACTCCAGGGGAAGTTTAACATATTGGCAACAAAATAAAAGTACAAATAGTGTTTTTGGATTGTGTAATTTATTTGAAAATAAAATTAACAATATTTACATTAATTTGTTTTTATTCAATTATTAACAAAAAGTGATTGTAATTTTAGCATCATGTTTTGCAGAATTCAACTGACCCACTTTAATTTCTATTAAACGAAAATTCTTCTAAATTTTTGAATGTTAACTAAATTTTTTACCTGTTTATAACCAACTAAAATTTAGCAGAAAACATGTGCTGATTTCAGCTGAGTAATTTTCATTTCCATTAAACAACATTTCTTATAAATTGTTGTATTTGAACTAATGGTGCCATTCAAACCATATATTATCATATTTGGTGCCATTTAAACCATATATTGTCATATATGGTGCCATTTCAACAATATATGCTCATATATGGTACCTGATGAACGACATTTTTAATACAGATGCAGATATGATAATATATGCTACCATATATAGTACCATATACTTTGATATATCGTATCATTTAAACAACCCGAGGAAAAATAGTTACATATAGTCATATAAATATGTGATTAAGTTATATCTGTATAAATATATAGTTTCATCCGAAGAATGGCCCGATATATTTTTATCAATTGTTTATCAATTTTTATCTAAATGTAACAGTTTAGATCTGACCTGATTAAATTATGTGTTAATCAGATGAAATTGTATCAGATTTTTGACCTGATACAATTCTATCGGTTTGATCGTAATTGGTACATAAATAAAATATAATTGTATCCGACATTTACCTTATACAATTGTATCAAAGTTTTAAACTGATATCAGGTCAAAATTGGGATATAACTATATAATTTTGTATACAAATATATCTATTTGGACCTAAACTGATACCATGTAATATAAACCAATAAAATTGTATCAGGTCAAAAATTTGATACAATTTCATCTGATTAACACATAATTTAATCAGGTCAGATCTAAACTGATGCAATTAGATAACAACTGATACAAATAAGAACTGATACAATTTTATCGGGCCATTTTTCGGATCAAATGGTATATGGATGAATCTAAGCTATATATTACCATATAAAGCTCCATATTGGTGCCATTTAAACAATATATTGTCATATATGGTGCCATCATATATGGTAACTCATCAGCAACTACAATATTAACTGTATTTCAGAAGCTATTAAATGTATTTCAGAAATTTTAAATGTATTTTAGAAATTATGGAATGTATTTCAGAAATTTATTAATTGTATTTCAGAAATAATCAAATCTATTTCAGAACTTGTTGATGGTTTATCATAGTTAATAGAGAAAAATTTCTAAATTACATTTCATAATTTCTGAAATACAATTGATAATTTCTGAAATACAGTTTGATAATTTCTGAAATACAGTTGTGAATTTCGGAAATACAATTAATTATTTCTGAAATACAATTGATAAAACTGAAATTCAATTGACTAGTTCTGAAATACAATTCATAAATCTGAAAAATAATTGATAAGTTCTGAAATACAATTGATAAAACTGAAATTCAATTGATTATTTCTGAAATACAATTGATAAATTTTAAAAACAATTGATACAATTGGAAATGGTGTAGAGCGTTAAAAATATGTAAATAAAATTATTTTTTAAAAAAAATTCCATTTAATAAAAAAAATATAATTTTATAAAAACATTTACAGAAAATAAAATTATAATTTTATAAAAAGAAATTCTTTTGAATGGGGGAAATGTTTTTAGTTGATCTGTTATTTTTAAGTAAATGAATGTTATTTTAGTTTGACTCAAGATATTAAATTAATATCACTTTCTGTTTAAATTATTTTCAAATCAAAGAAAGATGATACCATTTTTACAAGTAAATTACAAAGAATAAAACCTATTGAAAAAATTCGATAAGACCAGCAAGGCAGAATGCGCATTTTCGGCTTTCGCTACAAAGCCATCATCAGTGCCTTTCGCCTTTGAGTGGGTTAATATTTTGATAATCGTCTACTTATATGAATGTTGAAAGCAAATCGAGTTTGTTATCAACAACTCAACTTAGACTAACATCAACGAAATTTAACAATGCTATTTTTATCCTTTGGTTATTATTACTCTTTTTTGCTTTGAACTTTAATTCTTAAGATATCTCAGCTGATTCTATTCAACTCTGTGTATGATAAACACAGATGTTTGAATTACAACGAACCGTTAAATTTAAATTTAAATGTATGTTATTAAATTATATTTTTGCACCGTGTCAATGTGTTTAAGATGAATGGGGGAAAAGTTTTTAGTTGATCTGTTATTTTAAGTAAATGAATGTTATTTTAGTTTGACTCAAGATCATAAATTAATATCACTTTCTGTTTAAATTATTTTCAAATCAAAGAAAGATGATACAATTTTTACAAGTAAATTACAAAGAATAAAAATTATTGAAAAAATTTCGATAAGACCAGCAAGGAGAATGCGCATTTTTATAAAAAAAAATGCATAGCCGTGAAAGGTATCGAACTCGAGATCTTCTGATTTTAAACCTTATTTTAACAAAATATTTTAATTTTTATAAAATCAGTGATCTTCCACTGTATTATTTTTTGAACTATTGTCAATATCTGTCTGGGATCTTATTTAATCCCAAATAAATGGAGATCTTACGTAGTACCCAAATATAATGCGGGATCTAATTTTAGCTGTCATTTTTCTGGATAGTTCTAGATGTCAATCTCCAAATATATTGCTGTTTCTAATTCGATCTGCAATTTATGGGATAAATTAAGATCCTACCAAATCCCCAAATATATCACTGGATTTAATTCGATCTGCAATTTATCGGAAAAGTTAAGATCTTACGCAATCCCGAAGTATATTACTGGATCTAATTTTATCTGTAATTTTTTGGATAAATTTAGATCTTACTTAATCCCCAAATATATTGCTGGATCTAATTCGATCTTCCATTTTTCGGATCAAATTAGATCTAAGTTTATCCACAAATATATTGCTAGATCTAATTAGATCTGCCAAAATTGAGATCAAATTAGATCTATATTTATCCCTAAATATATTGCTGGATCTAATTCGATCTGCGACTTTTTCGGATCAAATTAGATCTAAGTTTATCCACAAATATATTGCTGGATCTAATTCGATGTGCCATTTTTTGGATCAAATTAGATCTAAGTTTATCCCCAAATATATAGCTACATCTAATTCGATCTGCCACTTTTTCGGATCAAATTAGATATACGTTTATCCACAGATATATTGCGGGATCTAATTTGATCTGCCAAAATTGAGATCAAATTAGATCTAAGTTTATCCCCAAATATATAGCTGGATCTAATTGGATCCGCCATTTTTTGGATCAAATTAGATCTAAAAATATCCGCAAATATATAGCTGGATCCGCCAATTTTCGGATCAAAATAGATCTAGGTTTATCCCCAAAGATATCACTGGACCTCCCAATTTTGAGATATAACTTGATCTTAGTTTATCCCCATATATACAATGGGATCTAATACGATATGATTGGATACACCCAATTTTGGGATCTAATTGGATCAGCTAGATATTACATCAGATCTTAAACAATATCAAATTGGATATGATTAGATATTGCGCGAGATCAATTTTTTTTACTCGGGAGACCATGATTCTCAACATCATTGAAATTTCTGCTGGCGCAAATCCAGGTACTATTTCCTGTTATTTTAGCAGAATTTTTAACTATTTGTACGGGCTTTTTTTATGAGTGTAAAAACTTTCTTAGCTACCCAGTGTAGAAAATCATTACCAGATATGTGGTTATGTAACTACATACTTGATAATGGTAACTAGTTACTTTTGTTATTACATTTCTTATTACCTTTATATGGCGATGTCGCGAAAAATAATGAGTTGTCGTTACACACCAGCATACGAAAAATCAAAAAATATATCGTTACCTATGTGCTTACCAGTACTGACAAAAATAATGAGTCTAAAAATAGATTTTCAAAAAAATAAATTATATAAAAAAAATATTTTTTATTGTATTTTTTTTTTTTTAATAAAATTTGCTGGTGCGGGAATCGAACCTGGGTCTACAGATTGCCAGTCAACTGCTCTACCATCTGAGCTATATTGACATGTAATATTTAATAGATAAAAACATAATTGACCTGCTGCACACAAGTAAGCTTACTCGCCAACATACAAAAAATCAAAAAATATGATATCCTTACCAGTGTTTAAAAAATATTGAGTCTAAAAAGAGATTTCAAAAAATTTTCAAAAAAATCTAGAAAATTATTTTCTATTTGAAATAATGATAAAAATAAATTATTATCAGTAACTCATTATTATATGTTTTAAAATAATGCAGAAGGTAAGTGGATGTCATTACTGGTACTCCAAAAAATAATGATATGTCATTACCGTTTCTACACTGGGTAAATAAGTGGGTTTGAGGTTGAGAAGAAGAATAAACATTTTTTCAAATTTATAAACACATTGTTAATTTGCAAATCACACTGGTTCTAGTTTCAGCCCTTTTTTTTCATTCATCAGTGTTTTTCCATTAAATTGTATTATTGTTTATATTTTATTGTCAGATTGTCTCTATATGATAATTTTTTTCAACAACCTGTCAGCTGTAGGAATCGAACCCATGCACTCCCACATTAAAAACGTAACTATACTAAAGTTCGACAGCTTAGCCATCTCACCCACGTAAGGTGACTTATTCATAGTTTTTCTTTCCTATTCAACTTTCTGTTATTGTTTTTACTCTCAGAAGTGATCAAACAGATATACAAACATTCTACTTTAGATTTTTTGTTTATCTTCTTATCACCTTTTTCGCAAATTTTGTTAGCTAAGGTTTAATGATTTTTTACAAGCTTTAATTTTCTGACATTTCTGTTGTACATTAGGGTGGTAGAAACTGAGAACTGGTGGGTAAATTCTAGAATGGGATACTTAAGGTCAATGGCGCGTAGAGAAAAAATTGGTCCCCTCGAGACAAAAACATCGATTCATCATATTTAAAGATCCGACTGTAAATGACCCCTACGTTCGGCACAAAAAAAATATTTTTTGAATCCTCCTTGCAAAAATAATTCGACGGTATACGGCGAACTTTTTTTTGTACATTCTGAATTATTTTTGCAAGGAGGTTTCGATTTTTATACCCTACACCACTATGTGGTCAGGGTATTATAAGTTTGTGCTGATGTTTGTAACACCAAAAAATATTGGTCCTAGACCCACCTTATAGTATACCGATCGGCTCAGAATTTTTTTTTATTTCGATTTAACCATGTCCGTCTGTCCGTCCGTCCGTCTGTCTGTCTGTCCATGCATTCTTGTGCGCACTCTACAGGTCGCAAATATTAAGATATTTTGATGAAACTTGGTAAACCGACTTATGTCGGCCCAAGGACGACGTCTATTGATTTTGGTGAACATCGGTCCATGTTCAGACCTAGTGCCCATATAAGGGTCCTACCAAAATTATATTGTTTATACGCTGCAGGTCGCAACTATTAAGATATTGAGATGAAATATAGTACACCGACTTATGTTGGCCCAAGGACGAAGCCTATTGATTTTCGTGAACATCGGTACATGTTTAGACCTAGTGCCCATATAAGGGTCCTACTAAAATTATATTGTTTATACGCTGCAGGTCGCAAATATTAAGATATTTTGATGAAATTTTGTACACCGACGTACGTCGGCCCAAGGACGAAGCCTATTGATTTTGGTTAAAATGGGTCCATGTTTAGACCTAGTGCCCATATAAGGATCCTACCAAAATTATATTGTTTATACGCTGCAGGTCGCAAATATTAAGATATTTTGATGAAATTTGTTACACCGACCTATGGCAGCCCTAGAACGAAGCCTATTGATTTTGGTTAACACCGGCCCATGTTTAGACCTAGTGCCCATATAAGGGTCCCCCCAAAATTGGCTTGGTTACAAACTGCAGGTCGCAAATATTAAGATATTTTAATGAAATTTGGTGCGCTGACTCACATTATAGAAAATTTTGACACAAGCCCCATTTTAACCCATTCGAATTTCGGATCCAAACATTAGTTGGCTTTTACCCAGACTGGTGTAGGGTATTGTATAGTCGGCATGCCCGACTTTAACCTTTTTACTCGTTTTTACTTATCGTTATTGATACCCTGCAGGAAATGAAGGGTCGATTGATCCAAGGTGACAAATCTGTGATATGGTGACATGGGGCACGCTTAGGGTTGCCAGACGGGCTTGATATGGCTTGATTGTCAAGCTTTTTCAATGCGTGTCAGAAAGAAAAAATGTCATTTGTCAAGCTAAAATGGAGTTTTGGAAATTTTTCCAGCAAATTGATAGAAAAATCAAAAAAAATTAACCATTAGCAAAAAAAAAAAACAAAACTAATTGTTAGTGTCCGACCGAACAGTTCGGTCAAAAAGCGACGTTTGGGCGGTTTTTCGATATTTAGAGCATACATGAGACTAATTAATTATTTGGACAAATTAATTGCTGATTTCATTACCACTAAATTGAAACTAAAGCTAATGAAATTTTTGGCATTATTATTACTTGGACTATTGCTTTGAAATACATCGATATCATTACTAATGCCAATTGTATAGTAAATTCATTACGATTACTAATGCCTCAATTATAAGAAAGAATTGGCATTTGTAAACGTCATTTTATAGATTTCAAATTCATTTCTGAGCTTGCAAATGCGGAATGCGAAAAGGGTTTTGTGGTATAAAAAATGAATTAAAATACTTAATCAGCGATTTACATTGTGCAAAGGAATATATTGATGCAAGAATTTTACTTTTTGCAAAATTATTTTCGCAAACTTTTTTTTTCAAACTAACCACCAGTCTTTGGGTATTATAGATACCAGATTCTAATTTTACAAAAACCACACTTAAAAAATTGCAAAATAATGGCGGAACGCGAAAAAAAGCTTTATGGTACAAAAACTTTATCAGCGATTTTCATTCTGCAAATAAATATTTATACTGATGTAAGAATTTTCCTTTTTGCAAATTTTTTTTCCGCGACATTTTTTCGCGACTTTTTTTTTAACTAGCCACCGAACTTTGTTCTATGAAATGGGTGCTATAGTCCCTAGATTATAAATTTAAAAAAACCGCACTTAAAAAATTGCAAAATAATCGCTGAACGCGAAAAAAGACTTTATAGTACAAAAGTTGAATTAAAAAACTAAATCAGCGATTTTTATTCTGCAAACAAACATACTGGTGTAAGAATTTTCCTTTTTGTAAATTTTTTTTCCGCGACTTTTTTCGCGATTTCTTTTTTCAATTAATCACAGAACTTTGTTCTATGAATTAGGTATTATAGTCCCTAGATTATAAATTTTAAAAAACCACACTTAAAAAATTGCAAAATAATCGCGAAACGCGAAAACCCAGTAGTTTGGCTGTAAAGTTAACAGTTCGGCCGTCGAACTTTTTCCAATTTGGCCGAACTTTCGGCGGCCGAACAGTGATTTCCTTGCTTAACTTCGGACTTTTCCTTAAATTTACACCCAAAACGGATTCAAATCGGCCAAACAAACATTTTCCCATAAGCAAAATTTGTCCATAATGATTGAACATACCGAATACCGTGCAAATACATTTTGTGGCCGAACTGTTCGGTCTGACTCTACAAATTGTTTTTAAATGCACCATGACTAATTTTTACGGATAAGTGATTGTTTCCATGGTAGTAAAGCATAAAAAGCATTTCTTTGAATGAACAGGAAACGTTTGAGTTAACCAATTTTTACAAAATGCTCTAAAATACTTAGAAAAAAGATATGATTTTGGAGAAAAATCTGTTTTTTAGCAAACTGATGTTTTAAATATAAAAAACTCGTTGTTGTCAAGGAATAAGTAAGCAAAGCTACCATATATTTTAAAAATATCAATTAAAACTTATATGTTGTCTGCAGATTACTGCTGCCTTCGGAAAGTTTTTGAATAATTGCCAAAAGACATATCCATTGACAACATATGGACACATTTCTTTAAAAAATGTGGTACAAATAATGTAGAAAATTAATATCATTTAAATTTTCAAGTAAATTTTGAAATTTTTTTTGCTAATTTAACTGAATTTTTAATTGTCAAGAAAAATCAAGCCTTTTTTTAAATTTCAAGAAAAATCAAGCTTTTTCCTCTGAATGTCAAGCTTTTCGCCAATTTCGATCTGGCAAACCTAGATACGCTACAAAACTGATGTAAACCAAAATTTCGGTTTATCAAAAAGTGGTAATTGAATATTGCAATTGTCAACTTCGTGAATGTAGGAACCGAGGCTAAACATTGACTGGTTCATTTTGGATATATCATACTAGCGGGCGCAGCCCGCTACGTTGTTAGCGTGCCTTAAAGTTTTGGGGGGGGGGGGGGGGGGAGGGCGCAATTTTTTTTAAATTCGCTTTTTATTTAAAGTACAGTTTTTATAATAAAAGCCTTCACCCAGCCACCACAAGTAAATAATTCTGCACAACAATGGGTTTAAAATAAATAAATATTTGATCACTTTTTCAAATGAAAGTGGATTGTTAGTAATGAATCCATAATAAATTGCAATAAACGTGTGAATGTTAAGATAATTTGGTAAAGTGCGAACTTAGGTAAATAGACCCGTAAGTAGTTTTGTTCATTTGTGTTTTGAATGAAAATAAATAACGTAAAGCAGGGTTGGAAAGCATTTTATAATATTGAAAATAGCGGGCAAAGCCCGCTACGTTGTTAGCGTGTCTTAAAGTTTTTTTTTTAATTCCAGTTTATGTAAAGGTAGACCTGGCAATTCAAGTAAATTCACAAATTCAGTTGGAAAATTTACTGCGTCGGTTTCTTCCACCGGTGCTTCGTTACATGAAGTTTAAATATCGGAATATATAAGTTCCATTCCTTTTCTAAGGTTTTTTCTCTTTTAGAAAATTTGTTTAACTTTTTCGAGAGTATGTTTCAATGCTACATAAGTTTCATATTCCGTGGATAGTGTTTGAACAGGTAATTCCCTCTTCCAATCCATTTGCATTGTCTATAATTTCAATTCCACTCGTTCCACGTTTATATCCATTTCATTCCACTTGTGTAGTGTTTCAATTCCACTCGTTTCCTATTTAGTTTCTTAATTTTAGTGTTTCATATACACTTGTTCTTTAAGTTTTAGGTTTCTAGCTAAAGACGCAGACGTTAAGGGGGGGGGGGGCAATTTTCCCCTTTTGAACCACCATTTTTACCACGTTCCTGTCCAAAATCCTAGAAATGCCTTGTCGATAAGTTAGCCCATACTCCAAGGAAAACATATTATATATTACAGGTTTCTAGCCGAAGGGTTCGGTTAGGCCATCAAGGGGGAGAATTATTCCGTTTTTACCCCTCTCGGTAGGAATTTCCAAAAATTCCGTCTTAGAGGACGTCTGCGTTGGAGGAGGAACCTACTACATACATAATTTTAGGTCTCTATATCCAGCAGTTTGGCCAGGCCGTCAAGGGGGAAGTTTTTTCCCTTTTTACCCCTCCCGGTATGAATTTCCAAAAATACCATCTTAGGGGACGTCAACGTTGGAGAAGGAACCCAAATACCGAATTTAAGAAGGAGGAACTCACATACCGAGTTTCCTTTTGGGATATCCTATAGGGAATTCCAAAAATACAAACTTAGTCGATGTCTACTACAGTGGAGGAACCTTTATACCAAATTTCAACTTCTTACCTCCAGGGGTTTGGGCAGGCACTTTTCCAATTTGTGAGACTGTTTATGAGAAGACTTTTCCCCTTTTTGCCCGTTCCGGTAGGAATTTCCAAAAATCCCGTCATAGCGCACGTCTATGCCGAATATCAAGAAACCTTGTTTTAGTGGAGATATCCGTGGGGGGAGGAAAAAAAGTAGTTTTTTTGATATTATATATTATTTTAAATGGTACTTTTTGGAAAAACGAAATTTTTTGGAAAAAGATACTTTGTTTTTACAAAGTACTTTATTTGTACTTTTTCTGGAAAAGGTATTTTTTTTAAAGGTGTTTTTTTTTTTTGGAAAAATGTATGTTTTTTGGGAAAAGGTACTTTTTTTGGAAAAGGTACTTTTTTTTTGGGAAAGGTACATTTTTTTAGAAAAAGGTATATTTTGGAGAAAGGTACTTTTTTTAAAAAAGGTACTTTTTTGAAAAAAGGTACTTTTTTTGGAAATAGGTACTTTTTTTGGAAAAAGGTACTTTTTTTGGAAAAAGGTACTTTTTTTGGAAAAAGGTACTTTTTTGAAAAAATAACTTTTTTCGGGAAAAGGTACTTTTTTTGGAAAAAGGTACTTTTTTTGGAAAAAGGTACTTTTTTTGGAAAAAGGTACTTTTTTTGGAAAAAGGTACTTTTTTGGGAAAAGGTACTTTTTTTGGAAAAAGGAATTTTTTTTTGGAAAAAGGTACTTTTTTTGGAAAAAGGTACTTTTTTTTTGGAAAAAGGTACTTTTTTTTGAAAAAAGGTACTTTTTTTGGAAAAAGGTACTTTTTTTTGGAAAAAGGTACTTTTTTTGGAAAAAGGTACTTTTTTTTGGAAAAAGGTACTTGTTTTGGAAAAAGGTACTTTTTTGGAAAAAGGTACTTTTTTTGGAAAAAGGTACTTTTTTTGGAAAAAGGTACTTTTTTTGGAAAAAGGTACTTTTTTTTGGAAAAAGGTACTTTTTTTGGAAAAGGTACTTTTTTGAAAAAAGGTACTTTTTTTGGGAAAAGGTACTTTTTTTGGGAAAAGGTACTTTTTTGGAAAAAGGTACTTTTTTGGAAAAAGGTACTTTTTTTGGAAAAAGGTACTTTTTTGGAAAAAGGTACTTTTTTGTCCCCTTTTTGCATCTCCCGATAAGAATTTCCAAAAATGCCGTCTCAACGGACGTCTACACCGGTCGAGGAACCTACATACCAAATTTCAACTTCATAGCTCCAGCAGTTTGAGCAGGCCGTCAAGGGGGAGACTTTTTCCCCTTTTTGCCCGTCCCTTTAAAAATTTCCAAAACTCCCGTCTTGGTAGATGTCTACGATAGTGGAGGAACCTTTATACCAAATTTCAACTTCCTACCTCCAGCGGTTTGGGCAGGCCGTCAAGGGGGCCTTTTTCCCCTTTTTAACCCCCATTTTTACAACGTCCCTGTCCAAAATTCTAGAAAGTACTTTCCAGAAAAGTTAGCCCCTACTCCAAGGAACACATATCTTAAATTTCAGCTTTCTAGCCAAAGGGGTTTTGGCAGGCCGTCAAGGGGGACACTTTCCCCCTTTTTGCCCGCTCCGGTAGAAATTTCCAAAAATCCCGTCTTAGCGGACGTCTACGCCGAAAGAGGAACCTACATACCAAATTTCAACTTCCTAGCTTCAGCGGTTTGGGCTGGGCGATGTTGAGTCAGTCAGTCAGTCGTTCAGTCAGTCAGTTACGTTATTCTTTTATATATAGATAACAGAAGAAAAAGTATCATCCCGAGTAAAAAAAATTATATATAATCATATGTGGCATATATTACAATGTATAATTAGACATGTGGTTATGTATATCCATATATAATTATATATGACGTTTTTTCCGAAAAATTTTCCTTATATTATGCCATATATAATTCCATCTAATTAGATATCGGCCTTCATAATATTAGATATGGCATATATAATTATATATTACATAACATGGTTGATCTTATTGCATATATAGTTATATATAGAACTATATCTTAATATATATGGTGGCATTTTAGCAATATATAATTATATATGGTATCATTTAAGCAATATATAATTATATATGGTGACAGTTAAACTAGATATTATCATATATGGTGCCATTTAAACAATATATGGTCATATATGGTACCTCATAAACCAAATCTTTAATTCAGTTCCAGATATGATAATATATGGTACTATATATAGTGCGATATATATTTATATATGTTGTTATTTAAACTATATATTATCATATATGGTGCCATTCAAACCATATATTATCATATATGGTGCCATTCAAACCATATATTATCATATATGGTACCATTTAAACCATATATTATCATATATGGTGCAATTTCAACAATATATGCCCATATATGGTACCTCATGAACAATATTTTTAATACAGTTCCACATATGATAATATATGCTACCATATATAGTGCCATATATATTTATATATGGTGTTATTTAAGCAATATATTACCATATATGGTGCCATTTAAACCATATATTGTCATATATGGTGCCATTTCAACAATATATGCTCATATATGGTACCTGATGAACGACATTTTTAATACAGATGCAGATATGATAATATATGCTACCATATATAGTCCCATATATATTGATATATGGTGTCATTTAAACAATATTAATATATAGACATATATGGTATCATTTAAACAATATATTGTCATATATGGCACAATTTAAACAATATATGGTAAAATTTGGTACCACATCAACATTTTGAATACAATTCCATATATGGTTTAATTTGAATAATGTAAAACTATGTATGTCGCTATAAAAAATATTATCAGATATGTTACTTCATTAACAATATTTATAATACAGTGTCATATATTGTAATATATGTATATCATTCAATATATATTGATGTATGGTAATGGTACAATAATTCCAATATCAGTTGAGATACAATTTGTGGGTCCATATCAACAATTTGTTCACGTACATTTAACATATATATATGTACATTTAAGTTATAATTTATAAACACTTTATAAAGTTAAATTGTTCCATAAACCTCGTCTAACTGTATAGAATGTTTATGAATATACGATTTAATATATAATAATTACAACTACAAATTGGTGCCATTATCTAAAATTGAATTTAATGTTAACTTATAATAAAATAAAAATGTATTTCCTAAAAATAAAAATATAGTGTTAATTAATGTTAATATACAATGCTGGCAAACCGTTGGCGTTGGTCGGTTATGCGTTGGCAGAACGTTGCATTAACTATCTTGGCAAAAAAATAGATTTCAAAAAACATTTTTGAAAAAATTGAGAAAACTTTTTTTAATATTTGCTTTTAAAAACATGAAATTTAACCCAGTCCACCAGATTGTCAGCCAAGAAATCTATACTCTAATCTATCGAGACTTGTTATAGATGTGTGATAGCTACAAATTAAATGAATGATAAAAGCATTTCGAGCTAACTTATAAGCATCGAAAAAAGGTATTCCAGAAATTATTAAATGTATTTTAGAAAATTTTAATTGTATATCACAAAATATTATTTGCACTTCAGAAACTACAATATTACGCAAATTTAATTATTTATTTATTTAGTTGTGTCCAGAAATAATGAAATCTATTTCAGAATTTCATAGCTAATAGAGAAAAATTTCTCAAATACATTTCATTTCGGAAATACGATTGATAATTTCTGAAATACAGTTTAATAATTTCTGAAATACAGTTGTGAATTTCGGAAATACAATTAATAATTTCTGAAACACAATTGATAAAACTGAACTTCAATTGACTAGTTCTGAAATACAATGTGAAAAATAATTGATGAGTTCTGAAACACAATTGATAAAACTGAAATTCAATTGATTATTTCTGAAATACAATTGATAAATCTTAAAACAATTAATACAATTGGAAATGGTGTAGAGCGTCAAAAAGATGTAAATAAAATTATTTTATTCAAAGATTTCAATTTAATAAAAAAATAAATATATAATTTTATAAAAAAATTTATAGAAAAAAAATTTTAATTTTATAAAAAGAAATTCATTTTGTAAAAGAAATGCATATTAAACTCGTTACCTTCTGAGTTTAAACCTTATTTTAACAAAATATTGTAATTTTTATACAATCAGTGCTCTGCCAGTCTATTATTTTTTGAACAGTTGGCAATATATGTCTGGGATCTTATTTAATCCCAAATAAATGGAGATCTTACGTAGTACCCAAATATAATGCGGCATCTAATTTTATCTGTCATTTTTATGGATACTTTTAGATGTCAATCCCCAAATATATTGCTGTTTCTAATTCGATCTGCCATTTTAATATTTTTCTGATAAATTTAGATCCAAGTTTATCCCCAAATATATTGCTGGATCTAATTTGATCTGCCATTTTTCAGATCAATTTATATCTAAGTTTATCCACAAATATATTGCTGGATCTAAATCGATGTGCCATTTTTCGGATCAAATTAGATCTAAGTTTATCCCCAAATATATAGCTAGATCTAATTCGATCTGCCACTTTTTCGGATCAAATTAGATATACGTTTATCCACAAATATATTGCCGGATCTAATTTGATCTGCCAAAATTGAGATCAAATTAGATCTAAGTTTATCCCCAAATATATAGCTGGATCTAATTGGATCCGCCATTTTTCGGATCAAATTAGATCTAAAAATATCCGCAAATATATAGCTGGATCCGCCAATTTTCGGATCAAAATAGATCTAGGTTTATCCCCAAAGATATCACTGGACCTCCCAATGTTGAGATATAACTTGATCTTAGTTTATCCCCATATACACAATGGGATCTAATACGATATGATTGGATACACCCAATTTTGAGATCTAATTGGATCAGCTAGATATTACAGCAGATCTTAAACAATATCAAATTGGATATAATTAGATATTGCGCGAGATCAATTTTTTTTACTCGGGATACCATAAATTGACAAACGTAACTAGTACCGATACATTTGAAGTAATGATATAACACAGAACAGGTGCAGTGTAATTAGCTGTGTATGAAAAAATGATAATCGGTGCCGTAAAACACTATCCCGTAACTGTTATAAAGTGCACATAATACTTAACTTTGTGACCACAGAAATTATGACATAATACTAAACTACTCGTAGTTTAAAAATACTTATTACGGAACTGGTATGAAAAAATTACTGAACCGATTTCCAAATGCTGTTTTTGGCGTGAAAAAATCACTGGAACTCTAAAGCCTGGAAATCGTAACTAAGATTGAGAAATTGAACAATTATTTACTTTTATAGGAAAGACTCAATGACAATATATCAAATTTCAGCAAAATCAGAATTCTCATTTGGAAGACTCTGCTTGAGAGTTTAATATTACAAGACAAGTGCGTTTAATAATATTGTTATTTTGACAGCTCCTGTTGCTGCCATTTAATATTTGTTTACTAAAAAGAGAAGGTTTTTCTTAATTAGGGCCCATTTAAATATAATTACGTATGTATGTATCACATGTTGTTCTGAAACAGTGTTGCATTCAACATTGATATTACGTAATGGTTGGCACGTTGGGCTGTTGCGGGTTCCAGCCCCATTGACGACAAAATCAATTTACAAAAAAAAATACATACATACGTATGAATTTTCTGTCCCTCATACATATCGCAGCGTCTTCCTTCAGTGTTCTCATAGCACTTACAAAAGTAACCGAAGTTACCAGCACTACTATGAACCAAAAAGCTTCAACAAAGTTCGCCAACACTACATCAGATGGCGCGCCGTAAAGCCACCTTTCATCTCTTCTCTATCCCCATTCTTGGGTCTGGTAAATTTTTCAATAAATATATTTTCTTTTTCGTCTTCCTTTAAATGACCATTAAAAAATTGTATTTCATATTCATAACGTATATAAAATTGTTGTTTTTTATGCAGAAATGCTGAAGAATATTTCAAGTTCTAACAAATTTCCTTTACATTTTCTTTGATTCGGCGACTTGTTATTTTAAGTAAGTTCAAAGACTTGATCTTTCTGGGTTCTTTCAGCACCCGTACTTATTATGACAAAAAAAAATTATATCTAGCATATGTAGCAGAGATGGGCTAAAATCAGTACCATTACATTTTCATTACCATTACTTGATGTAATGGTAATGGAGCTTTTTTATCATTACCATTTTTTGAAGAAATGGTAATGTTTTTTTTCATTACCATTGCGTTAAAAAATGGTAATGAATATTTTTTTTTAATTTTCATTTGTTTTGAAAATTTAAATGAACCTTTTTTTAATTTTCATTACTTTAACCTAATGTTTACATACCCAGTAAAACCTTGGTAATGACTGGCCATTACTACATGCATTACTTAGATCTCATATCTCATTACCCGTTGAATTACTTTTAAACTGAATGTAATGAGTTACCGATAATTATACCCCACACATTACTATTTCACAATAGCTGAAACCAATAATATATGTTCTAAATCATTAATCTAGAGACATACATCAAAGTTTGGTGGCTAGTTGCCAAAAAAAAATTGCGAAAAAAAATTTCCATAAAGGAAAATTTTTTAGTGTTGAACAAAGAACAAAACGGTCTTTACATCATTATGTTAAGTAATGGTAATGAAATTTCATTTGTCTACCTAGTGTAGAAAAAATGAAAATGATTTTTGGTTTTTACTACCATTGCGTATTGTAATGAAAATTATAAAAACATTTCATTATATGTAAAGAAAACAAATGAAATTAACATTTTTTTCATTGCAATTACATTTTGTAATGGTAATGAATTTTTTTTATTAATTTTCATTTTATAGATTTAATGGTAATGAAAACCCGCAATGGTCATTACAAAGTAATTAATTACTCCCATCTCTGATATGTAGTCATAAATCGTTTGATATAGATCGACATTTAATCTCATCCAAGTTCATCTCAAAATTGGGGTATCCAGTAATATCCAATAACATCCCTCAAATATATTACATGGATTAAATTAGATCCAAATATATCTGAAAATTGGCAGACCCCAAAATATCCCATGGGATTAATTTACATCCAATCAGATACAAATGAATTGGCTAATTTTGGCAGATCGAAATTTATCCTATGATATATTTGGAATTATTTAAATTTTAATAAAATTTAAAAAATAACACAAAAATTAAAAAATATATTTGGGTCATTCCATCTCAAATCGACCAATGGTTGGACTCGACCCCTTTCGATTTGGATGAATTTTGGTCAGAACTTTTCTTTCATCATATAACAAAGTTTTGCCAAAGGAAAAAAAATTACAAATTTTTTTTTCAAAAGTTATGCAATATTTAAAATTTTAAAAAAGGTCATAATTTTTCTAATTTTGTGCTTTGTTACGAGGTTATTTTTTGAATATCTCGAAAACTATAATAGCTACCAAAATAGTTCTTAGCTCGTTTTAAAGAGGATATTTAGCCGTATTAAAAACAATATCTAAAAAAAAATATTGAAAAATAAAAAAATTTAAAAAAAATTTTAAAATTTTAAAGACCCAAAAACCTATTTTTTTGCTCATTTTTATATCCTACACCACTATGTGGTCAGGGTATTATAAGTTTGTGCTGATGTTTGTAACACCAAAAAATATTGGTCCTAGACCCACCTTATAGTATACCGATCGGCTCAGAATTTTTTTTTATTTCGATTTAACGATGTCCGTCCGTCCGTCTGTCTGTCTGTCCATGCATTCTTGTGCGCACTCTACAGGTCGCAAATATTAAGATATTTTGATGAAATATGGTACACCGACTTATGTCGGCCCAACGACGAAGCCTATTGATTTTGGTGAACATCGGTCCATTTTTAGACCTAGTGCCCATATAAGGGTCCTACCAACATTATATTTTTTATACGCTGGAGGTCACAAATATTAAGATATTTTGATCAAATTTGGTACACCGACTTACGTCGGCCCAAGTACGAAGCCTATTGATTTTGGTGAATATCGGTCTATGTTTAGACCTAGTGCCCATATAAGGGTCCTACTAAAATTATATGGTTTATACGCTGCAGGTCGCAAATATTAAGATATTTTGATGAAATTTGGTACACCGACTTATGGCAGCCCAAGGACAAAGCCTATTGATTTTGGTTAACACCGGTCCATGTTTAGACCTAGTGCCCATATAAGGGTCCCCCCAAAATTGGCTTGGTTACAAACTGCAGGTCGCAAATATTAAAATATTTTGATGAAATTTGGTATACCGACCTATATCAGCCCAAGGACGAAGTCTATTGATTTTGGTGAACATCGGTCCATGTTTAGACCTAGTGCCCATATAAGGGTCCCCCAAAATTGGCTTGGTTACAAACTGCAGATCGCAAATATTAAGATATTTTAATGAAATTTGGTGCGCTGACTCACATTATAGAAAATTTTGACACAAGCCCCATTTTAACCCATTAGAATTTCGGATCCAAACATTAGTTGGCTTTTACCCAGACTGGTGGAGGGTATTGTATATTAAAATAAAACCTCTCGTCACAAAGAGGCACTATCAGTTGCTTTTTATTCATATTTGGGCCTTTTTCTAATCACTGGATTTATTTTTAAATTTATTTTATCTTCTCAAAAAATTCACATTTTGTTTTTTAATTTTCAAAATTTAATATTTTTATCCAAATCTAACACTTATTCCCTAATATAATGTAAAAGAAAAAATTTAAACTTTGCGAAAATGCAATTTCTGGAATAAAATTAAGCTAAATCCGAAACGGATTTATTTTTTAAATACATTTTAGATTTAGCTTATGTCAATTCCTGTGTTCACATTTTTAGAAAATTTAATCAATTTCTTGTACATTATTATATCGGCGAGTAAATCCAGTGATTAAATAAAAAAAGGCATAATTGTTTTTTATTAGCAGTTTGGTGTTAAAAATTTTCGAAATCTATTCTATTTTCCTAATTCTAACACAATGCACTAGCATAAGTATGGGGCATCGCCTGAGTGTTAGTCTATCGTAAAAAAAAGTTAGAAACAGTAAGTAAAAATGTGAGGACACTCGGAAATTCTCACACAAAATAAAACATTTTGTACAAACAAATAATTGGAATAAAAATGACGAGAATTTGGCATTATAGTTCGCAGTTCATTTCAATCAATTTTATTTTTTTACTAGTGTGTTTTTTAGGCCGGGTCGATTTGTGGGGAGGCAAATCCAGAATACGATTTTCCCATGGCTCAGGGAAAATCGTATTCTAGGGATCAAAATAAGAAACTTTGCCGAAGGAACCATACCTCTAAAGAATTCTACTACCCCCCAACTGTTGACTTTTGTCCCGTAGGGTCAAGTTTTGAAAAATCACACTTTGACCCATTTAGAGTGCCCCAATCGAGTCCCAATGTATGACCGACCCCCACTAACTTTGGAGGGCCGATCCACCCATGCCAGTGGCACACCCCCTGGAACTCCCCTGGGGGGTTCCCCATACAAACATTTTAAAAAATCACCATTTTTGGCACTTTATTTTATTATTTTTTATTTATTTTATTTATTTTTATTATTTTATTTATTTTTTCTCCTTAGAAATTTATTTAGTCAGAACATATGTAAATGAAAAAAATAATTTAACTTAGTAATAGAAAAGAAAAAATAAAAAATTACTGTTTGAAGTCTTTTTTGCTTTCAAGTCTGGGCAATTTCGCACGGCTCTCTAATGTCGTCGCCATAACAGCCTCTACATTTTCCGGTGTAACTCGTTTGGAAACGCTAGCTAGCAATTGAACGTGTCGTTCTGTTTCTTGTATGTGTGATGGAATTTTTGGATTATTAAACGGTGGATCATCTTGATTTAAATATTCTTTCAAAGTATCGTATGGAATGCTTCGCGTGAATGGTGGTTCAAATACGTAATTTATGTCATTCATATTGATCATTTCCGTGTAACTTGTGCAATAAAAGTTTATATCTGGTTAGTTTTTTAAAAGCTCTAAGTCCAGTTGGGTCGTCAACATCGGTTCGATAGCGTAGAATTATCTTGATAGCACAGTCGCGCTTTTCTTTGCTATCATCAAACAACATTGATAACAAGATATTTTCCGAATGCGCATAATATGAATTATCTGTAATTACTTTATTGACAATTTTGCGTAAACGAGGTTCTAGAAATCTTGACCAACTAATGAATTTGAAAAATAATCTACTACCGTACACGACAGAGCTGTAATACTTGATATTGAAGTACATTGGCACATAACATGTAATTATAAATTCAACCAGTATTCTTAAATTTGCATCTGGATTTTCCGTTGTCACATATAATCGTAATAGTCTAGCGGCCTTGGTGAGCCACCGAGAATGTACAATTTTCCCTGGTTTGATGTTTGCCAGATCCACTGAAACCACGCCGCTAGAAATTGCATGGGCCATGTCGTATAAGTACTTGGAATCGGTGGAAAATTCAATTTTTTCTGGAGCAGGGGGCATATTTTTCAACTCAATTTTCTGAAAGCCGTCCACCACCTGAAAATATATAAAAATAAAACAATTAAAAACGGTTGACAATTATAATAAATGAGTGATAGCAATAACTTACCGGAAGAGTTTCACAAGTTTCGATTTGACGGCTCAATTTTCCGGTTGCCGATCTTGGTCCAGTGCTGGTTGATTTATCCAAAGCTTCAAACAAATGCCGAAACGGAAGTTCGTTGAAGTGTAGAAGGCAAACGAACCAATGCAATGGTCTTTTTAACAGCAATTCGAATCGTCGTATAATTCCACCGTTTGGGCCAGTGTTTGTTGGCTCACCGTCAGTGCATATGCCAATTAATGCATCCAGTGATATATTTTTATCGTTGAAAAAATCATTTAATTTGGTTGTTTTGTATTCAGCGGTTTCATGTTCCAGTCTTACGTAACCAATCAATTCAGAATTCGGTTCTCTCAAAATAACAAGATGAGGTTCTTTTACCATTCTAGTATGATACTTCTCATCAATTGTATCTCTCGTTAAAGTATCATCTTTTCTGCCATCGAATGAAAATGCTAACAAATTGGTATCATCTAACCGTTTGCGAAGCACTTCTTGTCTGCATTTCTCTTTTTCTCGGCGAACTTTCGATTTATCCATGATGAGAGGTTTGCCATGGATATCTTTCATTTTAAAATCTTGGAAAAGAGCTGTTCCCATTGCTGATGCTACTCTATCAGGCACGCCAAATCTGTCACATACCAAGGCAAAGTTAAAACAATCGTATCTCTGTGTGTATTGTGAACTTGTGCTTATATCCAAATCTTCTTGAATCGGTGGCGGTGCGTATGTTAAATCATCGGGATCTTGGTATGTTGGCATTGATGACATAGACGTTGCTCCTTGCTCTTCAATTTCCATCGCAAATCCATCCATTGTTAGACTTCTCTGATTATGTTGATCGTGCATAAACTCTTTGAGGCGTTCGGGAACCAAACCGCATGCACATGGAGCTGCCTTCAAATCGCATTTACATGTTCCAATGAAAAAAATTGTTTCCAGAGATTTTACATACTCTGTAAATTGTTGGGGTTTGTTTCTTCTCTTGATTTGCTCTTGATATTTGTCAAGCAATCTATTCAATTTATTACATACACTTTTTTTCAGCATTATTTCCATACCAAGTTTTTCCCAAATTCCAATCAACTTATCTTGTACTTGAATAGTGAATGCTTTATAGGACAACTTTTTTTGTTCGCTCAAGTAAAAATAATATCTCAAGATATCCGATGGGTTCGTAAATTAAGATGAGTCAAATCAGTAGACACACCAAAAACAGTAACATCATGCCTGGGTATATGACTCATTGGGTTTTCGATAGTTGTTGATGTTGTTATTGCTTCATCTTGCGGTGTAGAGGATGGTGGATTCATTGTAAACTTCTTGATTTGGAATGATTTTTTTTTAAATATTTTTTTATCTCAAATTAGCACTTCACACTTCAAGTTCTTCACAACGACTTAATGCATTCACAAAATCTGTTGCGTTATATATGGTCTAGGAGACGAGGTAATAAGAATAAAATGGTAATTTCAATTCTACCTGTAACCGATTTTGTTGTCAAAACTGCCCATAAAGTACTTACATGTTAATTAAATGTTAATCTGACTACAAATTCTGTTAAGCAAGTGCGCCTTTTATTACTTCTGGAAAATCCTTTATGATAATTTTATGCTCAATTCTACCTGTAACCGATTTTGTTGTCAAAACTGCCCATAAAGTACTTACATGTAAATTAAACGTTAATCTGACCACAAATTCTGTTAAGCAAGTGCGCCTTTTATTACTTCTGGAAAATCCTTTATGATAATTTTATGCTCAATTCTACCTGTAACCGATTTAGCTTAAGTAAGTTTACGACATGCAGCTGTGTCTTGTGGTGGCTTAAAAAACCCACACAACCTATTTTACGACCTGCAACAGAACGACACGTTCAATTGCTAGCTAGCGTTTCCAAACGAGTTATACCGGAAAATGTAGAGGCTGTTATGGTGACGACATTAGAGAGCCGTGCGAAATTGCCCAGACTTGAAAGCAAAAAAGACTTCAAACAGTAATTTTTTTTATTTTCTTTTCTATTACTAAGTTAAATTAATTTTTTCATTTACATATGTTCTGACTAAATAAATTTCTAAAGAGAAAAAATAAATAAAATAATAAAAATAAATAAAATAAATAAAAAATAATAAAATAAAGTGCCAAAAATGGTGATTTTTTAAAATGTTTGTATGGGGAACCCCCCAGGGGAGTTCCAGGGGGTGTGCCACTGGCATGGGTGGATCGGCCCTCCAAAGTTAGTGGGGGTCGGTCATACATTTGGACTCGATTGGGGCACTCTAAATGGGTCAAAGTGGGATTTTTCAAAACTTGACCCTACGGGACAAAAGTCAACAGTTGGGGGGTAGTAGAATTCTTTAGAGGTATGGTTCCTTCGGCAAAGTTTCTTATTTTGATCCCTAGAATACGATTTTCACAGAGCCATGGGCGATTATTAAATCGACCCGCCCTAGTGTTTTTTTAGTTCAATCGCTCATTCGAGAAATATTTTCAGTTTTTCATACACTAATATAAAAGTCTTCAAAAATTTTTGCTGAAAAAACAGCTGAGTCAAGCAGAGTCTGTTTGCTAAACATTATAAAGATACAAACAGCAAGAAAAATCTGTTAAATTTACAAAATTTCAGTTAATCGACAATGACAATTTACCCTGCTAAAATCTGCAAAAAATTTCCTGGAAATTAGTCGACCAAACCATCACAAAGAATTTAAAATTTTTAGTATGTTTTTTTTATTTTCTTAATGCGAATAAAAATCTGCACTACAGAAAGCAGTCTACTATTTTCTAGCAAATATTTCTGTTTATTGTAGCAGGAGAGACCGCTATTTGTATTCAACTCAAATTTAAAGCTAAGTTAACTTTTGAATATATAATAATTTCTTTACTGATTTTTGTCTACTAATATTCAGCAATATTTTTTAGCCAATATTAGCAAGGTAAATTTGCAATTCAATTAAACGAAATTTGACTCAAATATTACTAAAACAGTTGCATTTTTGCTGTACTTATCGTACTAATATTTAGCAAAAAGGTTTTACTAATTTCAAAAGCTTTCTGTGCAGGGCCCCTTTTAACTAATTTTGAGTAACTTTTTTTTGCTATTTTGTTAGGATTGTTAACAGTATAGGATTATATTATGTCAGTGGTTTGTTTGACAATTCCAAATAAAATAAAAGAACCGAAAAGAACAGTTGAAATTTAACTTATTCGTGAACACGAGAGAGATCCTAACTCTAAAAATGCGCAACATTTTTGGGCTTTCGCGCCACACAGATATTTCAAGAGGTCATAAAATAAAAACCCGAGCTAACTTTGCAAAATTCTCTGGAATTTTAATTTTATTTCGCGTTTGAAATTATTGTTGTGCTTTTAAATTAGTCTCGGATCATATTGGAATGGCGCAATCCATTGGAAATCAAAATATTAATGATGTAATTTATTTTAAATACTTAACCTTTCCGATAATCTATAAAATGGTAATAAAACCCCAGCAAAAAAAGAGATGCCGAAGCAGTAGAAAAAGCACTATAATTGATGATCTAGATGCACTTCTTTTTTAACATAAACACTAATGATTTTAATATTGAGTTGTCATAGGAGAGGAGTTTACAACTTCAACATTCTTCGCAAAAAAAATTATGTGTTTTTTATTTTACAAAAGTTTTTTATTGCCGCCATCGGGTATCAAACTTACGACCTCACGATTGCTAGTCTAGCGCGCCGAGCTATTCTTTGATATGAAAGTTGAGTGACATAAAAACGAGACTTTGTTACTGCGAGATATTGTTCCTTATTCTCTTATTAAACAAGTGTAAAAGGTGCACTCCAATTCAATATTGTTTTCAGTATTCTTTTCACAGTTGCATAAAAAGCAAATTCTCACCATTTTTTTTTTATTTATACATATTTTTAAAAATTAAAAAATATTGAATTTAAAAAAAAATTAACAGAATAAAAAAAAATGGAAACAAATTATTGGTCCCGCCGGAAATCGATCGCGCGACCCTCTGTTTGGAAATGCCAAATGATACAAAAATCACTTTTTACGATCACTTTTAGAGCAATTACTCTTTAGCAGCAATACTTAAGTGATTTTTTGGATGTTGTTCAGAAGTAATTCTAAAAAAGCTGTAAAAATATACTAACGGATATTTTAGAAGCAATGAAAGAAGCAGTAAAAATACACCAACAGATACTGGTGAAGCAGTGGTAGAAGTAGTTTGTACAGCATTACATGAAAGTGCTTGGACCTTTTAAAAGACCTTTGTCGAAAAAGTATTAAAAGATAATTTCACTATTAAAATCAAGTAACAAAACAATGAGAAACAGTATTTAAATTGTTTAATCCATTTTTTACCAATATATCTCTAAAGACACGTTTACCTATCCTTCTACGAAGTTTTGTCAGAAAATAATCACGGAATCCATGGTTGGCAGAAAATGGGTAAACCCATATACTCCATATCACAAACGGATTGCAGAAAATTTTAAGTATTGACAAAAAACTGAAATTTTTGAAAATTGAAAACACCTAGAAATCAAGTTACACTTGAAATATATAATTTAGTTTACAACTTAGAAAATGCGCTAGAAATTAGCGCATCTTTTTACTATTAAAAAAAATTGTAAAAGGGATATCCGGTGCAATGATAAACAAATAACACCATTGTGAAAATTCTAAATTTTAATTAAACAAAGAAATACACAAAATAAAACTTCTATATATAAAAATTAACTGAACGAAGCCAAAAAAAAATTTTAATGCAAAAAATATGTGTTTCTGTGCGATTTTTGAGACTAAAACTATACGCATTTTAATTTTTTTTTCTTTTAAATAGTTTGGGTTAAAAAGTGATTTTGAGGGTTAACGTACTTTGATAATTTTGACTTTTAGATAGAGGATTTTGTGATTACTCCAATTTTATTGAACTTTACTATAGTTTGGAATTTCCCGGACTTTTTTATTTCCCGGGAAACGGGAATAAAAAAATTTGATTCCCGGGAATTCCGGGAAATATTTTTGAACAAAATTGTTAATGAAAACCACCTATATAAGTAATTTTTGTTAAAA
Organism: Leucophora obtusa; assembly: GCA_949987735.1. NCBI lineage: Eukaryota > Metazoa > Arthropoda > Insecta > Diptera > Anthomyiidae > Leucophora > Leucophora obtusa. The sequence continues at coordinate 132,825,349 of OX465296.1, read as the reverse complement.
AAAACACTATTTCAGTACATATTCAGTCTGTGTAGTGAGAATTCAAAGTAAAAATATCAGAATGTTGAATATTTGATTTCACATAAATTACTCTAATCACTGCCAAATGAATTGCATGATTCCAGCAGAAAGCACCCACTACTGGACTGTCGGAAACAAACCGTTTCATCACATTTGTCCCATTAGATATGGTGGCCACAATGTTATTTTCCAAAGACAAATAAAACTCTTCCAGTCTTATTTCTACAATTCTTCTTATTTCATCAGCATTACATCTTCCTGATATATAAACCAACCCCAGGTTATAAAATGAATTATTTCCGTTTATACATATGTTCAAATATCTCTTTTGTGATATTCTTGTCCATTCATCTAAGATTATAGTAAATCTTCTATTGTTAGAAATATTGCTCGATATTTCTTTTATCATGATATCTTTTACGTGATTGTAGTAATTTAATATAATGTTCTTCATTAATTTTTTGGCAATGCCAGGTTTTTATTATAAAAACTTTCTCGAATAAACGAAGATCTAGTTATGGTGCGGATTGACATTCCGTCGACTGCGGCTAATTTGGATACCATTTCAGGAAATGTTTGTCCTACTATATAACGTTCAGTGACTATTCAGCTTTCACTTTTTTCTTCGGGTACTTTGCTAATTTTAGCTAGAACGTTATTCTTGTTTTTGTTTTCTTCAAGTTGCATGACCATCAATTTTTTTTTTGTGAACCAAATTTAGATGTCGGGTAACCAAATTTAGATACCTCCGTTAACCGTTAGTCTTTTAGGGCAAATATTGCACTGCGCTGCATTGTCCTTTTTTGTGAAGTATTTCCATACTCCTGACATTTTATTCTTTAATATAAAAGAATATATTAGTTTGAAAGCAGGTGTATTAAAATAAAGTAAACTTACTTGAAAATATCACATTTATTAATGAAAACGTTACTTATAAAATTATTTGCTCCTAAATATAAAGGAGTGTTTTAAATTTAAAGTGGACTTTATTATTAATCATACAGTTTTGTTCATTTTGTGTATGAAAACCATACATGGGAATTTTTCATTACCATTGAAATTTCATTACCATTAGTTGCCACTAATGACAATGAAAAAAATTTGATTATCATTTAATGATAATGAAATATTTTGCATTAGAAAAAACAAACTAATGGTAATGAAATCACACTAATGTAAAAAAAAACTAATTACAATTGATTAAAAAACCATTTGTATACAAAAATCTTAATATATAAAATAAGCTACAATCAGAGATGGAAAAGCCCTCAAGCGAGCCAAAAATGTAAGCATTTTTCTAAAAAGCTGAACGCACATGCACATCTCGATGTGCGAATACAAATTCGCACATGTGCAAGTGCAGACTGGTACTTGCACATTATACATCAAGATGTGGGCAAAATGTGCACACATGTGCGCGTACATGGATGCAAAAAATCGCTGAAATTAAAAAAAGTTTCAAATACCAGAAAAAATCGCAAAAATTAGAAAAAATCGCCAAAATTTGAAAAAATGCCAAATTTGAAAAATTTTGAAAAAATCGTCATAACTTGAAAAAATCGTCAATATTTGAAAAAACTGCCCAAATGTCAAAATTTAAAAAAAAAAATCATCAAAATTTAGACAAAATCGCCAAAATTGCAAAATATCGTAAAAATTTTGAAAAAATCGTCTTGAAAAAATTTTCAATATTTGAAAAAATTACCAAAATCGTCAAAATTTCAAAGAGCCGTCAAATTTGGAAAAAATCTGAAAAAATGCCAGAATTGAAAAATTTTGAAAAAAATCGTCATAACTTGAAAAAATCGTCAATATTTAAAAAATTGCCCAAATAGTCAAAATTTAAAAAAAAAATCGTCAAAAATTAGACTAAATTGCCAAACTTGCGAAATATCGTAAATTTTGAAAAAATTGTCAATATTTGAAAAAAACTACCAAAATCGTCAAAAATTCAAAAAGTCGTCAAAAATTGGAAAAAATCGGAAAAATTTGAAAAATTGCCAAAATTTAAAAATTTTGAAAAAATCTTCATAACGTGAAAAAATCGTCAATATTTGAAAAAATTGCCCAAATAGTAAACATTTAAAAAAAATCGTCAAAAATTAGACAAAATTGCAAAATGTAAAACAACCCCCCCCCGGATATGGGGGGGGGGGTTCTTTTTCCGCAGTGTAAGGTTACATTAAAATTGTTCGTGCCTTGAAAACAAAAAAAAAAAAAAACATTGGACAAAGGACATTGGCTAAGTTGTCGATAATTGACGGACGGACGTCGGCTGATACCTTAAGATTTTGACATTAAATTGACTGGGTCTTTGGAATGTTGTTGGACCAAGCTGTTGGAATGGTTCCTTTGGGCTGCCCTCCCCTGTATGACCTGCTAGAGCCATCCTAGGTACCAGTTTGCCCATAAAAGTCTATTATTTTAAGGTGCCCCTAAAATCGCTTACCAAGCCTCAAATTTTTCGAATTACAACCTGCATTCTTGTAAGGGACATGAGTAAGCTGCTTGCAACATGTAACCTTTTAAGTGACAACAGTAAGCTCAAAGTTTTTTCTTTTTTTTTTTGGTAATAAATAAAAAGTTTTTCGTTTTTATAATCAATCTCCAATAGACATGTGAAATAGGTATTTTTGTACAGACAAGAGTACTAACTGAACTACATAATTATTATTTAACCTAAAAAAACCACAACAACTTATTTATTTTGAGTTCTCATTATTCTAAAGCAAACTAAACTACACATTTTTAAAGTGATTGGTGAAATAATAGAGTTATATAAAAACGAGTAAAAAGGTTAAAGTCGGGCATGCCGACTATACAATACCCTACACCAGTCTGGTGTATTGTTTGGATCCGAAATTCGAATGGGTTAAAATGGGGCTTGTGTCAAAATTTTCTATAATGTGAGTCAGCGCACCAAATTTCATTAAAATATCTTAATATTTGCGACCTGCAGTTTGTAACCAAGCCAATTTTGGGGGGACCCTTATATGGGCACTAGTTCTAAACATGGACCGATGTTCACCAAAATCAATAGGCTTCGTCTTTGGGCCAACATAGGTCTATGTACCAAATTTCATCAAAATATCTTAATATTTGCGACCTGCAGCGTATAAACAATATAATTTTGGTGGGACCCTTATATGGGCACTAGGTCTAAACATGAACCGATGTTCACCAAAATCAATAGGCTGCGTTATTGGGCCAACATAGGTCTGTGTACCAAATTTAATCAAAATATCTTAATATTTGCGACCTGCAGCGTATAAACAGTATATTTTTGGTAGGACCCTTATATGGGCACTAGGTCTAAACATGGACCGATGTTCACCAAAATCAATAGACTGCGTTACTGGGCCAATATAGTTCTGTGTACCAAATTTCATCAAAATATCTTAATATTTACGACCTGCAGCGTATAAACAGTATAATTTTGGTAGGACCCTTATATGGGCACTAGGTCTAAACATGGACCGATGTTCACCAAAATCAATAGGCTTCGTCCTTGGACCAACATAGGTCTGCGTACCAAATTTCATCAAAATATCTTAATATTTGCGACCTGCTGCGTATAAACAATATAATTTTGGTAGGACCCTTATATGGGCACTAGGTCTAAACATGGATCGATATTCACCAAAATCAATAGGCTACGTTATTGGGCAGACATAGGTCTGTGTACCAAATTTCGTCAAAATATCTTAATATTTACGACCTGCAGCGTATAAACAATATAATTTTGGTAGGACCCTTATATGGGCACTAGGTCTAAACATGGACCGATGTTCACTAAAATCAAACTTGTTCGTCCTTGGGCCAACATAGGTCTGCGTACCAAATTTCATCAAAATATCTTAATATTTGCGACCTGTAGAGTGCGCACAAGATTGCATGGACAGATATATGCAAAAATATGCAACTACAAATCGATGCCATTTTGTTCTAAATTTGATGATTCGAATAAATATTTAGTCCATATTAGTTTTGGACTATCGACAAAAAACATGCATTTGCATGGAATTCCTTGCCCTATTGATGATATATTATCAAAATAAAATGGCGCTTAATGTATATCTTTGATTTTGAGAGCGTGAGTAAAGATTTACGAAAGACGGGTTTCCTTAAAATTCAGTAAACAATAATTTTACTAGGACAAGAAAAACCTTAAGTGCTATTTTATTTTGATTATATATCATCCATTTAATAAATTTATGAAAAAAAGTTTTGGTTTTTTTATGTTTCAGAAAAAAATATGTTAAAATTTCAAATTGACGATTCGAAAACTATGGAAAGTTTATATATTTTTTTGGCCTAAAGTTTGAAAATTTCAAAAACTTCTTGCAGGCTTCATCTTTTTCTTCTTATTATACAGGAATAAATGCTACAAAAAAAAAAATAAAACACTAATCAATTTCGTCAGTTTTGTAATTTTACGTGTTTTTTTTTTATTTGGTCCATTTAATTTAACCCATATGTCCAAACTTCAATGGCTGGTAGCACTATCGAGTTTGTCCCCAAAAATTCCAAAAAAAACCGAAATTTTTTTATGAATCTCAATAAAATGGCGATTGTATTCAAAAATTATAAATTTTTGTATTAAGAACCACCCTACTGCACACATATGCACATTAAATTTTTTTTATTGTCAAGTTTTTTTTTTTTAATCAAGTTATTTTTTGCGAAGTGTCAAGTTATTAGACTTTTGCGATGTGGCAACCCTAGTCTACGACCAATATTTTTTGGTGTTACAAACATCAGCACAAACTTATAATACCCTGGCCACATAGTGGTGTAGGGTATAAAAATCAATGCAAACATTTATTTAGTAGTTGACCTAAATGAAAGTTGTTGAAAAACATTTATTATTTTAGCAAAAGATTAGCGCAATAACAAAATTGAAAATGAACGAAATATGAAGGCACACAGTATAGAAAAGTATTGCCAAATATATGTATTTATAACACTTTCTCTGATAATGGGAACAAGTTACCTTATACTTAGGGAGCAACATAGGAAAAATTAAGAAATTTTGGTTACCTATTCACTTACCAGTAATGACAAAAAAATTGTGTAAACAAATTTATAAAAAAATTATTTTTTATTGTCAATTTTTTAGTAAAATATTATGTACACTAGACCTGGCGTTAAAAACTTTTTTTTGAAACTTGAATGTGGGTAGCGATAAAAATATGCGATTTGATGCCAAAATTGATGTAGCAAATTTTCAGGCTGATCGGAGGGTGCCAACCCGTGCCACAATGAGGTCAAAGGTCAAAATTTTGAAAAACCACCCAAATACTTTTTTTTGCATTTTATAAATTTTTGTAATAAGAAATACTGTAAATATAATGTTTTTTCTTTAATTTTTATTTAATAGGCTTATTATTTTTATTTTAAATCATTGAAGATTTTGTATAGGCTGGGAAGTCCTTACGGTAGCCCTCTACAATGTGTAACAAGTACTGTTTATAGTCTTCGTTGTGTGTTAAGCATCTGTTTTATAGTCAGTTATCAAAGCGTAAGAAATCCGTAGAAATTTCCAGACGAGAAAAAAAATTTTTTGTTTTAGGAGTTACAAAAGCTTAAATCCTTGGATGTGAATAATTGTAATTCATCAACGTTTGCACACACTTTTTTAGAAGGGAAAATATCAACATCATCACCGATATGATTGTTTTCATCGGAATCTATTTGCAACGCCAAAACCATCTTTTCCTTTATTTTTGAGTCTACATGTGGATCAAAAAAGGCAAGTGCAACTGCTTCCTCTGATAAATACCACAGGTGGTTCCGAATTTTTTCCAAAAGCACTGTAGATATTTTTTTATCAAAATACCCAATAATCCCCTTTATTAGTTGCATATCTCTATTTGGCGCTTCAACTGCATTTGAGGTTCTAAACCAGTATGGGATGTAGAGACTTACTAAGAAAATGCACGTATTACGAATTCCATTCAACTGACTCGCAGACATTTTAAAGTGCTCGTTAAAAATATACATTTAGAGACAATAGATGGCCTTGGACATGAATCTTGCATGAGATGTCGCTCCAGGTGCACGAAATGTGAAATTGGGAATGCTACCACCAAGAAAAATAAATGCAAGTTGTAAGAGTTCTCTATAATCATGCCGAATGTGGACCTTCGATAAATATTCAAGACAAAAGTGTTTCCTTGTTTCGCGTTCCTCGACAGATATGACACTCAAAAGTTGTTCATCCTGCATACAAGTGCTGTATCCCTTTGAATTTAGTGTGCTCCATTCCCGAGCAAAACGTTTAAAAATCGCCACCTCTGGACCACTTGATTTTCCGAAATTGATTTCAAATACAGCTCTTAAGAGAATTTCTGCAATATGGTAGCGACATGGTAACCACAATAAGCTGCGTTCCAGTTTGCGTTCCAATAAAGTTCCAGCACCACTATGAGAGCCAGTATTTGCAGCAGTTGTATCGAAACATATCATTTCTAATGAATTCAACATATTCATTTTTAACAAATAGTCGTAGACTGATTGAGCGACTACAGCACCAGTTCCATCTTCAATGATGGGGATAGCTATTAATTTTTCAACGTTCTCCGACGTGAGCACAATAGCCAAGCGATCAACTTTATTTTTTCCAGCAACTGCGGGAAGTAGCTTTCCGTCCCAATGCAAAACAAATGTTTCAGGTATCTAAAAAAATCTTAAGCTCAAAGCAAAATTTATAACTTGGTCAAAATAAAAAAACTTACCTTGAAATTTTCAACAATTTCTTTGCCATGACGCCGACGATATTTTTTACGTTGTTCACGCAAACTTGTGCAATTCAGGACAAGATCCTCAATATTGTGACCCAACGCTTTGGCAGTTGCACTGATAAAGTGTATAGCTAATGGAGATGACATATTGCCAGCATCCATACAAGCCAGCATTCTGTCGTCAATAAAATTCTTTTTTTCACGTTTTCGAATTGGCTTACTGGAGCAACTTGGAATGTTGTCAGTCTGTTCTACATCCATCGCCTGCACATCATCTCCCGATTCATCACTCTCAAATTCAACATGTTCCATAGTCAAGTCTACACATGAAATTAAGTGAACAGCAAAAAAAAATTGACACTTTGCTTCCAAATACTACATAATAATTACCTGAAGTGCCTTTTCTTTTTGCATAATTTTCTTTTCGACGTTTTTCATCTTCCAATCTTTGTGCCTTTCTTTTTTCTTTATTTGTGACACTTTGATCGACACAAGTCATGCTACCAACACGCCCATTTTCTCGCTGCTTTATTAAGAAGTCTCTATCTTCCTGTATACTTATAAGCTTTAGAGCGTCAACATGGGCAATGTCAAATAAATTGTTTAAATTTTCCTTAAAGTAATTTTCTTTTTTGCGATGACTTGGGAACGGAGATTTACATACTTTTTGGACTGTTCTCCACTCTTCATAAAGTTTAATGACTTTTGCAGCACATGTTCTTTGATCTGGCGTTGGGATTCTAGCTTTTTCCCAAAAAGGCAATATTTTATTTAACACTAATCTTGCACTTTCTTTAACTGTTTTCTTTTCACAACGCACATTATAAAAAAAACACTGAAGCACTTGCTGCTTTGATGGTAATTTCACACCAACTATTTTAGGTACACATTTACCAATCAAGTACACATTTGTGTCAGCAGATCGAAGCCGTTCCAACGATAAATTTTTCTTCTGAGCCATGGAATTACGTAAAGTTACACAATATTTTATTTTACAATAAACTTCACTTTTCTCAACAATATTTAAATTCGCAATGACAAAATTTTACATATTCATATCAACAGCATTGCTATCTGCTCAGAGCAGAGCGGAAAAACGGTACTTTTAGACAAAAATGCAGTTGACGACAGCTCAAAGCTAGGAATATTGAGGATGTTTAAAAAACAGCGACGAAAAAAAAATTAACCGTTTTTTCAATAATAGTTGTTGGTAGAAATACATATCGTTACCTGAAATGCAAAAGGGCGTAACAAACATATTCATTATTTTACAAGAAAAGCAAAAAAAAAACTTTCCGACATTTTACGAAATTAAGTAATGAAATCAAAACTTTTTATTGTAGAAGGCTATAATTTTGCGGAGAAAGGAAGCTTAATTATGTGCTTCATAATCAATGAAAAAAAAATTAAAATTTTCTACAGTAAAACCAAATTAAGAAGAAGAGCGAAAAGTTGGTTGTTTAGAATTTCGCTTATAAAATCTTTATTTTTGATATCAGAAAGCAAAAAAATTGTGAGGTACGTAGTTTAATGTCGTGCACCATAATCAGTCAAAAACTTACACCTTCTTACATTTCAGGTAACGATATATATTGTAAGCATACTTTGAATTCTATAAATATTTTTTTCTTACTATAATAGCAGAAACACCATACATTTTTACAACTGAGAGCTTAAATAAAAACTATAATGCATACATATATTTGTTTTTGCTTCTGGTGCCATTATATACTTAAGCATTAATACTACTATTAACTAATTTACAAGTTATAAATGATATTCTAATTTAAAGAAGATTTATTTTTGGTATTTCTTAATAAAAAAAATTATAAAATGCAAAAAAAATAGAGTATTTTGGTGGTTTTTTAAAATTTTGACCTTTGACCTCATTATGGCACGGGTTGGCACCATCCGATCAACCTGAAAATTTGCTACATCAATTTTGGCATCATATCGCATATTTTCATCGCTACCCACAATCAAAATTCCAAAATATAAAAAAACCCCATATTAGCTACGCCAGGTCTAATGTACACCCAGCAAAAAAATTTGTTGTCCCAACTGAATTAGGTTCCAACCGAATTTACGATGTTGCCGCAACCCTATTAACGAGGTTGTCACAACCGAATTTTGAGGTTGTCACAACCGAATTCAGTTGCTGCAACCGAATTTTGAGGTGTGGCTACAGATAACATACCTGGTAAGAGAAGGTTTTGCTGGGTACTTACTATGACTATAAATTTATTCACTGATTCATAAAATGAATACATTTTTATACGAATTGATTAAAAAAATAAATATTTCTTGCAAGCTCTAGCCTTATTTATTAGTAATGTGCAGTTGTTTTCTTCACACAATATGTTTTTGTATGTATGCGTGTTTTCTCTGCAACATTGTGTTTTTCTTTTTATTAATATGTTCGCAACAAATTTCAGCACATTTCTAACATATATTTGTGTTTAAATTATGTTGCTCAACAAATATTTTTTCCTAGCAGATCTGTGCTGTTTATTTTGTTGAACAAATGTTTCTTTTGCGTGTTATTACTACTCTCACAGTAGTAATAACATTTATTTTCGTAGAAACATTGTGTATGTAGTCTCGAACATCGTGTATGTATACAAAATACATCACATCTACTTAATATAAATACAGTAAGTGACTAATGTGCGGAAATATTATAGAACCCTGGGAATATTTATAAAAATTTTAAATTTACAAACATGTGAAATATTTTTAAGGTGTGCAGAGAACCCCTCCGCACATTAGAGGGAACGTGACGGCACTGGCGATTACTGATTGGGTATTTATTTTATTCTATCCGACGTTTCGCTGGTGAATTTTCCAGCATCTTCAGGGATAATGTCATTTAATAAATAATCTTTCTTCAATTATCACATTAGATCTTTTTTTAAACCAAAAACGGCTTTACACAATGCTGACCGCACGACATAAAACACGGATCAATTTAAAAAATTTATCGCTGATTAAGTTTTTTAACTGAATTTTTCTACCATATAGTCTTTTCTCGCGTTCCGCCATATTTTCCATAAAGGAACATTTTTTAGTGTAGAACAAAGAACAAACCGTTCTTTACATCATTATGATCAGTAATGTTAATGAAATTTCATTTGTCTATCTAGTGTAGAAAAAATGGAAATGATTTTTTGTTTTTACTACCATTGCGAAAATGTAATGAAAATTATAAAAACGTTTCATACAGGTCATAAAAATAAATGAAATGAAGATTTTTTCATTGCAATTATATTTTTTAATGGTAATGAATTTTTTTAGTTTTCATTTTATAGATTGAATGGTAATGGAAATGCGCAATGGTCATTACAAAGGAATTAATTACTCCCATCTCGGCTACTCACTTACTTTAGTAAATTCTCACAAAATTTCCACAATACACTATTGCTTTTTGTTTTTAGTAATTTTATATGTGAATATTCGTGAATCATTTCCCGGTTGTCGGTCGCAGCACAAATTACTAATAAATCGTTCAAATAACCCACTTTTATTTTATAGACTTACCAAATGGATTTAATTAAATTACCTCGCGTAGTATCAAAAAGACACAATCATTTTATAGTAATTGCCGATCGCGAATCTTAAAAAAGGCGCGGTCAATTATATTATTTTTTTATGACCAGAAACAAACAAAAAACCCCACAAAAATCCTTTAATTTTCCCGTTTACAGAAAATTTTTTTTTGTTACTATTAATTTTGACTTAGCTGCATAACCAACTTTTGCAAAAATTTTTGTGCAGGTAAGCCAAAAACGCAGCTAAGTCAAATTGTTTACCTGCCTTAATGTGCAGGTGTACACACAAAAAAATAAAAACTAATTTCAATCATGAAAACCGCATATTCAATAAATTTTGTCGTTGAAATTCCTCCAATCACGAAAATTGTTCATTCAATTAAAAATTTGTAGCACTTTAATTGAATAAATTTTCAATAAAATAGTGATACATTTGATTAGGATTTTTATTGGTTTTTTATATGAGTTTGATTAAAAATTAATTCATTGGATTAAAAATTGATCAATATTGTAGAACTTCTAAATAAACTATCAGCTGGATAAAGTGGCATGCCAACTATAAAAAATATACTTCTTTATTTTAGCTTGAATGTCATTAAAATAAAAGCTGCATTCAATTTTCATTCAGTTGATAGATTTATTTATACTTATGTGAAAAGTTCTCTCGTAGAAATTAGTTTTCTTCTTTTTTCTCAAGCATAAGGCCTCTGTTAAAATTTTTTGAAAACTAAAATTAATAAATTTGATTTAAAATAATTTTTAATTTATTTATTTTTTAAACAAAATTTCAAATTTAAAATTTTTTTGAATTTGTTATAAAAATTTTTTTTAAAACTAAATTAAAATATATTTGTTTTAAAATAATTTTTTAGATTTTTTGTTTAAAAAATTTTTAAACAAAAAATTTCAAAAATTAGATTTTTTGTTTAAAAAAAATTTTAAATTTTTTAAACAAAAAATTTTAAAAATTACATTACTATATTATAGTAATGTTTTAGAATAAATGAATATTCAGATTTAATATGGCAAAATTGAAATATTTAACTAAATAAAATAATAAACTCAACGAGAATTTATAAAATTTTAGAAAAAATAATTTAAATACTAGTTACTAATCAGGGATGATCAATGGGATTTTCAAAATAGTACCAACCTGCTTAAAAAATAGTAGTTTTTCGACCCGCAAAGTACTTTTCTTTAATTTTTTATTATAAATTAACAAAAAAACGTACATATATGAAAGTGCTTTTGTACATTAAAACAAGGTTCAAAATATAATATAGATCCACTTCACTCTGTATAGTGTATTTCGTTCTTTCTTCTTCCCAATTACCTTTTTTATATTATTCTATCGCTTTTGTTCTTGCATCCAATCTTCAGCGTTGACTATTATTTTGACGTCCCAGTCTCATCTTTAAAAAGCGGGGTCAAAAATTATAAAATTTTAATCTTTTTTTTTAACTTATTTCTTATAATTAAAAAAACTATATATGGATTGGGTATTAAAACAAACAACATGCCCGAACATGTCCAATTTACTAAAAATTAAGTTACCGCAGAATTTAAATTAACTAATATCAATTCAGAAAACTAAATCAAATTAAACTAAACAAAAAACACAACAATTTAAAGATTTTCTCTTAAATTCAAATAAATGTTTAATATTTTTTGCAAAATTTTAGAAACCTTTCCTTTGAATTACGTTTCTTACGATTTTTTACTATTTATTTTGAATAATTTAAAATGGTATCAAATAATGCTAAGGAGTAACATAGTACCTTTGAGGTTCTAATAGTGCCATAAAAAGTAATATAGTACCAACTTTATCATCCCTGTTACTAATACATTAACATTTATAAAAACAACTACATAAATAAAGCAAACGAAAAACAACAACAATATGCTGATGTTTTTCTCTTGTTTTATGAAATGCTTTTGAGTGGTAGAATAAAAAAAATGTCAAGCAAATTGCAGTTTTGAGCAATTATTTAATCCATTGGATTAATTTTTAATTGACACCTTTTGAAAAAATTTAACAACTCGTTTTAATTGAAAAAAGTTGAACAATATTTTTTTGTGTGTACCAATACAGACTCAAAACAAATGAAGCTAATGATGACAACTTTGTGCTTTGCACCAAATCTTGCGATTTTTATGGTTAAAAAACGACTAAAGTAGGATATTTTTGTCACAACAAAAACTGACAACATATTTATTTTATGTGTGTTTTTTTCCTAGAATTGAAAAACAAAGCAAAACACAAGAGGCAGTTAACGGTGATCTTTTTTTATGAAAATAATGTAAAACTGACAAAAATATGAGGTAGTTATCTTAAATGCGCAGGTAAATAGACACGAAACCAAAATTTTGTGCAGTTATAGCAAATGTGCAGTTAAATCAAAACTACTGCAATTTTTGTTTTTCCTTTAGTTTTTATTCTGACATTTCATACTAAGGTTAACTACCCAGAATAAAAATATTGAAAAGTTATTGTGGTTAAATTTTCCTAGGGATAAATATTTAGTATTGGTTAGTTACTAGGGTATTCAATCAATCGGCTTTTTATTTAAATCGATTAAATAAAAAGCCGATTTATGGGGTTTCCTCAAAAAAATATAAAAAATATGACCCCCTCTGGAATTAAAAAAGAAAAAAACCGAAATTAATTTTGGGAGGGGCTCGGCCACGGGAGGTGCGTGGGGGCAAAAAACGGGGGAACATAGTAACATGTAAGTCTGGGTACTCAAAATAAAAGAAATTGTCTCACGATTTCAGAAATGTTATTTTTTTATCCAAAAAACGTAGCCCTACCTAGAGCCATTTTAGTCCCTTAAGAGGGGGACTGAAAACGATGAAATTTTTTGTATGGTAAAATGGTAGAAAATGTCCCCACGATTTCAAAAACTATGTTTTTTTTTCAATAATCGATAAACGCATTAAAAATTTAGACATTTACATAAAAAAAATAAAAAAAAATTTTCCCTGCGGCACAATAACAGTATATCACTTCTGAAGTTGCATTTTCCATCAAAAAGTTTAATTTTGATATCTGAAAAGTTTGGGTATACCTAACATTAAAAAAAGAAAATAAATTTTTTTTGGAAAAATTGCGCGATTTTTACATATGTTACATATATATACAGCTATGGACATATAAATGGCACATTTTCCCATGAATTGTTTCTTATGCTACTATATTGCAAATACTATTAACAACCAACAAATTTATGTTTTTTCCAAATGTTTATTATGCACATTTAGTATTTCTACAAACTTTAATTGAAATTCATTAATTTAAATAAAAACTTATCATTATGAAAAAAACCCATTGAAATGAGCTGGACACATAAATGGCACAATCTTAAAAAAAGAGAAGAAATGGTTTTAATATTGCATTTGTTAAATTTTTTGGTATGTACAAATATTTTACCGTTAATATTTAGTGCTGTGGCTTTTGTTTCTGATGACAGCTTCGCACCTGCGACCCATACTGTCCACTAGTTTTTGGCATTTTGTTTTGGGGATGGCGTCCAAGCTTCCTGTGCGGCCGACCACAGTTCGTCCATATTTTTGTAATTTTTCTTGGCGATTTCAACCTTGACTTCATTCCACAGGTTCTCTATTGGATTTAAGTCAGGGCTCTGGGCTGCCAATCCAAAACATCAATCTTCTCCGCACAAAACCATTTTTTTACTAGTTTGGAGGAGTGTTTGGAGTCATTATCTTGCATGAATTTCCATTTTATTGGCATGGAGTTGAAGGCATATGGCTCCATATGGTTTTTTAAAATATATAAACACTGAAACTTGTCCATTTTTCCATTGATTTTTTTAAGCGGACCTACGTCATGCCAAGAAAATGCACCCCAAACCATAATACTGCCACCTCCATGTTTTACCGTCTTCTGAGTGAACCGAGGATTAAACTCTTGGGCTTTAGGACGACGAACAAAGATTCTGCCATCTGGTCCTATCCTGTTAATTTTTGTTTCGTCACTCCATAACACGTCTTTCCAAAAACTAATGGGATTTTCCTTATGGGTTCTGGCGAAGGTTAGTCGTTTTGAAATATTTTTTTTTTGGGAGCAGGGGCTTTTTTCTGGAAATGCGCCCAAACAAATTTGCCTTGTTTAATCTTCTTCTGACAAGTCTGCTTGATATTTCCATGTTAAAATTTTCATTTATATCCGATGCTATCTGCCTTGATGACTTGAATGGATCAATTTTCACCATTCGTACTATAGCTGCATCAGTACGCTCATCTGTTTTTCGTGACCTTGGCTTCCGAATTTTACCCTTAGTCAATATATCGGGATCCTCAACACAAGAATTAATTGCATTGTAGACTTTTTTGCGAGAAATTTGCATTATGTCAGCAATTTCCGCTACTTTTTTCCATTTTCATACATTTTCCATATGATCCGCCTTTCCTCACCTGTGGTATGTTTTCCTGATCCCATTTTAAAAATTGTTTAACTTTTTATATTTATTTTTGAACTATGAAAAATATTTATTGCTTTGAATTAAATATACACGACTACTGCCTATTTTAAGTAAATTGTGCCATTTATATGTCCACTTTAAATCAGCATTGTTAACGCAAAAATGGTAACGGTAAATAATAAGCAAAACATAATGGAACATTTGAGCACTATTAAGACAAACATTTTTTTCGATAACAATCAGAAGATATAAAACTTGAATTTTTAAATATATTTAGTTGGAAAATACTTAGATTTATGCGCAATTTAAATTTGTGCCATTTATGTGTCCATAGCTGTATATATCAGTTCTGAAATTGGATTTTTCATCAATAAAAAGTTGACTCCTTTTGTCATTTCCACTTCCAATTGCCTTTTGTTTTCCAAATTTTCAAAATAAACAACAAAAAATGGACATTTACTAATTCGATTCGATTAGTAAAAAAAACTCATTTTTGAAATCGTGAGAAAATTTCCTTTCATTTGAGTACCATTTTCGTTCACATTAATATTTTACTTTTTTCGACCCCCCCCCCTATTGGTAGAAAAATGGCTCTAGTTAGGGCTACGTTTTATGGATGAAAAAGAGATAACATTTTTGGAATCGTGAGACAATTTCCTTTAATTTGAGTACCCACACTTACATGTTACTATGTTTCCCCGTTTTTTGCCCCCCACGGGCCTCCCGGGTCCGAGCCCTTCCCAAAAATAACTTAGGTTTTTTTCTTTTTTAATTCCAGAGGGGTCATATTTTTTTTTATTTTTTTTTGCCGAAACCCCATAAACTGCAGTTTTGCCATATTGCCTACCCAGCCAGCAAACAATCGCAAAAATTAATCAAAAAACGAGTATAAATACCCTGCACCAGTTTGGTTAAGAGCCAACTAATGTTTGGATCCGAAATTCGAATGGGTTAAAATGGGACTTTTGTCAAAATTTTCTATAAAGTTATAAAAGAAGAGAAAATCGTAAATATAGCCCATATGGGCGATAGGTCAAAATATGGACCGATTCTATCTATAATCTACCGGCTTTGTTCTCGGGACCATGTGAGTCAGCAAACCAAATTTCGTTAAAATATCTTAATATTTGCGACCTGCAGCGTGTAACCAAGCCAATTTTGGGGCGACCCTTATAAGGGCACTAGGTCTAAACATGGACCGGTGTTAACCAAAATCAATAGGCTTCGTGCTTGCGCCGACATAGGTCGGTCTACCAAATTTCATCAAAATATCTTAATATTTGCGACCTGTAGAGTGCGCACAAAAATGCATGGACAGATAGACAGACGGACGGACAGACGGACATCGTTAAATCGAAATAAAATAAAATGGTTAAAATCGGTCCATGTTTAGACCTAGTGCCCATATAAGGGTCCTACCAAAATTATATTGTTTATACGCTGCAGGTCGTAAATATTAAGATATTTTGATGAAATTTGGTACACAGATCTATATTGGCCCAATAACGCCAATAGCCCAGTAACGCAGCCTGTTGATTTTGGTGAACATCGGTCCATGTTTAGACCTAGTGCCCATATACGGGTCCTACCAAAATTATACTGTTTATACGCTGCAGGTCACAAATATTAAGATATTTTGATGAAATTTGGTACACAGATCTATATTGGCCCAATAACGCAGCCTATTGATTTTGGTGAACATCGGTCCATGTTTAGACCTAGTGCCCATATAAGGGTCCTACCAAAAATATACTGTTTATACGCTGCAGGTCGTAAATATTAAGATATTTTGATGAAATTTGGTACACATAGCTATATTGGCCCAATAACGTAGGCTTTTGATTTTGGTGAACATCGGTCCATGTTTAGACCTAGTGCCCATATAAGGGTCCTACCAAAATTATGCTCTTTATACGCTGCAGGTCGCAAATATTAAGATATTTTGATGAAATTTGGTACACAGACCTATGTTGGCCCAATAACGCAGCCTATTGATTTTGGTGAACATCGGTCTATGTTCAGACCTAGTGCCCATATAAGGGTCCCCCAAAATTATATTATATTGTTTATACGCTGCAGGTCGCAAATATTAAGATATTTTGATGAAATTTGGTACACAGATCTATATTAGCCCAGTAACAGCCTATTGATTTTGGTGAACATCGGTCTATCATTAGACCTAGTGCCCATATAAGGGTCCTACCAAAATTATGCTGTTTATACGCTGCAGGTCGCAAATATTAAGATATTTTGATGAAATTTGGTACACATACCTATGTCAGCCCAAGGATGAAGCCTATTGATTTTGGTTAACACCGGTCCATGTTTAGACCTAGTGCCCATATAAGGGTCCCCCCAAAATTATATTGTTTATACGCTGCAGGTCGCAAATATTAAGATATTTTGATGAAATTTGGTACACAGACCTATGTTGGCCCAAGGATGAAGCCTATTGATTTTGGTGAACATCGGTCCATGTTTAGACCTAGTGCCCATATAAGGGTCCCCCCAAAATTGGCTTGGTTACAAACTGCAGGTCGCAAATATTAAGATATTTTAATGAAATTTGGTGCGCTGACTCACATTATAGAAAATTTTGACACAAGCCCCATTTTAACCCATTCGAATTTCGGATCCAAACATTAGTTGGCTTTTACCCAGACTGGTGTAGGGTATTGTATAGTCGGCATGCCCGACTTTAACCTTTTTACTCGTTTTTATTTAAAATTACTCAAAAAAGAAAAAAGATTTTTAAAAATTCTAAAGTTTCAAAAAATTTCGTTGGAAATATGAGCAATTTTTGAAAAAAAAATTTTTAAATTTCAAAAAATGTATTTTATTTTAGTAAATTTTGACTCATAGAATAAGAACCCTAAAAATGTATCCAAATTTCGCTGGCTGCTTACACATTTATATTTTTTTTCACAAAAAATTTTTTACTTTTTTATTTTTATTTTCAATAAAAAAGTATTTTTTTTACAATAGCGAAAAAATAAAGCAAAAATAAATACTTGCTCTAAAGATAAGTTATTTTTCTAAAAGCTAAAAATACTTAAGCTAGTATTAAAAATCGATACCAGAATTCGTCAATTTTCCTGACACGGATAATTATCGTACTCATTTTTCAATAAGACGACCGATAACACCTGAAACAGAATTTTTGTCGCTGCTCTTTAATATTTTATCTGGTTACTTACCCGCTTAATTTTTAAAATCTGCAGAAGAATTTTGTTCGCTAACTTTTCTAACATCGTTTTAAATAGAAAAGTCTGAACTAAAAAGAGGACAAAGTTGTTAGGTATTTGTTAAAGTATTAAAACCGAGTAAACCGAGTAAAACCTAAATTGCTTTTAATTTCTTAAATCAAGTTTCAAATGTAAAAAATTTCTATTAAAGAACCCATCAAGTAGAACTTATTTGAAGATAAAGCCATTTTTTATTATTTCTTATACTATTTTCACTACAAAAAGCGGGTTTGTTTCTCTTTCTAATCCATATTGCCAAAAGTTAAAATTTTTGTACTGGTCCCTATTTAAAATAGTTAAAAGGCTTACTCGATTTTTACTCCATTGAAAAAGCTAGTATTTGTAATATTTTTATATATTTTCTTTTGGGAGTATTCAAGCACAATTAATATTTGTACTTTATTTATATTTCTTTTACTTTTTATATTAATGATAGGTTTTGTGCTAAATTTAAAAATAACACTGTTCAAGTTGTAAAATGGTACTAACGTGAAAACCTTATGGTTGGGTTTGGATGAGCCCCCTGACTACTACTCCACCGATGAAAGTGCCAATTTGGCTCATTGGGAAAAATTTATGGCGTTTTTTTTTTGAATTTCGGTCAATTCGTCAATTTTTGACCATTTTCAGCCCATTTAATCCCATTTAAGTCGCTTTTCCTGTATTCAAAATTTCTTGTGTTATCTTTATACGGCTCACAATTACTATTTCCACCATTAGAACGCACATTTCAACTGAAAAAATCAAAATTTTTAGCCTATTTTCATGATTTTTGCCCATTTTTCATCAATTTTCCCCATTTTTGTGCTGTTTTTATGCGCTTTTTTGTAGTTCTTGCGCAAACTTATCGACATAATTCTTACCGTTTTTCCTTTTTACAATATATTATGCAATATTATTGCCATTTCAAGCAACTCAACACACTTTTTAAATACAAAAACCATCGTTTTTTACGCTTTTTCGGTAATGTGCGTGGACAATTAAAAGGAAAAAAGGAAAGTGTACTTTTTTAATTATTTGGGTTTTTTTCCGTTGGCTACCTGCATGATTTTTTTACACAAATTTTTTTTACACAAACGCACACGAATCAGGTATATAGCCACCCTTAAAAGATGCGCCAATTCATAAGTACCTCTCAGTAAAATATTGAAACTTACGTAGTATTTATAGATGTTCATTGATCGATTTTTGTCATTCAACAAGTGTCTCCGAACGCGTAAAGTACGATTTTTTTAAAGTGACGAAAAAGTAATAAAAGTATAAATAAAGTTTCCAGTTTGAAGTGATTAATTTTTACGGTAAAAAATGGATGAATGCCTCGTTGGACTCGATTTTCTCGGGATTGGCACTGGCGGAGAATGGGGAAGAGTGGTTTGAGCTGACGGAACACTTTGGCATGCTTTCCCGTCGACCTGTTCGCCAATCATACAAACGTGCTACACACGATGAACAAGCTATTTTAGGCACCCAGTCAACATTACGAATCACTGGAATATTGAAGTACTGCTCGTACAATGTTGCAATTTCATCAGTAATTTTTTTCTTAGACGACATAATGGTCCACTTTCCGCACATATAACAGTAATGATTGAAGTTTTTCAGGCATTCATCCATTTTTTTCCTTTTAATTGTCCACGATTTTTGTATTTAAAAAGTGTGTTGAGTTGCTTGAAATGGCAATAATATTGCATAATATATTGTAAAAAGGAAAAACGGTAAGAATTATGTCGATAAGTTTGCGCAAGAACTACAAAAAAGCGCATAAAAACAGCACAAAAATGGGCAAAAATCATGAAAATAGGCTAAAAATTTTGATTTTCTCAGTTGAAATGTGCGTTCTAATGGTGGAAATAGTAATTGTGAGCCGTATAAAGATAACACAAGAAATTTTGAATACAGGAAAAGCGACTTAAATAGGCTGAAAATGGTCAAAAATTGACGAATTGACCGAAATTAAAAAAAAACGCCATAAATTTTTCCCAATGAGCCAAATTGGCACTTTCATCGGTGGAGTAGTAGTCAGGGGGCTCATCCAAACACAACCATATGGTTTTCACGTTAGTACTACAAATTTCGTGTTGAAAACTTGAACAGTGTAATTTATGTACATACTCATGACAATATATTGTTCAATATTCTTTCACATATTTTTTTAACATGTTGTTGATTTTTTTATGGTTTCACAGCATACAGTCAGTATTAATTAAAAACATTTAGTTAAACGAAATTCCTAGAATATCGTTTTTATATGATGGATGTGTTTTCGACTTAACTATATCCGTTAACTCATAAAAAGCCTCAAAGTGTATAAAAACCAGTTTAAGACGAAAACTAACACATTACTTTTCGTATGCATGTTAACTTCCAACACGGATAATTATCAACGTTGAAAACGCAACGTTTATACATTTTCACATCTAACGTAACTTATTCGCGTTACTTCCTAAAAACTTTTGCTGGCGAATGTTCGATTATAACGGAACAGTTATAAAAATAACCTGTTTAAAATTTTTTTATACTATAATCGGTTTAAGGTATATTTGCTTTAAATACTTAACGTTGATAGGCATGAGACCAAATACAGCTGATATTTACAAAACACTCTGCGATAAAAGTTAAAAGTTTTTAGAGTAGTTAAGGCCCGGTTACTGAATACCAGTTAAAATATAGGCGACAGTTAAATTAAAATTTTACATGAGAAACAACAACAAATGTGTCAGTTAAAGTCCCAGTTAGTAGCTAACTGAACATTCAGTCATCGGGCCTAAGCTAAGAGTTTAGAGAAGTGTTAATATTAATTCATTCCAATTAATGCGTCTACAATAATCAGTCTTATATACTTGGACCAGAAAGGGTGTAAGACTAGGAGTTTCAATCCCTATCGGAACGGACATCGGACAGAACATTATGCCGTTGTCACGCAGTCGATCGAAAATGTAGAACTAAATTTTCAGAAACTTATACTCATAATAAAAATATAAAAAATATTTGATATTTCTTTCAGTTGTCTGCAATAAGAAAATGATAGCTGTATTACACAAAACGAGACATTACATAAGGTACAAAAAATCAACGGGACGAGAATTTTGTACTTTCGTATATGAACTGTCTTATGTGGTAAAACCAGCTATAAATCAACTCCTTTTTGAAAGCAACAATTACATAAAAGTACCCTTTGGGTACCTTTTATATGTTAGTGTATTCGTTGTCAATACATTTGTAAAAACAACGAACTTTAACTCAAAACAAAATAAATATTTTGAATGAAATTTAGCCGTGGTATGCTTATTTATAGCTGGTTTTACCAAATCAGATAGTTCATATACGAAAGTACAAAATTCTCGTCCCCATTACCTTATGTAATGTCTCGGTTTGTGTAATAAAGCTATCATTTTCTTTTTGGAGACAACTGAAGAGTTAGGGTGATGCCTACGAAACAATTGTATTGTCTATCCTGAAAATGATCAACCTTTTTTTAAAACAACAAATTAAATCTAATACGACAATATCATATTAGAATTTGGACTTGAGGCAGAACAATATTCTAACTAAATATATGAAAATATAGAAAGTCCGAAAAAACAATTTTTGTATTTTTTAATGCAAAAATTAAAATAATTGTTAAATTTCATATCCCAGGTGAAAATGTTCATATATGGTCATATATGGCAACATATATGGGTTCATATATGGGTTCGGATCCGAAATTTGAGGGTATATGGCCATATATGGAGATATATGAATGTTCATATTAATTTTTTTTTTTTAATAAAAATATTCCTTTTTTTATTCAAATTAAATGTAAATATTATAATTCTTACTAATGAATTTGTACATTTGAATGAAATTGAGAAATTATGAAATTTTTAATGGACATAAACATTTTACTTCAAGTTTAGAAATTATTTTATAACTTTTTTTTGATTATTTAATGACTGTTTTTACACTAATAGAAAAAAGTATGTAAAAATTTTAGTGAAAGCTACTAAAAATTAGTTTAAAATGAAAAACTGCTGAATTAGCAGAGTATTTTTGCTAAATATAAAGAAGATAGGAACAGCAAAAATAAAACTGTTTAATATATTTACAAAATTTGAGTTATAATTGAGCTAAATTTCAGTGATTAGAAAATAAAAGCCGTGTTCGTTTACTTACTACAAGTTACTACTTTTACTACAGCTGGAAAAATTGAATACAAAAAGTAAACAAAACTTTCCAATTGTAGTAAAAGTAGTAAGAATTTCGAGTAAACGAACATACTGAATATTAAATTGTAGTAGTAGACAAAAAACATAACATAAAATTTAAAATTTTCAAAGTTCCTTTTTCGTTTTTTGTTTTTAATGGAAATACAAATCTAGCCTTCTGAAATCAACAGTTTAATATTTTTAGCATATATTTCTGTTGAATTTATAAACTGCTATTTGCATTGAACAAAATTTAACTAAATTTTTTTTTAGGTACAACATTTTGTTTTAGCCATTTTTAGTTTACTAATATTTTGCAAAATTTTCTGCAGATTTACTAAATTTAGCAGTTTTATTTTTGCTGTTTTTATCTTACTGCAACATTTTCAAAATTTATCATTTTATTTCAGAATTTATCAATCGTTTTTCAGATTTACCAATTGTATTTCAGAAATAATCAATTTATTTCCAGTTTTATAATTGCTTTTCAGAAATTATCAATTGATTTTCATATTTATCAATTGTATATCAGAAACTAAAATGAAAATTGTATTTCAGAAATTTATTAATTGTATTTCTGAAATTCGCAATTTCATTTCAGAAATTATCAAATGTATTTTACAAATACTCAATTGTATTTCAGAAATTGGCAATTGTATTTTAGAAATTTCCAATTGTATTTAAGAAATAATCAAATGTATTGTTTTTAAATTTTTTTTGAATCCGCTCACGTAATTACCTACCCCCATGATAAAAAAAAACTAAAAACATTACCCATATATGGAATAATATATGAATTCATATATGAAGATATATGGAATATATGAACCAATATATGGACCAATAAATGCAGTATATTATCATATATGTGACGCGCAAAATAGAAAGGGACCTAAGGTCCCCTTAGGTCCCTTTCTCAGGAGGGCATGTGATCGGTCTCATTCGATGCTCGGATGTTGTCCACATCAAAAAAAAAATGATTTTTTTACCCTTAGGTCCCTTTCTCTATGAGCTGTCACATATGGATTCATACATTTGAATGTATTTACCCATATATGCTTCCATACATAACATATTTGTTAATATATTATCATACATTAAACCATATATGCTCGTACATGAAATCATATATGAAAATATATGAACAAATATGAACATTTTCACCTGGGATATTTACTCAAAATACCATGACTGTAAATATAAAAACTATTTATTTATGCATATTGTTCTTTATGTGGACATAATGACTGCGGTAGTTATGGATACTTTTCCAACCCTATACAAATATTTAGCCATAAATTCCTATGGGTGTAGTAATTTAATATATTTGTAATGAAAACAGTCAACATATTACCACAGCTAGAGAAAAAAATAATTTATGAGAAAAATAATAAATTTGAAGCACTGCTCAAAATAATAGCACACTTAAAAACCGCGTTTGTTGTTTGCATATCATGTAAATGATGTGTTAAAAAATATATTTTTTGGCATATATAAATAAAATAAAATCATCATCTAAATTGCCAGTGGTACAAAAATCAAGCATTGGTAGGACACTCATTTAAGACAAGAATTGCAAAAGCCAAAAAACTTGACACTCGGGGGAAAATAGCTTAATTTTAAAAAACTAAATTGACAATACCGAATTTATTTAACTTTTTATGTACGAGTAGTTTTTTTTTTTATAAAAGTGCAGACATCACAACTTCGAAGGAATTGGTTCCTTTATTTCTTTTTTGTGTACTGAATTTATATTTTTGAATTGAATTCCCTAACCAAGTTGAATTAAATGAATTCTTAGTTTCTTATTCGATTTACCTTAAAGGCATTAATTAATTAATTTGTTTCTGATTTCATTAAGAAAACTTAACCCTTTCACTACCGACTTTTTATTTGCGGATGTATCGTTTCGACTTCAGATTCTTGTTAAGAGTCCTCAAATTAGAAAAAAATATGGAAAATATTTTCTCCATTTTACCCCTTAAACATTCGAATAGCCAAAATTCCTTTGGTTGATTTTCTTTTCGTCATAAAACGGAGCTTTAAGACAAATTTCAATTACACTGTTTTATAAAAAAAATTGGAAGACATTGGATTTAGGATAATTGGGGGAGCTAATTTCGAATCTGCAACCAGTTTGTTAAAATTGGCTCTAGATTTTGCACAATTAGCGATTTTATTTTTTCCATTTTTCAATAAAAAATTTATAATTTAGTTATTATAGCTCCAGAAAAAACCTTTTACACAATTTAAGCTTAATTACGTGCCCTATTTTTCAAACTTAAGTGTGTATAAATATCTCAATAAATTTTGTAAATATACACCTACAACCGAATGGATCAGTTGCTTGTGAGGTACGAAAGCTGGCAGCAACTTTTGCCCACATATAATTATCAAATAAAAGAATTTTTTATTGTTAATAAATAAACTGAAAAACAAAAAGAGAATAAATGAAAAGAAAATGAATTTTATCAGAGGTTTATAGTTTATTTGGGAATGGGTAACACCCATCGTGGAAAGGTCGGATTAAATCCGCCTGTTAAGGGTGATCTTCTCATTTCAGGGAGACGGTAAAAGGGAAGTGACACCGTTAGTAGCTGGTAAACAAGGAGCGCAGAGTACATCCAGAGAGCCTCCTAGAAGGAAAAAATCTACGAGGAGTCAAAACTACAAAGAGAAGCAACTAAAAAAGGAGAAGAAACTACAAAGGGAAGAGAAACTGCGAACAGTCAGAAAAACAACAAAGAGAAGCGACTACAAAAAGAGAAGGAAACTACAACTGTAAGGGAAACTACCAAGGTTGCCATTTTAGCTATTTTTCGGCTAGATCTAGCGATTTTTTTTTCATCTATCTATAAAAAACTCGCTAGATTGCATCTATCCGGAAGATTTAGCCATTAAATTTTCTTTCTAGCCATTTTAGCTATTTTTTTTCTTACTAGCTATTTTTAACTATGCTTTAAAAACTTGGAGTTTTTTATAGTCCATTAACAAGAAAAGTATCCCAATATGTTCTCTCCGATCTTAATGAGATTCGGATATATGTTAGAGGAGAAGAAATAAAGTACAGGAATTTTTTTTAGCTTCCGAATCTCATGTTTAGGTGTTAAAAAGAGGAATAAAAAATTAATCAAATTTTTGGTTTTTTTAATTTATTTTGTATAATTTTAAAGCAAAATAGACAATTTGGTTATCAAGTAAAAGCTTTTTTGAAGACGCAGCTAAAGGTATACAAAACATGCCCAACTTGTTTTGTTATTCAAGTATTAATTTTTTCGAATAGCACATTCGTATGAGATATTGTTGTTCGTTTTGATTCAAATTTACACATAATAATGCTTTTTAAATCTAATCGTGGGAGTGTCTATACTTTTTTCGATATTCGCTCTCGTTTAGCTTTAAGACTACTTTTCCCATAGCGCGTTTTTCACGAATATTTCAAATGTTTCAACTAAGTGGCAACACTGGACCCACAACACGGGCAATATGGGTATCAAATTTTTATTTTCTCGAGTTCTTTAAAACTACGTACAAATAAATCTTTATGTCCTAATTTTCAGTGAGATCGGGCAGTTTAAAACAAATACGTCTTTTTTTTTTTCTTCTGAAACTGCTTATTAAAAACTGAAATAAAAAATGTTTGGCAAGTAATTTCGAGTATTTAGACTTTTTCCATTGCTATTTGTTTGTCATATTTTCCACAACGTTTTCCAGTAGAATGTACTACTAATAGAATTTAAAATTTTAGTTTTTACGGTAAAAGAAAAAAGTTTTTTAAAGGAAAAGAAAATTGGGAATTTTTTGGAAATAAATACCAAACTTTTTGTATTTCTCAAAATTTGGCGATTTCTAGCGATTTTTATTTTTTAATCTAGCTATTTTTTATGTCCTAGGGTTGGAAACTAAAATTAGAAAAAAAAAAACATGAAGAGACGAAGAGAACAAATACAGCAACACACATCTAAAGCGGAGAATACACGCGGGAACATTCGTGAAAAAATTCCAATTTTTTTGAGAATGTGTGTGTGTGCGTTTGTATGTGTGTTTGTGTGTGTGTGCGTGTTGACATCGTGCAATTCGTGTTTACAAAATTTTTTGATATTTTTGTTCCCTACTCTATGTTCCTTCGTGTATTCTCCGCTTAACACATGGGCCACAACTTACACACATAGTTACAATCATTACACACTATTAGTCACAAAGGCATAAGGAAAGTAACTGGAATGCAGCTTGCGGGATGTATAAAAGGCGATCACAACAATCAGTCGGGGTCTTTTTGTGCTAAGCCCGCAAACGAGAAGGACGTGGCAAGATAGTGGTAAGAACTATCTTGGTGAATTATTTTTATGTGCAGTGCTTAGAGTAGGGTGTAGCCTTAAGTTTGATTGATAACACCAAGTCAACAGTATAGATTCCTAGTTTACTACCAGAATAGCAATAGGGCTCTGGTTAACAACCAGAAATAATCCGGATTACATCCGTAAGCGCCGATAGGATTACATCCTACTCGGAAGGAGGATATAGGGCACTGACACTGGGCTTTATCAATTATTTTGGTTTACAACCAGAATCCTAGGATCGCAGGAATTGGGTAACACCCAATAAAAGAGGATAAAATCCGCGAAAGTTTAAGGAGACGTAATCAGGAGAGTAGATCACCAGTGGTTAGCCGGACAAGTAACGCGGAATAGCAGCGTTTCCTTCACACAGGACATATTAAATAAGTGTGATATGAAGCAATCAATAAAATAAGTGTCACGAAGGAAAAATAATAGTAAAAGTGCTTTAATCATTTAAACTCAAAATTTTAATGCGGGGACCACTGGACTAGTTGAGTTACCCCAGCTTCGAACCCGGGTAAACCGGAGGTTCCTTACATGTTACAATCGAAAACTCTAAAAATAACGATTGGACGTGGCGTTTATTAATTCTAAATTTCGACAACATCCATTAAAAAATTATCATTTTTATAGTAAAATCCAAAATGGGTCATAAAGAACTCCTATATTAAAAAAGGCGCAAAAGTTGGCGTGGTCAATAAAAAGTATGCGGGGACCTAGCCTTGGGATATGAGGATCATGACTACTAACTAAATTTGAGTAAAATCCGTCGGAAAATAAAAATTTTCATAGCGAATATCCATTGTTATATAACAAATTCATAATTTAAAATTTATGAAAAATTCACAATTTAAAAAAGTGGGCGTAGTCAATGACCTAGCCTAGGATAAAGGGACTATGTGTACCAAATTTGAGCAAAATTAGTTGGAAAATAAATATCTATTGTTATTTAACAAATTTATAATTTAAAAAAACTGGGTTGAAAAATGGGCATGGTTAATGAGAAGTATATCTCGACCTGGCCTGAAATATCAGGATCATCAAGATCACATGTTGCAAATTTGAGCAAAATCCTTTGTAAAATTAAAATTTCCGTAGCGAACATCCATTGTTACATAACAAATTCAATTTTTATACCCTACACCACTATGTGGTCAGGGTATTATAAGTTTGTGCTGATGTTTGTAACACCAAAAAATATTGGTCCTAGACCCACCTTATAGTATACCGATCGGCTTAGAATTTTTTTTTATTTCGATTTAACGATGTCCGTCTGTCCGTCCGTCCGTCTGTCCATGCATTCTTGTGCGCACTCTACAGGTCGCAAATATTAAGATATTTTGATGAAATTTGGTACACCGACCTATGGCAGCCCAAGGACAAAGCCTATTGATTTTGGTTAACACCGGTCCATGTTTAGACCTAGTGCCCATATAAGGTTTCTCCCAAAATTGGCTTGGTTACAAACTGCAGGTCGCAAATATTAAGATATTTTGATGAAATTTGGTATACCGACCTATATCAGCCCAAAGACGAAGCCTTTTAATTTTGGTGAACATCGGTCTATGTTTAGACCTGGTGCCCATATAAGGGTCCCCCCAAAATTATATTGTTTATACCCTGCAGGTCGCAAATATTAAGATATTTTGATGAAATTTGGTACACAGACCTATTTTGGCCCAAGGACGAAGCCTATTGATTTTGGTGAACATCGGTCCATGTTTAGACCTAGTGCCCATAAAAGGTTCCACCTCAAAATTATATTGTTTACAAACTGCAGGTCGCAAATATTAAGATATTTTGATGAAATTTGGTATACCGACCTATATCAGCCCAATGACGAAGCCTTTTGATTTTGGTGAACACCGGTCTATGTTTAGACCTGGTGCCCATATAAGGGTCCCCCCAAAATTGGCTTGGTTACAAACTGCAGATCGCAAATATTAAGATATTTTAATGAAATTTGGTGCGCTGACTCACATTATATAAAATTTTGACACAAGCCCCATTTTAACCCATTCGAATTTCGGATCCAAACATTAGTTGTCTTTTACCCAGACTGGTGTAGGGTATTGTATAGTCGACATGCCCGACTTTAACCTTTTTACTCGTTTTATTAAAGTAGACGTAACAGTGGGCGTGATCAATGAAGAGTACATCGTGACTCTGCCTTCAATATTTGGATCATGTGTACCAAATTTGAGCAAAATCCTTTGGAAAATAAAAATTTCCATTGCGATCATCCATTGTTATATAACAAACACATAATTTAAAAAATATGGACGTAAAAGGCGATGTATCCAATGAGAACCACATTGAGACCTCGGCAAGGCTATAAGAATCATACCTTAAATTTGAGCGAAATCGGTTGGAAAATACAAAATTTCAGTGCGAAAATCCATTGTTATATAACATAATTTTATTTTTTAAGAAAAAGTGGGCGTAAATATGGGCGTGGTCAATAAAAAGTATATGGCGACCTAGCTTGTGGTATGAGAATCAATCAAAATTTCAAAAAAATCTGTTGCAAAATAAAAATTTGCGCTTACACATTTTATATGGGAAAACACACCATCACAAAAGTGTGCGTATAACGCGTATGCGTAGACATTTTTCGACGATTATTTTAAGAACCATCAGTAATGGCACAACTATCAGCAGTGTAAACTCCGACTCACCAAGCAATAACCACACGCAAAACAACATTATCGTCAACACATCCAACTATAATTCATTGCACAACAAAACTGGCAACAACAACATAAACATGACAATTAACAATAATGCATCAAGCAACACCACGTCATACAACCAGGGGTATGGCATCACCAAAAAACTAAGTTATAACAAAATAGATATCACTAGATGTTAAAAAAATTGACAATTTTCTTTTTATACCCTACACCACTATGTGGTCAGGGTATTATAAGTTTGAGCTGATGTTTGTAACACCAACAAATATTGGTCGTAGACCCACCTTATAGTATACCGATCGGCTCAGAATTTTTTTTATTTCGATTTAACGATGTCCGTCTGTCCGTCCGTCCGTCCGTCTGTCTGTCTGTCCATGCAATCTTGTGCGCACTCTACAGGTCGCAAATATTAATATATTTTGATGAAATTTGGTACGCAGACCTATGTTGGCCCAGGGACGAACAAGTTTCATTTTGGTGAACATCGGTCCATGTTTAGACCTAGTGCCCATATAAGGGTCCTACCAAAATGATATTGTTTATACGCTGCAGGTCGTAAATATTAAGATATTTTAACGAAATTTGGTACACGGACCTATGTTAGCCCAATAACGTAGCCTATTGATTTTGGTGAATATCGGTCCATGATTAGACCTAGTGCCCATATAAGGGTCCTACCAAAATTATACTGTTTATACGCTGCAGGTCGTAAATATTAAGATATTTTGATGAAGTTTGGTACACAGACCTATATTCGCCCAGTAACGTAGCCTGTTGATTTTGGTGAACATCGGTGCATGTTTAGACCTAGTGCCCATATAAGGGTCCTACCAAAATTATACTGTTTATACGCTGCAGGTCGTAAATATTAAGATATTTTGATCAAATTTGGTACGCAGACCTATATTGGCCCAATAACGCAGCCTATTGATTTTGGTGAACATCGGTCCATGTTTAGACCTAGTGCCCATATAAGGGTCCTACCAAAATTATACTTTTTATACGCTGCAGGTCGCAAATATTAAGATATTTTGATGAAATTTGGTACACAGACCTATGTTGGCCCAGTAACGCAGCCTATTGATTTTGGTGAACATCGGTCCATGTTTAGACCTAGTGCCCATATAAGGGTCCCACCAAAATTATATTGTTTATACGCTGCAGGTCGCAAATATTAAGATATTTTGATGAAATTTGGTACATAGACCTACGTTGGCCCAAGGACGAAGCCTATTGATTTTGGTGAACACCGGTCCATGTTTAGAACTAGTGCCCATATAAGGGTCCCCCAAAATTGGCTTGGTTACAAACTGCAGGTCGCAAATATTAAGATATTTTAATGAAATTTGGTTCGCTGACTCACATTATAGAAAATTTTTACAAAAGCCCTATTTTAACCCATTCGAATTTCGGATCCAAACAATACACCAGACTGGTGTAGGGTATTGTATAGTCGGCATGCCCGACTTTAACCTTTTTACTCGTTTTATTTAAATTTAAATAATAACAAACAAAAAAGCAAAAAACAAGCGGATATCTCAAATTTAATTATTTGAATATATTCCGTGCTGGTTTTTTCTTATTTTGAGCAGTTTTCAGCAATTTTTTACTTCTTAAATGTAGTCTCAGCTGATACTAAACTGATACTAAATAGTTGCTGAGGTTATACTAAATTTCAGCGCCCTCTACCGGTGAGTAGTGAAAATTTTGATTTCCTATCTCTATCATACAACAGCAATCGCAACCATATCGGCTCAAACACCAATACACTCAGCAACATTGCTAGCAATTTAGGAATATTGAATATTAAAAACATATTTTGTACTACCCTAATCAATTAATTCTACAACGACCATCGCTTCCTTAATGTCATTGACCACGAACACAACACAAGGCTTCGAACTGATGGAAGATATAAAGTAGAACGTCATCGTAACAACTATGGTAAAAACTTGGCCGTTACTTTACCCAACATTTTCAACAACCCAATCAGAAATCGCCAGTGGTACAAAAAATCAAGCACTGGCTTACCACTTTGTAACCACGGAGTTCAAAATAAATGGCTGGGAGAACACTTATTTGGGACGATTTGCCAGCGTTTGCAAAAAGCGTTTTTCCAGTATTTGTTTTACAAATATTTCGGTGGTTTATAAAAAAAAACCACTGGCAAAGAATGGTCTAAGAGTGATATGCCAAGGTTTGCAACCAGTGGTTATCCAGTGCTACCTAGCCAATGCTACCAGTGGTACAAAAACCAATTTACTGGTAGAGCAATGATTTTATATAAATGCTGACGCTTCGTTAAAAAAGGTTTTTATTCAGGAGGTTCCGAGTTCAAATCCGGTTGCAAGCAAAAAATTTTTCGAGATTTTTTTAGTTTAAAAATTTTTTTGTTCTATAAAATCAATTTTTTTGTTTGTGGAAAAGCTCCTTTAAGACCAGCTTTTTTTTTTGCTCTCCCAACGCTGGAATATTAGTTCCAAAAAACTGTTTGCCAGTGCTAGCATTTTAGCACAGCCAGTAGTTGTCCAGCTATTATCACTCATTTATGCGTTTAGTCATCAAATATTATATGTCTCATTAGCTCAGTGGGTAGAGCAATCCTCTGCCAATCTGACGGCCTGGGTTCAAATCAAAATATATTTCCGGACCACCAATTTATTGGTTTTGCCGGCGTTTTGCCAACGTTCAAATATTTTGTTTCTCCAGTGCTTTTCCGGCGCTTGTTGAACAGCCGGTCCTTTTGTCTAATGATGTTATAATTTTGGGAAAGGGAAAGCACTTTTTGCCAGTACTTATACCACCTGTTAAAGTGCTTTGCCATCGCTTTCCCGTTTGTATTTTTCTGGCTAATATTAATAGAAGAAAAAAAAAAATTAATTAAGAAATATTTCATAGATTCGCAATGAAATTAATTAAATAAATTAATGAAATTTATTAATGAATAAGTATTCTGTAATTGATATTTTAAATGAAATTAATTTTACAAAAAATCACTTATTTACATCCAATAGACAAGCCAAAATTATAATTAAATTATTTTAATAAATTTGAATTAAAAAAAAGGTGAGCTTTTCAACGTGGTTCTCGAGTTATAAAATGACGAACACAGGACAACCCAGCAAAACTTTCTATTACCTAATAATAAGGTTTGTAAGAAGAAATTAAAGTATGTAACCTCTTTCTTTGCTATTCCAACAGCTATTATTTTAACATGGGCATGTCATTGGAGGTATGTACTTTCCGAAAGAGGGCTAGGTAACAATATAAGAACATGTTACTTTAATGTTACATGTTAGGAGTTACGTAACCACTTACATAACCGATACTGAGCACAATACTACTTACATAACAGCTTAAAGTAAAGCCAAAAAAAGTGTTACAAACAGGTCTCAAATAACACATTAAAATTATGCCGTTACTTACTGTATAAAAATATATACTTACTTCTTACAAATAAATTAAAATCAGACGTTATCGTGTTGGTTTTTTATAAATGCTAAAACGAAGAATATTCATATTTAATTAATATTTACTCAGATTAATATAAAGTTAACATAAAACATAAAAGATATTTCAGTCAATATGTATAGAACATATAAATTATTTGTATCGAATATTTTAAATAGAAAAAAACACTCATGTATCGCATTACAAATAACTCCTTATTTTGAGGTATTTGAATACACCATCGGTAATAAGTGGCTATTTCTACTAAGTGATCACTTATCACATTAAGAGTAACTCCTTATTTTACGGTTTTAAAATATCCCATCTGTAATAAGTCGCTGCTATTATTTAGAACTCATGTTGTGTATTACAAGTAACTCTTTTCTTTGAGGTGTTTAAATATACCATTGGTAATAAATTGCTATTACTACCCTATAAACAATTTCACTGGAATTCAAGTTGAAATAAAGTTCAATTCCAGCCCTATTTTCCAGTTTCAAGGCTTGAATACAACTTTCAATACATTTTATTTCAATAGCATACTCCAGCAAAAGGGAAACAAAAATTCAAGTTTGAAATATTTTTGTTAAATAAACAAGTGCTAGAATTTGAAATATACTTTAATACAAGCAAAATTTAAAGCACTTGAATTTTTAAAACCTGTGTGCTTATTGGGTACCCAGTAGTTATGCAGCACATTATACGTAAGACATTACATTTTACTTATGAAATAATGCAATGGTAAGGGGTATGGTATTACCAGGTAATGTGTTTTGTAATACCAACATATTACCAAGGTTTTGCTGGGAACTTATTTTTATATACAGTGAGCAGCATAAGTCATGGGACCCCACTTGAAATAAAAGTGTTTTTAAAATTTCTCAAAAAATATGTTACAAAATATGTAATATTTATTTTTGTCTCATGTATTCGCTTGTGTACTATAACAAAACAAAAAATTAGTTATGTGCTATGCGAAACAAAAAAAAATATAATTCGGAATTCGCAACAACTCCGTATTTTTGCAAAAGTCTTAGTACCCTTTAAAAAGAATTTTGAAAAAGCCATTGCAACTCTGTTCTTCTTAATAAATCTCTTTTGGTATTTATAAAGGTACATTTCAAATATAATATATGAATTTCTAATTTGTAAAAGGTATCAAAAACTCAGTGTTTTAATGAAAAAAAGCGAAGTAACATGATTTGTAAAAATGCCTCGGAGGGACTAACAATTGAGGAACGAAAAATAATAATTAATAGCCATGAAATTATAAAATCTTTTCAGAAATTGCTTATATAATAAGAAGAAGCAAATGAGAAAATACAAAAGGTTATTAATTACTTTAAAGAAG
This sequence comes from Leucophora obtusa, assembly GCA_949987735.1. NCBI lineage: Eukaryota > Metazoa > Arthropoda > Insecta > Diptera > Anthomyiidae > Leucophora > Leucophora obtusa. The sequence continues at coordinate 132,791,329 of OX465296.1, read as the reverse complement.
AAAAAAAGAATTGAAAATAAACCACGAACTGGACATCCCGCAAAGTTCAGTAATAGAGAAGAAAGAAAAATTAGAGCTATAATTGAGGAAGATCTATTTATAAGTAAAATTAAGACAGCTGCATACCTGAAGGAATCTTTTGACAATAGTGTTTCTGCAGACACGGTACTTAGATCGATCAAAAGGTCCAGGTACAATGCTCATATAGCACGCAAGAATCCTTCCATTTACGAAATAAACAGAAAGAAGCTCATAGATTTCGCCAATGAGTATAAAACAAAAACAAAAGAGATAAAGTCATTTTACGGACGAATCAAAATTTAACATTTTTGGCTCAGACGGACGTGCATTGGTATGGAGAAAAAATCTTAATAACGTAATCCAAAGCATACTCGTCAAGCACGGAGGTGCTTAAAACCCCTCCGAAAAGTCCCGATATGAACACTATTGAGCCCTTGTGGGATCATTTAGAAAAACGAAAAATAAAGCTCAAGGCTATACCTTTGACTGAACGGCAGGAAAAAGCTCGAAATTACACAGAAAAACTTCTATAGTCAATGCCGCATCGATTAAATGAGGTTCTTCGTCTTTAGTGATATCCTACTAAATATTAGGTGTAACAATATATTAAAATATCTACCCATATTGTAACTAATTTTCGTCTTTTCGCAGGGGTACTAAGACATTTGCTGTGCAAAAATATGGAGTTGTTGCGAATTCCGAATTATATTTTTTTTGTTTCGCATAGCACATGACTAATTTTTTGTTTTGATGTAGTACACAAGTTATTACATGAGATAAAAATAAATATTACATATTTTGTAAAATATTTTTTGAGAAATTTTAAAAAAACTTTATTTCAAGTGGGGTACCATGACTAAGAGGTTAATCACAACTGGGTCGATTGTCGACCGACGACAGCAAAAGTCGTCACGATTAATTTAAATTCAGCCACAATCAACCGTCGACATTTGTTGACGTTTAGAAAAAAAGGAAAGCAAAACAAGAATATGGTTGTATTTGTTTCACCACAATTCTTCACCAATTCAATTGGTCTTTCACTAATTCTTGTTGTTTTATATTTTATTGTATTTAGTTTTGCTTTTTTGCCGTAAATTATGTATTTTAAATTTTAATTATATTTCTTCTGTCAAAAAAATACATTTTTTGTAAACAAAGTACGAATTTTTGCAGCTCTAATACGAATTTCTAACAACTCTGTTCTAATGGCAATCTTTAATTAGTTAAAAATATGGCAACAATTTGGTACAAATATTTTAAGTGTGTATTAGTGTGTCGACACGAAAATAGAATAGATTCTATTCCGACGACAAATCGCCGGACGACATGGCGACATTTTGCTTCCCATACAAAATATATGAAAAAGCACATGTCGTTGTCGTTGTCCACCCAGTTCTGATTAATCTCTTTTGCTGCTCACTGTATATAGAAGAAGATGTCCTAAGCTAAAATCGTTCTCCTATTGCACAAACATACGTCGACAACATGATAACTGCTTTTGAAAATCTAAGTGTTTAACATATATGTCTTCAAAAATTAATTTTTTGAATTCTCATATAAACTTTTTCGAGCAACAGGTGGCAACAGAATATGATGAACATGGCGAGCATTTTCATCAGACATGTGAACCTATTGAAGAACGCTACAAAGACAAGATTATTCATTCTCTTAAAGCTGAAATATGCTACCTAGAGCTAGAAGAAAAATTTAATAAATAGATGCTTGCCAAAATACCCAAAATTTAATAAATTTCTGATTAATACCCAAATTTCCTTAATTTTTTGTTAATGGATATTATTTCTATGTATGTCTTTCTTTTTTAAGGTACTCATAGTGAAATTTTATATAAAACATTTTTCTTATACTATTATTGTAATTACCAAACTAATGAAAAATATTTTAAATTGATTGGAAAACTATATTTTGGATAAAGTGATAGATTTTATTGAAACGGAACTGAAACTAAATTTTTGTTGTCAAATACCTAATAGAAATCATCGATAAATTAGTAATGAAGTTATTTTAGAAGTTAATATTTTTGAAAACAAATCGAAAGTAAAAAGGTTACTTTCGATTTGTTTTCTATATACAAGAATTTTCAAATGCAGTCAATATCAATTTTTTGTATTGAAATCTGGGCGTAGGACCTGCAGTCGTATCTAGGGTTAAGATTTGATGCAGAAAGCTGGCTATTGAAACCACTGTTCGCGCTTAATATGGATTTTTACAATTTTTTTAGATTTTAACCAATTGATTTCAAATCGACCTTGATAAATGTTATGCCATAGTAAAGAAGCAATTAAAAGTTTCCTTTTGAAATATGTTGAGATAACGAACCCAAATTCCTATCGTTTACCAACATCATTAAACGTTCAACACAGGATAATAACAAATTGTCAACCAATTGCAGAACCCCAAAGACGGTACTCTGGAGAAAAATTAAAGGCAATCAAAGAGGAGTTTACCAATCTCTTACAACTTGGAGTAGTTCGTCCATCCAGTAGTCCATGGTCTAGTCCTATCCATCTTGTGAAGAAAAAAACAGGTGGATGGAGAGCATGCGGTGATCACCGCAAAATCAATGCAAGTACACAACCAGATCGATACCCAATTCCACGTATTGACGATATAGGAGAAAAATTATATAGGAAAACTGTATTTTCAAAAATTGATATTAATAAAGCTTATTACAACATACCCATGCACCCGGATGACATCCAGAAAACTGCTGTCAATACACCAATTGGATTGTTTGAGTTTGTGGTTATGCCTTTTGGCTTAAGGAATGGCACTCAAACTTTCCAAAGGTACATGGATTCAATTTTTCGCCATGTGGACTACGTTTATTGCTATCTGGATGACATACTTATATTCTCAGAAAGCGAGGACCAGCATTACAACCATGTACAAACCGTTTTACAAAAATTAAAAGATTCAGGATTATCGATTAATGCTTCCAAATGTGAGTTTTGTGTTTCCAATTTGGACTTTTTAGGCTATCACCTGTCCGCCGAAGGATTGAAACCACCCTTAGACAGAGTTAACGCTATAACCAATTACCCTAAGCCGGAAAATATTTTGGAACTACGCCGATTTTTAGGAATTTTAAATTTCTATAGAAAATTTATTCCTAACGCAGCTACAATTCAAACACCTCTTAACAGTTTATTCAAGGAGTCCAAGAAGAATGATCGTCGGAAAATTGAATGGACTCAAGATCTGGAAAGATCTTTCGAGGCATGCAAAGCAAGTTTGGCTAATGAAACGTTGTTAAATTTTTTGGAACCCGATGCACCACTGTCATTAGTTACAGACGCTTCGAATTCAGCAGTGGGGGCTCATCTAGAACAGCTTATACAAGATCAATGGAAACCAATAGAATTCTTTTCTGCAAAGCTAAAGCCATCACAAAGAAATTATAGTACATATGACCGTGAGCTTTTGGCAGTCTACTTGGCCATCAAGCATCTTTTGGATGGTCGTAATTTTGTGGTACAAACTGACCATAAACCGTTGACTTATGCGTTCCAGCAAAAATTGGATAAAGCATCACCTCGCCAGGTACGTCATTTAAACTTTATTGGTCAATTTACGACTAATATAACACACGTTTCCGGTTTGGAGAATACGGTTGCTGATGCTCTTTTGAGGGTAAATGAAATCAGTACGCCTGAAGTGGTAACCTTACATGAAATTCAACTCCATCAGGAAAGTGACGCAGAATTGCAACAATTTTGCGACTTCAGAAAATTTCATTAGATCCAGATATTGAAATATATTGCGACACGTCAACTTCAAAAATTTGTCCATATATACCCTCTATTTTAAGACGGAAGGTTTTCAATTTAATTCACTCCTTGTCACATCCTGGCAAGAGATCGACATTAAAACAGATGCGTCAAAAGTACATATGGCCATCGATGAACCAGGATGTCAGCAAGTGGGTACGCGAATGTTTAAACTGTCAGCAATCAAAAGTTGATAAACACACACGTTTGACACCTAAACAGTTTCAGGAACTTGACCAACGTTTTGATCATGTCCATATAGACCTCATAGTTCTTCCGGAATATATGGGTTACAGATATTGTTTGACAATGATTGACCGATTTTCTCGCTGGCCGGAAATTGTCCCACTGAAAGAGATGTCGGCGGAAACAGTAGCCAAATATTTTTTTAGCTGCTGGATTTCAAGATTTGGTTCACCGAAAACGATAACCACCGACCAGGGAACCCAATTCGAGTCCGCATTATTCTCATCCCTTTCACGTTTGATTGGAGCACAACATATACGTACAACACCATACCACCCATCGTCAAATGGTATGATCGAGAGGTGGCATCGATCTTTGAAAGCAGCGTTAATGTGTAACCATGAAACTTCATGGCTAGAGATTTTACCAACTGTACTACTTGGTCTAAGAACATGTTTTAAAGAAGATTTAAAAGCCTGTGCGGCTGAAATGTTGTATGTAGTGTTTCCAATTATTCGACATAGGCGGTTAACCGATTAATGCATTATTCGAAAAATCACAAAAATTGATTAACCGGTTATTCGGGTCGGTTAATCGAGAAAATTGGCAATTAATCGATTAATCGTTTAATGCAAAATTAATATATTTCTTTGATTTTTTTTATCAATAATACACAAAGAGCTTCCTGTTTTTGTTAAATGAATGATTCAGTTGCCAAATCGATTAACTCCATAAAGAAAAATTAATGAGTCTTAAAGAAAAAATATTATACATAGTACATATATTGTTTTTTTTTAAATTCTTATTAAAATATAAATTTTGTCATTTAGTAGTGTTAATATTTATTATCAGAGAAATTTGTTTTGAATATTTTACAGTTAGGAGTCAATAAAATATTTTGGAATAAATATTTATAAAATTCTGAAAGTGGAGTTATATGTATATATGTATATAAATTCGATGTGTTTAAAAAAAGTTTTCAAATTAAACAACCACATCTACACCAGAGAAACAGAGCAAAAACCACCTCTAATTAGCTCTACTAAAAATTAGTTAAAAATGCCAAAAAAAAAAACGCTGAAAGAACACCAAACCTAAAACTGTTACATATCGATAACTCAATGTACATAAATTTTTTATTTCTTAATAAAAATTTTTTAAAATTTGAGAAACTTTAGATACAACATATCTTTAAATGCAATTTTTAATTAATACATACTACGATAAATTTAATAAGGCAATTAAAAAAAATGTATCCAAAGTTTTTAAGAATTTATTAAGGTTCTTCCTTCTCCTCTTAAGAAATAAAAAACAACGAGTTGGAGCATCTTTATAATGCGCCATTGATATAAAAAAAAATTAATTCTCTTTGAGTAAAATTTTAGTTAACTGAAAATACGAATTTACTCTACAAAAATTTAAAAAAAAATTTGCTGAATATTTGCATAATTAGCTAAAGATTATCATAAAGAATTGTTAAATTCTCAGCCTTTTTTCGTCATTCGTTATTTAAGGGCCATTAACAAAATAAACGAAAGTTTGAACTAACTTACGCATAGAGAATTTTCTTGGTCGAGTAACCAATGAAAAAATAAATTTTGTAAAAAAAGCTTCAAAATTTTTATGAAGCTCTTTTTAATAAAACTTTTTTATTGGTTGTATGAAATTAACTAATATGAAATTTTTCAAAAAAAACTACATCAATTCAATGAAATCTTTCAATGGACAAATTCCAGCGAAACTTCATGGAATCAATGTAAAAATTCATAAATAGCATGTAGACAATTCTCTCAGTGTACAGTTACAGATGTCAAATTTCATATATATTTAAATATTTTCACGTTAATTTTGTGTCAACTTTAGGTTTATTTGTTTATTGTTAATGGCACTAATGCGAAATGTCACTAAATTCCGGGAAACGGGTTTGGTTTCCATGGTATTTCTAGTGGAACATGTTTTCGAAATAATGTGATATTTGAACCGAATATACACACTTTCTTGGGAGATGTAAGATAAGTTGGAGTTTCTACAGAATTAAGATGTTGATTGACAGTTGTGTGACACAGATTTGAAACAAATGCAGACAAGCCAACCGGCTTCGCAGGGATATTATTAAGACATACTGTATAATTTTTATAAAATTTAAAATAAAATGGAATTGGAATAAAAAAAAAAAAAAAACTTGCCATGAAGGGCATGGAAATATAATTTATATTACTTTTATAGTTTTAAAATAATTAAAACAGAAATAGTAAATTGTCTATTTTATTTCCTTAAGCCTATATAGAACTTCAAGGCTGCTCCAGCCAAACACGTCGTGTGTTTTGAGGAGTTTTAAAACATCTTTATTTTGGCCTTGCTGAAAAAAGATATCTAAAGGCTTAAGGACCTCTTTCACTAGATTTTAAAAGAATTCCATGGTATTTTAGTTAGTTTTTGTTTTTTCTAAGCTTTTCTTGCAATTTTTTAACTAAAGTTAAGAAAATTATGAAGTATTGGGAAAAAATAAAGGAAAAATTCCATATTAAAAATTTAACCGGTTAATCGACCTATTTTAACCGATTAGTCGGGTCGAATAATTATTTGAGTTTTAAATTATTTGTTTCGACATTAACCGAAACAGAGGCGATTAATCGAGGAATCGGTTAATCGATTAACCGAATTGGAAACACTAGTTGTATGGCACCACAATTCGCATTCCAGGTGAATATTTTTCAAATATTGACGAAACTTCCAATCCAGTTTACTTTTTGGACAAGTTTCGTGAATACATGCGCCAGAGTCGCTCGGCTCCAGTTAATCATCATACTAGCAATGGGAAATTATTCATTCATAAAGAACTAATGTCGTGTTCACATGTTTTTGTTAGAACAGATCATGTTAAAAAGCCATTGGAAGCTCCTTATACAGGACCTTTTGAAGTCTTGGAAAGAATTTCTGATCGAGTATTTTCAATTAAAATCAACGAGAATCCACATAACATTTCTCTTGAACGATTAAAACCAGCGTTTATGCCTAAGGATCCCGACATTGATCCTATGCCTCTAAGGACCTATGGCAGAAAGAAAACGGTTTCTTTTGCGGAGAATTCATCTCACCCTTCTGCCACTCCTTTGGGGGGAGAGTAGCTGTGGCAACTCTTCTAATATGCTACTTGGAAATACAACACAGCGTTATGAAATTCATTTTTTTTATCATGTTTTATGTCATTTTTTAAACCTAACGAAGATTACTTCTTAGAAAAAAAAGCAATTAAATAAATAAGAACAGATTTTATTAAAGTAAACGGAACTTTAGCATATTTTATTGCACATTATAGGCCAAGCCTATATATTACCTGAGCAACTATTTAGTATCAGTTTATTATCAGCTGAGCCTATATTTAAAAACTCAAAAACTGCTGAAAACTGCTCAATATAAGGAAGAAAAAAACGCGGAATATATTCAAATAATAAAATTTATATATAAATAAATATTTATATATAATCTATGGATATAAAAAACTATTTTTTGACACTTGCCTTTCTTCTGTGTTCGTTGTAATAGCGTGTATCGAAAAGTAATTACAAAATATGTCGGCTATTTCTAAAGAGCAAATTTACGATATTTTCACTAGGTTTCTAGGTCGATCGAAAAATGAGAAAAAGTGGAAGTAAATACAGAAACAAAAAATTACAATAAAAAAAAATATAATAGAATTAAAAAAAAACACAGAAAACATTATGCAAAAATTAATGTGTAATTTTCATTCTCAAAAATTTAAAATCTCTATATATAAAAGAATAACGTGACTGACTGACTGACTGAATGACTGAATGACTGACTGACTGACTGACTGACTGACTGACTCAACATTGCCCAGCCCAAACCGCTGAAGCTAGGAAGTTGAAATTTGGTGTCCACTTTCCCCCTTTTTGCCCGTTCCGGTAGGAATTTCCAAAAATCCCGTTTTAGCGGACGTCTACCCCGAAAGAGGAACCTACATACCAAATTTCAACTTCCTAGCTTGAGCGGAAACCCCTTTGGCTAGAAAGCTGAAATTTAAGATATGTGTTCCTTGGAGTAGGGGCTAACTTTTCTGGAAAGTACTTTCTAGAATTTTGGACAGGGACGTTGTAAAAATGGGGGTTAAAAAGGGGAAAAAGGCACCCCTTGACGGCCTGCCCAAACCGCTGGAGGTAGGAAGTTGAAATTTGGTATAAAGGTTCCTCCACTATCGTAGACATCCACCAAGACGGGAGTTTTGGAAATTTTTACAGGGACGGGCAAAAAGGGGAAAAGTCTCCCCCTTGACGGCCTGCTCAAACTGCTGGAGCAATGAAGTTGAAATTTGGTATGTAGGTTCCTCGACCGGTGTAGACGTCCGCTGAGACGGCATTTTTGGAAATTCTTATCGGGAGGGGCAAAACGGGGACAAAAAAAGCACCTTTTTCCAAAAAAGTACCTTTTTCCAAAAAAGTACCTTTTCCCAAAAAAGTACCTTTTCCCAAAAAAAGTACCTTTTTCCCAAAAAAGTACCTTTTTCCAAAAAAAGTACCTTTTTCACAAAAAAGTACCTTTTTCCAAAAAAAGTACCTTTTTCCAAAAAAAGTACCTTTTTCCAAAAAAAGTACCTTATTCCAAAAAAGTACCTTTTTTCAAAAAAAGTACCTTTTTCCAAAAAAAGTACCTTTTTCCAAAAAAAATTCCTTTTTCCAAAAAAAGTACCTTTTTCCAAAAAAAGTACCTTTTTTAAAAAAAGTACCTTTTTCCAAAAAATGTACCTTTTTCTAAAAAAATGTACCTTTTCCAAAAAAAAGTACCTTTTCCCAAAAAACGTACATTTTTCCAAAAAAATAACTTTTTCAAAAAATGTACCTTTTTCTAAAAAAATGTACCTTTTCCCAAAAAAAGTACCTTTTTCTAAAAAAATGTTCCTTTTCCCAAAAAACATACATTTTTTCAAAAAAATACCTTTTTCAAAAAAAATACCTTTTCCAAAAAAAAGTACCTTTTCCCAAAAAAAAGTACCTTTTTCTAAAAAAATTTTCCTTTTCCAAAAGAAGTACCTTTTCCAAAAAAAGTACCTTTTTCCAAAAAACATACATTTTTCCAAAAAAAAAAAAAAACACCTTTAAAAAAAAATACCTTTTCCAGAAAAAGTACAAATAAAGTACTTTGTAAAAACAAAGTATCTTTTTCCAAAAAATTTCGTTTTTCCAAAAGGTACCATTTAAAATAATATATAATTTCAAAAAAACTACTTTTTTTCCTCCCCCCACGGATATCTCCACTAAAACAAGGTTTCTTGATATTCGGCATAGACGTGCGCTATGACGGGATTTTTGGAAATTCCTACCGGAACGGGCAAAAAGGGGAAAAGTCTCCCCATAAACAGTCTCACAAATTGGAAAAGTGCCTGCCCAAACCACTGGAGGTAAGAAGTTGAAATTTGGTATAAAGGTTCCTCCACTGTAGTAGACATCGACTAAGTTTGTATTTTTGGAATTCCCTACAGGATATCCCAAAAGGAAACTCGGTATGTGAGTTCCTCCTTCTGTGTAGGCGTCCGCTTAGACGGAATTTTTGAAATTCCTATCGGGAGGGGAAATAAGGTAAAAGTCTCCTCCTGACGGCTTGCCCAATCCCTTTTGGCCAACCTAAAATTTTAAATATGTATTCCTTGGAGTAGGACTAACTCACCGGCAACGTAATTTTTCTATTTTGGAACAGGAACAGAGTAAAAATGGTGGTTGAAAGGGAAAAATGTCCCCACTAACGGCCTGCCCAAACCGCTTAGGCAATGCAGTTGAAATTTGGTATGAATGTTCCTCATCCATCGCAGATAGCCGCGAAGATGGAATTTTTGTAAATTCCTAAAGGGAGGGGCAAAAAGAAGAAAAGCCTCAGCTTGGGGGCCGGTAAAAACCCCTTCGGCTAGAAACCTGAAGCTTAAATATGGGTCCCTGGAGTGAGCGCTAACTTATTAGAAAGATACTTTTTTGAATTTTGGACAGGGTCGTTATAAAATGGGGGCTCAAAAAGGGAAAGTTGCCCCTTAACGACCTGTCCAAACTGCTGGAACTAGGAAGCTGAAATTCGGTACTTAAGTTCCTCTCAGCCTGCTCAAACTGCTGGAACTAGGAAGCTGGAATTCCCTGTCGATGGATTTTCGGAAATTCCTACCGAGAGGGGCACAAATAGTAAAAGTTTGCTAGAAACCTGAAATGTAAAACATATGTTACTTGAAGTATGTGCTCACTTACCGAGAAGGTGCTTTTTGGACAGGGACATTGCAAAAATGGGGATTAATGAAGCGAAAAGTGAGGCTTAAAGGCCTGCCCAAACCGCTGGAGGTAGGAAGTTGAAATTTGGTATTAAAGTTCCTCCTCTATTGTAGACATCCGCTAAGATGAGATTTTTGGAAATTTCTACAGGTAGGGTCAAAAACAGGAAAAGTCTCCCCCTTAACGGCCTGGCCAAACTGCTGGAACAAGGGATCTTAAATTGGGTTCCTTCTCCAACGTTGACGTCCCCTAAGATGGTATTTTTGGAAATTCATACCGGGAGGGGTAAAAAGGGAAAAAACTTCCCCCTTGACGGCCTGGCCAAACTGCTGGATATAGAGACCTAAAATTATGTATGTAGTAGGTTCCTCCTCCAACGCAGACGTCCTCTAAGACGGAATTTTTGGAAATTCCTACCGGGAGGGGTAAAAACGGAATAATTCTCCACCTTGATGGCCTAACCGAACCCTTCGGCTAGAAACCTGTAATATATAATATGTTTTCCTTGGAGTATGGGCTAACTTATCGACAAGGCATTTCTAGGACTTTGGACAGGAACGTGGTAAAAATGGTGGCTCAAAAGGGGAAAATTGCCCCCCCCCCCTTAACGTCTGCGTCTTTAGCTAGAAACCTAAAACTTAAAGAACAAGTGTATATGAAACACTAAAATTAAGAAACTAAATAGAAAACGAGTGGGATTGAAACACTACACAAGTGGAATGAAATGGATATAAACGTTGAACGAGTGGAATTGAAATTATAGACAATGCAAATGGATTGGAAGAGGGAATTACCTGTTCAAACACTATCAACGGAATATGAAACTTATGTAGCATTGAAACATACTCTCCAAAAAGTTAAACAAATTTTCTGAAAGAGAAAAAACCTTAGAAAAGGAATGAAACTTATATATTCCGATATTTAAACTTCATGTAACGAAGCACCGGTGGAAGAAACCGACGCAGTAAATTTTCCAACTGAATTTGTGAATTTACTTGAATTGCCAGGTCTACCTTTACATAAACTGGAATTAAAAAAAAAAACTTTAAGACAAGCTAACAACGTAGCTTTGCCCGCTATTTTTAATATTATAAAATGCTTTCCAACCCTGCTTTACGTTATTTATTTTCATTCAAAACACAAATGAACAAAACTACTTACGGGTCTATCTACCTAAGTTCTCACTTTACCAAATTATCTTAACATACACACGTATATTGCAATTTATTATGGATTCATTACTAACAATCCACTTTCATGAGAAAAAGTGATCAAATATTGATTTATTTTAAACCCATTGTTGTGCAGAATTATTTATTTGTGGTGGCTGGGTGAAGGCTTTAAATAAAAAAACTTTAAATAAAAAAACGAATTTAATAAAAATTGTGGGGGGCGCAGCCCCCCCCCCCTTAATCTTTAAGGCACGCTAACAACGTAGCGGGCTGCGCCCGCTAGTTTTGTATATTTTGTAAATTATTGCACCTTTTTTAATTCTGATATCAGAAATATTTTTATTTTTTTCTTATAACTAAGATATTTTTTTGCCTCTTTTTTTACTTTTAATATTTTTTCTGCCAAAATTCCCTTATATTAGCGTGTGCCACCATGGCATCATTACGTCATTTAAGCACTTGCTTTGTCCGATGTTCGGACTGATGTGCGATCTGATAGTGATTACATAACCTAGTTTTATACCCTTCTTCAGAGAGAGAATTTTAGTGAAAGAATTTTATTGAAAGTTTTCACTAAACTAATAAAGCTTTTTTCTTCAATAATTTAGTGAAAAAAATTCGGTGAAATAGTTCATATATTTAATGAATCCAGTTTGAATGAAACTTTAGCACTGAGTGTGTGAAACTTTTAATAAATAAGTTGACATTTTTTACAACATTTTTTGAAAAATTGATTAATTCAATGAAAAGTTTCAATAGACGAGTTCCAGTGAAACTTCATTGGTTTTATGCAAAAATTCATTAATACCATGCATATAATTCTCTCGGTGTTTGTTTAACTCAATAAGAAATACATTTTCTCCACATAGTCCTGTTTAATTTAAAAATCTTAAATTTTTGTATCTAATTAAGAAGGTGTAATAAGACACAATTTTTAGGATTTTAACAAATATTTTATTTATTATTATTTTTTCTCTATATTTTAGTTGTACGTGTATACAGATTATTTTAAGTATTTTTGAAAATGTTATATATTGTATTCTGTACGCAGTACTTTACAACAAATTCTGTTTTTTTAATGCATATTTTCTTTTGCAATGCATATTTTCTTTTGCAATGCATATTTTCTTATAAACTATTATATGCCGACACCTAATCCGGCAAGAATATCTATTTTCAATGGATCACTTTCGGGAAATAGTTGTTTGTATTTGATACCCCATGGTTTTTAACAGTTTTCAAATCTGGACCATAAAATTATAAACCCTACTAAAAAACTATATGAGTTTTGATAATACCCAGGAAAATTTTCTGTTCCAAAGAATCGGTTGTAGAATAGCTACCCAAGAAAATTTTCTGTTCCATAGAATCGGTTGTAGAATAGCTAATTTTCATTTACAACCCCTTCTACTGTCGATTCTAACACCGATTATTTTTGTTTCAAATTGTCCCAAAAGCAACCACTTCCATAGCTCCAATGTGGAACCGGTTGTCCTAGATTCAGTTCTCGAACTAGTTCTAGAATTGATTCTAGTTCAGTCATACCTTCTATATGGAATCCCAGGAACTCGAGCCGGAACCAGTTCCATGGAATCGGTCGCAGTGGTACCAGTTGTAGAATAGGTGTGGTTGGCCACCGATTGTAAAAAATTTTCCTGGGTACATTTCATTCACAACCCCTTCTACTGTCGATTCTAACACCGATTCTTTTTGTTTGAAATTGTCCCAAAAGCAACCCCTTCTATAGCTTCAAAGTGGAACCGGTTGCTCTAGAATCAGTTCTGGAACTGATTCTACGTCACCCACACCTTCCGTATATGATCCCAGGAACTGGTTCTGGAACCAGTTCCATGTAATCGGTTGCAGTGCAACAAGTTGTAGAATGGGTGTGGTTGGCTACCGATTGTAAAATATTTTCCTGCGTACCCGAGTAAAAAAGTTTTGATATAATCATATATTATTTTATGTAATTGCATATAGTAACTTATAGTTACATATGGCCACATATGCTTTTTAATTCAAGCAGATATACTTTTATATAGTCATATGTTAGATATTTTTTCCTCAAAGGTTTTAATATGGAGACATATGTGATTTTATATTATTACATATTGGCCTACATATATATGTATGTGCTATATATAAGTACATAAAGTAACATATAAAAGACATAATTACATGTACGTTTATATATAATTTAGTATGACACTAATAATATAAAACTATGTGGATCCATATAAGAAATCTTTTATAATTTGTGTTAGTTATGATTATATATTGACGAATATGAACCCATATATAACTTATAACGTTCTTTATAAAATCATCTATAATTATATATCATCCCACATAGGCAATTTTTTCAAAGTGATTTTATATAAAAATATATAAGGTCCATATAAAACCGTATTGTATTATATTTGGTTCCATGTTATCAATGATTTTGAACTAGTTTTAGATTTAGTAATTACTAGGGATTGGCGCGTGACACGAAATGTTCGTGAGTCACGTTATTCACACGTGATCGTGAGTAATAATTACTATACTTAAGTGATTCGTACGTGAGCGTGAGTAAGAATAACCCGTGATTGATTCGTGTGTGAGTTTATTTTTTGCATCATATGTTTTTAGTAATTTTTACTGTTTTGCGTGAGAATTTTCTGATTGTAAGTTTAATAAGTAAGTTAATATAATCATGTGTGCTGAGTAAAAAACGAAATGCTCGTGCGTGAGTAATGTTTTTTTTTGAGCATGAGTCAAAAATGGCTTACGCACCGCACCCATAACATTAACAACACTGAAGCTTTAATACGAAATTCTCTATACTATAACGTACACTTGACTGATTTCTTATATCTTGGTTGTATATCACAATCCTATTAACTTTAAAATTTCAGTGTTGTTAACTTTATTTTAAAATTACTAAATTAAAAGAATTTTTTTTCATGTTTATTGCACTGTCATGATAAATCTGGATAAAAGCAACGACTATATAGACTAAAGACAAACCACCAGCCTCAATTGCTGTTAAAAAGTCTCTTTATTTTGTATGCAAACTGGTTTTAAGAGAAACAGTTGTTAGTGTTTTTTTTAACGCGTATTATTTAATATTAATGAACAAAATTTTGTGCTGATTATGCAAAACCAATGCAGAGAACATATCAATTTACAATTTAATTAAAATTGCTTAAAAACAATAAAAATAATTAATTAAAAATACCACTTTTTCACGTTTTTTGTTATTTTACATTGAAACTCACTTAAAACCAGTTCAGTTTTTCAGATGAGAGCCGTGGATAGTGCCTGATAAAAGTAATGGAAGATTTATCGAAATTATAGGATCTCCAGCAGGCCTGGGGTTAATCATTACATTTTGTAATTAATTACACATGCAATTACACAATTACATGTAATTGTAATTTAAAAAAAAACTCATCTATAATTACATATTCGGCCTTATTACGAGTGTCGTAGTCATAGTCGAAACTAAGTCGAATTTGCTGAAAATTCCCTAAAAACGCAACTTTTGAACAATTTTTCAATTGGATTTACCATATATAGCACTCAGATTTAAAAAAATCCTGCATCAGAGTTTCATTTCTTTATAATTTCCATTATATACAAAATCATTTTATATGGAGTCGAAAATTTCTACTACAAATTCGACACTCGTAATCAGGCCGATTATTTGTAATTGCAATTCAACAAAAGAACAATTACAATTACAAGTAATTGAAAATTTTTTTTTATTTAAAAAAATTATTTTTGTATGTATATTGTTAGATATGGTCCTATATAATATGATAAAAAGTATAAGGTTAATATTTAGATATAATTGTATCAAACTATGTCCACTTTTATAACATTTTATATAATTTTATACAAAAAGATATAATTTGATGTAATTGTATGAGGACAAAATTCGGATACAATTGTATCGAGTTGCATAAAATTGTATCAAATTGTACCAAATTGTATACAATTGTATACAATTCGATACAATATGATACAATAAGACGTTCTCATTTTTCGGATATAATTATATCTAATTACATAAAAGATTATATATAATTAAATATAACTTCATATGGTTCCATATCAATTTTTTTTACTTGGGTATATATAATTACATCCGAAAAATGAGAACATCTAATCGTATTATGATCATATTAGATCTAATTTGACACAATTAGGTCTAATTTGGTGGAATAAGATATAGTTTTTTTTTTTTTTTTTTGATACATTTTTATTTTATACTAGATATAATGGTATATAAGTCGATACAATTATACATAATTATATGAGGCATGTCAAATCGACCAATGGTTGGACTCGACCCCTTCGATATGGATGAATTTTGATCAGAACTTTTCTTTTATCATATAATGAAGTTTTGCCAACCCAAGTAAAAAAAAATGATATGGTGCCATATGAAGTTATATTTAATTATATATAATATTTTATGTAATTAGATATAATTATATCCGAAATATGAGAACGTCTTATTGTATCATATTGTATCGAATTGTATACAATTGTATACAATTTTGTACAATTTGATACAATTTTATGCAATTCGATACAATTGTATCCGAATTTTGTCCTCATCCAATTACATCAAATTATATCTTTTTGTATAAAATTATATAAAATGTTAGAAAAGTGGACATAGTTTCATACAATTATATCTAAGTATTAACCTTATACTTTTTATCATATTATATATGACCATATCTAACAATATACAAAAATTATTTTTTTAAATAAAAAAACAATTTCAATTACTTGTAATTGTAATTATTCTTTTTTGAATTGCAATTAATTGTGTAATTGCATGTGTAATTAATTACAAAATGTAATGATTAACTCCAGGTCTGCTGGAGATCTTATAATTTCGATAAATCTTCCATTACTTTTATCCAGATTTATCATGACAGTGCAATAAACATGAAAAAATATTTCTTTTAATTTAGTCATTTTAAAATAAAGTTATTCCCCCATTCATCTTAAACACATTAACACGGTGCAAAAATATAATTTAAATAATATACATTTAAATTTAAATTAAACCGTTCGTTGTAATCCAAAAGTCTGTGGTTATCATACACATGGTTGAATAGAATCAGCTGAGATATCTTAAGAATTAAGGTTCAAAGTAAAATAGAGTAATAATAACAAAGGATAAAAATAGCATTGTTAAATTTCGTTGATGTTAGTCTAAGTTGAGTTGTTGATACGAAATTAGATTTTCTTTCAGCGGTCACATAAGTAGACAACATTAAAATATTAGCCCACACAAGACGAAATACACTGATGATGATATTGCTGGTATTATCGAATTCTTTCAAAATATATTTTTATTCTTTGTAATTTACTTGTAAAAATTGTATCATCTTTCTTTGATTTGAAAATAATTTAAACAGAAAGTGATATTAATTTATGATCTAGACTCAAACTAAAAAGAACATTCGTTTACTTAGAAATAAGAGATCAACTAAATATTCCCCCATTCATCTCAAAATCAATAGTCTTAGTCCTTGCACTCTCATAAAAAATCGGGTGTTTCAAGCGATATTTTTCCTAACCGAATTGATTTAATTGCCTTATTTATAACGAAAACTATTAAATTTAATCATGGTACTATCTAAATGGTACATGGTACTATCCAAATAAAGTACCTACATATATTTCAAATTCTAGCACTTATTTATTTCCAAACAAATTTTGAAGTTTGTATTGTTTTCCTTCTTCTGGAGTATACAATTGAAATCAAATGTGATAAAAGTTGTATACAAGCCTTGAAACTCGAAAACAGTGCTGGAATTAAGTTTCATTTCAACTTGAATTCAAGTGTAATTGCTTATAGGGATTCTTTTTATATTTTTTATTCGAATTAGTGAAAATTTCATTGAAACTGTAAAATCTGCATCAGAGCAAATTTAATGAATGTCCAGTCAGAAAATACAAACCGGTAAGTGATGAAAATTGGTGGTACAAATAATGGCAAAAAAGTGCTTTTCCATTTTTAAAACGATAAGATCACTAGAGAAAAGCACAGCTACTCAAAAAGAGCAGGAAAAGTACTGAAGAATACAAAAACTTCAATTCCGGCAAAACGTTGGCAAAACCAATAAATAGGTGGTCTGGAAATATATTTTCCAAAATAAAATTAAAATCTCATATATATATTTTTGGTCCTGCCCTGATTTTAACTGAGCTAACGAGACTGATAATACTTGGTGGCTAAAAACATAAATGAATGATAAGAGCTAGACAACTACTGGCTGGGTGAAATGCTAGCACTTGCAAAAAGTTTCTTGCAACTAATATGCCAGCTTTGGGGGGAAAAAGTTGGTCTTAAAGAAGCTGTTCCACAAACAAAAAACCGATTGATTTTTTAAAACAAAAAGCATTTTAAATAAAAAAATATATTTTTTTTTGCTTGCAACCAGATTTGAACTCGGAACCTTCTGACTACAAGCTTTTTTAACGACGCATCATCATTTTAATAAAATTATTGCTCTACCACTGTATTGATTTTTGTACCGCTGGCACCTTCTGACTAGGTAGCACTCGATAACTTCTGGTTGTAAACCTAGGCATATCAGTGGTTTATTGCCAGTAGTGTTTTTATAAACCACCGAAATTTTTTAAAACAAATAGTGACAAAACGCTTTTTGCAAACGCTAGCAAAAAGTCCCCAGTGGGTGTTCCGCCAGTCGTTTATATTTTAACACCATGGTTACCCAGTGGTATGCCAGTGTGGAATTTTTTGTACCACTTACAATTTTTATCTGATTGTGAGTAGTTTTACTATTTTGTGGTTTCCGTATTTAAATATGATTTTTTTAATACAAAAAATTTGTCGCAAATATCAATTGCATTTTGTATATTATTCTACATTTCATCATTGTTTATATATATTTATTATTTCTATGATTTTAAAGCCCATATATAAAAAATTTAGTAAAAAGTTATGAAAGAGGAGTTATCGATCAAAAATATAAAAACCGAGATTTCTCGAAAATGCTCCATTGAATTTTTTTCTTCTCAAATTTGGATTCAGCATACCAATTTTATTAGGAAATATGATTTGCAGCAGGATGTTTTTATTGCTATTGTATTGTGTTATTATAATTATTATTTTTTTGCTAACATTTTCGTTTACACATACGTATAAATTAATTTTTGAATTAACTTTTTAATTATCGTAATATTATATATCATTATTATTTCTTCTAGTAATTTTA
This sequence comes from Leucophora obtusa, assembly GCA_949987735.1. Lineage (NCBI taxonomy): Eukaryota > Metazoa > Arthropoda > Insecta > Diptera > Anthomyiidae > Leucophora > Leucophora obtusa. Next base: position 132,772,646 of record OX465296.1, on the reverse strand, counting down.
CTATCATAAATATTGCAAATTTATCTACAAATACATATATTTCAAAAGCATTTTTATGCATTATAATTTTATCATTACCTATGTTATTTTCAACTAATATAATTTTTATTGAATAATACTATTTACATTTATAAATATTTACATAATAACAAAATAATTGTGTTGGATGGAAATTATATTTAAAATTTACAAATACTTTCCCAAATTACTAAAATTTTACTTAATATAAATAATATTTAAAATGTACGTGATATTAACTTTTTTATGTATTGACAATATATTTTGTTACGAATACTCTGATTGTCAGCACTCGGGGAACAATAGATTAATACTAGGGAACTTTTATAGTCCTTGATGTATAAAAAATAGTTATTCAGTGTGCCAAGATCTAAAACGGTCCTATATTAATTGTTGGATTAGCTTCTGATTGATTGTAGTATCCAATAATAGTTTCCAAGGCAGAGTAAAAAAATACTCAATAAAACCTCATTGTTATTATGACATGAAATAGTTTGTTACAGACCTGGGGGTTAATCATTACATTTTGTAATTAATTACACATGCAAGTACACAATTACATGTAATTGAAAAAAACTCAATTACAATTACACATTATTTGCAAATGTAATCTGAAAAAGAAAAATTACAATTACATGTAAAAAAAAATTTTTTAAATAAAAATTACATGTAATTGTAATTGAAAAAATGTCAATTTTTTATGCCAGTCAACTTTCATATCAAATAAAATAGCTCAGCGGTAGGGAGCTAGACTAGCAATCTTGAGGTCGCAAGTTCGATACCTAGTGGAGGCAATAAAAAAATTTGTAAAATAAAAAAATATAAATATTTTGTGAAGAATTTTGTTTTTATTTTAACCGACCAAAAAGAGTTTCCTTTGCACTTTTTGGGATAGTTACATTTAATTTATTACCATTAGCCTTAAATAATATATAAGTCCGATCAAATTTCATTAGATGGTTCATTATACTCAAACTGGTTGTAGAACAACTTTTAGTTTCATGCTATTTATTCCAATTTATTTTCTATCTTCGGTGATTTTTGTTTGAGTTTGTTCCAAAACTGGATTCTGTTCCAAAACTGGATTTTTGTTTGAAATTGTCCCAAAAAGAATCGCTTTTATACCAGTCCAGAAACTGGTAAACAACATGGTCCATGTGGCCATGTAAATCAGTGTACCAAACTTCATTAAAATATCTCAATATTTACTACCTGTAGCGTGCGAACGAGCATAAACGCGAATTTTGGAGGACCTTTATATAGCACTAGGTCTTTATATAGACCGATTTTAACCAAAATCTATAGGCTTCGCCTTTGCGCTCTCATAAAAATTCTGTTATGTAAACAGATTTTTTCTCAATCCGAATTGATTTGGTTTTCGAAACTTCGTAATGCGGTTGGAACAACAGTTTTTTCTTGCAATTTTTTAGCCAAAGTTAAGAAAATCATGAAGTTTTGGGAAAAAATAAATGAAAAATTAATGAACTACTACTAAATATTAAAAACAAAATTAAAAAATATTGGTCCCGCCGGAATTGAACCCGCGATCATCTGTTTAGAAATAAACTATATCAAAATCACTTTTTATGATAACTTTTAGAGCAATTATTCTTTAGAAGCAATACTTAAACGATATTTTTGATGTTCAGATTTGCTTAAAAATATACTAACGGTTAATTTGGGAGCAATAGAAGAAGTGATTTTTTTGAAGTTGTTCAGAATTATTTTTAAAAAAGCAGTATAAATACACTAATGGATACTTTAGAAGTAGTGAAAGAAGTGGTTTGCAAAGCACGCCTTCAAACTCTGTTTTTTTTGTTGGGTATACTCTATTAAATCTTATTTGTTATAATTGTACAAATTCATTTTTTGAATCGTGTTTTATCTTATTAGGTAGATATTTTTGTATGAAAGTGGTTCATCTTTTCTTTGTTCAAAAATTACTCTAAAACAAGAAATAAAAGTCCGATAAGATCAAAAATAATCTTCTCTTGCGATTTTTTTTAATATGCTCACAAAATATTTAAATTTACATTTCTGAGCCATCTTTTGGATTTCACAATTTACCTCAAATTTTTGTGAAGAAGGCTCATATATTCGCCCAAATAATGAATACAGTTTGACAGTTTGGGCCAAAAAATTCCCATTCATTGAAGATTTAGAGGATTAAAATCTTCTACAATTTTCCCCGCAGTGTATTACAAAAGTTCGCTGAACACATCCTATACCTAAAATGCAAGATTGACATGGCTTCCTATGCCGATTCACAATAAACATTTACAAAAAAAAAACGCCGATACACGTATATTTTTTTTGGTCCCCTCTGCCAGAATCAGTTGTCAGGACCTTATTATTATTTTTGTTGTACAGTGTTATCAACAGTGGCATAGCTAAATAAAACCAGATACTCTCTTAAGGACTTTGAAAAATATTGAATTGAACTTTTCAACAAAAAAAGTTATTACATATTTCGATTAAAATCAAGGTTGGTTACCGTTTACCGTTTCAAATTGAATACTGTTGCCGTTATCGATACCTCTAAAAACATTTCCAAATACCGTTATCGTTACCAATACCGTTATTTTAGTGGGTAGTTACCGGTATTTATTATTTTATATAAAAATGAAAATTTTTTAGGTTTAATTTTATAATCTAAAATGTTCTTTTACAAAAAAATTTATAGATCATAATTTTACTTATTACAAGTAAAACTACCAGCACTGAATTTATATATTAAAATCTGTATTTTCAGTACTTAAAATTAAAAATATGCCATGTTTTTACTTGTTTTTATATGTTTTTAACTTAAGGTATTGCTGTTTCAATAACGGTATACCGTCACTGAAATAGTCTCAAATACAGTTACCTTTACCGTTACCAAAACAAATAAAATCCGATACCGTTATTCGTTTCGATAACCAACCTTTATTCTTATATATCTTGAAATTCTTTTGTTTATATGTAATAGATATTAAAAAAAACTTGAAACCAACCCAATGAAAAAAATTTTATGTTATTTTTTCATTTAAGTTTATAGAATTATAACATTTAACGTCTATAACATTTCAGATGAAAACAGTGAAAAATTTTATGATGTTCCAAATCTTTTTTAAATATGCATTTGAAAAAAAATGTTCTTATTAATGTACACAAAAATAAACTTCTTACTAACAAATAGTATTTTTTTTAACACCTTAGAAAAAATATTATATAATAATGTAATAAAAATATATATATAGATATAGTAGTTAGAGAATTACAAATCATATTAGATAAACTGAATGTTAAATCTACCATCTATCTGTATTTTGTTGTTACTTGAAAAAAGTCTACGCCAGAATAGTACTTGAAGTGGCTTTTAAATAACATAATATTTCTCAAGAATTCTTTTGAAATATTGTCACTTAGTTGTTTGTAAATATAAAAAAAATCTACTTTCAAAAAGGTAGATCTACTCTATTTTATTTTCTTTTTTGTTTTTTTTGTTTGTAACAAAAATGTCAGAACAGACATAAACTATTGAAAAATGCAATTGAAAACACCTGTGTAAAATTTACAACTTTGCCAAGAATAAAAATTTTTCTTTATTTTACACATAATAATCTTCTTTTTTACATTCCATTATTTACTTCTATTTATTTTCTTATGTACTCATATTATGGCATTTACAATGGCTTAATTATCGCTAACGTTAGCTTTATAATTTTAAATGTATTTAATAACTGTGTTTTTTTATTTTTATTCATCTTTTTTTGAAATCCGTTGAACAATGAGCAATACGAGGGGAAACTTAAAAATTTTTACAAAAACGCACCTACGCAAAAATTGTCGAAACTTTTGGATTGTAAGGAGTATACGTACGTAGTGATTGTTTCGGCAAATAATATAACACTTATATTTTCATATGAAGATGCATTTCTTTCTAATGTCTGCCAAAGTTCCCAACAAAAAATAATTGTATTTAAATCTAATTATATTAAAAGTGCTTTGACTAGTTAGTGTTTTGACTTATTAAAAACTATTCCAAAAAGATGATTTTAAGAATTCGTGAAACAAAAAATAAAAAGATAATTCGTGCAAATTGTTTTTGTACTTTTTAAATCGCGAATAAAAAAGAAATGAATAACATCAATAGACACATAGCGAAAATTCAGCTTAGTTTCGAAATCCCTTGATTCCCAACTTGAAATTTTTATATGTTGTAGGGGGAAAAAATAAGCTTTTTATTTAAAGCTGTCAAAGGAAGAGGAGTTGAGCTGTAATATGCGGTCAAACTTGCAATTTTCTATTTAGACCCAGCAAAACCTTGATATGTAATATAATGGTATTACCATTAGGCATTTTAGTCCGGAAATTTCCGGCAAGTTTTTCGATTTTCTATTACCTGATTCTTCGGAATTTTCCTCATGATTGAAAATTACAAAAAAAAAAAAATACTAAAACAACAATGCTTATTAACTAGTGCCTCCAATTATTCGACCTAGGCCCTTATAGCGAGAAGTTAACTTTAACTTAACCATGGATAACTCAATATATATCCCCAGGAAAATTTAACCAAAATAAGTTATCAATATTTTTAGTAGTTAACCTTAATATGAAATGTCAGAATAAAAACAAAAATTAATAACAAACATTTTTTTTTGAAAGCGGGAAAATTAAAGGTTATTTGTGCGTTTTTTTGCGTGTTTCTGGTCATAAAAAAATATTACACTTGACCATGTCATTTTATAAAGATTCGCGGTCGTTAAATACTATAAAATGTTTGTGCCTTGTGGCATACTAAGCGAGGTAATTTAATTAAATCCATTTGGTAAGTCTATAAAAAAAATGTACTATTTATTAGAACTTCGTTTTGAGAAAGACATACGCAAAATGATCCGCATATAAATTAATCACAAATTATTGAAAATTCGCATACAAAGTTAGTTAAAATAAGGATGAAATTAATTGTTATGCTAAATTTGATTAATAAAACATATTAGTTAAATCCTAAACTTTCAGATAAAAATAACAGAAAATTGTTCAATTGAACCAGAACGCGTTTAATAGACTTTTGTACTAACTTTTTTGTATAAATGTATAATATATGTTTACTGGTTATACGCCGAAATATTTCGGACTGCAATTTAGTTAAATCAGTTAGAAAAAATAAACATTTTTGCATTTTTTTATTGAAATTAAAAAATAAAAAGTTTAAAAAATTTTAAGGTTGGCGGGAAATTTTCCCTCCGCGTTAATTACGGTTCTATTTTTTTATTTTTTTTTGGACATATGTAAAACAAAATTAAAATATGATACTTTTTATTAAAAAATATAAATCTAAAACTTCATCGCTGATGTTGGGTGAACTTGTTTGACGCCAGCGAAAAAGTAAATACGTATTTCGCCATAGCTTTTTACGGCCCATTCGACTAGCAGTGCCAATTTTCATATTTGCAAAAAACGTTATACAGTTGTAGCCTATAGATATATTTAATGTAAAGGATTGATTGAAAGTAATTGTAGAAAAAATACAGCGTTTTTAAATTTTCAAGGCTGCGAACTCTCAAATGTATACCGTTTGAGGGTTAAAGAAGGGTATATCCAAAAATATGCATTTAGTAATATTTGGAAAGAGAATGCCACTGCAGAAAACAACAAAAAATGAATTTAAAATTAACAGAGCTACACATAGGTAAACCCGCTAGTGCCGCAAAAAATGAACCCGCTAGTGCCGCAACTAGTACGAAAAACATGGTTTAGAGATAAACGCGTATATAAAATTAAAAATGCGCTCTCACTAATCCGGCTGTAACTTTTGAACCCGTAGGAATTTTTATATGAAATTTTTTTTCTTAGAATTTTAGAAATATTCCTAAGATTCTAAGAAAAATACAAAATTATAAAAAAAGCCGATTTCAAAAACCTTAATGGGTGCAAATTTTTATCGCACCAGCTTTAGAGTCAGAACTAAGATCGATTTTTTGATTAAATATGGATCCAAAAATTTCTATTTCCAGATATTTTGTTTCTATGCAGATATTCAGATGTATTCCTCTACTTTTATTAAAAATTTTAAACTTTTTAGTATTTTCACACAAATTTTTAGGCAAATTGTCTAAATCTTTTTACAAAAATAGACACTAAAATATTATTAAATAGTTTTTTAACTTTAATTGTTATTTTTTGAATAGAAATTTTTTATGGCGCAGCTACTTAAAAAAAATTATATACCCAGGAAAATTTTCTGTTTCAAAGAATCGGTTGTACAATAGCTACTTTTCATTCACAACCCCTTCTACTGTCGATTCTAACACCGATTCTTTTTGTTTGAAATTGTCCCAAAAGCAACCCCTTCTATGGCTCCCAAGTGGAACCGGTTGCTCTAGAATCAGTTCTGGAACTAGTTCTGGAACTGATTCTACGTCACCCACACCTTCCATATAGGATCCCAGGAACTGGTTCCAGAACCAGTTCCATGGAATCGGTTGCAGTGGAACCAGTTGTAGAATGGGTGTGGTTGGCTACCGATTGTAAAAAATTTTCCTGGGTAGTTTTCATTATTGCAAATTAACATATAAAAAATCCAAAATAATTTGAAAAAGCATCTGATGTACTATTTTAAAAAATAATTCTTTGGTGCTAGGCATAATCAAAGAGGTTAGAAAATGAAGAGAATGGAATCCTCCAATTTACTGAAAAAAACTTTATAAAATGTGCCTGCAAATAGGAAACTTAATTTTTTTCGCATCTTTTAATTGATAAGTGGCTATTTTTTATTGTAACTACTAATATTTTTCGTCATATTTGTTATAACTTAAACATAAGATTGATGAATTAACCTTTGGTTTTCCTTAAAAATTACAGGTTTCCTGCTTGTAGGCACAAGCTGTTGCACTCAACCAAAAAGTCCGTAATGGCTACTCAAAATTTTGCTGTTATTATGGGAAATTTAACTGTTTTGAGTCCAGCGGTATTTTTTTTTTGCTAATTTTAGCAACATATGTCTACTGATTTTAAACAAATTTTAGAAAAATTGTTGTAAACTGCAATTCAAAATCGATTTGCTAAAATATGCTAAAAATTTTACTAAATATCAATAATTTTAGTACAATTGAATTTGTATAAATAACACTGCATGACACTAAAAAAAGTAATGGAGATCTGAGCACCAGTACTATATATTTCGAACATGCTGATTACAATGGCGTACTTTATTTTTCGATCTAAGCTACAGATTTTTCGCTAAATGTCTTTAAAGTCTGGCGGTTTTCCATTAAGTTTTTTATAAACAAAAATTTTCAAATGCAATCAATATAAATTTTTTGTGGTAAAATGTAGGCACAGGATCTGTATTCATATTTAGGCTTAAAATTTGATGCATAAAACTTGATGATCAAACCATTATTCCCATTTTATATGGATTTTTACGGTTTTTTAAGGTTTTAGCCAATTGAATCGCTAATAGCAAAATCGGCCTTAATAAATGCTATCGCTTAGTAAAGTAGCAATTAAAAGGAAAATATTTCAACAAAAAAAAATGTATTCATCTATAGCGGCCTATACGTTAAAATCGCGACTTTTGAAAAATTTTATAAGGCAGCATAGCTTTCCAAGTTGTCCCCAAATTCCAAATTTTCTATAGGGTGATAATTTGGCATTATTTTGACGTTTTAAAATTTTGTTTCCACCATAAATTAAGCATTATAATGTTGGCTTTTTATAATTTTTTTAAAATTATTAACTGTCCATCAAAGGTTTAAAAGGCTTAATTCTTTCATTCACTTTTTAAAAATTAATGAAATTTGGGTTAAATTTCATTCCCTAATAGCATTCTTATGGAATTAATTCGATAGCTTAATTCCTTATAGCTTAAAATTATATGAATTCATTCTATTTTGATTGAATTCTAACTGAATGAACCCCAATTTACCTGAATTCATTTAATAAAAAAGTGAATGAAAAATTATTTGTTTTCATTCACTTAATCAAATGAAAAATTTTAATTTGTATGTAATTGCTGAAATATTAGCATAATACAATGAAAAATGTTTAAAATTCATCTAACAGAAATAAATAGTATCGTATGCTTTGTTACAGCTTGTATGCTTTGGTTTTGATTATAAGTTAGTTTCAAACTACACTGCACTAAGTGAATGGTAATAAAATTTCTTCATTCAATTAGTAAAATGGTGAATGAACATGCGATTTTAATGATTCAAGTTAGGAATTCATTCAATTCATATTAAAGCTTTGGGAATGAAGCTTATGAATGAATTCTTTACAAATGGTTTAAGGGAATGGTACATGAATCTTTTTAAAATCTGAATTTAATTTTTAGTGAATTAAGCTTAAATTGAATTAAGTTTTTCGAAGCTCTGCTGTCCATGAAAAAGCGAAAAAAGAAATTTATTCTGGAAGTGACTGTAAATTAAATGAAACATTTTGTACAAACAAACAATCGGAATAAAAATGACTAGAACTGGGCATTATAGTTCACAGTTCATTTCAATCAATTTTATTTTTGAGCTAGTGTGTTCTTTTAGTTCACTAGTTCATTCGAGAAATTTTTTCAATTGTTAATGCACTAATATAAAAGTATTTAAAAAAATTTTGCTGAAAAAACAGATGAACTCAGCGGAAAATTTACTAAATATTAGAAAAGTACAAACAGCAAGAAAAAATCTTTTAAATTTGCAAAATTTCAGGTATATTTTAGTTAATCGAAAATGACAATTTACACTCCTAAGATCGCCAAAAATTTTTATGGATATAAGTCGACTAAAACATCACAAACAATTTTAAGTTTTTAGTTTTTTTTTTTTAATTTCTTAATGCGAATCAAAATCTACACTGCAGAAAGCAGTCTACTATTTTCTAGCAAATATTTCTGTTTCTTGTAGCAGAAGAGACCGTTATTTGTATTCAACTCAATTAAATATTCATCAACATTTCTTTGCCGATATTATCAAGGTAAATTTGCAATTCGCTTAAAAAAAATTTAGCACAAATATTACTAAAATTGCGTACACTTAACAGTTGCATTTTTGCTGTTCTTATCTCACTAATATTTAGCACAAAGGTTTTACTAATTTCAAAAGCTTTCTTTGCAGGGCCCCCTTTTAACTAATTTTGGGTATCTTGTTTGTTTGCTATTTTTACAGGATTTTTTCTATCAGTATAAGATTATATTATGGTAATGGTTTGTTTGATAATTCCGAATAAAATAAAAGAACCGAAAGGAGCAGTTGAAATTTAACTTATTCGTGAAAGCGAGAGTTCCTAACTCTAAAAATGAGCAATATTTTTGGGGTTTCGCGCCACGCAGATATTTCAAGAGGCCATAAAATAAAAAACCGAGCTAAATTTGCAAAATCCTCTGTAATTTTACTTTCATTTAGTATTGGAACCTGAAAATTCCCACGGAGTCGATGCTTGGCAAAAAATGGGTAATATCGGAAACGGATAGCAAAAAACTTTAAATATTGACAAAAAAGCTAAAACTTTTGAAAATTGAAATCACCTAGAAACTAAATTACACTTGAAATATATAATTCAATTTATAACTTGGAAAAGGTGTTAAAAATTACATTTTCTTTTATGGGTATAAGCCATTCTTAATTGTACTTTTATAAAATTCTGTGCCTTTGACTATTTTATAAAAAACATTTTTATATTGAAATTTTCTTTCTTTCTTTACCAGTATCAGGCAATTAATAAAAGAAATTTGTCTTTTAATTTTTCTGCTGAATTATAACATAAAAGGTCTGTCTCTTTATGTTACCGCGGAAACCATTCTTACCAAACAGCGTTCCCGTACTCGAAAATTGGGTAAATGAGAGCACTCAAAATGGTGTATTTGTGTTTCTCTTTTTACTATTAACTTCAGGAAATTGTAAAAGGGACAGCTGGTGTAATGAAAAACAAATAATACAATTGTGAAAGAAATTTTAAATTTTAATTAACTCAAAAAAAAAAAACCTGTTTGAGACGAAAACTAACACATTACTTTTCGTATGCACGTTAACTATATTAAAATAATTTTCCTGAAGCTCCTCAAAATCGTTTGCAGCTGCCATTGCATCTTCATTCCAGATAGAACGTTAGCCAAATCAGAGAAATGAGAAATTTTTATTCGAATGCGTATTTGGTCAACTGTTAACAAAATGCGGCACCCATCTTGCAGAAAGCTTTTTCATCTATAATTCTTGATGCTAAATAAAACGTACTCGACCATTTGACATGCCCTATTTCACGAACTTTCACTCATCGATCGTCTAATATCATATCATGGACTTTAGCTATGATTTCTGGCGTTGTTGCAGGTTTTGGACGTCCACTTCGTAGTTCATCTTCAATGCTTATACGACCACGTTTAAATTCAGCAACCCAATTTTTTACTGTTACATATGAAGGAGCACTCTTACCTAACACATTAACCATATCATTATGAATTTCTTGTCCCGATAAACCTTTCTTATGTAAATATTTAATCACATCACGAACTTCTAATTTTTCCATTACAAAAAAATCACTGAAGCGCCTTTTTTGGACATCTGTTACTATACGAATGAGTGGACAGATCGAAATGAAATTTAATATGTGTTCTTATGACGGATGGAAGTTTCCATTATACAAAGCTTTTTGCTGTTAATACCGCCATCTCTATGGCAGGCTAAGAATTTTTCGTACTGCCCTCGTATTATTAACATTATCTGTTTAAGTTTTTTTTTATACTTGAAGCTGTTAAACCAACGACCATACAGACTAAAGACAAACCAATCGTCTCTGCCTCTGTTAAGAAGTCTCTTTAACCCTGCTTTTAGGTTAGGACCATTTTGTTTTACTTCTCTCTTTAACTTTGCAACGGTACAATATATTGACTTCAAATTTTAGCTCTTGTGATTTTTTTCTGAATTAGTGTTTTTATCAAAATAAATAAGTGTCTAACATAAAATGGAAGGGAGAAAAATAAACAGTTACAAATCTTATGTTAGGGACCATTTTGGTCCATTTTTTTACTTTTCATTCACATATTCGCATTACAGGATGAGCAAATTATTTTGCGGTTTAGTTTACAAATAAATTTGCTGCAGACAACACATTTACTTTCACATTTGGATTTGCAGCAACGTTCCACGTTTTCTAGAGAGTAGGTTTCTTGTATCACTTCCAGAAGTTACGGAACCTGAGGAAGATGCTCTTACCTCAGCCAATAGCTTCGACAAAAATTTTTCTTTTGGAATATTTGATGTGTTCTTTGGCCAAAGAAAGCGCCAATTGTCGTAAAAATTCGGGTCTCCTACGATTTGGATCACTTGGTGCCACGAAACATCAATTTCATAAAAAATTATAAAAGCATTCAATGCGGATATAACGATAATTTTTTCAAATACAACATTCGGCCATCGATTTTTCTTCCATTTAGAAATATAGTAACCAATCATTTGGTCGGCGTTATCTACGCCTTCTAAGAGAGAAGACAATTAATCGACTAATAAATAATGGCAAAACAATTGCAAACCTTTTGTCGAATTATAGAAAGATACTATCTCAGGCTTCTTTTTCAGTGCATTGACATCGATTTCTGGTACCTTATCAAAACAGTTCCTTTATGTCTATGGCCAATGTAAAAAACGAATGTAGGGAAGTAAACTGCTCCCACATATGTAAATTTTCTTTCTAAAAGGTTTTTTTGCCAAATCGAAAGATACAAAGAAATGATCGGCCGTGATAAAATATTTTGACCTTTCCAACCTTTAGTTAAATCCAATACGACACGCTTTCTAAGGCTGCCATAAATAACCTTATTTATAGTCGCCATGTGTTGAGATAATATTCTCAGCAGTAGTTGCAATGGGACAGGATAATAGAGTTGCACTCCATTGCATATTTTTTTTTTCAATATACAATGGATCCATAGTGCCAGCTGCAGGCACATTTTTTTCATTTTCTGTATCAGAATCACTTGTTTCTGTATTTTCGTATTAGATATTTTCATCGAAATTGAAATATCCGAGTCATTTTCGTTTATAGTTTTAGCAAAGCATTAGAGTCCTAATTAAGCCGATTTTCGATTTTATCAAAAAACAAAGAATACACAAGCTGAACTGAAGTGAAACTAATGCGAATAGTTGATATATGACTGAATGAAACTAGGTAAATCACAAAAATAACACAAATAACTGAATAGCAGCAGTAATATGTATAAATTACTGATTTGATGGTACAACCAAATAAAATTAGGAGCACCCCAAATATAATTTTGAGTTTTGTAACAGTTTTGCAATTAGTTTTCAAATAAAATTGTTATGACAAGTACTATAGTAATAAACATTCAACGTTTAATGAATACCCAGCAAACAATTTCGGAGTGCTCATAAATAAGATTTTTAAATGGCTCATAGAAATGATTATTGTTTTTTTTGAAAACACTCTTTTTTTTTGGTAGAAAATATGAACCCTCAGAAAACAATCCAAAAAGTTGTCTCTACAATCTAAAAAGCTGTCTCTAAATGAGGGTTCATTTTTCGGTCTCAAAGAAAATTTCAAAATTATTTAAATTTATGTGGAAAATTTCGATTTAATACGTTCTTTTTTCTGAGTCATTTCTGAGTACACAGGGGGCTCTTTTGGACGGACCACTTTCATAGGAAAAAGTGGAAAAATGCTTATGTTTTTGGAGCTCATTTCTGAGCCATTAATGATCATCTTTGTTTGCTGGGTAGCCAAAAATATTTCTTGAGCATAGAAATATATATTTTAGAGTTAGTATTGCTTTCTCGAAATACTAAATGGAAATAGCTATTAAAAATGGGTTTATGGTCTTTTTTTTCTGAAAAATTAGGTATGGACCAAAATGGTCCATCAACCTAAAATTCGTAAGTAGTTTTTAACCTAACAGCAGGGTTAATTGGTTTTAAGAGAAACAGTCTTTAGTGTTTTTTCAGAGTCATTCCATGCTACTCTTACGTGCTCAACTGGTACTCTTTATTTTTGTTCGCAAGCCGTCCCCAACTCGATAAACAACAAAAGAGTAAATATTGCCTTATTTAAGTGAATGTTTGGTATGAAGTTGCAGAAATTTGGTTTGAAAGCACAGAAATTGGGTTTGAAAGCACAGAATTGGGTTTGAAGTACTCAGCATGGACAAAAACAAAAAATCTACAGAAAAAAATTGGGTTTTTTTTTGGTTCTTGTACACATTTTTTTTTTTTTTTTTTGTCAAATTTGAGTAAAATATGTTATAAGAGTAAACAAAAAATTGCTTACAATTAGAGGCGTTCTATATAAATTCCACAAATTTATTTAAAAAGTGAGCGTAAAACAGGGAGTGATCATAATTTAATACAAAACGGGCATAATTTCACCAAAAACGGCAAATTTATCACTTATCGTCACACATGTTGTTTATCATTTATCATCACCAGAGAAGACAAAATTGCTGTTTTTGCTTTTTATTGCTTGTTTTACTCATATTTGCTTCTTTTTGCTTTTTTTTGATTTTCTGTTTTTTGCTTTCTCCTAAGATTTTTGAGTTTTGAATTGCTTTTTTTAAGACTTTTGGCCAAAAATACTTTATTGCTTACAAAAAAAAAAAAAAAATATTTTCTCTCTTAACTTTGAAATGTTTTATTATAAAACCGTTGTTTTTCCAAGTTTTTTTTTTTACTTTTGCTTCCTTCTTGCTTTTTGTACAATATTTTTTTGCTTTAAACACATTGGATTTTGCTTTTTCTGTCTTCTGTGATCATCACACATGTTGTAACTCAACTTAAAAATGTTGCAACTCAACTTAATTTTAAGAGAAAAATGTTGTTTATTGAGTTTGACCGAGTTGGCTTTTTTCGAGAGAGTTATAATATATACACTCTTTGATTATACAAAACTAATGCAGAAAACATATCAAGCAATAAAAGTGCACTTTAGAATTTAATTAAAATTGCTTAATAACAACAAAAATAATTAATTAAAAACACCACATTTTTTATGTTTGTTGTTATTTTACACTGAAATTCTCTTAAAAGCAGTTCAGTTTTTTAGATGAGAGCCTGAGAGCCGTGGATAGTGCCTGGTTAAACGTATATTTGCTTTAAATACTTAACGTTGATAGGTATGAGAAAAAATACAGCAATAATTAAAAAACATTTTTCAACAAAGTATCATCCTCTTTTTGTACAATACATACAGTAAGTATGTATTTTTTCTATTAAAACTTCTTTAGATTTTGCCATTAATACATTTATGTATATTTCTTACTTAAAACTGTTACACATTTTTTTAAACCAGACGTAAATTGTAAAATGTGTGCATTCATTTTGTAGTTACATATCGTCGATCGACCTGCAAAGTTTCATGTATATTATTGAAAAATTTCAAAAACATGAATGTAGAAGGGTCATATTTCCCAAACAAAAGTATTTTGAGTTCACAACGTTGAACTATATGGTATCCAATGCTCCACTTTCTCACATGGATGATAAAGTTTGTACTATAGTACTTTTTATGGTATTAAATATTAGATGCTCAAAAGTATTTACTATGGTACTCCTTGCACTCATTTGTTAATGTTTTTAAATTTTCAAAATAAAAAGTTAAAAATTAAGAGAAGCTTAATTTAAAGCAACAAAAACATATAAACAAATAGGTGAATATAAGGGAACATCTATAAATGATTGTGATTATTGTTTACCAAGCTTATATTGAACTAAGCGCCACTTCTCACTCGTGTTACAACTCACTGGGTTTTATTTGATTTGAATTAGTTTTTCAGTTGACTTTAGTTTAATTTAAATCGTAAGATAACTAACAAATTTTCATTTAATAATTTTAAGTCTTTGGTTGCTTTCTTTATTTGAGTCACAAGAGCCCTTAATCGATGGGTTCCCTCTGATCTGAATGAAATTCCGTTATGTGATAGATATTTTCTTAGCCGACCAATCTCGTGTTTAGGGGTTAGAAAGTGGGGTCAAGAAATCAGTCAGTTTTGTATGGAAATTGTCTAGAATTTGTGAAATTTAGATTTATTACATCATCTATGAAGTATGTGATCGTAGATTTTTAATTGATCTGAATATTGTTACAATGAATGTTAGTTAGTTCGATTCAAAGATCAATTATCATAAATTCCAAATAGAATTTACGTCACACGATTCATAAGCACTTGAAAAAAAATTACAACCAATATCGTGAACCCAAGTTGCCACTTATTTGAAATATTAGTGGAAAAAGCTTTCGCTTTAAAGCCGAATAACAAAAATCTTCGGTGATCAGAAAAATCTACCGTGCTCAAAATGACACCTACGGGATTGTCTGTTCTCTTCTTTTGATATGAAAATGTTCTTTTGCACTTACAAGAGAAGTCTTCCGATACGGACCCGTAGACCTTATATCAAAAAAGATATTTGGTAAAACTTAATTTCATAATAATTTTTTTTATGGCAACATTTCTGAAATTTTGGAAATTTTAAATTTTTTTCACATATCGGCAACATGCTCTCAAAACGAAAAAGTTTAATACCCATATCGCCATTGCTAAGTAGTCAAAAGCTTCGAATTCTTTAAAAATATAGACCTTTGGGAAAATTCTTCTCAAACCTAAAGTAGGCCGAATATCGAAAAAAGCCGAAACCCTCACTTAAATATTATAATGATAAATATTAGAGCGACTCACCTTATATGGACAGAAAAAAAGTTAAAAAAATAGCCCTGATCAAAATAAACCTTGGTTTGTTTTATGATGATTCCCAAAATATTTTGGGTCTAGCGGTGAGATCTCATGAGCTGGACCACTTTTAAAAAAGGTATTTTTTTAGTTTTTGTAATAAATTTGCATCTAAGCTGAAGACAACATACTCAATATGGGTACCACATGAAAGGTTTCTTAGAGGCGCATCCAGCGGTATATGTAACATTTTGAAGCATATCCAGACATGGCCTATTTTCAAAGATATTCTATAAAAAAACAAATTTTGTACTCTTTTGTACGGAGATATTTGTGATTGAAATGTCAAACTTACATATCATAATCTGTAGTCGATTTAAGTGAACACGTGTTTCAGATATTTTGGAAATTCGCGATTTTTCGCGTTTTAACAGAAATTCAATGTGGTGGAAAAAATATGTTCTAACTAGGGCAATATGGATAGGTACCAAAACTTTTCTTTTGAGAAATAAAACATCGCTAAGTGGATACATTTGGAATTTTGCAAATTTCATACATTTTGCACGGTGCTCTGGACCAAATTTTGTTAAAATTTTAGAGTTACTGCAACCTGCATTTGAATTCAGTATCTAGTTGATGTAAGATCAAAATGCAACTTAACAAAAAATTCAACACGCGGTTTTTTGGCGGAATAACTTTTTTCGGGGAAAAAAAATTATAAAATTTTTATAATAATTTAAGTTCAGTTCCTGGTAAATGTAAGGATAAAAATGCAACTTCACAGAAAAAACCCAACACGCGCTTTTTTTTGGCGGAATACCTTTTTTTCAGGAAAAAAAGTTATCAAAAAATTTTATTTAAGGTCAGCCTATATTTAGATTTTTCTTAAAAGAATTACAGACACGCGTATTTCAAAAAAATTTTTTTTTTTTTATTGAATTGGGGTGATTCAAAGATTTTGTCAAAATTTCGTCTAGAGCCCGTGTAAAAAAGTTTAGATCTGATCAGATCATTTTGAATCTAAATAGATATGATTGAATCTAATTAGATCCTGTGCCAGATCTCATCAAATATGATCAGATATGGCACATGTGATAATACTTTATGGCAAGATCTGATCAGATCTAGTGCCAAATCTGTTCAAATCTAAAATGATCTGGACAATTGCGCCAGATATGCCTAGATCTGATCAGATCTCAAATTTGTCCCCAATTTTGAGATCTAATTAGATCTGGCAAGATCTGGCCAGATATGCCTAGATCTCATCAGATCTAATTAAATCTCAAATTTGTCCCCAATTTTGAGATCTAATTAGATCTACTGAGATCTGGCCAGAACTGATCTTTTTTACACTGGCTGTGATAAATGTACTAAATTTGAAAAATTCTAAACTATATTCCCTCAGCGATGATTTACTTATCAAAGGAAAAGTTTTTATATCCTTATTGCCCTATTTAGAACATATTTTTTCCACCACATTGAATTTCTGATAAAACGCGAACAATCGCGAATTTCAAAAAACCTGAAACACGTGTTCATTCAAATGGACTATAGATTATGATATGTAATTTAGGCATTACGATCAGAAACATCTCTGTACAAAAGGGTCAAGAATTTGTTTTTTTTATAGAATATCTTTGAAAATGGGACATGTCTGGACATGCTGCAACATGTTATATATCGACAGCCTATATTCGAAATATGTCAACTTAAATTTGGTTAAAATGAGTTTCCGATGGCAAATAGCTCCCCTATGCAATTTTATATAAATTTTGTTATTATGCTATCTCAAAGTACATTTTTTTAGGTAAAAATAAATGCTAAATCCCATAGAAAATTTCTAACTTAAAAAAAAAAAATTTAATTTATTATAAATTCATCTTATTGCATTTGGCATGCTGAATACGAATCTGGAAAAGAGTTTGATATGGTAATTTTTATCATATTAGTAAATAGTGGTTTCGAACAAAAAAGTATATTACACTATATGTAATTTTTAAAATATTTTTCGGATTGAAATATTATGTATGAGCGATTATAATCAATGATATAAGCTTCCAAAATAGCACATTTGAAGTGACCCTGTTACAATACAGGGTCACTTCAAATAAAACATCGCATAAAATGCTGGAATAAAACATCGCATAAAATGCTTAAATAATAGTAGTAAAAATTTTTCAAAAAAATCGTAGTTTTATTTTCCGACAAAATATGCTAACTTTGAAAAAATATGCTATCTCAAAAAAATACGAAAAAAAGTGAAAATATGAAATTTTTTCCATAGGTAAAAATTAGTAAGAATATTTTTTTTTTTTTTTTTTACTATAGACCAACACTCAGGGGATGCCCCCTACTAATGCAATGCATTGTGTTGATATCAGTAAAATAGGTTATGGGAAGGAGGAAAGAGGGAGTAGTGTTTGTGAAAGTTTGACTTGAATTTCTCTAAATTGTAAGTATCAGGAAAGACATCTGCAGGGAGTTTATTCCACATACGGGAGGTTCGACTAATGAACGAATTCTCTCTATAATGCGTTGTGCGACTAACTGGACAATCAACCACAAACGGATGAGATCTACTGTACAAGCGCGTGTTACGGCCTAAGACACGGGGCCTCGGGATAAGCGCACTTATCTCAGCAGAACAACTCCCATGGTAGTAACGATAGAACAGTGTTACACACTGTAGGATACCCTACTGTCAATAATGAGCGCCGACGCCCTCCTTTGTACACGGTCCAAAAGCTCCAAAATAGACTTTGAAGCCCCTGCCCATATATTGGAGTTGTATTCCATCTTCGGCCGGATATAGGTGGTATAAATAGTAAGGAGATCAGAAGAACTGAAGTAGTTCTTACACCGGTTAAGAAAGCCAAGACACTTGAATGCCTCTTTCGACACTTGAATGCCTCTTTCGACACTTGAATGCCTCTTTCGACACTTGAATGACGTGATCTTTCCAACGGACATCACACTGGATTCTCATGCCCAGAACATCAAGAGCCTCTGATTCCTCAATATTGATACCAGCCATGTATACAGATGACAATGATGGCTCCGCGGTCTTATGAGTCAGCAAACAACATTGGGTTTTACGTGGATTAAAATCGACCCTATTCACGCCACCCCACTCAGAGACTGTAATAAGGTCTTGATTGAGTGTGTCATTCATAATCTGCCTCCTGCCCCAATCTCTGCAAAGCTTGGCCTATGATTGATGGAATATGAATGGAAAATATTGCTGTCATCTGCAAAAGAGTAGATAAGATTGGAAGTCTGACAGAGGAATTCATTTAGAAAGATAAGAAATAGAGAAGGAGAAAGAACAGAGCCTTGCGGTACCCCTGCATTCAACTGAAACTCATTAGATGAGACCCCATCTATAACAACTCTTATAGTGCTATCCCTGAGAAAACTCGATATAAATCGAGAGAAGTCATCACCGACACCAAAAGCAATGAGTTTTGACACGAGTGCTTTATGCCACATACGATCAAACGCCTTGGAAATATCCACCGCAACCACATTTCTTTCACCAAATCTGTGAATTGACCGACTCCAACGTTCTGAAAGAAACGCCATCAGGTCTCCCGTAGAACGACCTCTACGAAAGCCATACTGTCGATCATTAAGAAGCAAATTGGATTCCAGATAATTAACAAGATGGTAGTTTACCATGCTCTCCATGACCTTCGGGAGCGCAGAGCAGATTACGATTGGGCGGTAATTTTCAGGGTTGGTAGCCGCACCCTTTTTGGGGATTGGCTGAACATTAGCAACCTTCCAACACGATGGAAAGATACCCATGCGATACGACGTGCTAAAGAGGGTTGCCAATGGACGCGGTAGCGTCGAAGAGCACTGTTTCCTTTTTTCCCTTTTAACGGCACGTGGACGAAAAAATATCTTGGGCATATTATGTGATACTCTTTCGAGCACAAGCAGTGGTTGATCGCTTTTCGGCAGAAAAGAATTTTCCGCGAACAGTTCAGTCAGCAGGTTGGCTTTATCAACCGGGTCAGTGAATATTAGGTCATCATTTATACGAGTTGGGATAGATGAACTAGCATTGTCCTTAACTCTTTTAACGAATGACCAAAAGGTCTTACTGTCCCGTGGAGCAGCAAGAACTTTAGCACGCAGACGTTGTTCGTGCAGAAACTTTTCACGTCTTAGTACTTTGGCACACTCAGTTCTCGACTGTTTACGCAGCATGTCAGTATTGATGTTCTTATTCGTACGCCAATTACTGAAGGCTTCCTCTCTGGATCTGACTGCATTTCTGCACGTCTGGTTAAACCAACTTTTATGTTTGGACTTAAACGGAATGTACTTTGAAGGAATAAAAAGTTTCATTCCAAGCAAAATCACGCGTTCTACCATTTTCGCAGCTGCATCAACATCGTCATCCAAGAAACATAGTTTCCAGTTGAATTGCCGATAAAAATCGTTAAGTTCGACCCAATGAGCCTTTTCATAAATTAGAATAGAGCGTTTCGGGGCTGTCGTGTTTATTTTTACAATAATAAGCGAAATAACTAGTTTTTAAGCTCTCCTGAAAAGTTAGCTTTTCTGAGTTGGCATTTATTGAATATAGGAGCTCGATTTTCCCCTGGACGCGCCTCAAAAAACCTTTCATATGATACCCATATTGAGTAGGTTGTCGTCAGCTAAAATGCAAAGTTCTTATAAAAACTAAAAAAGACCTTTTTTAAAAATGGTCCAGGTCGTGAGATCTCATTGCTAGACCCGAAATATTTTGGGAATCATCATAAAACAAACCATTGAGGGCGCACTTTTTTTTACTTTTATAAAGTGAGTCGCTCTAATGTATATGCATTTTACCCTTACCCCTGTATATGTAGGTATGTCCCCATAAAAACCATCTAAACTTTTGGTGTTTTCTGATATGCCATAAGCAAATAAACTTACTTAAGCATGTTTTATACACCGATAAATTAGCCTCTAAAAAAATTTGTTATAGTTGCTTTGAACAAAATATAAAATAAACCGGAAAAACGAAAATATGCGTAATTTTTTACCCCATTTTCTAACCCTTAAATATGAGATCGGGCAGATAAAAAAATATAAGAAATTAATTCAAAATGCTTAAAATTTGTTAATATCTTACCCCGCTTTTTACTCGTTAAACATGATATTGGGCCGTTAAGAAACACCGCGCTGCAGATTTGATCCAAGAAATAAAGAGAATACTACAAAAACGTAAGCGCGAAGAAGAAAAGCAAAATATGTACTTCGCAGAGTGGAGAACTCCAGCATCGTGAATCCAGCTTTAACATCTACATCATATATTAAGATTTATTTTTGTGTGCGGAAGAACTTGTACGTACAGAAGAATATGTACGCTTTTTTGTTAATTTAGAATAAAATAAAAAAAGATTGTTAAATTAATTGTTAAAAGTTTAATTTCGAAGTGGCATTTCTACATATTCGCAGTATTTCTCTGGAATTCTATACCCCATAGCTCGCAACTTTTAAGTAACGCACGAAAATTCAAAGAAAATATTTGTAAACTGTTTTCGGCATAACAATTTGAAATATAATTATTTGATATTATAATACATATAGGTTATTATAATACATTTAAATTTATTTTTAATTTATTTTTCTTTATTGTTTAGTTTTAATTGTTTTTTGTATTTTATATAAAAATTTTAATTAGTTATTAAGTTATCAATTGATTAATGATTTCATAAATTTACATATTCTCAGTTCCATACTGCAAAATAAGACTTTTAGTCTTGTGTATGGAGCAATTCTACAAAATAAATTAATAAATAAAAAGAGTCACATTTCCAATTAAATTAAGTATGTTTGGGTGGAAAAAGTACCAATTTTTAAGCTGGTAATTTGAAAACACCATTTATTATCCGTTTGCTCATAATTACACACAGAGAAAAAATTTGCCATTTTCCAACTGAAATTCGGTTACATAAACTAAAATAAGTTGGTACAACTAAATATTGGTTATTACAACAAAATTTGGTTTATACAACTGAATTTTAGTTGTAATATCCAAAATATTTAGGAATCGCATTCCACTATGGTTTCACCAACCAAAATAAGCTAAGCAATTCGGTTGGCAATTTTTTTCCTGTGTGTAGTTTTAATTTATACAAAAATCGCAATATCAAAAAATAAAATTATAAAAAGGAACAAAACAGTTTTTGCAGGCATGTCGACGTTATGCAGTTTATAATTAAATTTAAAAAATAATATTGATTATAATTCTTTATGATTTAAACCGAAAAATAATTATTATTCATATTCTTATTTACAACAACATTACAGTGTTATTACCATTTTCTATGGTAATTATAGATATTTAATTATTTAATCACCGCAAAGAATGCCTTTGATTATATTTGTTAAGAATAATATTTAAATTTTTATAACCTTCTTCAGTTTTGAACTGATGAAGTTCCGTACAAACAATGTTTATGTTGCATAATTCTGTACAATAATCTCCAATTTTACTTTGAGCGGTAGCTCCATCATCATTATGATCGTCCATGGTTGTACAATTACCACTTTTACTACTACTACTGTTGCTGTTATTGTTTGCTTTGTTGCTATTGCAACAATTGCTACCACTTTTATTTTTGCTACTGGCTATAGCTTTTATTGTAATGTTGCTGTTGTTATTCAGTAGTAAATTTGTAACAAATGTTGCCAGCGTATACCATAATGCTAATGTTGCCACAAATGTGGTAATAGCTGTAAAAGGGTTTGAATTTTGCACTTTAGTGGCTACAGCTGCATTTGTTTGCATAGCTTCTGGCCGTTCTCCTAAAAAATAAAGAAAATAAAAAATGAATGTTAAAGATGCAATATACATATATAAATAAACATTGTTTTTTTTTCTTAGGGCCTGTTTATCTATTACAAAAATACTCAAAACGATAGTATTTGTCAATTAGTTTCGTCAAAAATATATGGGAAACAAAAACAAATTTTCGTTACTTTGCTTTTGTTTAGACTATTTACGTAATACATAAACAGGGGCTTAGTATTTATATTTAAATTTGTTCAAAACTTGCATAAATAACAATAACTACTTTTAGTTAACAAAGATTTTAAGAGTCATTAAAATTCTGCTTTAATGGATAACATCTTCAAGAACACTTTAGTACATTACATTCAAACATTATGGGAAAGGAGGAGTTTGAATTAAAATTTCTGCAAAATCAAGGCAACCCTAATGTCTCAGCACTCACTTAAACTTCTAACATGCGAATGTTTCTTTGTAATGAAGTTCAGTCTATTTACAAGGAAGGCATGTCCGGGGTAACCCCACAATTTTGGTGAAATTTGGTTATGTAATACTTAGATGAGTAAGATTGTACATAGAGTTAAAGTATTTATTCCAGAAAAACAATTTTTGGTACCATAATCGCCTATAGTTTAAATTTAGAATTGCAACCCATTTGCAATAGAAGAAATATTGGTGAAAATAGTGCTTTGGGGAAATTCGCCTAAAACCCGAACTAACACGAATTTTGAAGAAAGTCGAGACATTAAATTAAATTAGATGATGTCAAATATATACGCCAGTACTTTTCACCATTTTTTTTTTAATTTTTGCATTTTTTAGATTTTCTAATACTAAAAACATAAATCGAAAAGGTTCGTTAGTACAATTGGAAAAGAAATTTTATTTTATCGTAGATTTTTTAGTTGTTCTGAAGATTGTTACAATGAGTGTAATTTTTGCAGCCGGTTTTCAGCTCTCTCTTTCGAATATTAAAATTTTGTATCAAAAAATGTTAGCCCATACAAACCAGGGATGCCAACTTAGTGCTTTTCGCGCTAAATCTGGTGCTTTTTGATGTGCCAAAACGCGAAAAATATTATTGAAATGCGTAACTGAAAAAAGCGCTAAATTGGTGCTTTTTCTAAATTTATTTAGCGCGTTTTGCGCTTTTTACACATTTTTTGTGTTTTATTGTTGTTATGGCAATATCAGGAAATCTATCAATATTTGTTGTTATTTCAATAACGATAAAATAAAATATCAAGTAAAAGTTGTAAATGGCATGATATTCGAGCCAAATGTAGTTTTGTTTGATGTGTCAAAACGCGAAAATTTTTAATTTTGCATATTTAAAAAAAACTTATACGGAAAAAATAAAAATTGTATAATTATCAAAGTACTTGGGTAAAATACAACTTCAAAAGTATATTTTGTAAGTTAGTAAAAAATACATATAGATTTATCAATTTTTGATTTTTGTCAAATTGCCTTAGTTTTTGACCTATTCGATCTTCACACACTTCAAAATATGTTAACTTACCTAAGTTTTTTCTTTTATAAATTGTCTTAGAAAATATTATATTTTAATTAAAGTATTGTGTAACTTAGCAGAAAACTTTTGAAGTTGTATTTTACTGAAGTACTTCTGCAATTATCCACTTTTTATTTTTTGCGTGTAGTTATGCTCATATATAATCCTTCTTAGTTCTGACTATAAAACTGGCATTTAAATTTTAAAAAATCTAATAATTTTTCTTGGATTATTATTATAATCAGAAAACATGGAATAAAATTCAAAAATTTTGCGAAAGTTATTCGTTTTTATTTTTGTTTTACCCCCGGTCGACGAATTTACTGATGTAGGTCGTACGCTTATATTACAATTTTAGTTGTTTTTAACTAAACTACGTATGTGAAACACGACAAATTTTTTTAAAATCGTAAAAAATGTTTAGTGCTTTTTTACCCGTTTTTAAGTTGAAATTTGCGCGTTTTTACTCTTTTTTGTATATTTTTTGCGCTTTTTGCTATGAAAAAGTTGGCATCTATGATGCAAACGTGTGTAATTAATATGCTCAAATTCTTCGATACAAAAAATAAGAGAGTGATTTAACAGAGTTTAAGAGAGTTAGTAAGTCTTGTAGTTATATGGTCTTTGACTTTTATTCGGTTTTAAAATCAAATATGACAAATTTCAAATAGAATTCACAATTTTTTTTACAACAAATAGAGAAAAAAAACTTATGACAACTATTTGTTGTAATACAAAATGTGAATTCTATTTGGCATATGTCATATTTGATTTTAAAGCCGAACAAAAATAACAAACATTTTTTTTTTTTTTTTTTTGAAATGCTTCTTTATTTACAATCTGTCCGAGGACAATAAGCAAATTTGCTAACTATATATTACTTAACATGTGCTATGTAATTCCATTGAATTACATAACCTTATACAATAAACTATCAGTCATTTTATAATTTTTCTATAATATATATACATATTTACAATTTTAAATAAAAAAAAAAATGGTTATAGGGTGAAATATATATACACAAAAGCGATAATATTAATGTAATAGATATATATAAATGCTTATGCATTATAATTTGAAAATCTTATAACATGTTTATAGAATGAATTTTGTATGAAAAATTTGTTTTATAAACCATTTAGAAATTTAAAAAGTGATTGTGCATATGACCCATAATATATATGTATATTTATCTTTCATAATAACAAAATTAGTTTATGAACGGCAAGTCCAGTATATGAGTTCGTTTTAAACGCCTTGTTTCATTACTGTCATCAAGGAGCGATATAGCCAAAGGGTTAGTATGATCACTCAGTCTCTGCAAATATTTTTCACTATACGCTTGAATTTCTTGCTTTACCGTTGACATCTTCAAATCAAGACGGATATGTTTATTGGTTATAAACCAGGGTGCATTCGTAATTAACCTAAGTGTTTTGGATTGGAACCTTTCAAAGATATCTGTATTGGATTTGCTTGCAGTACCCCATATTTGTATACCATAGGTCCAAACCGGTTTTAGTATAGCTTTGTAGATGCGCAATTTGTTATTTAAATTGAGTTGGGATCTTGGTCCTAGTAGCCAATAAAGTTTCTTGCATTTTAATTTTAGATCTTCATGCTTTGCTTTGATGTGCGGTTTCCATGTAAGACGCCTATCTATTGTCATTCCCAAATATTTGACTGTTTCTCTTCTAGGTATTTCTTCTTGATAAATGGTAACAGCAGGGCAGTCTTTTCGTCTTAACGTAAATGTAGTATGGGTTGATTTTTCTGAATTCACTTTAATATTCCATTTTAAGAACCATTTTTCTAACAAATTGAGTGCATTTTGAACAAATAAAGATGCTTCGGTTTCTGAGTCACTGGTAGCAATAATAGCCGTATCGTCCGCATAAGTGGCTACCATAGTATTCGGGGTTGTTGGCATATCAGCTGTATATATTGTGTATAATACTGGACCGAGTACGCTACCCTGTGGAATTCCAGCATTGATTTGGAAGATATTTGACCTTTCATCTCTACTTTTGACGTAGAAATGTCGACTAGTTAGATAATTTTTGAAAAATAAAAAGTACGGTGCAGGTAACGTTTTTTTGATTTTGTATAGTAAACCTTGATGCCATACTCTATCAAAGGCTTGCTGTACGTCCAGAAAAACCGCAGAACAATAATGTTTTTTCTCAAGACATTCTGTTATAACACTAACGAGACGATGACACTGCTCTGGCGTTCCATGTTTGTGCCTAAAACCAAACTGGTGGTCTGGAATTATATTGTATACATCTAGTAATGGTTGTAGTCTCTTTAGAAATAGTTTTTCAAATATTTTGGAAAATGTTGCCAGTAGACTTATCGGCCTATATGACGACAACTGCTTTTCAGGTTTGTTTGGTTTTGGGATCATTATAATTTCGGCGCATTTCCACTGTGATGGAAAATGATTAAGTCTTAATATTGAGTTGTATATAAGAGTTAAAAATATTATGCTTTTTCTAGTAAGATTTTTAACTACATTTCCGCTTATCAAGTCATAACCGGGAGACTTTCTGGCGTTCAATAATTTAATTTCAGTTTTGACTTCATTAGGTGTAATATGTCTTATAGGAAAGTCCATTTGACACGGTGATTCCAAAAAATTACAAATTTCTTCCTGATCAGCAATAGTGTTAAGTTCTAAAGGCTGAAATATATTCTCTAAATGTTTAGCAAATGCTTCAGATAAATCATTGTCCGAACGACACCAAGATCCGTCCGTATTTTTGACACAAATATTGCGCCTAGTTGGCCTTTTTAAAAATTTAGTTGCTTTCCACAAAAGATGCTCATCGTACTTAGAGTTGCTTATTTCATCAATAAATTTTGTTGTTGACTGATTTCTTTGTTGGTTAAGAAAGTCTTTGAGATCTTTACATGCTTTGTTAAATAATCTTCTATCACCTGGATTTCTATTTTGCTGCCACCTTTTTCTCAACCTTCTCTTTTGTTTAATAAGCTCTCTTATTTCCGTCGAAATTTTTAATTGGTTGGTTTTAATAATGTTGTGCATAGGCGTAGACAAATAGCCTGCTTCATGTATAAGTGTAGTGAAACTTTCTACTGCTTCATCAACTTCATTTCCGGTTTTTATTCTTACATTTAAGTTTAAATTTTGATCAAGCCAAGATTGAAAGCTTTTTATATCAGAATGTGATGTCAGAATATGGTGATTAGGTGTTTTAATATTAGCTGTTGTACTAAAATTAATTATAAGCGGTGTGTGATCGGAACTCAATTCGTTACAGTGATGTATTTCTAGACAGTGGTTTGAAATCCCAGAATAGACAGCGAAATCCAAAACGTCAGGCAGCCTTCTGGGATCTGTTGGCCAGTACGTTGGTGTACCTGTAGATAATGTTGCATAATTGTTTTTCCTTACACACTTATAAAGTTCGTTTCCTTTTGGGTTTGACAGTCTAGAGCCCCACCACGGATGTTTCGCGTTATAGTCACCCCCTACAATGAATTTATGACCCAGTGATTTGAAAAATTGTTCGTAATCATTAAGTACTAATTTGTGCCTCGGAGGAAAGTATATAGAGGACAGAACAAAGTCACCATCATTGGATTTTATCTTTACAATCGCCGCTTGTATATTTGGTTTTTGAAATGGAGATAATACTTCGTATTTTATATTATTTTTTATTAGTATACATGATCCAGCATGAGCTCTATTGTCCGGATGATTAGCGCTTATCGTATCATAGCCATTTATACAAAAATAGGATTTAACTGTAAAGTGTGTTTCGGATATTAAGATTATATCAATGTAACGTATTTTTAAAAATAATTCTATTTCTCGTGTATGATTGGAGAGCCCATTGGCGTTCCATATTGCTATTCGGAGATTTAGATGCATAATTTAGTAATTAGAATATTCATCATATTTACTAAATTACTTAAAATCGTTTCGATTCTTTGAAGGTTATTTGTATCTCCTTGTTGATTGTTATTATTCCTAATAGCATCAGCATACGAAAACTGTGTTGAATTATAGTTCTTGTCATTTTTATTATTGAGAAATGAAGAGCGACTATTAATGTTTGGAAAATGAGAATTATTCACATTAAACTCTGGATGTTCGTTATTATTAGTTGACTGTCTTCTAGGAAGATTTTTTCTTTGCAACAATTCTTTGTAAATTTTACAACCTTTGTAACTGGCAGTGTGTTCCTTCAAACAATTTGAACATTGAGGGGGTACATTAGTTGGTTTGGTACATAGGACTGTGGAATGGCTTAAACCACATTTAACGCATTTGTAACGGTTCCTGCAATATGCCTTGGTATAGCCAAATTGTTGACACCTAAAGCATTGAACAATGTCATCTGATTTTAATGGAGCTTCTATTTTAACTACTGCGTTATATAAATTTCTAATATTATATATTTCCATGTTATTTTTGTTTGGCTCCAGATCGACAAAGAACATTGACAGTGGTTCTTTTGAAACTCTACTTTTTACATTAATAATATTTCTGACTTTGTGGCCTCTTTTTTCAATTTCATCCTTAAGCAAAGCAGTTGGGGTGGAAAAGTGTAAATTTTTGACGACTACCCTGTATGCCCTTTCTTGTTTTAGTTGATATGTATGAAAATTAATACATTTATCATCTAAATACATAACCAATGCTCGATATGAGTCAATTGATTTTACCATTACTCTTACATTGCCATCCCTCATTGATTTATAGGAAAATTCATTTGGATTAATTACTTTTGAAAAATTATTCACCATGGTTTTAATATCAGAAACATTAGGAATCATGATGGGAGGAGGTTTAGGTTCCGATTTTTTGTTATCTTCATCACTATTGTTTTCTTTTTCATTATTTTCACTATTGTTGATTACATTATCATCATTGATTTGATCAAGTACTGAAAAAGTGTTGTTGCTTGTAGAGGGACCATCATCTAAAGCTATGCGTTTATGTACATGCATTTTTGGTGATCGTATTTGATGTCTTTTTTTGGCATTGCTAACTGCCACGCAGTCGCATCGCTGTCGTCATCACTTATTTCGCTGTCACTACCCATTCTGCTTAATGAGCAGTGGATTAGTGGGACAGCTAAGGTTTGTTGTTGTTAACAAGAATTTGCTGACTTTGTTGTTGATTTTAAAACAGTATTTTATAGAATGTAACTTTGTTAAAAAAAAAAACAAAGGGATTATGTTGTGTTTGCTAACTAAGTTGTTTTTAAATATTAATCACTATACGTCTTTACACAATCACGACCGATGAGAGACTAAAATAACAAACATTGAAAGAAATTTAATTTTACAAATTTTTTACTAATTTTTAGCAGAAATTGTAATTTTTACAAGTTTCTTTTTACAGACTTTTTAAAATTTAAGTTTACTTTTTGTTTCTTGAAAAAAAGTAAGGGATTTTATTTAAAATTAAATTGAATTTTTTCCTTCATCCGGAACCTAAAGCTTTATACGCCAAATATCTCGAAAACTTCGGAATCGATTCTTCTAGAATTTTGCTTTTTTAAAAAAGTCAAAAATGTATAATTACATTATCACCAGGGTTGCCATTGCTGTCCAAGTTAAAAATTTAAATAAAGAAAAAAATATATAATGACACTGATCCATAAAAACAAAGGTGACCAACCCAGCAAATCCTTCTATTACCCGGTAATGACTTTGGTAAGAAAAAATAAGGGTAGGTAACCTCTTACTTTTCTATTTCCAAAGATATTATTTTAACAAGGGCAAGTCCATCGAGGTAACTCCTTACCTAGTAATAAGGTATTCTGAACTTACATGTTACGCTTACCTATTACCTTTAGGTTATAAAAAACCGTAAAATAATACGATTTTTTTCTTAAAATTTCAATTTGTTTTATATTGACTATAAAATTAAAACGTACAAATTTTTAACGAAAAATTTTGTAAATTTGTTTTTATAAGTTTTGGATATAAAAATGAGCATTTTGTAATGAAGCGGGTAACCTCTTACTTTTCCATTACCAAAGCTATTATTTTAACAAGGGCATGTCCATCGAGGTAACTCCTTACCTAGTAACATGTTATTCTGAACTTACGTGTAAGGAGTTTTCAGAAACATTTTGTTTTAATCTTAATTTTTTAAACCGAATATCAATTTCAAATTCGCGAATTTTTAACAAAAAATAGAATTTCTAAAATTTTCTAGAAAAATCAATTATTTATACCAATAAAACATTCAAACGTATGAATTTCGTATTACAAGTAATGCAAGGTTTATATATTACCAGGTAATATGCACAGTAGTATCCATATGAACCGTTTATTTTGAAAGTGGTATGAGTCCACTTGTTTTTAAAATGAGATATAAAAGGTTTTGCGTTTTAACGTGTTTAAAAATATGGGTGGTTCGGTTCAAGAAATTTTACACGTATTTTTAATAACATATAGTTAGAGTTTTCGTATCGCAAAGAGTTTTTAATATATGTTGCGAAAATACCTGTTTTTTCAATGACGAGTGGACTCATACCACTTTCAAAATAATAGTTTTAATCATTTTGTTATCTTACGTGGACTTAACTTTTTTTGTTTGATATTTTTTATACGCTGAAATATGATAACTTGAAAGATTCTTTTTCTATTGAATTCTAATAAGCAGTAGTAATCGGTTTCTTAAAAAAATATAAGGAAAACCTGTAGCTCAATTTTTTTTCAATTTTTTGCAAACAAATCAATAATTTTCAACCAAAATTACTTCATGAAATATCTAAAGACATATCTTTCACAATGAACTCGACATCCCATAATAATTAAAACAATTTACTAAAAAAAAAATTAAATTTTTATTTGCAAAATTTTCGCGAATTTCAACTTTCACTACGGGCATTGGGCATAACATATTTTTTAATATGAATTTATAACTTTTCCACAAAAAACTAATGCCAATGCCCTGATTTAATTAATTATTCTTAAATTTTATGCTATTTTAAAAAATAACCAATTTTTTAACTCATACCACTTTCAAAATAAACATTCTGTCCCAGCAAAATCTTTCATTACCAAATAAGTGGTTATATAATAGAAATTCATAGCTCCGAACAACTTATTTTTTGGCGTCTAAACTCATTATTTTTGTTTGGCGTGGTCGTTTTTATAAGTAGTCACGCTTACCCGCTCGCTTACGAAAAAATGACAAATAAGTAGTTATGAGATTTTGAATAATAAGTGGTTACACACATGCTTACAGAAAGTTGAATTATAAGTGGTTATCCGATGGCTTACTTGATTCTTAAAAATAAGGAGTTAAGCAAATACTATTTGCTTAAGGAAGTACATTCAGAAAAATTCAAGTTTTCTCTAGTGTGTAATTTTAGGACTCGTCATAAATATTTAAACATAAAACATATTTACATATAATAAATAAAAATGTAGAAAATTTAACTGTGTAAAAAGTACTTATGTAAAATATTACGAGTAAGTCATTATTTTATATTTAGAAACAATGAATACAATAGGCCGTTATTAGGAATTCATTATTTTATATTATAAAATAATGCAAAAGGTAATGATGTATCATTTTTGGTAATGCAGATAGTAATGAGGTGTCATTACCAATATTTTGCTGGGGTGTGTTCGATTACTCGAAATTCTTACTACTTTTACTACAATTGGAAAGTTTTGTTTACTTTTTGTATTGAATTTTTCCAGCTGTAGTAAAAGTAGTAACTTGTAGTAAGTAAACGAACACGCCTATTTTCTTTACATCGTTTAATATGAAAAAACTAAAAAAATTATGTGGTAATGTTGGACCAAAATTATGTGAAAAATATTAATAATAATATATAAGAGAAATAAAATAATTAAGAGCACAAAAAAGGTTTTCCAGCAATAAGATGGCCTCTGTAAAAAATGTAAGCCATTTTGCAAAAAAACAAAAAAAAATTTACCAAGGGCACAAAAATACTTTTTGCAACAATAAGATATTCTCTTTAAAAGATTTAAAACCATTTTGCACAAAAAACAAAAATATTGCGAATATTCAATCGCTTTAAGCAAAAAGTGTTTCACTAGATATTTAGAAGTAAAGGGTTCTTCAATAAGAGCACTACAAAGGTTTTTTTAAATAAAACAAAAAGGGTTTGGGATATCAATGAAATTCTTTATTCCTGTGAAAGTACGTTCGATGCCATTATGTATGGAAATCGATCTCTTTTGCATGGCCACCACGGGCACGCTTGCAGAAATCCAGACGCTGAACCCAATTTTCGACGGTTTTCAAGCATAAATCGGCCGATATTCGTACGAAGTTCATCAATCGTCGCTGGCTTGTTGGCATAGACCATAGATTTGACCTAGCCCCACAGGAAATAGTCCAACGGCGTCAAATCGCACGACCGAGGCGGCCAATCGACTGGACCATTCCGTGAGATAACACGTTCTCCAAACTTGGTTTGCAATAAATTGATTGTGACATTCGCTGTGTGGCTTGTGGTGCCGTGCTGTTAGAACCACATGTCCTCCAAGTCCATATCATCCAATTGGGGCCAAAAATATTCGGTTATCATTGAACGGTAGCGATTCCCATTCACAGTAACGTGCCGGTCTTGATCATCACGGAAGAAGTACGGACCGCACCAAACCGTAATTTTTTCGGGATGCAATGATGACTCATGGAGTACGTGTGGATTGCTGTCTGACCAATAACGCATATTTTGTTTATTGACGAAGCCATTCATTATGACGACCATAAATTGGACGTAGCGCTCTTAACGTTGAGGCCACTGACTCCGAATGTCGGTAGTAAATTTTAATAATTTCGACTCGTTGTTGGCTCGTATATCTTTTCATCATGAAATGGCAAACTTTACTCAAGAGAAATGTCAAAAGAGCGGCAAGAAATATGGCGTCGTTTGCTGTCCCTGTCTTTCTACTTTTGTAGCGTCCCTGTTGAAGGACCCTTTACTTTTGTGTTTTAACTATAAATTTTGTTTTAAAAATTTTCGCAAATTTCAATTCTGAACACGTATATTGCTAGTACAATTTTTTCCAACAGTATTTTTAACTTTCCCGTAAAAAAATGATATCAATACCCTCCTTTAGTCAATTATTTTTAAGTTTTTTAATATTGCTAGTACAATTTTTTCCAACAGTATTTTTAACTTTCCCGTAAAAAATGATATCAATACCCTCCTTTAGTCAATTATTTTTAAGTTTTTTAATATTCCAAAAAATTGCGACTCATACCACTTTCAAAATAAACATTTTTGTTAAATCGTTTAATGTGAAAAAATAAAAAAATTATTTGATAATTTTGAATCAAAATTATGTGAAAAATATTTCACGAAGAGCTCAAGATTATGTTTTGCAATAATGAGGTAGCCACTGCACTATTTTGCTTTGAATCGCTTTGAACCAAAATTGTTTAAGTAAATAACACTATGGAACATTTTTGGGATTATTGTCTGGGGGGTGAGAAATTCCAAGTCAGGGTGATGGTACTAGGTCAGTATAGTAAAACCCTCAAAGCGTTTGGCGTTCGTATGTGTCATTTTTTTTATGACCTTTTAAATTTTTTCCTTATCTTGATGTTTTTTCGCTTAGTTGTAACATTTTGGCAAAAACGTAGTTTAACATAACTCGAGAACCACTTGTCCGATTTTGATGAAACAAATTTAGAAAAATTTAGAATTACAATTTCTCTAATCTGTTTCTATACCGTTTTCCTATATGTGCAACACTTTCGAAGTTAAAAATGAATGTATGAAGGGGAAAAAGTATTTTTTGCCTAAAAATTTAAATATTTTTTTTTTTAAATTCATAAAAAATCCAAAATGGAAAAAAGTGCCAAAACTAATTACTTTCGCGTAAAGTCACATAACTCATGAGCAAAAAAAGGCATAGATCATGAAAATCGATGCACGCGTTTCTCATTTATTCACAATTAGGTAAATGTATGAATTTCAAAAATTTGCTCCAGATATGCACAACATTATTTGGAGAAAACATTGACACTCACAAGCCGAACTCTCTCATATTTTTCTACTGTACTAAAAGAGAAATATTTATGTGGCAACACTGGTTCTGTAATGTTCACATAAAACATGCATTGTCATTATACTTCTTCTCTTTCTCACACTGGTTCTGTGATTTTTGTCATTCAACAAGTGCCGACGAACGCGAACAGTAAAAGTGATTTTTCTCCAGTTTTTTAAAAGTGAACAAAAGAGAACAGAATATGGAACTGTGCAAGCCAGATATAAATAGCTTTTGCTACTGCTGTGGTCAATAATTTCAGTACTGATTTTGTTCAAACATACGAGATGTACTTCAACCAAAATGTTATAGTGAACGAAAATTGGGTACCAAATATAGTGTGTAAAAGCTGCTACAACCGTCTAATGGATTGGAAAAATAGAAGACGTGAAAGTATGCCATTCGGTATCCCAATGACTTGGACTAATCCTGGCGAAGGTCACAATCCATTGAATTGCTATGCATGTGCGAATAAAGGAGCCGCAAAAAGGATAAGAAAATCGTATAATTACGTTGGTGTTGCAAGTGCCGCAACACCATTGCCTCATTCGGACCACATTCCTGTGCCAAGAGCTTCTAGCCCAGATATTTTCTCTTCTACGACTGCTCCGACATATCATGCACGTGATGATTCCCCATATGAGCCATCAGTATCCAATGAGCCAATTTTAATAAATCAAAATAAGCTTGATTCAATTGTTGCCAAGTTGGAATTAACACAGCATAAATCGGAAGAGCTGGCTTCCATTTTGAAATCAAACAATTTGTTGGCACCCGGTGTGAAAGTCACAGCTTATCGAAGTCGTCAGGCAACACTCCAAAGTTTATTCCTTGTGAATGATGAAAAAACTTCTGCATATTGCCCGGATGTAGGAAAATTGATGGACGCAATGGAAATAAAATATGAAGCAGATGACTGGAGATTATTTATTGACAGTTCAAAACTCAGCTTGAAGGCGGTTTTACTGCATAAGACCAATAAAAAACCTTCAGTTCCAATCGCCTACAGTACAGAAACGAAAGAAACATATGATGCACTGGAAAATATTTTAAAAATGGTTAACTACGCCAAACATATGTGGCGCATATGCTGCGATTTAAAAGTTGTAGCAATGCTTTGCGGTCTTCAAAGCGGCTATATAAAATATATGTGCTTTTTGTGCGATTGGGACACACGATTTTCCGGTGACCAATATGCATGCCACGGATGGAAACTCAGAGAGCACAGCAGGTTACAAACGGCCAATATTATTCGTGAGCCTCTAGTGCCGAAGGAGAAGATATTGCTGCCTCCACTGCATATTAAACTTGGAATTGTTAAGAATTTTATCAAAACTGTCGTCAAAAGAGATGAAGTTTTCTTGTGTTTGAAACTAATTTACCCGAGACTCAGCGAAAGTAAAATTAAAGAAGGTAAGTTATAATATCACATTCATTTCCCATGATTTTCCATCTTAACAAATTAATTTTTTCCAATCAGGCGTACTAAATGGTCCAGATATACGAAAGCTGATTAAAAGTGACGCATTCAACAATATTTTGATTGACGCTGAATTGAATGCATGGCAGGCAATCAAAGAAGTAATAGAAGGCTTGTTGGGAAAGCATCGTTCTAACAACTACGATGTTTCTGTCGCAAGGATGTTAAGAGCATTCTCGGAAATTGGTGTCCACATGTCCTTGAAAATCCATTATTTACATCATCATCTGGACTACTTCAGCAAACAATTGGCTACCGAATCTGATGAACAAGTTGAACGCTATCATCAAGTTGCTATGCCATTTGAAATGAGGTAATACTGATTTTTTATTTTTTCAAACTCATTTTAATAAAACAAAAACTTACAGATATAGAGGCAAAAAGTCGCCGAGTGCAATAATTGCGGAAATTTGCTGGTGGAGTAAGTTAGTGTGGCAAGACAAGGATGATCTTGATGATAAAGAATTTTCAGGAGATGCAGAAGGGCCAACAGTGGAGTCACACATTGACATTATGTGTGGTTCAGAAACTGATGATAGCGATGAATGCGATGCCACTAGTCCCGAACAACCACCATCGAAAAAGTCTAGGCAATATTTATTAAAATAAATAAAAATAAATAAATAAAATAAAAATAAAAAATTATAAAAATGTTTACTTAATTTTTTTAGTAGTTTATGGCCAGAAGTCTGGAGTTATTGGGGAAAATTTATGAAAAAAGCGATAAATGACACTTTTTTGAATAAAAACAAATATCAATATTCTTGTCAAAATGGAATACCTTCACTTAATTGTAAATAAAAGCAGAACGCGTTAAATGTTTTTTATAGGTTATGTCACTTTACATGAAATTAATAACACTTGATCCTTTTTTCCGTTTTGGATTTTTTATGAATTTAAAAAAAAAAATTTTAATTTTTAGGCAAAAAAATATTTTTTTTTCTCCACAAATTTATTTTTACCGGCAAAACTGTTGATTATAAAGAAAAACGTTATATGAACGGATTAAAGAAATTGTAATTCTAAATTTTTCTAAATTTGTTTCATCAAAATCGGACAAGTGGTTCTCGAGTTATGTTAAACTACGTTTTTGCCAAAATGTTACAACTAAGCGAAAAAACATCAAGATAAGGAAAAAATTTAAAAGGTCATAAAAATGACACATACGAACGCCAAACCCTTTGAGGGTTTTACTATACTGACCCAGTACCATCACCCTGACTTGGAATTTCTTACCCCCCAGATTGGCTGTTGTACTGTGTAATTAGAAGATACTTTTGTGTTTTAACAATGAACGCATAGTAATTAATACAATTTACCACGAAAATGCTAAAATTTTTATTTTAAACATTTTCGCGAATTTTTACTCTGAACATATTGCCAATACAATTTTTTCCAATAGTATTTTTAACTTTCTCGTAAAAAAATAATATCTAATATCAATACCCTCTTTCTATCAATTATTTTTAAGTTTTTTTCTATTTCAGAAAAAAATGCGACTCATACCACTTTCAAAATAAACATTTTCGTAAAATCGTTTAATATGAAAAAACAAAAAAAAAATTATTTGGTAATTTTGAGCAAAAATTATATGAAATATATTTCACGAAGAGCTCAAAATTAGGTTTCGCAATAATAAGGTAGCCACTGCAAAAATTTAAAACCATTTTGCAAAAAAAAAGAAATAGTGCGAAAAATCAATCGCTTTGAACCAAAATTGCTTCACTAAATATTTAGAGATACTTTTGTGTTTTAATAATGAACGCATAGTAGTTAATACAATTTACCATGAAAATGGTAAAATTTTATTTTAAACATTTTCGCGAATTTTTACTTTGAACACGTATATTGCCAACACAATTTTTTCCAATAGTATTTTTAACTTTATCGTAAAAAAATAATATTAATACCCTCATTCTATCAATTATTTTTAAGTTTTTTTCTATTCCAAAAAAAATGCGACTTACGAGTATACCACTTTCAAAATAAACATTTTCGTAAAATCGTTTAATATGAAAAAACAAAAAAAATTATTTGGTAATTTTGGGCAAAAGTTATATAAGAAGACCTCAAAATATAAGAACTGTAAAAATTTAGAAGATTGCAAAAAATTTTGTGAAAAATCAATCGCCTTTAACTAAAATTACTTCACTAATATTTAACGATTATAACAATAAAATGAACATCGCATAATAATTAAGGAAACCATAAAAAAAAGTTAAAAATTTTATTTTCTGAATTTTCACGAACTTTAGCCTTCAACACGAATATTGGCAATAAAGGGTGGTTAAATTTTAAGGGCCGATGTTGAATGTGAACCACAGCTAAACGTCAAGTTTTTTTCTGCATTTCATTTTCAGACTAACTGAATTTTAACCATGGAAAGATACACAATCGAGCAACGCGTTAAAGTTATTCAGACTTATTATGAAAATGGGCGTTCAAATCAAAATGCATATCGTGCACTTCGTGATATTTTCGGTCAATTTAATCGTGCAAATGTGCGTACAATCGGAAAAATCGTGCAAAAATTTGAGCAAACCTGGTCTGTAGGAGATGTGAAAACACCAGTGCATTCTCGTACAGCTCGTACTGCAGAAAATATTGCTGCTGTTCACGATAGTGTGGCTGAAGAGCCGTCCACCTCAACTCGTCGTCGTGCCCAACAATTGCACTTCTCACGCTCGTCTTTGATGAACATTATGTATAAGGACTTGCATTTACACGCTTACAAGGTGCAATTGACTCAACAACTAAAGCTTCTTGACCATTCGAAACGTCTTCAATGGTCAGAAAATTTGGACCATCGGATGGAGGTGTGTCGCCGAGGTCGCGGCGGCCATTTGGCCGATATTTTGTTCCATACATAATTGAACCATACCAATATATCATAATAAAAAGAAATGACAATAATTTCCTAAATAGTTTGTGTTTTATTGAAAATGAACATCGGGCTTTAAAATTTAACCACCCTTTAAAATTAAATGAATATTCCAACAATATTTTATTTCTTTCCCATAACAAGTATCCCAAAAAATACGCGCGTTCAATCAATTATTTTTAAGTATTTTCAAAAATTTCAAAAAAAAAGTGTCTCATGATATCAAAATAAACATTATTCTTAAATCGTTTATTATGAAAAATGAAGAAAAAAAATTTTAAATTATTTGGTGATGTTGTTTAATAATTATGCGAAAAATATTACATGTGGAG
The DNA here is from genome assembly GCA_949987735.1 of Leucophora obtusa. Classification (NCBI taxonomy): domain Eukaryota; kingdom Metazoa; phylum Arthropoda; class Insecta; order Diptera; family Anthomyiidae; genus Leucophora; species Leucophora obtusa. The sequence continues at coordinate 132,733,960 of OX465296.1, read as the reverse complement.
CTCAAAATAGTTTTTTCAGCACCATAAACCCTTAAAAGCATTTTGCACAAAAAAAAATATATTGCAAAAAAAAATAGTATATGTATTAAATAGTATATGTATTTTCACAATTAATTCGGCACCGCATAATAGTTACGGCAATTTACCATAGAAAACCTTAACATTTGTGTGTTCTATATTTTTGCGAATTTCCATTTTAAAGACGAATATTGACAATAAAATGTCTTCCAACAGTATCTTTTTACTTTTCCATAAAAAAAAATAATACCAAAAACCTCGTGCAATCTATTATTTATATTTTGTTCTATTTCAAAAATAGGGAGGACTCATACCACTTTCAAAATAAATATTTTTGTTAAATCGTTAACTAGTAAAAGTTTTTTCATCAACATCTCAGTAGTTTTTTAATTTTTTATTATTTATATGAAAAGATCCCTTCGTGTTCTATCTAATTCCATGCTTAACTCAGTTTTTTTGAAAATGGACTCATACCACTTTCAAAATAAATGGTTCATATATTACCAAGGTTTTGCTGGGAAAATTGCAGTGGATTTACTATAATTGGAGGGTGCTGATTTCAACCAGCTTGGCTCTAGATTTTGCGCAATTCTCGATTTAAATTTTTCAGATAATTTTTTCAATATAATATTATAATTTAGTAACTATACCTTCGGAAAAGAAACACTTTACACAGTTTAAGCACAATTCCGTGCCCTATTTTCCAAACTTAAGTGTGTATTAATATCTCAATAACTTTTGTAAATATAGTAGCTCAAAGTCAAAATTTCAAAATTTTTAAATTTTTTTTTTAATTTAAATAAATATAAGACGAAGTCCGATTTTAAATATCAAAGCCAATTTGCAAAAACAAGGTCCAAATTTGTTTATATGTCATATCGCATTAACAAATTGTGTGCACTTTTAGAGCCTGTTGTAATTAAATTTAGACTTTAAACGAGTAAAAAAGTTAAAGTCGGGAATGCCGACTATATAATGCCCTACACCAGTCTGGATAAAAGCCAACTAATGTTTGGATCCGAAATTCGAATGGATTAAAATGGGACTTGTGTCAAACTTTTCTATAAAATCATGAAAGAGAGAAAATCGGAAATATAGCACATATGGGCGATAGGCCCGAATATGGACCACTCCTATCTAGAATCAATAGGCTTTGTCATTAGGACCATGTGAGTCAGCGAACCAAATTTCTTTGAAATATCTTCGTATTTGCAACCTGCAGCATGTAACCAAGACAATTTTGGGGGGACCCTTATATGGGCACTAGGTCTAAATATGGACCGATGTTAACCAAAATCAACAGGATTCGTCCTTGGGCGGACGTAGGTCTGTGTACCAAATTTTATTGAAATATCTTCGTATTTGCGACCTGCAGTGTGTTAAAAACGAAATAAAAAGTGATTGTGAGCCGATCGGTATACTACAAGGTAGGTCTAGTTCCAATATTTTTTGTTGTTACAAACATCTGCACAAACTTATTATACCCTCTCCACGTAGTGGTGTAGGGTATAATAATATAATAAAAATCTGCTGAAACTAGCAGATTTTTTTTTGCTAAATATTAATAAGTTTAAAACAGCATAACTCAATGTAGATTTTTTATTTCTTTATGTTTTTTTTTTTTAATCTGAAAAACTGGCAAAATTTTTTTGAATGCACATTTAATCAATTAATATAATATTGCATTTAAAATTAGTATCCAAAGTTCTTCCTCCTCCTCTGAAGAAATAAAAATTTCCTATATATAAAAAAAATTTAGTTCCATTTGAGTGAAATTTTAGTTAATTGAAAATATCAATTACGTGTAATTGTAATTGAAAAAATTTCAGTTACACATTACATGTAATTGTAATTGAAAAATTCCAATTACAATTACATGTAATAGAAAACGAGGTGCTTTAATTAAGTAATTCTATCTATAAAAACTAAGTTATTATGTCTTTTTTTATGTATTTATTGTAGCAGAAGTAATTAATTATAAAAATTATCAATTACTTTTAACAAAATTCAAAATAATAACAACAACCCTATTTATATAATTAAATAATGTGCTTTATTTTAAAACGAAAACAATGAAACAAGTATTTCTTAAATTTAATCTTTTGAAATTATTTTATGCAATCGTTAACCTTTTTAACAAGCATTCTAAATATAAAAATTTTTAAAGCCCCCTCATTATTGCTATTTATGTTGACTTTACCTATCCAAAACACTTCAGAATTCTTTTTTAAAAATTTTTAGTTAAAAAAAATTTTTTTTTGAAAATGTAATTGAATTCGGTTAAATTGGAAGTAATTAATTACAGCTTAATTACAATTACTTGTAATGTATTATTGAACATTTTCAATTACAATTTTTGGAATTACAATTACAAGTAATTGTAGTTGAATTTTTTCAATTACAATTACATTTTTTGTAATTGTAATTGGGGATACCTCAATTACACATTACATGTAATAGTAATTGTAATTGAAATGTAATGATTAACCCCCAGGTCTGATGAATTCCATTAAATCTTCACTGAATTAATGAAGGTATTCAACAGTTTAAGTGCTAACGTTAGCAAGTTGTAAAATAGCATGATATTTGAAGTTTAATATCTAAAGGAAGAACGACCTTTTTCACTCAATTTTAAAAGAATTTGATTGTATTTTATTAAGTTTTTGTTTATTCTTATTTTTTTTTTGTAAATTTTTATCCAAAATTAAGAAAATTATGAAGTTTTGGAGGAAAATAAAGGAAAAATTCAATATTAAAAATGTAACCGGTTAATCGACCGGCGATTAGTCGAGGAATCGGTTAATCGATTAACCGAATTGGAAACACTAGTTTTACCTGTATTTTCAATATTTTAATTTATTTTTATTACACTGAAGGTTGTTATTAACGGCCTGTTTTTGTATTACGAAAATGGTCTAAACGATAGAAATTAACAATTACGTTCGTTAAAAAAAAATGGGAAACAAAAACAAATTTTCGTTACTTTTCTTTCGTTTAGACTATTTTCGTAATGCATACACAATGGGTCATATGAATAAAACTTAGCAATTACTTCGAAGTAATTACTTTGGGCTTAGGAATGGCTTTTAACTCCAAATTTACCAATTGAGCCATTGGCTCATATGAATAAAAAATAGATATTACTAATAGGGGGAAATACAGGGTTTTTTAAGCAATTACTTCACAAATCTAGTCTACTTGGGAGTAGACTAGAAATTAAATTTTTTAATTTTCGTTTACATTTCATGCTATTCTACTAGCCAATTGGTAAATTTGGAGTTAAAAGCCATTTCTAAGCCCAAAGTAATTACATCGAACTAATTGCTAAGTTTTATTCATATGACCCAATATTGAATAATATCTTGGTAAAACCCTAATTGGAAAATATTTCATTACAAAAACTAACAATAAAAAAATATAAAACAAAACAACCACAACATATTAGATATTTTATCTTCTTACATACATACAGTGGTGGCCACGCATTTAACACAATTCAAGTTTTTTCTTATTTTATTGTTGTGGCCTTAATTTTTAAATTTTAAAATAGTGGCTAAATTCGCCACGAATGGCAAGGAGATGGTTCAGAAAATTGTACAGAATTTTAACGTAATGTTTGTTTTCTCATTTTGTCACTTGTTTTAAGTGGGCGTGGCTTTTAACGAAAAATTAGCGATATCAACCTTTTATCAAATTACATAGTAAAATTTAGCAGTACTGATCGGTTCTGTACAAACTGTACATTTTTAGAAATCCTATAAAATTTCCTTAAGTCCTGCATTATTTTTATCTACAAATAGTGACCAGACTTAAAATTGCACCACTTAAAACATGACCAATTTTTCTTTGTTTTTAGCGATTTTAAAAGAAAGTTAACAACACTGAAATTTTAACATGAAATGCTTTTTACTATAACGTAAAAAAATCTTGACTTATTTGTTACATTGTGGTAAGAAAAGCATAAAACTATTCACTTTAAAATTTCAGTGCTGTTAACTTTATTAAAAATCGCTAAAAACAAAGAAAAATTTGAACAAGTTCAAAGTGGTGCAATTTTAAGTCTGGTGACTATTTGTAGATAAAAATAATGCTGGACTTAAGGAAATTTTATAGGATTTCCAAAAATATACAGTTTTTACAGAACCGATCAGTACCGCCTAAATTTTACTATCTAATTTGATAAAAGGTTGATATCGCTAATTTTTCGTTAAAAGCCACGCCCACTTAAAATAAGTGACAAAATGATAAAAGAAACATTACGTTAAAAGTCTGTACATTTTTCTGAACCATCTCCTTGCCGTTCGTGGCGAATTTAGCTACTATTTTGATCTTTAAAAATAAAGGCAACAACAATAAAATTAGAAAAAACTTGAATTGTGTGAAATTCTTGGCCACCACTTGTATATATAAAAATAAGTTGTCCTATGTTCGTCATTTTATAACTCGAGAGTCAGTCAACCGATTTACACACCAATACATGCATTGGAAAGCGCTACTTTCACTGATGGTTCTTAAAAAAGAAAATGAGGAAAAATGTCTACGCATACGCGTTATACGCACACTTTTGTGATGGTGTGTTTCTTCTATATAAAATTTGTGATCGCTATAACATTTTTATATTTTTCAATGGATTTCTCTGGAATTTGTTTGATTCTCATACCACGGGTGAGGTCGCCATATCCTTTTTAGTGACCACGCCCATATTTACGCCCACTTTTTCTCTACAAATAAAAATATGTCATATAACAATGGATTTTCGTACTGAAATTTTGTATTTTCCAACCGATTTCGCTCAAATTTGGAAGACATGATTCATTGGATACGCCCTCTTTTAAGCCCACATGTTTTAAATTATGTGTTTTTTATATAACAATGGATGATCGCTATGGAAATTTTTATTTTCCAACGGACTTTGCTCAAATTTTGTACATATGATGCCAATATTGCAGGATGGGTCACGATGTACTCTTTATTGATCACGCCCACTTTTACGCCTGCTTTCAAAAAATTATTAATTTGTTATGTAACAATGCATGTTCGCTACGGAAATTTTAATTTTACAACGGATTTTGCTCAAATTTGGTACACATTATTCTGACGATCCTGATATTTCTGGCCAGGGCGAGATATACTTCTTACCAACCATGCCCATTTTTTATCTCACTTCTTATTATGAATTTGTTATATACACTTAGAAATAAATCTGTAAAAATAGCAGAAAAAGTTACTAAAAATTAGTTAAAAATGATGCTGCAGAAAAAACGGCTAAAATTAGCAGATTTTTTACTAAATACTAGTAAAATGAGAAGAGCAAAATTAAAACTGTTAAATTTGCAGAATTTTAGTTATATTTAGGCTTACTTTTAGTTAATTGAAAATAGCCAATTGTACTGTAAAATCTGCAGAAAATTTTGCTAAATATTTGTAGACTAAAAATAGCAAAAATAAACTGTTAAATTTTCAAAATGTTTGCTATTTTTAAGCTAAATTTAGTTGAATGCAAATAGCAGTTTATTCTGCTGAAATCAGCAAAAATATTTGCTAAAAAATTGTAAACTGCTGTTTTCAAAAGGTTCGATTTTTATTTGCATTTAAAAAAAAATCAAAAAAAAAACTTTGAAAATTTTAAATTTTTTGGTGATTTTTAGGCTACTAATTATTTAGTAAAATTTTTTCCTGATTTTAGCAGGTTAATTTGCTATTCTCCATTTACAAAACTTTAGCTCAAATATAACTAAAATTCTGTATATTTAACAGTTTTGTTTCTGCTGTTCCTATATTACTAATATGTAGCAAAAATAATATGCTAATTTAGCAGTTTTTTCTACAGCATCATTTTTAACAAATTTTTAGTAGTTTTAACTAAATTTTTTACAGACTTTTTTCTATAAGTGTAACAATGGATATTCACTACAGAAACTTTTATTTCCAACTGATTTTGCTCAAATTTGGTACACATGATCCTTTTATCCTATGCCACGTCGGGATATAATTTTCGTTGACCATGCCCGTTTTTACGCCCACTTTTTTAAATTGTGAATTTGTCATAAATTTTAATTTATGAATTTGCTATATAAAAATGGATATTCGCTATGGAAATTTTTATTTTAAAACGGATTTTACTCAAATTTAGTTAGTAGGTATGATCCTTATATTCCAGGCCAGGTCACCGCATAGTTTTCATTGACCACTCCAACTTTTGCCCCTTTTTTAATATAAGAGTTTTTTGTGATCCGTTTTGGATTTTTACTATAAAAATAATTATTTTTTAATGGATATTGTCGTAATTTTGTATTAATAATTGTCTAGTTCGGTCACCGATGGTTAAAACTTGAATGAAAATATTGATGACCACTAAAATTGGTATTAATTTAACCAATTATTTAGCCAATTTAAACAGTGGTTAAACAATAGTTTTGTTTTATTTTTAATTGCCTGACTGTTCACCGTCGGTAATAAAAATGCTGTCTATTGATTTCAATTCAATGATAATTTATTCTGCACGAGGTGCTTGTACTTCATCAAACTTGCAAGAATAAAAAGAAAATAGGCTAAGCCGGAACTTCTAAATTCGAAAGATGGCTAAGCTCTTATACTAAGAAATAGATTTTACCCCATATTTACAATGTAATTCATGGGATTCTATTATAATATAATACACTCGTATTAAAAATAATAATTCACCAGGAATTTTCTTATTTATAAATGGATTAAGTAAATTCAAGAAAACAAAAAAGATAAGAGAGAGAGGCCACAGTTGCTAGCACTCTTCAATTTATATTATATAGTTTCATTTATTGTATTATATAATATTAATAAAAATAAAAAAAAAAAATAAATAACAGAAACTATTTAAATATTGGTTAAGTACCCAGCAAAACCTTCTATTACCAGGTAAAGGGAAATGTAATAAGAAACCAAAAATTGTAACTACTTACACTTTGGTCGCATAACACATTATTTTAACATGGGGGTGTCATTGGGGGTAAATGGTTGCCTAAGTCGTACCGGTATAGCATAAAATAAGTGATTACGAAGGAAGTACCGAAATAAGTTGTTACTTGTAATATTAAATTCACTAGTTAGCTAAAATAAGTACATAATTTTATAGAGTGAAGTAAGTCATTACACATTAGTATATATTTCTTTGGTTACATATAGGAAATAAAATAAGACGTTACCAGTAATGACTTTGTTTAAAAGTACACCGATCCGAGCAGTGTAATTAGATTCTAAATTTTTACTAAATCATACTTTCGTATAATAAGTAGTTATATTATGCAATACCAATAACTTATTGTTTTTACCCTTAATAATAAGTTATTATAAAACACAATATCCGTAATATATTATTTTAAAGGCTCCAAATAAATAGTGATATATCTACATAACGGTAACTCATTATTTCATACCTCCCACTTAAGTATTGATGTATCACAATATTAGTAACGTATTACTTTAGGTTTCTAAGTAAAACCAAGGGTAAAGGGGTACCCATTGCCAGGCAATGCGTGAAAAAGGTCAAACCCATTACCAAGGTTTTGCTGGGTATTTCGACTTAATAATAATTATTAATTATAATCGCCAATTCCAAGTTCGTTATTAATTTTCAAATTATCACGTTTGTCATAATCATGTACGTTTGTCATAATCCTCTTCATTTTTTTTTACTGCTTTTCAAATATTGCTGCAATATGATGCAGAAAGTGTACAATTCTCATAATCATTTCAATAGTTCAGTTCTAATCATTTTGTTTTCAGATTTTTGGCAACAAAATGGCTATGGTTCACGCCGAAATGGGTACAATAGTGAAGAGTGCATCGGTGGCGGCGGGCATAGTGTCATCAGAATCTACACCATCAGAATAATATCTACAGTCAGAATGATATATTAAGCAATTTCTTACCAATGTGACTTTAAAGTCACATCAACTTTTAAGAGCCTATAAATTTTGATAGGAAGACGATATTACAATGTCGTAAAGGGAATGTGATACTTTGAGGCCTTTTCTATAAACGATATTAAAAAAAATTACAAAAATTTCACTTAAAGGGTTGTCATATAATGATTTGAAAAAAAAAAATTTGTTTGAGTTATTTAAAAGCACTTTTTCAAAAAATATTTAAAAATATAAGGAAGAGCTGCGTAATAAAAGTGATATGTTGATTTCGAGAAAAACGTGTAAAAAATATTTAAGGGAAATAAGTTCTGAGTTCAGTTTGTACTTTAAAAAATAAATTGACTGATCTTATCAAGGGTTATTCGTTTTTGTAAAATTGTAAATATGTAGAAAATTAATCCGCTTTTGTTTGTTATATTAATTAAAAATGCGTTATTTCCTCTCAACTGCCAAACTGTATCTGAGCATTTAGTGTTTCCAAATACATAGCAATTTTTAAAAACCTCTAAATATTATTTTTTTTTAAAAGTTATTAAAAATATTGCAAAAGAAATAATTTAAATTTTTTTGATATTTTTTTACATAAAATTTTATGTGTGATAGATTTGGTTCGGCTCAAGGTCATATAGTTAAAAATAAAAATCAAGTTTTGCATTTTATTATCAAAATATAAAAATTTAATTTTTGAAAAAATACTAACCATTTAAGTGTGTACGGAGCGTCGAAATTTCAATTTGAATCACTTATACCACCACCACAGGGCGCGACTTAGCCATAAAAATTAGAAAAATTCTTAATACTAAACTGGACTAATCTTCTACCAAGTTTTGTCAAAAAATTCTCACAGAATCCGTGCTTGGTATGAAACAGGTTAATCTTGTTCAAATCTTAAGACACAAAAAAAAAAGATTTTTTCAATCATATTATTAATTTTTTAGTGTTTAAGGCAGAAGACTTTGAATCCCGGGCAAGGCCGGTTACAAATAGCTAGTTATATATAAGTTCGTTTTTTCAAATTTTATATCTATAACTGCTTGTAAAAAACGACTATCCGTACTTAACCGACTTTTATTTTAAAAAATAATAAAATTTAAACATTTGGGGTCGCCCTTGTACAGAAGTTGTTTTCATACAAGAACTTCGCTGGAACGCGAAATGGAGCAATTATCTTGTGTGTCCTGCTCTACCTTTACTAACAAATGCATAACTCATATGTTAGCTTTTGTTGTTTTTCATATTTTATGAAATAAAAAATACTAAAATTTCAAATATTTTTATGACCAGTATTTTTGTTTACATTTGAAAGAGAAAAGCCAAGAATTTTTAAAACTTGGTAGCATTTTTATAACATCTTAATTTTTAAGAAGCTAAATTTATACCTACTTAATAGTTTTATAAATACTTAAATTTGTATGGAATATTTATACAAATTTCGAAAAAGCAAACCTTATAAAAAATGTTCCCAAAAATATTGTTACTGGAACAAAAACTTTCATAATACTCTCCGTTCAAGCAAAATGTCATGTTTATTTATTTATTTTCTCCCTCTCTTCTTCTAATCAAGATAAAATATGTAATGTACCTACTACTTCCTTCTTTTTTCTTCAGTATATTTATTTCGTAGTGCACTTACCTTGTAACACATGTACTCGTATACTAGCAATTTCAGTATTTGATGGATAACATGAATATTTTCCAGAATCTAAAAGAGCTGCATCATCAATTAGCAAAATTGATTTTGTTTCTTCAGATTTAATGGTCTTAAATTTTAGACGTCCACCTGAGTTTTCTTCACTTAAAACCTAAAACGAAAAGTGAAAAAGAGGTGAACATATAAAAGATGTTTAAATATAATGGCTGGAATATTAACATTAATGAAAGGACATAATAAAAGAAAATACTTAATGATATATAATTTTAAATTTTACAAAAAAATTAAAAATTATAGTAAATTTTTTACTTATATGTGATGAATATCATATCCGTTATATTACTCTAACATTACTCCAATTTTGTTTGCTGCCGTAGTAGTTGTTAATTTTGCTTGCATGTTTAAAGATAATTTGATACGAAAAGCAAGCACGTTTAGGTGCGGTGTATCAATTTTCATACTCACTAAACTTAATGTAATTTAAATTTTCAACGATTCTCTACTATCAAAACAAAATAATACGCTTTATATGATTGCATGCGAAATAAGAATGTACAATATTGCTGTGTGGTTTTGGTAACTAAGGTGTCCCTTAAATTACAAAGTGACGATTGTCAGTTTTGTTTCATAACTCTTAATATAGGAAAGAAACTATTTCTGTAACATTTTTATAATCAGTTCCCAACAACATTTACTCTACAACTGCTTCCACTAGAATTGATTCCACTAGAGTGATTACGGATCCCTTTACCCGGAATCTAATGTTAGGAGGTATAACTGAATGAGAATTACTTACAACTGCAACAACTTAAGCGTAATTGTTTAAGGCAGTAACCAAACCAAATGGAAATTAAAGTAACCCCTTCCCTGGTATGACGCTGTTAATTCGTTCTAAGGAAACACCACATTATATCAAAACTGCGTTATTCAAACTCTATAATTATACCCTACACCACTATGTGGTCAGGGTATTATAAGTTTGTGCTGATGTTTGTAACACCAAAAAATATTGGTCGTAGACCCACCTTATAGTATACCGATCGGTTCAGAATTTTTTTTTATTTCGATTTAACGATGTCCGTCTGTCCATCCGTCCGTCCGTCTGTCTGTCTGTCCATGCAATCTTGTGCGCACTCTACAGGTCGCAACTATTAAGATATTTTGATGAAATTTGGTACGCAGACCTATGTTGGTCCAAGGACGAACAAGTTTGATTTTGGTGAACATCGGTCCATGTTTAGACCTAGTGCCCATATAAGGGTCCTACCAAAATTATATTATTTATACGCTGCAGATCGTAAATATTAAGATATTTTGACGAAATTTGGTACACAGACCTATATTAGCCCAATAACGCAGCCTATTGATTTTGGTGAACATCGGTCTATGTTTAGACCTAGTGCCCATATAAGGCTCCTACCAAAATTATACTGTTTATACGCTGCAGGTCGTAAATATTAAGATATTTTGATGAAATTTGGTACACAGACCTATATTGGCCCAATAACGCAGACTATTGATTTTGGTGAACATCGGTCTATGTTTAGACCTAGTGCCCATATAAGGGTCCTACCAAAATTATACTGTTTATACGCTGCAGGTCGTAAATATTAAGATATTTTGATGAAATTTGGTACACAGACCTACATTGGCCCAATAACGCAGCCTATTGATTGTGGTGAACATCGGTCCATGTTTAGACCTAGTGCCCATATAAGGGTCCTACCAAAATTAAAATGTTTATACGCTGCAGGTCGCAAATATTAAGATATTTTGATGAAATTTGGTACACAGACCTATATTGGCCCAATAACGCAGCCTATTGATTTTGGTGAACATCGGTCTATGTTTAATCCTAGTGCCCATATAAGGGTCCTACCAAAATTATACTGCTTATACGCTGCAGGTCGCAAATATTAAGATATTTTAATGAAATTTGGTACATAGACCTATGTTGGCCCAAGGACGAAGCCTATTGATTTTGGTGAACATCGGTCCATGTTTAGAACTAGTGCCCATATAAGGGTCCCCCCAAAATTGGCTTGGTTACAAACTGCAGGTCGCAAATATTAAGATATTTTAATGAAATTTGGTGCGCTGACTCACATTATAGAAAATTTTGACATAAGCCCCATTTTAACCCATTCGAATTTCGGATCCAAACAATACACCAGACTGGTGTAGGGTATTGTATAGTCGGCATGCCCGACGTTAACCTTTTTACTCGTTTTTTTAACATGCTTTAAGCACCAATTACAGAAAAAACACTATATACGAGGGAAAAGTCAGAGTTTCAAGAAAAAAGCATGTTAAGCATGTTAATCGTTTTCCCGGGAAAAACTGTAATAAGCCGTCCACTATAATTACATCTTATTTGATAAGTTCCCATATATTACCACAAACAATTATATCCGAAAATAGGTCATCTGCGTATGTCTAATTATATCAAATTAGCTATAATGTGATACAAACCTTTAAAAAGTGATATTATACCATTGAAAGCGGGATGTTTGGTAAGGTTAAGTACGCTAATAGAAAAAAGATTGTAAAAACGTGCGATAAAACTGCTAAAAAGTAATTAAAAATTACCTTCTGAAAAAAAATGCTGACATTAGCCGATTTTCTTTACTAAATATTAGTAAGATAAGAACAGCAATAATAAAGCTGTTGTAGTTAAATTTGAGCTAAATTTTAGTTACCGTATTAAAAAAATTAATGAGGTACAACATACAATCATATCTTTTTTTGATGCCGTCCAAAATAAAATTTTATCCGAAAAATGGTGGATCGTATTGCATTAATTTAGATCCACCTTGTATCTAATATGATGAAATAAGATCCCAAAAATGGGTTTATCTAATCATATAAAATTGGATGTGACATAATGATAATCAAAAACTAATTTCAATAGAATGGACCATTTAATGCAATCTGAGCGATATCTGAATGAATTATTTTTATCTAATGGTATCAAATAAAATGTAACTTTTTGTATTAAATCTAATTTTATATAAAATTACATAAACCCATTTTTCGGATCGTAATTGATCATATTAGATCCAAGGAGGATCTAAATTAATACAGAACGATCCACCATTTTTCGGATCAAACTGTATTTTAGGCTATATTAAAAAAAGATATGTTTGTATTTTATAACGTCTAACTTTTTTTACTCAGGTAATTAAAAAAACAAACAAAAAAAATTTGCCCACGAATTTTTCTGAATAAGTGAAATTGCTTTACATTTTTTATAATGCGAATAGAAATGCTGAATAGATTGTTATTATATTTATACTGTTCTTATCTTACTAGTATTTTGCAATATAAATCTGCTAATTTCTGCAATTTCTTCTAAAAGGTGATTTTTAATTAATAAACCTATAAAATTATTTTTAAAGATTTGTTTCTATGAGTGTATGAATGATATTTTAATGTATCTAAATATTTTACAAAATTTAAGTGCTTCAAAGAAAATTACATAAAAGTAGATTTTAGATCCTTATGGGGTCCGTAAAACTTGTACATTCCCTGACATTATTATACTAAAATGAAAAGTAATTTTTTTTTTAGAATTCAAGCTTACGATAAAAATGTCTGTTAAGTGCTTCCTTATAATATTGAGCCACGAAGGACTGTTTTCAAGGTTAAGGTTTAAATAACGAACTGGAATTGTTTCGATTCATATTCTTGTGTGTATAGGAGTCGAATATACTTTAAAAGACTTTTAGAGGAAATTTGTTCGAAAAGTTGATTTTTTGATCAGTGTAATTTTCTTGATAGTATATTTATTTTGTTATCGCTATTTTTTATGTTATTTATATTTCAAAAATCTATTCTTATTTTTTTAATATTATAACTACTTTTTTAATCTAATTCAATTCTTTTTATTATTTTAGAATTAATAAAGTGATGCACGATGGTTCGCATTTTCCCATGCATACACGCAGGAAAAGACGTTTTTGTATATGTTTAGAGGTAATTGTATATATGTTTACATACTACCATATACAGTGGTGGCCAAAAATTTAACACAATTCAAGTTTTTTCTAATTTTATTGTTGTTTCCTTTATTTTTAAAGATCAAAATAGAGCGAAATTCGCCACGAATGGCAAGGAGATGGTTCAGAAAAATGTACAGACTTTTAACGTTATGTTTGTTTTCTCATTTTGTCACTTGTTTTAAGTGGGCGTGGCTTTTAACGAAAAATTTGCGATATCAACCTTTTATAAAATTACATAGTAAAATTTAGGCGGTACTGATCGGTTCTGTACAAACTGTATATTTTTGGAAATCCTATAAAATTTCCTTAAGTCCAGCATTATTTTTGTCTACAAATAGTCACCAGACTTAAAATTGCACCATTTTAAACATGACCAATTTTTCTTCGCTTTTAGCGATTTTAAAAGAAAGTTAACAACACTGAAATTTTAACATGAAATGCTTTTTACTATAACGTAAAAAAATCTTGACTCATTTATTACATTGTGGTAAGAAAAGCATAAAACAATTCTCATTAAAATTTCAGTGCTGTTAACTTTATTAAAAATCGCAAAAAACAAAGAAAAATTTTAACAAATTGAAAGTGTAGCAAGATGCAAGATGTATTAATTTTACTTTTTAGGTTTTTTCATTAAAATATAGAGAAACTTGGAAAGTTAAATAAATATGCCTACTGTTTGGCATATATTAATAATTGTTTTTTAACTAAATATATTATTTGTATATTTGCATCGAAACATAATTTATTTATGACGCACATATTTTATATTTGCCGACAAATATATATATATTTGTCGATAGCGCCCTTTCATTTTATCCAAACATTTATATATTTGCAGGCAAAAATATATATATTTGCATGCAAATATATATTGTTTCTAGTAAAACCTCCACGAATATGTTTAACAGTTTCTCCAAATATTTATATATTACCAGCAATAATATGTTTGGGACAGACCGCTTTTTTTCAGCGTGTATGTGAACACAATTTTTACTTCGGTTTACCTGAGAGAAAAGTCCGCATTACAAAAAAATAAACTATAACTTCCAGCAAACCTCGTTATACGAAGGATGGGTGTACTTGTATATGGTATGCAGTAAAAATCCTTTTGGGGTTTGTCCCACCTCATTCAATATTTTTTTTTAACCACACGGAGGAAAAAGACGTTTTTATATATGTTTGGAGGTAATCAATGTATATTTACAAACTACCATATACGTATTTGCAGTGTGCTTCCAATTATATTGTTTTTATAGTTACTATACATATATTTCCCGGTAATAATTTTATTTGTGGACACAATTAACATATATTTGGAAAAACGGCGAATTTTCATTCTTGATACATATAAAGTTGTATGTAGCCATTATAACTTTTGTATTTGGTAATAATCGTTTAGTTTAGCTAGACTGCATCTAGTCAGAAAATTTAGTGATATTTTTCCTTTATTTATTAATTTTATTGTGAAAGATATGAAAAAATAAAATAAATTAGTATAAATAAAACATAAAATTGTTGTTAAATATTTAATTGTGTATATTAAAGTATTAACTTATTATAAGAGTTTTTAATTAATATTTGTTAATAAAAATAAATAAAAAATAAATGAAGAGATTGTAGTTATTGTTTTTCAATGAATGTATTAGATGTGAAATTCAATGTGATTTATAATATATTTAGTATTAAATAATCGCCAAACAGTAGATGTATTAATTTTACTTTTTATGTTTTTCCATTAAAATATAGAGAAATTTGGAGAGTAGAATAAATACGCCTATTGTTTGGCATATATTAATAATTGCTTTATAACTAAATATATTATTTATATATAGTATTTGCATGGAAACATAATTTGTTTATGACACACATATTATATGTTTGCTGCCAAACATATAATATTTGTCGATAGCGTCATTTCATTTCATCCAAACATTATATATTTACAGGCAAACATAATATATTTGCTTGCAAAAATAATATATTTGCATGCAAATATATATTGTTTCTAGTAAAAACGAATATGTTTAACAATTTCTCCAAATATATATACCAGCAAAAAAATGTTTGGGACGGGCCGTTTTTTTTCAGCGTGCAAACACTTTCCAGTGCAGAGTTGACGCATATACATTGTCGTAGCCCCCATACCTTCTGTGGCACCGGAATTTTTAAAAGTTTTAATACACTTTTATTTTAATAAAATACCAAATAACTTTTATCTTTTTATTGCAATTTAAAAATAATTTGCATTCTGTAAGTTTTTTTTTTTTGAAAAAGAGTTTGAAGACGCCTTTTGTGAGAATAAGTATATTGGAAAATACTATAAAGCTAGTTTACTGTACACAGAGAATAAAATCGATGTGAAAACCTAATTTTTAGCCAACCGTATTTAGGTAGCTACGTCAAATGGCGCTTTTATTTTTTCGGATAACAGAGGACGATACAATTTTTTTTTATCTTACTCTCATAATATTCAATTTCTTCTTACTTCCTTTATAGTTATATCCATCGTATTACAACTGCATATTTAAATCGACCAAATTTGTTTACAATTTGTATCACATTAAATAGTATTTTGTTTCAGTATTTCGAATTCATTTTTAAAATAATATAATAATGTAAAACACTAATTCCAATTTTATGTGGATCCAAAAAAATGTAGTTTTGAGTTATTGACCGGGCTACCCGTGGAAATATTTATTTGGTTGTAAAACTTCGTCCCCAAAAAAATAGGATAACCGGGTATCGGGAAGGCGTCCCACATCGGCCCTGAAGTTTGGAACACGGATTATAAAGGGGAAAATATAACTTTTTGTGTATTTTCTCAAAAAATTGAGGGTTAGTTTTCTAAAATTAAATCAAGAATATTATGTTTAGATCTAGAGAAATGATATCAAAAAATTTCCATTCAGCAATATCTGTTATATTAATACCCCAGTGTAGAAAATCATTACCAGATATGTGGTTATGTAACTACATACTTGGTAATGGTAACTAGTTACTTTTGTTATTACATTTCTTATTACTTTTATATGGCGATGTCGCGAAAAATAATGAGTTGTCGTTACACACCAGCACACGAAAAATCAAAAAATATATCGTTACCTATGTGCTTACCAGTACTGACAAAAATAATGAGTCTAATAATAGATTTTCTAAAAAATAAATTATATAAAAAAAAATATTTTTTATTGTATTTTTTTTTTTTTAATAAAATTTGCTGGTGCGGGAATCGAACCTTTGTCTACAGATTGACAGTCAAAAGCTCTACCATCTGAGCTATATCGACATATAATATTTAATAGATAAAAACATAATTGACCTGCTGCACACAAGTAAGCTTACTCGCCAACGTACAAAAAATCAAAAAATATGTGCTTACATATATCCTTACCAGTGTTTAAAAAATATTGAGTCTAAAAATAGATTTCAAAAAATTTCCAAAAAAAATCTAAAAAATGATTTTCTATTTGAAATAATGATAAAAATAAGTCATTATCAGTAACTTATTATTATATGTTTTAAAATAATACAGAAGGTAAGTGGGTGTCATTACTGGTAGTCCAAAAAATAATGATATGTCATTACCGTTTCTACACTGGGACGTTTAAAAAAATTTAATTTTCCTAAAATTTGACTTTTGACCTTACACAAGGGCAACTTAGTTTATTTCTATTTTGCCCTAATTTTCATGATTGAAGTATTTATTTAATTAATATTTTTGTTTTTGTCCAATTTAATAAAGGGTTTTTCAACAGGGACGCTACAAAAGTAGAAAGACAGTGACAGCAAAGGACGCCATATTTCTTGCCACTCTTTTGACATTTCTCTTCAGTAAGGTTTGCCATTTCATGATGGAAAGATATACGAGCCAGCAACGAGTCGAAATTATTAAAATTTACTACCGAAATTCAACGTTAAGAGCGCTGCGTACAATTTATGGTCGTCATAATCGTCCTAGCAGATCAACAATTGAGCGTCTAGTGGAAAAATTTGTATCCACAGGCACAGTACAAAATGTTCCCGTACCAGTGAGACAAAGAAGTGCCCGTAGTGTCGAGAATATTGCTGCCGCTGAGGCTTCAGTTGAAGAAAGCCCAAATGTGTCTCTTACACGTCGTTCTCAAGCGTTGGGCATCTCTGTGACGTCGTTGTGGCGAATTTTGCGAAAAGATCTTGGCCTACATCCTTACAAGATCAAATTGACGCAAGAACTGAAGCCGCTTGACCACCAGAAGCGTCGTATGTTCGTGAATTGGGCTGAGCAACAACTTGAAAATGATTCGGATTTTCATCGAAAAATCATCTTCAGACAGCAATCCACACATACTCCATGAGTCATCATTGTATCCCGAAATAATTACGGTTTGGTCCGGTTTATGGGCCGACGGCGGCATTGGGCCGTACTTCTTCCGTGATGATCAAGACCGGCACGTTACTGTGAATGGGAATCGCTACCGTTCAATGATAACCGAATATTTTTGGCCCCAATTGGATGATATGGACTTGGAGGACATGTGGTTCCAACAGGACGGCGCCACAAGCCACACAGCGAATGCCACAATCAATTTATTGCAAACCAAGTTTGGAGAACGTGTTATCTCACGAAATGGTCCAGTCGATTGGCCGCCTCGGTCGTGCGATTTGACGCCGTTGGACTATTTCCTATGCCAACAAGCCAGCGGCGATTGATGAACTTCGTATGAATATCGAACGTGAAATTGCAGCAATTTCGGCCGATTTATGCTTGAAAACCGTCGAAAATTGGGTTCAGTGTCTGGACTTCTGCAAGCGTGCCCGTGGTGGCCATGCAAAAGTATGAGTTTTTTCTATCCCTCATACATATCGCAGCGTCCTCCTTCGGTGTTCCCATAGCACTTAACCCCACCGAAGTAAAATAATATAACAGGGCTATGAACTAAAAAGCTTTAACAAAGTTCGCCAACTCACCGTCAGATGGCGCGCAACAACTATTCTAAAGTTCAACATCTCGCGCAATTATAGTGTTGCCAGATTTGAAGCCCTTCATCTTTCACCACCTTTCATATCTGCTCTATCCCCTTTCCAAAGAAAGCAACACGTTAATTAATAGGAAGAATTTCCTGAGTGTTGCTTCTCTAAAAAAAAAAAAAAAAAAAAAAAAAAAAAAAGAGATCGATTTCCATACATAATGGCATCGAACGTACTTTCACAGGAATAAAGAATTTCATTGATATCCAAAACCGTTTTTGTTTTATTTAAAAAAACTTTTGTAGCGCTCTTATTGAAAAACCCTTTATTAAGTTTGAGATTAATAAGGGATTACGCTTGGGCTGTTTGTGGTCAATAAGTCTCTAAAAGATGTAAATAAAACAAATTATTTCCATCCTCTTTGCAACTCGACGTTTCGTTGGTTTTATTTTAACTTCTTCAGGATTTTTTGTTTATTTTTGTAAAATTAATTGTTTTACTTTTAGTAGATTTACATTTTACATTGTCAGGATTATTTTATGATTAAAAATTAAAAAACTGGACTATCACGACACAAATTTAATAATAAATAAAAAAATAAATAATCACGACACCATCAAAAATATCACAGTTTAAATTTCCATATTGCTATCACAAAACTTTACTGTATTTAAAGTTGTGTTGTTTTATTCCGGCCAAAATCATGTGGAATTAGAAGAATAAAAAAAACTTCCTAAAAGCTAAATAAGTCCCAAAAATCGTTGTTTTCTCGAAATCCGCTGAAATAAATACATTTTTTACTAAGGTTAGTATCATACTAAAGACTCTTTAGTATGTTAAAATGTTTTTAGTACGATACTAACCTTAGTAAAAAATGTATTTATTGCCATAACTTTTGCAAATGGAAACTGTTTTGCTTGAAATTTTGCAACAAATGTTTTTAGAGGTGATCCCATATTATACTAAAAGTTGGACTTTGGGGACATCTTGGAAAGCTATGCTACCATATAAAATTTTTAAAAATCGCGATTTTAACGTATAGGCCGCTATAGATGAATACATTTTTTTTATTGAAATAATTTCCTTTTAATTGTTTCCTTACTAAGGAATTACATTTATTGAGGTCGATTGTACATTCGGCGACTAAAGTCGTTGAAATATCAAAAATCAATAAAAACCTATATGGCCACAGGTTCTGTGCTTACATTTTAACACAAAAAATTCATATTAATTGAATTTGAAAAATTTTTATATAGAAAACTGAATGGACAACCGCCAAACTTTAAAGAAATTTAGCGAAAAATCTGTACTATTGATCAAAAATAATGTACGCCATTGCAATCAGCATGTCCGAAATATATAGAACTGATGGTCAAATCTCCATTAATTTTTTTGAGTGTCATGCAGTGTTATTAATAAAAGTTAATTTTTGAATTATTTCATAAATTAAAAATATTAAAAATGCATTAAAAAGTACAATTATATTATATGCATTAAAAAGGCACCAAATATGCATTTGAAGTCAAAATATGCAGAAACATGTTTTTTTTTTTTTGTCAAAATATGCAAAAATATGCAACTACAAATCGATGCCATTTTGTTCTAAATTTGATGATTCGGATACATCCTAGGAAAATTTTCTGTTCCAAAGAATCGGTTGTATTTTTGTTTTAAATCGTCCCAAAAGCAACCACTTCTATAGCTCCAAAGTAGAACCGGTTACCCTGGAATCAGTTCCGGAACTAGTTCCAGAACTGATTTCACGCCAGTCATACTTTCCATATAGCATCGTTGGAACTGCTTCCAGAACCAGTGCCATGGAATCGGTTGCAGTGGAACCAGTTGCAGAATTGGTGTGGTTGGCTACGGAATGTAAAAAATTTTCCTATGATATTAAGTCCATATTAGTTTTGCACTACCGAGAAAAAACATTCTTGCCTTACTTACCCAGGAAAATTTTCTGTTCCAAAGAATCGGTTGTACAATAGCTACTTCCCAGGAAAATTTTTTACAATCGGTAGCCAACCATACGCATTCTACAACTGGTTCCACTGCAACCGATTCCATGGAACTGGTTCCGAAACGAGTTCCTGGGATCCTATATGGAAGGTGTGGGTGACGTAGAATCAATTCCAGAACTAGTTCGAGAACTGATTCTAGAGCAACCGGTTCCACTTTGGAGCTATAGAAGGGGTTGCTTTTGGGACAATTTCAAACAAAAAGAATCGGTGTTAGAATCGACAGTAGAAGGGGTTGTGAATGAAAAGTAGCTATTGTACAACCGATTCTTTGGAACAGAAAATTTTCCTGGGTTTTCATTCACAACCCCTTGTACTGTCGATTCTAACACCGATTCTTTTTGTTTGAAATTGTCCCAAAAGCAACCCCTTCTATGGCTCCAAAGTGGAACCGGTTGCTCTAGAATCAGTTCTGGAACTAGTTCTGGAACTGATTCTACGTCACCCACACCTTCCATATAGGATCCCAGGAACTCGTTCTGGAACCAGTTCCATGGAATCGGTTGCAGTGGAACCAGTTGAAGAATGGGTGTGGTTGGCTACCGATTGTAAAAAATTTTCCTGGGTAGTTACAACTTTTGAACTGAAATAAATTTCGAAAAAATGTTTATACTACCATGTACGTCCCAGGAAAATTTTCCTGGGACGTACAAACAATTGGTTGTAGAATAGCTACCCAGGAAAATTTTCTGTTCCAAAGAATGGGTTGCAGAATAGCTACCCAGGAAAATTTTCTGTTCCAAAGAATCGGTTGTACAATAGCTACTTTTCATTCACAACCCCTTCTACTGTCGATTCTAACACCGATTCTTTTTGTTTGAAATTGTCCCAAAAGCAACCCCTTCTATAGCTCCAAAGTGGAACCGGTTGCTCTAGAATCAGTTCTGGAACTAGTTCTGGAATTGATTCTACGTCACCCATACCTTCCATATAGGATCCCAGGAACTGGTTCCGGAACCAGTTCCATGGAATCGGTTGCAGTGGAACCAGTTGTAGAATGGGTGTAGTTGGCTACCGATTGTAAAAAATTTTCCTGGGTACTTTTCATTCACAACCCCTTCTACTGTCGATTCTAACACCGATTCTTTTTGTTTGAAATTGTCCCAAAAGCAACCCCTTCTATAGCTCCAAAGTGGAACCGGTTTCTCTGGAATCAGTTCTGGAACTAGTTATGGAACTGATTCTACGTCACCCACACCTTCTATATAGGATCCCAGGAACTGGATCCGGAACCAGTTCCATTGAATCGGTTGCAGTGGAACCAGTTGTAGAATGGGTGTGGTTGGCTACCGATTGCAAAATATTTTCCTGGGTACTTTTCCTCTACAACCCCTTCTACTGTCCATTGTAACTCCGATTATTTTTATTTAAAATTGTCCCTAAAACAACCACTTCTGTAGCTCCAAATTGAAACCGGTTGCCATAGAATCAGTTCTGGAACTAGTTCCAGAACTGTTTCTACGTCAGCCACACCTTCCATATGGGAACTGGTTCCGGAAGCAGTTCCATGGAATCGGTTGCATTGGAAACAGTTGCAGAATTCTAGCTCTTTTTGAGAATGTCCCCCAAGTTTGGGGCAGTTTCGCCGATTTGAGTTACTTTGAAAATCATTAGAAAAGTAATCTCTATATATAAAAGAATAACGTGACTGACTGACTGACTGACTCAACATCGCCCAGCCCAAACCGCTGAAGCTAGGAAGTTGAAATTTAGTATGTAGGTTCCTCTTTCGGGGTAGACGCCCGCTAAGACGGGATTTCTGGAAATTCCTACCGGAACGGGAAAAAAGGGGGAAAGTGTCCCCCTTGACGGCCTGCCAAAACCCCTTTGGCTAGAAAGCTGAAATTTAAGATATGTGTTCCTTGGAGTAGGGGCTAACTTTTCCGGAAAGTACTTTCTAGAATTTTGGACAGGGACGTTGTAAAAATGGGGGTCAAAAAGGGGAAAAAGGCCCCCCTTGACGGCCTGCCCAAACCGCAGGAGGTAGGAAGTTGAAATTTGATATAAAGGTTCCACCACTATCGTAGACATCCACCAAGACGGGAGTTTTGTAAATTTTTACAGGGACGGGAAAAAAGTCTCCCCCTTGACGGCCTGCTCAAACTGCTGGAGCTATGAAGTTGAAATTTGGTATGTAGGTTCCTCGACCGGTGTAGACGTCGGTTGAGACGGCATTTTTGGAAATTCTTATCGGGAGGGGCAAAAAGGGGACAAAAAAGTACCTTTTTCCAAAAAAGTACCTTTTTCCAAAAAAGTACCTTTTTCCAAAAAAGTACCTTTTTCCAAAAAAGTACCTTTTCCCAAAAAAGTACCTTTTCCCAAAAAAAGAACCTTTTTCCCAAAAAAGTACCTTTTTACAAAAAAAGTACCTTTTTCCAAAAAAAAGTACCTTTTTCCAAAAAAAGTACCTTTTTCCAAAAAAAGTACCTTTTTCCGAAAAAAGTACCTTTTTCCGAAAAAGTACCTTTTTCCAAAAAAAAGTACCTTTTTCCAAAAAAAGTACCTTTTTTCAAAAAAAGTACCTTTTTCCAAAAAAAGTACCTTTTTCCAAAAAAAGTACCTTTTCCCGAAAAAAGTACCTTTTCCCGAAAAAAGTACCTTTTCCCAAAAAAGTACCTTTTTCCAAAAAAAGTACCTTTTTCCAAAAAAAGTAACTTTTTCCAAAAAAAGTACCTTTTTCCAAAAAAAGTACTTTTTTCCAAAAAAAAATCCTTTTTCAAAAAAAGTACCTTTTTCCAAAAAAAGTACCTTTTTCCAAAAAATGTACCTTTTTCTAAAAAAATGTACCTTTTCCAAAAAAAAGTACCTTTTCCAAAAAAAGTACCTTTTCCCAAAAAACATACATTTTTCCAAAAAAATACCTTTTTCAAAAAAAGTACCTTTTCCAAAAAAAAGTACCTTTTTCTAAAAAAATGTTCCTTTTCCCAAAAAACATAAATTTTTTCAAAAAAAGTACCTTTCCCAAAAAAAGTACCTTTTCCCAAAAAAAAGACCTTTTTCTAAAAAAAATTTTCCTTTTCCAAAAGAAGTACGTTTTCCAAAAAAAGTGCCTTTTTCCAAAAAACATACATTTTTACAACAAAAAAACACCTTTTAAAAAAAAATACCTTTTCCAAAAAAAGTACAAATAAAGTACTTTGTAAAAACAAAGTATCTTTTTCCAAAAAATTTCGTTTTTCCAAAAAGTACCATTTAAAATAATATATAATTTCAAAAAAACTACTTTTTTTCCTCCCCCCACGGATATCTCCACTAAAACAAGGTTTCTTGATATTGGCGGTTTCTTGATATAGACGGGATTTTTGGAAATTCCTACCGGAACGGGCAAAAAGGGGAAAAGTCTCCCCATAAACAGTCTCACAAATTGGAAAAGTGCCTGCCCAAACCACTGGAGGTAAGAAGTTGAAATTTGGTATAAAGGTTCCTCCACTGTAGTAGACATCGACTAAGTTTGTATTTTTGGAATTCCCTACAGGATATCCCAAAAGGAAACTCGGTATGTGAGTTCCTCCTTCTGTGTAGGCGTCCGCTTAGACGGAATTTTTGAAATTCCTATCGGGAGGGGAAATAAGGTAAAAGTCTCCTCCTGACGGCTTGCCCAATCCCTTTTGGCCAACCTAAAATTTTAAATATTTATTCCTTGGAGTAGGACTAACTCACCGGCAACGTAATTTTTCTATTTTGGAACAGGAACATAGTAAAAATGGTGGTTGAAAGGGAAAAATGTCCCCACTAACGGCCTGCCCAAACCGCTTAGGCAATGCAGTTGAAATTTGGTATGAATGTTCCTCATCCATCGCAGATAAATTCCTAAAGGGAGGGGCAAAAAGAAGAAAAGCCTCACCTTGGGGGCCGGTAAAAACCCCTTCGGCTAGAAACCTGAAGCTTAAAATGTGGGTCCCTGGAGTAAGGGCTAACTTATTACAAAGATACTTTTTTGAATTTTGGACAGGGTCGTTATAAAATGGGGGCTCAAAAAGGGAAAGTTGCCCCTTAACGACCTGTCCAAACTGCTGGAACTAGAAAGCTGAAATTCGGTACTTAGGTTCCTCTTCCAGCCTAATTCCAACCGGGAGGGACAAAAAAAGAAAAAGTGTCCCCCTTGACAGCCTGCTCAAACTGCTGGAACTAGGAAGCTTAAATTCCCTGTCGATGGATTTTCGGAAATTCCTACCGAGAGGGGCACAAATAGTAAAAGTTGGCTAGAAACCTGAAATGTAAAACATATGTTACATATGTATGGGCTCACTTACCGGGAAGTTGCTTTTTGGACAGGGACATTGCAAAAATGGGGATTAATGAAGCGAAAAGTGCCGCTTAAAGTCCTGCCCAAACCGCTGGTGGTTGGAAGTTGAAATTTGGTATTAAAGTTCCTCCTCTATTGTAGACATCCGCTAAGATGAGATTTTTGGAAATTTCTACAGGTAGGGTCAAAAACAGGAAAAGTCTCCCCCTTAACGGCATGGCCAAACTGCTGGAACAAGGGAGCTTAAATTCGGTATTTGGGTTCCTTCTCCAACGTTGACGTCCCCTAAGATGGTATATTTGGAAATTAATACCGGGAGGGGTGAAAAGGGAAAAAACTTCCCCCTTGACGGCCTGGCCGAACTGCTGGATATAGAGACCTAAAATTATGTATGTAGTAGGTTCCTCCTCCAACGTAGACGTCCTCTAAGACGGAATTTTTGGAAATTCCTACCGGGAGGGGTAAAAACGGAATAATTCTCCCCCTTGATGGCCTAACCGAACCCTTCGGCTAGAAACCTGTAATATATAATATGTTTTCCTTGGAGTATGGGCTAACTTATCGACAAGGCATTTCTAGGACTTTGGACAGGAACGTGGTAAAAATGGTGGTTCAAAAGGGGAAAATTGCCCTCCCCCCCCCCCCCCCCCTTAACGTCTGCGTCTTTAGCTAGAAACCTAAAACTTAAAGAACAAATGTATATGAAACACTAAAATTAAGAAACTAAATAGGAAACGAGTGGAAATGAAACACTACACAAGTGGAATGAAATGGATATAAACGTTGAACGAGTGGAATTGAAATTATAGACAATGCAAATGGATTGGAAGACGGAATTACCTGTTTAAACACTAGCCACGGAATATGAAACTTATGTAGCATTGAAACATACTCTCCAAAAAGTTAAACAAATTTTCTAAAAGAGAAAACACCTTAGAAAAGGAATTGAACTTATATATTCCGATATTTAAACTTCATGTAACGAAGCACCGGTGGAAGAAACCGACGCAGTAAATTTTCCAACTGAATTTGTGAATTTACTTGAATTGCCAGGTCTACCTTTACATAAACTGGAATTAAAAAAAAAACTTTAAGACACGCTAACAACGTAGCGGGCTTTGCCCGCTATTTTTAATATTATAAAATGCTTTCCAACCCTGCTTTACGTTATTTGTTTTTATTCAAAAAACAAATGAACAAAACTACTTACGGGTCTATCTACCTAAGTTCGCACTTTACCAAATTATCTTAACATACACATGTATATTGCAATTTATTATGGATTCATTACTAACAATCCACTTTCATGAGAAAAAGTGATCAAATATTTATTTTAAACCCATTGTTGTGCAGATTTATTTATTTGTGGTGGCTGGGTGAAGGCTTTTATTATAAAAACTGTACTTTAAATAAAAAGCGAATTTAAAAAAAATTGGTGGGGGGCACGCTAACAACGTAGCGGGCTGCGCCCGCTAGTTATAATATATTGAAACATATTGTTTAACTTTTTTTTATCGATCAATAAAAAACAAACCAGAAAACAATATGTATCGTCTGTAGGAGTTGTGATTTTCAGTCAAATATTTTATTTATAGAGTTCTGTTTTTAGAAAAAACAATTTAAATAATTTCGTAGTTTTCTGTTTTAAAACAAAAAATTCAAATATTTTCGGTTTTTTTTTTGTTAAAAGAGTTTCTTTATATACAAAATTATTTCAATTCAAAATACGAGAAATTCTTTACTCATATACACAAACATAGCCAATAAAAAATACGAACATGTGTGTTGTGTAGTGTTTTGAAAATTAAACAAAAAAAAAACTTTCAAATATGAAAAAACAAACCACAAAATCGTTTTTTTTATGTTTTGTCAGTTAAAAATTGATGATTGTTTTAATAGACTTTTCAATTATTTTTATTTCTTTTATGGATTGTTTAAACAATGTTTGAAAATAAATAGCAAAACGATTTGAATATAATGAAAAAATCAGTAGTCCTTTTTTGAATTGTGTTTTCAAATAATTTAATATATATTTTAGGTTGTTTTTAAGGATAAAATATTGTGAGTGTATTTAAGAAATGACAGTGCTTGGAAAAAAAAACGGCGAAGTATCCCCCTTTTCCCTACTGATATTCTGTTATATTGTTCTTATTTTTAAAGAGTTGAAAGTCATGTAACCAATGAATTACACTCAAAAAAATAAGTTAGTAGAAAAGTTAGTAAAACGTCTTGCATATCAAATGTACTAGTTTTCAGCAATTTTTTTGCTGAACTTCCGTTTTCAGAAAAAGTTTTAGTTATATTTTTTTAGCACTAAACTAATTTTGAACTAAAGTTTTACTAATTTATTTTGCTACAAAAATTGTGCTGATAACCGCATTTATAGCGTGCACGACAACCAGATAGACAATATTATGATGTCGCAGCTTGACTTAATGTAGTACACTAATAGAAAAAAGTCCGTAAAAAATTAGTTAAAACTATTAAAAATTAGTTAAAAATTATGCTGCAGAAAAGAACTGCTAAATTAGCAGATTATTTTTGCTATATATTAGTAATATAGGCACAGCAAAAATAAAATTTTGAAATATACAGAATTTTAATTATATTTGAGCTAAATTTTTGCAAATGGAGAATAGCAAATTAACCTGCTAAAATCAGCAAAAAATTTGCTAAATATTTAGTAGCCTTAAATCTCACCAAAAAATTTAAAATTTTCGAAGTTTTTTTTGATTTTTTTTTATAACTGCAAATAAAAATCGTGCCTTTTGAAAACAGCAGTTTACAATTTTTTAGCAAATATTTCTGCTGATTTTAGCAGAACAGACTGCTATTTGCATTCAACTAAATGCAGCTAAAAAATAACAAAAATTTTGTAGATATAACAGTGTCTTTTTCCTATTTTTAGTCTACTAATATTAAGCAAAATTTTCTGTAGATTTACAGTAAATTTCAATTAACTAAAAGTTAGCTTTAATATAACTTAAATTCTGCGAATTTTAATTTTGATGTTCTTATTTTACTAGTGTTTGGCAAAAAATTAGATAATTTAACAGGTTTTTCTGCAGCATCACTATAAACTAATTTTTAGTTACTTTTGCTGATACACTAAACGTTCTATAATTGTCATACACTTTAAGTATCATAATTCTATAAATGTCACCCTCCAAAAACGCCGGAAAATTAAATAAAAAATTTTAATTATTATTTTGATAATCTTTTCAAAAGTCTAATAATGAATTTACATTTTTAAAATAATCACTAGATTTTCTTTTGAAATTCAATTCAAAATCTATATCGTTTACATTAGAATATTTGACAGATGGGATTTCGATAAAAATAACCGAAATTAAAAGATTTTCTAAAAACCATTTTATTTAATGGCGGAACACAAATATCATTTATATTATGAAAGATACAATGTTATATTTGCTAAGAAATGTGTTTAAGTATAGGGATGATTAGTAGAAAGCTAAAATATTCAATGTTTTGTCATTGGTCTTGCCGGCGCCATCAAATGTTTTTTCATAGTTTCACTTCGTCGGATACAATAAAATAGCCGGTGTCAACTTTAAATATGTCTTTCAATTAAAAATAATAGACTTTATTATGTTATTTCTTAATTTTCTAAAGTTATTAAAATTTATTATTTATTAATTTTTTATTACATAAACAGCTGCTAAATGTTGGCACTATTTCTACAAACTTCCCTACTTTTCTGGGAGAAAAATTGGATTTCAATTTGGATTTCGATGAGATTTCGATGAGATTTCGATGAAATCCAAATTAAATTGGGATTTCATTTCCTATGGGGAATCTGTTTGAAATCCCAAATTTTTATTGGATTTCCGTCGAATTCTATCGAAATCTACTTTCGATCATAATGTAAATTCGCTATAAGGCCAAATATAGCTATTCCGAAATTTTAGAAATGTGTTTTTTTTTTGAAAAATTTGATTCTTGTAGGTGACATACATATATAGAATTTTAAGTGTATTTTTACAGATTTATTTTTACGAGTGTAATAAATTTGCACTCATCGTAAATTTGACAACTTTCTATAGTTTAGACTTCAAAAATCGTGCTAGTTTACAATATAGCACAGTGTCAATAAACTTTTTAGTATTTTTATTTCTGATTTTTCATAAATTGTTTACAATAAAGACGTCTAGGTAAGACAAAACGTAAAAAATTTTAGAACACGACTGAAAATATGAATCAAAAGCCCGAGTCGCTAAGCATAAGATTTTTATACGAAACTAAGAAAAATTTTGGTCATAAAAAAATTTTTTTTGGGATTATCGGGGACGGCGAATTGATAACAGGGATACAAAAGTGGCAAACATTTTTTGGCTAACTTGAATTTATACCGAAAGTTGAACTTTGGGAAAGTTAGCCATTATGCCACACAAAATTTTTTAAAAATCGCGAACTTAATGTAGACGCCTTTCATTTTCCTTTAAATTGTTTTGTTGAAGTCAATATTCACCATACACTCAAAATATTATTACACTCAAAATATTATAACACTCAAAATAGTTTGTAGTTTAAATTAACTGAAAATGTAATTCAAAATAAATGAAAAATCACTTGAAGCCCGGTCTACTGACTTCTCATTTAAATCAAAAAACCTTTTAATTTATTTTTAAAATGAAAATATATATTTTTTCAACCTTTTTTTGTCTTTTATTTGAAAAATAAATTACATATAAATACGGGTTTTCTGTTACAGTTAATATTTTCATTTAAAATGTTTTGCTAAAAAAGAAACCTTTTTGGATTTCTAGGTCAGTTAAGAAAACGAAATTAACTACATACCAATTATTCTTACGGTTTTTGTAGTTAATTTTTTGAAAGTTAAAAAAACGAAATAAATGAAAAATCATTATATTTTTAAGGATTTTGTAGTTAATTTATTAACATTAAATAAAATGAAAAGTTTTTTGATTTAAACGAAAAGTTAATAGACCGGTTTTCAAGTGATTTTTCATTTATTTTAAAATACGTTTTCAGTTAATTTAAGCTACAAACTATTTTGAGTGTATTTGAAGCATAAATGTGACAACAAAAAATTGATATTGATTACATTTGAGAAAATAGTAAATGGAAACCCGCTTAGCTTTTTAAGACATTTCGCGGAAAATCTGTACCTTAGATCGGAAATTAAAGTACGCCACTATAATCAGAATGTCCGCAATATGCAGAATTAGTGGCGAGAAAATTTTTGACAGAAATAAATCTTAATGGATTTTATAGATTTCCAATCATTCATTTCTCTGGGTGTATTAAATTAGCTATACATGAAGACTAGTGTATTTTTAATGAAAAGTTGAGAACAATCAAAGTTCAAATTATTGAAGCCTAGTTAGGAAGTTCCTACACATAAAACATATGTATTGTTCATGGGCATATGAATACATAAACATAAATAGTAAAAGTATGTTCAAAGTATGAAAACTACTTATTTCTTACGACAATGAGGCTTCATTGCTGTATGATGTTAAATACCAAAGGAGTAGTAAAAGCTTATGAAGGAAGTAATACAGTGGATCTTGGTTACAATGAACTCCGACAAAATTCGCCAAAGCGTGTTAACCATTTTACAAAAATTTTTAATATTTTTAAATTATTTCATGGTTTCTAAAAATTTGCAAATTCTTTGTTTACAATATTTAGATAATAATTCTTTCACAGTATTATGTTTCTTCAACTTTGGAATTTTTAAGGTGAATTTTTAAGTGAAAATCTAGTATTTTGCAACACAATTTTCTTTCAGAAGCCTAGGTTTCTTATGTGCGTTATAAATGAAAAGTTTGTATGAAACCTTGTAAACAGGACCAACAAATTAGTTCGTTCTATAAAAAGTTCGATGTAGCCCATATCATTAAATCTGTATTGTGGCAATATAATTGTTTCAACCTAATTTTTTCAACCGAATCCCTTAATTCGGTTGTCACAACTGTATTCTCTTAGGCCAACCGAATCGATTCCGCCGAAAAAAAAGAATCAGCTATTACAACCGAATTGTTGTGAGAGTGTTTGTATGAAATATGAAAGTATGTAAACACGTTGGGACCGGAAGCATAGTTTGTTATAAAAAATTTCATTATATCGGATGTCAGTTACAAGTGAATTCCACTGTATATGAGATTTCGTATAATACAACTTTGTATTAAACTAACTTACAGAGATAATATTGTTCGAATATACATACGTAGGCGCATTTAGATTGATGTGCCTGTGATAACAACATACATATTTGGTTTTTGTTTTTATATTTCATCGTTAATATGTCAAATGTTATCATATCAACACATCACAAAACTGCTGATTAATTTTGACTACATACGCTAATTCATTTTTATTTTATATACTATGTAAATTTTTTAAAAGTGTGACACCTAATTTTTCAAAATTTTATTAGTTTTACAGAGTAAAAAGTTTATCAGTTATTACATGAAAGTTGTTTGTATAGTAATAGTTGTTATTTTAACTGTGACTACAGTTGTTTTCTGTATAAATAAAAAAACAATACAAAACAACTGTTATCAACGTTATTTAAAAACCAGTAAAAAGGTTAAAGTCGGGCATGCCGACTATACAATACCCTACGCCAGTCTGGTTAAAAGCCAACTAATGTTTGGATCCGAAATTCGAATGAGTTAAAATGAGGCTTGTGTCAAATTTCATTAAAATATCTTAATATTTGCGACCTGCAGTTTGTAACCAAGCCAATTTTGGGGGGACCCTTATATGGGCACTAGGTCTAAACATAGACCGATGTTGACCAAAATCAATAGGCTGCGTTATTGGGCCAACATAGGTCCGTGTACCAAATTTCATCAAAATATCTTAATATTTGCGACCTGCAGCGTATAAACAGTATAATTTTGGTAGGACCCTTATATGGGCACTAGGTCTAAACATGGACCGATGTTCACCAAAATCAATAGGCTGCGTTATTGGGCCAATATAGGTCTGTGTACCAAATTTCATCAAAATATCTTAATATTTACGACCTGCAGCGTATAAACAGTATAATATTGGTAGGACCCTTATATGGGCACTAGGTCTAAACATGGACCGATGTTCACCAAAATCAATAGGCTGCGTTATTGGGCGAACATAGGTCTGTGTACCAAATTTCGTCAAAATATCTTAATATTTACGACCTGCAGCGTATAAACAATATAATTTTGGTAGGACCCTTATATGGGCACTAGGTCTAAACATGGACCGATGTTCACCAAAATCAAACTTGTTCGTCCTTGGGCCAACATAGGTCTGCGTCCCAAATTTCATCAAAATATCTTTATATTTGGGACCTGTAGAGTGCGCACAAGATTGCATGGACAGACAGACAGACGGACGGACAGACGGACATCGTTAAATCGAAATAAAAAAAAATTCTGAGCCGATCGTTATACTATAAGGTGGGTCTACGACCAATATCTTTGGTGTTACAAACATCAGCACAAACTTATAATACCCTGACCACATAGTGGTGTAGGGTATAACAACTAACGAAAACCATTTGTTGTTTATCGAATTCTGGCGGTTATGGCAACTTGTTTTCATATTAAATTATGTTTTTTTTTGTCGTAAAAACTAATATTCAGTTGCCGATCTCAATAGTATAATCCATACAAATATTGTTATATTCCACAAAAGTTTGTTTAAAGTGAAATGGTTTTCATATTTTACAGGTATCGAGCCAGGCAGGACATTCCGATTGATAATTCACACTCTTACCCTTTGCACCACAACTCCTTTTAACCAGTTGTGCAAATTTATAAATATTTGAGTTTTATTAAAAAACAAATTTTAATTTGTTTTCTTTCCCGGGATTTGAACTACGAAATTCGGCGTATCATTGTATCCTAGAGCGTACCACCTTACAGGCAAAAAAAAGTGTACCGTACACCCTCCAATATGAAGTATTTTTCGAAGGAGGTTTCAAAAAAAATTTTTATTTTTTGCTGAACTTAGGGGTCGCCATTTTACATTTTTCGTTATATCTTTGACATTTACAGTCGGATCTTAAAGTATGATACATCGATGTTTTTCTCTCGAGGAGGCCAGTGTTATGCTCTAAGGGCCATTGACTTTAAGTATCCCGTTCTAGTAGTATCCCGTCCAGATCTCAGTTACTACCACCCTAATGCCAGAAAATTAAAGTTCGCAAAAAATTATTAAACTTTTGCTAAGGAAGTTTGTCGATAAACCCAGTAGATTTTTTTTCATATATTGGTTGCCGAACGTAGGTGTCGCCTTTTTAAATTTTTTTCATTGGATTTTTCCTTTATAGCAAAACACTGATCTCCTCGAGGCAAAACAAATTGATATATCACACTTTAAAATCCGACTTTAAATGCCGAAGCTATAACGAAAAATTGAAAAAGGCGACCCCTAAGTTCGAAAAAAAAAAATTTTAAAATTACCTTGCAAAAATACTAAATATTGGAGGGTGTACGTACGGTCTACTGTACCCACTACACCACCGACACTAGTAAATTATGGTGAGTTGTTTTGAATTTATATAAATATATTAACATAAAATTCCTTTATTGATATCAACCATTAATTTTATATATTTCGGATATGGTAATTTCAATTGCGTACTTTTTTTTTCGATCTAACCCGGTGTCTTCAAATGCAATAAATTATATGATATCAAATATCAAAACCATTGCAGCGAAACGTCAAAATATGTAATATCAATTGCAGAGTGGTGGAGAACACTTGACCATTTCATGGATAAGAAATATCATAGATTTTTCTTCGAAAAACACCAAATTTTATGAAACATTAATGTTTACCGACAAATAATAAAAAACTAAACACTTTTCCATTCCTTTTTACCAATTTTTTTGTTGTTTTTCTATTACAAAATTAAAATGAAAACTAAAAGTGACATTTGATCTCTGGCATCATTGCAAGATCCGATGGCATGTCAGCGATATCATGATATTGCAATAAAATTGAAATTGAGTGTCTTCACTTGAGATGAGAGTATTTTGACAATTGCTTGCTATCATTTTATTGCATGTCAAGACACTAGGTAAGGTACATATTTTCCGTGAAATGCCTCTAAAATTTATCTGTTTTCCATTTAGTTGTTTATATAAAAAATTTTCAAATGCAGTCAATATCAATTTGATAAGCGAAACATGATATTAAAACCACCTTTTGAGTTTTATGTTGGCTTTTACACTTTTGTCAAAAACTCGGCCATATTTCCCCATCAGGATATTCTCCTGACAAATACTTCACAGAGTTTTTGCTTTCAAAATATTCTCCACCGACAGGAATCAAAAGACGATCATTTCGGAGAATTTGTTTTCATTGTGGAAAATCAATTTTTACTTTTATATTTAAAAATAAAAATTAATCAACCATATGTTAAACCCACTCAGTGCACGGAGTATTTTTCTTCCTCTTTTTGTATTAACAAACAAGTAAGGCAGAAAGAGAAACTTGTTTATTACCAATGGTAGTACCATACAAAATATCAAGGAAATATTTTAAAATATTTCTATTGTTGGTTATGCTTGCAAAACACTTCGGAAATATATTTATTTAAACATTTCTTGCTACTCTCCTCATCTAGTTGGCATAGCAGCCTATGTTTAAACTAAAATTTTGAAGTTTTATTATTTCAGTAATGCCACCACTTTCTGAAAAATCCTTGAAAGCAAAAACTCTATGAAGTATTTGTTAGGAGAATATCCTGATGGAGAAAAATGGCAGAGTTTTTGAAAAATTTCTTATTATGTTTTTTCGTAATAAATAAATAATTGGCCTCTAACAAGAATAAATAAAATTTTTCATTGTGGAATTTAAGGTTGATAAAAATTTATTTATTTTTAAATTTAAAGCATTGTAAGTTGTTTAAGTTTCACGTGAAAAAACTGTTATACTCCATATAAAAAAACTAATTTTTCACGACAATGAGTTTCAGGTGAAAATTATGTAGGCTTTGTTTTTACGCAAATTTAATATACAAGATTATTATTTTTCTTTTGAAAAGTGACACTTTGTGTTTACTGTGATTGTTGCTTGCTAATTACATTAAAAAAATTTTCATTTTCAAAATTTAAATTATTATTTAAGGCCTTTAAAGTTTGAGTAAAAATTTTGTGAAATGCTTTTGAGCGGTCAAGCTAATTACAGCTTTGAGAAATTATTTAATCTATTTGCTTAGTTTTTAATTGACACCTTTTGAAATAATTAAAAAAAATTGTCTTAATTGAAAAAAAGTTTAACAATATTCTTTTGTGTGTAATAAAGCAATTAAAAGGAAAATATTTGCAAAAACATTTTTTTATATATAGCGGTATTTACCAGCTCTTTCAGAAGGTATCGCTTAAAATTATAATAATTAAATTTATTATGAAATGATATCTATAGCGTGAAATCTGTGCAAAAAATCTAACCGTAATATTTTACTGTTATTTAAATACTTGTTGTACAACAAATTTAGTTTAAAAACAATGCAATTTGTTAGCTCATCAGAAAAGGTTTATGACCAGTGTTGCCACTTTTTGAATAATTATTCAAAAACGGGACTGTGTAAACATTCCTTGAATAATAACATTTTCATTTAGTTTTGTGTAATTTCGCTTTTTACTGAAAAATTTACGAAATTCCATGCTTTCAGGTTCGACAGTAGAAAAGAAAATGTGTAACAGCTAGGTACCATAAATTTCCAGTTTCTGGTGTATTATTTTAGTAAATTTGTTTAACACGAAAAAGTCTTTGTTATTTTGTTAATTTTTCAAAACCGAGTGCTAAATTTAGCAGAAAAATTTACTAATTTAAAAAATTTTATTTATTTGATTTTTTACAATTCTTGTTTAGTTAATATTTGTTACTATTGATATATTCTTAGTTTGGAAATAACACTCTGAAAATTTTATTGTATCTCCAATGCATAAAAAGGTAATAGCTGGAGAACCGTTTGCAATTTTGACTCCAAATTTCGATGAAGCACTGTTGGCAAAAGTGGCACAAAAGTGTCATTTGTGGCACTATTGAATGTTCAATGGCATCTTGGCACTCTCCATAGAATCATTATTTTGGTCTTTAAAAATAAAAGCAACGGGGATAAATTAGAAAACTTTAATTGATTCTATCCCAATAAACCAAACGATATCATTACGATATCGAAACAATATCATCTAGGTGATATTTATTATATGTATATGATAATCACTTGTGATACGAAAATTTTTTTTGTTTTAAAATGTACCTTTCGTAACGATATCATATGTATGATACCGTTTTCGCTATCGAAATTCCCTGGAATAACGATAGTAAAATCGCCAAAATATGGTCCAGCATCGAAACGCTATCGTTATTCCAGGCGATTTCGGTATCGAAAATTATATCATACACTCTAATAAATTTTTGTTGAAATCTACTCTATTAAAAGGAGGTAACTTGATACCTACTATAAATTGGGCAAAAATAGGCACAATGTTTAAAACCAAATTATATAGACACATTGTGTTTAATTTAATAGACACAATATGTGTAAAATTATGCTTTTAATTGTATCAAAGAGATTAGCAACATTTGAATTTTGTTTAAAATTAAATTGTATGTGTCTAAAAAAGCTATGTTAAATGCATAAACCTACATATAATGTATCTAGAAACACGCATAATAATGCACATATACATATACGCAGAAAACGTTTTTATTAACTACTGCACTTTATAATGCCTTAAAATAAAACAAAATGCATTTTGAAAATATTAATGTTTTATTAAAAAGGAAACTCATGAAAAAAGAAAATATTAACAATTAATGTAAAAATTGTGAGTAAAAACTAAAACAATTAATATTAAAATTCTTAATTATAACAAATTATTAAATTCAAGAAATTCTTGTTAGAGAAATCCATTAAATTCTGAGAAATTTTCCCTCTAAAATAATTTTTTTATATTATTTTCCCTTTTCTATAAAAAATTCCTATAATCTGAGGGGCTTTCTACTAAGGCTTTCTATGCGAGGAAGCTCTCAGAATTTCAGAAATTATCTATATGAAAATATTCTTAGAACCTGGTGGTTTTTCTGTAACATATGACCTCGGAATCGGAAGATTTCACAATATTTCACCCTCCAAATTCGGGGAACATTTTGTGTAGGCAAAGGAACATAAAATCTAACAGTTTCAAAGGACTATTTACCATAGAAAAACCTTTGGGTTTTGGGGTTTTCCTTTTGTATAAAACGCTGAGATTATGCGAACTTTTTCTTTTTGAAAATATCTCAGATTCTGAGGATTATTTTCCAGAAAAAAAATAGATTCTGAGGATTTTTTTCCTGTAAAAAACCTCAGCTACTAAGTAATTTTTCCTATAAAAAAATTCAAATCCGGGGAATTTTTCCAATAGAAAACCTCTCATATTTTGGGGATTTTGCACGGCAGGTTAACTCTTAGATTCTGCGAACTTCGTCATATAGAAAAACTCGGATTATAAGAAATTATTTTTTTAATTTTATTTTGTATATTATATTTTCAGAAATACAAGAAGATTCTATACGGATAAATCCTTAGAATCTGGTTTTTCTGTAGCAAAAATAGCAAAAAATTCCACAGACTCTCAAGGTTTTCTTCGAAGAATATAAGGGTTTTTCTATAAAAAAATTTTGAAAATGAATGTTTCATTTCTATTCCTTAGAATCCGAGGGTTTTTCTATATTAAAGTTTCCTTAAAAAGCTAAGGATATTTCTATAAGAAAAAGTATTCAGAATCAAAGAGGTTCCTATAGAAATAGTCCTCAGAACGTGAGAGAATTTGAGGGTTATATTATGGCAAAATGACTTCAGAATCCCACAATGCCAATATTTCGAAGTGAAAGGTCCTATAGCGAAATATTTTAAATAAAAGTGAAACAAAATCATTGAAAAAATTCAATATACCGAACTTTTTCGCTGACCTTTTAACCACCTAAATATAAGATTGAACGATAAATACTATACATCCGTTATTTGTTTCTCCTCTATCACATATAGCGATTAGAGTTTTTACTTGGGAGAGTTCTCTTTTCAAAACTGAAATAAAAATATGTATTTCGAACTGCCATATGAATGCCATGTCGCCTTTTAAAATATGGAACTGGTTGACACCAAATACTCAGAAACCAATTTCAATTTTTTTTAAACCTCCTATCACATTGATCTTAAAAGATCTGACAAGGAAACTATCATGATGTGGTCCCTTAGATTCATTTGTAATGTGGAGATAATATTGCTAGTTTAGAACTTGTAGATACCAATAAATAGATCTTAATGATATTAACCGGGTGGTAGATGGCTCTAATTTATAATTTGAAACTGTTAAGGGCGGGATTCGTTTTATTTCAGAATATTAGCAATTCGGTATTTCTAATTAGTCCCTTTACATATAGAAACTGGTAGTAGACAACTCCAATGTATCTCCAATTCAACGAAATTTGCGGTATTATAATTCCTCGTGTTCTTGCGTCAAAATTCTTCAGTATCTTCTTTTCATCCGTTTTGCTGAAATTCTAAAACATTTAAAGATCTTAAAAACATACACAATATTGCAAATAAACTTCACTTACCTTAGTAGCTTAGATTGCTAACTCCACACAAATATATTCAGATTTCTTAAATATTTGCTTTAGTAGGAAATTTTATTTTTTCATTTGATAAAAAAGTGAATGACAAATTCAAATTACACACAATGTGCCTAAAATATGTTTTTGTTACTACTTTAAATGTGTAATTTTTTTAAATTAATGCGTATAATATTAAAACATGTTTATCAACGTACAAAATACTATATTAAGTGTGTAATATTCTAGCAAAAATGCCTAAATAAATTTATTACATATTTTGTGCATAAATTTATGCATTTTGCGTATTTTTAAATGAAAATTTAAACACTTAAAGCAGTGTTTTTACATACATTTTTTAGAGTGTATATGATAGCAAAACCGGAATTATTTTAAAATGAAGTCATAATGAAAAATTGATAAGAAAAGTCGAACTTTACTAGATTTTGCACTTATAATTATCCAATAAAAAAGAGCAAACGAAAACCTTATCGAAAACGATATTATAATCTTATTGAAATATGATATCGTTTTCGGATATTTAAGGTGTAAATTTTTTTTTAAAGAATTAGACATGCTAACTTATCTTAAAATAACGTAAGTTTAGTGCTTTACTAAAGTTGAGAATGGCAAATTTATATGAAAATATTTGTGGTAATGTTAAACTCGGGTTACTTTTTAGATAATTTGACCGCCTTTTTTATTTTTTATTTTCTTTTGGTCTTTTTATTCTTAAGCCTAAATTAGTTTGGAAGTATCGTAAAAAAAATTAACGTAGCATTCTTATAATGAATAAAAAGAGTATAAAAAATAATAATATTGTTTTTTTTCATCTTTTTCTTGTTCATAGAATTAAATGTAAAGTAATAAAATAGAAAATTTCTATTTTCAATAGAACTTTTTTACGATTTTACTTGACAATAGTTCCAATACATAGAACAAAGACAAAAATATTTTTTATATTATTTTAAAATACTGAATTGATTACATATACGTTTTGTTACTTTACGATTAGACTAATGAAGCCTTTAAAGTAACTAAATTTATAAATATTTGAAATTAAAACTGTACATAGTTTTTTGAAACATTAACTGCCTGTTTTTATAAAAAGAATCAGAGGAATTCGTTAAAACTTTTGTGTGAAAAACACAAACTTAAAAAGATTTGTCTTAAAATTATTTAGCCTCATTTGTTCTACATAGAACTCCTAACAAATTTGTGTAAAACTTTTGAAAGAAAAACGTTTTTAAATTAGTGTTTTTCACACAAATTTGTTAACAAATTCGTTTGATTCTTTTTATAAAAACACCCAGTAAATGTTGCTTAATTTTTTTTTTGGCACTTTTTAAGCTTTTTTGGCACTTGTTTGGCATGATTTAGGCACTAAACAAAAATTCTCAAATACCATCACTGCGATGTAGTAATTATATGCTTGTTACAATCGAAAGAAAAAAGTTTTTTTTATAAATTTTCTTCTTTTAGATTTTACAGTTTTTTTATTTTTTTAGTACACTTTTTTTGCTAATTTCAGCAGATTGATATTAAATTACAGTTTACAACAATTAACTGAAATTTTGTAGCTACAACTAATTTTTTATACTAATTTCATTGTACTAAAATTATTAATATTTAGTAAGTTTTTTAACTGATTTTAGCAAATCGATTTTGCGTTTCAGTTTAAAACAATTTTGCTAAAATTTAGTACCGACTACTAATTTTACTAATAATTTCTACTAATTTTGTTGTACTACAGATCGGCAGACATGTGGTGCTAAAATTAGCAAAAACAGTTAAATTTGACGTAATAACAGCAACATTTTCAGTAGCCATTATAGACTTTTTTGGTTGAGTGTAGTCATACTTAGGCGCGTCTACTTATACTAACCACTTTTATATTTATTATATACCTAAAAGAATAATATATTTGATAAATTTAAAACACATGAAAAGTGTTTGTTTGATAGTTTAAACAAAAGCTGCCATAGAGGTATACATAGTAGTATTTTCATAGTAGTATTTTCAAATAAATTAGTAGTATTTTCAAATAAAATTTCTTAAGAAAAATTATTGGAAAAAGTACATAATTTTTAGTTCTGACTGTAAAACTAGCCCTAATTGTAATAATTTTTAAGTGCCACTCTAATGCTTTTAAATATGCATATGTTTTTCTATGTACCATAAATATATTTCTATAGAATTTTATTGTCTCACATATTAATTCACATTATAGTTTTTTCTTTTAGCTTTTCTACTTACCTTATCTTGATGATACCAAAATATATGAGTTGGTGGTTCTGTACTAAATTTTATAACGCATGTTAGATTAATTGTACTTCCTTTATCTACATATAAATCGGGTCCGCCCAGTATGGTAGCTGTTGGCACTACAATAGAAATAACACCATATTACAACAATAGTTTTTGGCATTAAATAATATATAGCAGGAATTTATTAGGGTTGTAAAGGATGTTTATTAGTTTATTTTTACAGTATGTGTGATTCAAGGTATGATTGTATGTAAGTTGTTAAACATATCTTGAATTATTATTGTTAAGTAAGTTTTTAATACCTAATTTATATTTTTTTTTTTTATCATTTCTGTAGCTTTTCCGGTATTAGTAAGACCAAAACTTATTAAAGATATTCGTGTTGTTACTTAAATTTATTTCTTTATTTGTTTCTACTAGTATTTTAAGCAATAATTGTTAAAAAAAAAAAAAAAAAACATTTAGGAACTTAAGTAAAAGGCTAGTATTTCTGGCAAATATTGTTATATAATATCATTTAAATAATAGTTTAGGGTAAAGTGACATCATGAATATCTACGAATATTTTTAAAACTTAAAAAGCATTTTTATCAAACTACCACATTTTACATATAATCAGATTAACAGAAGTTTTAGTAAGTTCATATAAACTTTTTTATACAAACTTTCAACGTTCGAACATTTTTTTTATCAAATACGTATACTTAATATGAACACTAAATTTACAATACGTATACGTACCCAGGTGGTTTTAATATAATTAACCCTAGACGCAATTTCTTATTTTTATCGTATACCTCAAAGCACTTTCTTCGTCGAATCGACGAATTGCATTTTTGATATTGCCCCAATCAATTAAAAAAAGTTTAAAATTTTGATTTTATTAGAAAAACAATTTAGTTTTTATTCGCATAAAAAAAATTTTGCTTACTTCAGTACAACTTAAGACTAAAAAAACAAAATAATCAACTTCAAGTTTTTTTTTACTTTTTTTTTGGAAACAGTCAAAAATAATCACAAAAGGCAGTATATTAAAAAAAAATTAAAAAAAAAAAACTTGAAGTTGATTTTTTTGTTTTTTAGTTTCAAGTTGTACTGAATTAAGCAAACTTTTTGTTTTATGCGAATAAAAACCAAATTGTTTTTCTAATAAAATCTAAATTTTAAACTTAAACTAGATTTTCAGTAAGCGATACACAGAGAAGACAATCAATATTTCCGTCAACCGATTATTTAGTTGGAGCCAACGAAATATCAGTTTGTGGCAACAGTAATTCGGTTTATACAACAGAATTTCTGTTAAGCCAATATATTTTAATTATGTCGGGAGCACATTTGATTGCGACAACCAAACTATTCAGTTGTCAATAAATTCAGTTGTCACAATGAATGTGTGTTCTCTGTGTAATAGCCAATTTACACAAAAAATTCACAAAATTAATTAATTTGCACTTCAAATGAGTTCATCATTGTTTTGCATGTAGCGAAATGTCGTGCACCTTGAAACGAGTGTGTGTATTCTGCATCTTTAGCTAATATATCTATCGGAAAATTTTTCAGATATTAAGAAAATATGTAAATTATTTAATAAATATTAAGTAATGTTTTTAAAGTTCAAGTTTATGTTTTAACAAAAGAACAAATAAATATCGAATTATAAATTCTATCAGTGGAACAACTAAATATCGAATTATATATTCTATCGAATTATATATTCTATCAGAGGTATATCTAAATAACTCCTCTTTTTAATTATTCGTGAAGTCGGTCAAAGCAAATGGAAACATATTGGTAAAATATAATACTTTTAATCATGCGCGGTTCCAGCAATTAATATAAGGGGAAAAATCATACGCCACCGTAAACAAATACATTGAGTTGGGCACTGAGGCGTATGATATTTCCCCTTATATTAATTGCTGGAACCGCGCATGCTTTTAATTAACTTTTTTCATATGTTTTCATATCATTTCAACACATTTTTTAAATACTAAGGGTCAAATTGGCAATAAATTTTAAAATGTATAAATGGCTTATATATAAAATTTGTCATACAAAATTTGTTCTAAAAATATGTTATAAGGTTTTCAAGTTATTATTATGCGTAAGCACATCAATATTCTAACGAAATAATAATTAAACTAAAATAAAAATAATAAATTTTAATAGAAAATAATACGGCAAAAGCAAAATAAATGTTCGTGTTGATAGCAACACTGTTTACTTAACATGTTGCAATGAAATTTTTTTATGTAAAAAAAATGTTTTCATTTGCTTTCCCGAGCCACTCAAATAACGACAAAAAACGGTGAAGACTGTAGTTTCTCCAGAAAGTCTGTATTTTTCTATATTATGAATATTAGAGTGGTACAAAAACCATGAAAGTTGTAATTCGCGATCTCCACAATGTTGCCCCTATTCCTTAAAGTCTAAAAACCTCTGTGCCAAGTTTCAGCTAAATCCGCCTTTATTTAGCGGTACACTCAAAGAGATAAGTTAGTAGAAAAGTTAGTAAAACGTCTTGTATATTAAGTGTACTAGTTTTCGGCAATTCTTTTGTTGAAATTCCGTTTTCAGCAAAAGCTTTAGTTATATTTTTTTTAGCACTAAACTAATTTTGAATTAATGTTTTACTAATTTATTTTGCTACAAAAATTGTGCTGATAACCGCATTTATAGCGTGGACGACACCCAGATAGACAAGATGTAGATGTCGCAGCTGAAGATTACTAGTTTTTTGGTAAAAATCAGCTCGCTGATTTTCAGCAAACTTTTTGCTGAAATTACCATTTTTTTGCAAGCACGCTCACGCTTTTGCTGGCATAGCAAAATTTTTTGCTGACTTTACTGACTTTTTTTATTGAGTGTAGCAGAAAAAGTTGACTTTTAAGAACTAGTAATT
Source organism: Leucophora obtusa (assembly GCA_949987735.1). Classification (NCBI taxonomy): domain Eukaryota; kingdom Metazoa; phylum Arthropoda; class Insecta; order Diptera; family Anthomyiidae; genus Leucophora; species Leucophora obtusa. The sequence goes on along the minus strand of OX465296.1, from coordinate 132,690,418 downwards.
TATTTCTAGAGCAATTTATACAAAAGGTAGGGTTGATTTTAAATTTAATTATTTCTTATCCAGTACGATATTATTTAACAATTTTTTTAAGTCTAGTCTTATTTAATGTGAAGAAAAAGAACTTGAAATCAAAACTTTCAAAAACTAAGAAACTTTTAAGTAATTCGCGGTTGTTTTTTTTTTTAAATTATACAAAAAATATATGGGTCATTCCATCTCAAATCGACCAATGGTTGGACTCGACCCCTTCGATTTGGATGAATTTTGGTCAGAACTTTTCTTTCATCATATAACGAAGTTTTGCCAAAGGAAAAAATTACAATTTTTTTTTTCAAAAGTTATGCAATCCCTAGTAAAAATGATTTTTATATATTCATATATAATTTTTATACAGTCATTTATGATTTTTTACAATTATAACTTGTCGAGTATTGTGAAACATATATTTTTATATGATTATATCAAAAGATATTTAATTATATAAAATTATATTAACCAGATCCACCATTTATCGGATCAAATAATATATTTTTTATATAATTATATTAACTCATACATGATTTGATCCGCGAAATGGTGGATATGGTTAACATAATTTTATATAATTAAATTTCTTTTGATATAATCATATAAAAATATATGTTTCACAATACTCGGAAAGATATAATTGTATTAAGTCATAAATTAATTATTAATTATATAAAAATCATATATGATTATATAAAAATCATTTTTACTACCCGATTAAAAATAATTGATCTCGCGCAATATCTAATCATATCCAATTTGATATTGTTTAAGATCTGCTGTAATATCTAGCTGATCCAATTAGATCCCAAAATTGGGTGTATCCAATCATATCGTATTAGATCCCATTGTATATATGGGGATAAACTAAGATCAAGTTATATCTCAAAATTGGGAGGTCCAATTATATCTTTGGGGATAAACCTAGATCTAATTTGATCCAAAAATGGCGGATCCAGCTATATATTTGCGGATAAACTTAGATCTAATTTATCCGGAAAATGGCGGATCGAATTAGATCCAGCTAAATGTGGATAAATTTAAATCAAATTTGATCTCAATTTTGACAGATCGTATTAGATCCAGCAATATATTTGTGGATAAACTTAGATCTAATTTGATCCGAAAAAGTGGCAGATCGAATTAGATCCAGCAATATATTTGTGGATAAACTTAGATCTAATTTGATCCGAAAAATGGCACATCAAATTAGATCCAGCAATATATTTGTGTATAAACTTAGATCAAATTTATCCGAAAAATGGCAGAACGAATAAGATCCAGCAATATATTTGGGGATTAAATAAGATCTAAATTTATCCAAAAAATGGCAGATAAATTTAGATCCAGTAATAAATTTCGGGATTGCGTAAGATCTTAACTTTTCCGATAAATTGCAGATCGAATTAAATCCAGTGATATATTTGGGGATTTGGTAAGATCTTAATTTATCCCATAAATTGCAGATCGATTTAGATCCAGCAATTTATTTCGGTATTAAAATGGCAGATTGAATTAGAAACAGCAATATAATTGGGGATTGACATCTAAAACTATCCAGAAGAATGACAGATAAAATTAGATCCCGTATTATATTTGGGTACTATGTAAGATCTCCATTTATTTGGGATTAAATAAGATCCCAGACAGATATAGACAACAGTTCAAAAAATAATACACTGGCAGAGCACTGATTTTATAAAAATTACAATATTTTGTTAAAATAAGGTTTAAACTCAGAAGGTCTCGAGTTCGATACAGTTCACGGCTATGCATGTTTTTTATAAAATGAATTTCTTTTTATAAAATTATAATTTTATTTAATATAAATGTTTTTATAAAATTATATTGTTTTTTTTAAATTGAATTTTTTTAAAAAAATAATTTTATTTACATCTTTTCAACGTTCTACACTACTTCCAATTGTATCAAGTTTTTAAGATTTATCAATTGTATTTCAGAAATAATCAATTGAATTTCAGTTTTATCAATTGTATTTCAGAACTTATCAATTATTTTTCAGATTTATGAATTGTATTTTAGAACTAGTCAATTGAATTTCAGTTTTATCAATTGTATTTCCGAAATTATTAATTGCATTTCCGAAATTCACAACTGTATTTCAGAAATTATCAATTGTACTTCATATACAAATATATCTATTTGGACCTAAACTGATACCATGTGATATAAACCGATAAAAATGTATCAGGTCAAAAATCGGATACAATTTTATGTGATTAACACATAATTTAATCAGGTGAGATCTAAACTGATACAATTAGGTGAGATCTAAACTGATACAATTAGATAAAAATTGATAAACAATTGCTAAAAATATATCCGGCCATTCTTCGGATGAAACTGTATATTTATACAGATATAACTTAATCACATATATGACTATATGTAACTATTTTTACTCGGGTTGTTTAAATGATAGCATATATTATCATATCTGGAACTGTATTAAAAATGTTGTTCATAAGGTACCATATATAACCATATATTGTTGAAATGGCACCATATATCATAATGTATGGTTTAAATGTCACCAGATATGGTAACATATTGTTTAAATGATACCATATATCAATATATATTGCACTATATATAGTAGCATATATTATTATATCTGGAACTGTATTAAAAATGTTATTCATGAGGTCCCATATATGAGCATATATTGTTGAAATGGCACCATATATGATAATATATGGTTTAAATGGCCCCATATATAGTAATATATTACTTAAATAACACCATATATAAATATGTATGGCACTATATAAAGTATCATATATTATCATATCTGGAACTGTATTAAAAATTTTGATCATGAGATACCATATATGGCTATATATTGTTTAAATGGCACCATATATAATAATATATGGTTTAAATGGCACCATATATACTAATATATTGCTTAAATAACACCACATATAAATATATATGGCACTATATTTAGTAGCATATATTATCAAAAAATATCATAATTTTTCTAATTTTTTGCTTTGTTACGAGATTATTTTTTGAATATCTCGAAAAATATAATAGCTATAATAGCTCGTTTTAAAGAGGACATTTAGCCGTATTAAAAAAATATCAAAAAAAAAAAATATTGAAAAATAAAAAAATTAAAAATTTTTCAATTTTAAAAATTTAAAAATCCAAAAACTCAAAACCTATTTTTTTTGATCATTTTTTTTTAAATAAACCCTCTAACTGAAGTTAAAAGATCCAGACATTTTCAAGGCGTTTTTTTTTAAATATATGAATTTTTTAATTTTTTTATTCTCTTTTTTGAAGTTAAAGCTTAATAAAATAAAGTTAAACAAATATCCAATTTTAAAAATTTGAGCAATAAACAACAAATTGAAGGCTTTGGAAGCACAGAAAAATATAAATTACGCTTTTATTTTTTGGTAATAGTTGAAAAACAAATAAGCTAAGAAATGGCACTTACACACACACACACATGTATACATAAATAGAAGAGTGTGCCATTTCTTATTATTGGTTTTTTAACTATTATTAAGCACCTAATTTCGTAAAACACTTGGGTGAAGTGAAGGGAACATTCAATGTAAATTGTTTTTGTAACAAAAACAATTTCTATAGAAATAACGCAACACTTCAATTTTTTGTATGAAATTTTCAAATTTCTCAAAACCCGCGACTCCGATTTTAATTTTGATTTCATATTCGTAATGTACACCTAAAAATATATTAGATTTGATATGTCGCCATCATAATAATTATATTTAATTTTTCTCATTTTTCCATTATTTTTAATTAGTTAAAAATAATAGAACAAGTACAACCTCTAAACCTCAATTGCGATGTGCTCCCTCTAAACAAAACTTTTGATGATTTTTTTTAGCAGACCACATTTTTTTCAAAGTGGCATATTTTTAGGATTGTGGTCGTGAAAATTCCAATGTTTTTTTTTTGGACCAGTCTATATAAATGTCATTGAATAAATACATATATTTTTAATAAAACAAAACGTGCATGCTTTTAACTCAGCTTCAATGGAATATCGGGACCATAGTACAATATGATATATAGGACTGTAATACATATGATAATATTGGGATCATTTTTGAATTATAATATGATCATTTAAGGATCGTATTATGATAAACGAAGGTAAGGATATGATTGTCACAACTATGTAAAAATACGTCGTAATAATAAACCCAAAAGCAAGTGATGCTCCTCGAACATGTTTTTCTTTTCGTGTCATGTTTTGAAATATTTTCGCCTATAAAGAGGAATATTATCTGGAGTTTGGGGAAATCTATTGATAAGATATTTTTAGAATTTTTGTTAGAAACTTGATAAAAATTATTGATAATTCACTGAAAAAAATTTGTTCGGAATTTCCAATTATAACATGATAAAAACGGGATTCATAAGGTAAATACTTTAAATTTATCATGTAGGTTATACCTTTAACGTAGACATTTGTTAAGACAGGATATTTGAAAATTTGTGTGGGGAGGGTTAAAGAAAGGAAAGCACAAAAAAACTGAAAATTGATGCAGCTAAACAAATTAATTTAGAAAAACTGGAACTCACGGATATTTTATTTTTGGCATTTTTTTTGCAGAATAACCTTGGTTTCATTATGGGTGGATACTGGTATTGTATGGTGTAGTGATTAAATAAATACTAAAAACACAAGACAAAACCTTTTCCTAAAATGTCGAATACACTTAACGGATATGTTTTTCTAAAACATAATTTCCCACTGCCGTTAGAACATTTACCACAATGATTTCAATAAAAATATTTTAAGCAAACTAAAATAAAATAATTTCGTAATTAATTTTTCTACATAATAGTATATGAGTAGTATATCAGTGCATTAAAAAAAAACCATTAACAAAAAATGTGATGCAAAAAAAAGTCATTAAAAACACATTATCGGGCATATTTAAATAACGGTTGTATATACAAAAAAAATATACACCATATTTATATGTACACTAAAAATAGTTTGTAAGTTAAAACAATAGCAAATAAAATTTAAAATATGTTAAATGAAATTTCGTTTGAATACCGTTCTATTTACTTTTCTGAAGATAACTGGAATAAATTTGATAAGTTTGTAGTGCGGAAGGACGAAGCCTATTGAAAATGGTTTAAATCGATTCATATTATGAGCTAGTTGGCATAGAAATATCCCATGTGAGTATTGAGCTCAATTACATAACCGATTTCAAGCGATTTCTTACACATGACTTGTATAATATTATTCAGTAACCAGGGTATAGATTCCCGCAATCGTAAGCGTTCGAAATTGTTAAAAAAATCACGTTTTTAAAGTGCAAATAAAAAACACGAACAATTATTGTTACAACTTTGACTCATATTTGTAATAAAGGAACTAAAGGCTTCACCTCTATCCTAGTTTTAATCTTTGTAATGTTTTAAGTAACAATAATTGCTACCGAATAACACTCGATCACGTCTGCGGTAATTTTCCCCCAGATTACTGCTCATTCCATTTCTGACTGACTGAGATTAAGCGCGGCATCGACATTTTTTAAGCAGAAGGATTTGTAGGGAATCAAGCTTTTTATCATTAAATAGGTAGAATTCCAGGGAGTCTGGACATCAATGGAAACTTGCGGTAAAATAAGATTACTAGTCTTACTACTAAAATAATTTTTAACTTGTTGTTTAAAAATTCCAATGATAAAAACATAAAAATTTTATTGAATTTTTGACAAAATAAGCAATAAGCAAATTAGCTCCAAGCACAAACTCGAATTATCATTTTTCTAATTTATTAAAAAAAAAAATTGTTTTCCCTTTAATAAAAACTATGGTATTACAAGAATAGCAAACGATATCTACAAACTAGGCATTTCAAAAATTAATTTACAAAAAGACGTTTTTGCACTTTTATCAATTTTGTGGGTCATTTTGGATTCCAGGCTAAAGTGGGTTAATGATATAAGAATTTTCCTTTTTGTATCATAAAGTCTTTTTTAGCGTTCCGCGATTAATTTCCAATTTTTTGAGTGCTGTGTTTAAAATTCATAATCTAGGGACTATAATAACCATAACTTGTAAAAAAGACTGGTGGTTAGTTTTCAAATAAAAGTTTCCGAAAATAATTTTGCAAAAAGAAAATTCTTGCACCAGTATATTCGTTTGCACAATGTATATCTCTGATTAAATATTTTAATTAATTTTTTTATAAAACAAAACTAGGGTTTGGAGTATATTTTAGTTAAAGTCGACTTTAGTTAGGTGGCAGTATACCTTGACTTGGTTTATATTTGGAGCATTCTGATTGGTTAATTTATTTTCAACCAATCAAAATGTTTGAAAATATAATTATTTTTGTTGGGTTTTCGTACACAAAATGAACAAAACCGTATGATTAAAAATAAAGTCGACTTTAAATTTAAAATACTCATTTATATTAAGGGCCAATAGTTTTTTAAGCAACGTTTTCAATAATAATTGTGATATTTTCAAGTAAGTCAAAACATATCGTTGGCTTATCGGCAAACCTGTCAATTACAATTTTAATGCAAATTGAGTTTTTGATGTAGTATCCCAGCAAAACTTTGGTAATGGGTGCGACAAACTCATGTATTACTTTGTAATGAATACTCCTTACCTTCATTATTATTTTGAATCATAAAGTAATTAGTTACCAAAAATGTATTACGTAATGCATTATTTTGAAATGTATAATCCTTACCTTGAGCATTATTTAGAAACACAGAGTAATGAGTTTCCTATAGTTGATTACATAAGGCATTACTTTGTAATGTATACTGCATGCATGTATCATTATTTTGAAACATTAAGTAATGGGCTACCGAATGTTGATTACATAATGCATTATAAATAAATATAAAGTAATTACTATTACAAAATTCATTGTTTTAATGTAAAAATTATTTACTTAGATCATTTTTTATTTAAATTATGTAATTATAGGGTAACTAATTACTATTTCAGTCCTTATAATTATATGCGTAACCAATTATTCTCAGCCTCTTCGTAATCATATGGGTAACCAATTACTTTTTTAATATCTATCTGCAACTAGGTAACCCATTATTCTTCATTTTTTTGTAAGTATACTGGTAATAATGACACATTACTTTGAGGCTCATCGCCTGTAAAATTCATCAGTGAAGTAAGGTGTAAAGTAACCAGTCCAACTCTATGGCGATACATTACTTTACCCATTATTTGGTAATGTGTGGTTTTGCTGGGATGCTAGTGTAACTCAAAACACATCATTTATAACAAACAAAATGCCGGTTTGTTGTTTTTTCTTGTTTTTATGTAGTGGTAAGCAATTCTGCCAAGTCCAAAAAAAAAAAACATCGAAAACCACGTGCTAAGTCCAGCTGAAAACAACACACATTTTGTTTCAACAAATTTCTTCAATAGAATTAAATGCGACTTTTGTTTATTTAAAAAGACAAAACATTATTAAAGATTAATTAAATAATTATTTAGTTATTTTAACTTTTAAGGTATCCAGTGTGCAACTGGAGTCCAAAAAGACTTATAAAAGAGCTCTTTGACCTTCCGAAATCATAGATATATGAGTGCGTTTTTCTTCACAGAAGCCTCTTTTGAGCGCACTTTTATGACTCATAAAATACTCCAAATTATGAGCATTTCTGGAAAATTTTGAATTTTCTGTGCCATTTATGAGTCATTTCCCTACGGGAAATTTTAACAAACTGTCACCGAACTGGCCCCTTTATATGAAATAAACTGGTCACTTTTACATGGTGTTGTCATAGGATGGGGAAATTGACCCCTTGTGACATGTCACAAGACAAATCCTAGGACAGGTTACTGAAAAACAAAATTCAGGTACCTGTCCTGGGATTTGTCTTGTGACATGTCACAAGGGGTCAATTTCCCCCTCCTATGACAACGCCGTGTAAAAGTGACCAGTCTATTTCATATAAAGGGGCCAGTTCGGTGACAGATTGTTAAAATTTCCCGTAGGGTTATGAGTCATTTATGACTAATTTTTGAGTCATTTATGAGTATTGAAAAAATTTAAAAAAAATTTTGAATACACTCATAAATAAGAGTCTATTATGTTTCATTTATGACTCTAAGATTTGAGTACTCTGAAAATACTCGTATTTTAGAGTTTTGTATGGGTCATAATTTCTGAGCGCTCAGAAAACTGTTGGCTGGGTAACTATTACTTATAAATTTTTTCAGGAAAAACATTGTTAACTTATAATGCTAAGTCCACAGTTAAAGTAGAATATTATAAAGATCAAATGTGCTAAGTCCAAAAAGAGCCTATAAGTCTGCAAACTTTTATTTTGGAATTCTATGATTTTTGTGGTTAAACAAGATGAACTAAAGAAGGAAACTGCGTTTACAGATTCGAAAAAAGTTAACCCAAAAAAAGATAGACAGTTTTTTGTCTGTCCTGAAAAATTAAAAAAAAAAACGATATGCAGTTTTATTCAAAAAAACTGTTATAAAATAACTTCTTTGATATCACTTATAAATGTTACGCTCCCTGCTTTTAAGAATTAGTATTTTATCTCTAGAGTAATTTATACAAAAAGTAGGGTTGACTTTAAATTTAATTATTTCTTAACCTGTACGCGACTATTTAACAATTTTTTTTAAATCTGGTCTTAATTATTGTGAACAAATGGAATTTGAAATCAAAACTTAAAAAAATTAAGTAACCCAGCAAAACTTTGGTAATGGGTGCGATATACTCACGCATTACCTTGTAATGATACCTCGTTACCTTCTGCATTATTTCGGACCAAAAAGTAATGACTTACCAATCACTGATTACGTAATGCATGATTTATAAATGGAAAGTAATGCTTAGAATATTTTTGAAAATCCATTTTTAGACACATTACTTTGTGTTTTTTTGCAAGCATGTGTGTAAGGTATATATTTTTCGACATTATAAATGAAAATACGAAGCACAACAATTCATTTACTTTTTAAGCAATCAAATGTTATATGTGTCGATAGCTCAGGTGGTAGAGTTCTCGGCTAACATGCAGGGATCCCAGGTTCGAATCTCAGCGTGACCACGTTTATATATTTATTAAAAAAATATTTGTAATAAATTTTTTTTAAATAAAATTTCTTTTACGAAAATCTATTTTTAGACCCATTACTTTTCGCATTCTCGTAACCACATAAGTAACCAATTACTTTATCACTTCCTCCTCATACATTACTTCGGGGCTCATCGCCTGTAAAATTCATCAGTGAAGTAAGGTATAAAGTAATGAATCGGCCGCTTTGGTAACACATTACTTTACACATTATTTGGTAATGTGTGATTTTGCTGGGAACTTTTAAGTAATTCGCGGTTTTTTTTTTAAATTTATACAAAAATGTACATATTTTAGTAAAATTTTCCAAATTTTCCGAAAAGATGTAATTAAAAATTCAACTTGTTATACCCTACACCACTATGTGGTCAGGGTATTATAAGTTTGTGCTGATGTTTGTAACACCGATCGGCTCAGAATTTTTTTTTATTTCGATTTAACGATGTCCGTCTGTCCGTCCGTCCGTCCGTCTGTCTGTCCATGCATTCTTGTGCGCACTCTACAGGTCGCAAATATTAATATCTTTTGATGAAACTTGGTACACCAAATTATGTCAGCCCAAGGACGAAGCCTATTGATTTTGGTTAACACTGGTCCATGTTTAGACCTAGTGCCCATATAAGGGTCTGTCCAAAATTATATTGTTTATACGCTGCAGGTCGCAAATATTAAGATGAAATTTGGTACACAGACCTATGTTGGCCAAAGGACGAAGCTTATTGATTTTGGTGAACATCGGTCCATGTTTAGATCTAGTGCCCATATACGGGTCCCCCCAAAATTATATTGTTTATACGCTGCAGGTCGCAAATGTTAAGATATTTTGATGAATTTTTTTACACAGACCTATGTTGGCCCAAGGACGAAGCCTGTTGATTTTGGTGAACATCGGTCCATGTTTAGACCTAGTGCCCATATAAGCGTCCCCCCAAAATTGGCTTGGTTACAAACTGCAAATCACAAATATTAAGATATTTTAATGAAATTTGGTGCGCTGACTCACATTATAGAAAATTTTGACACAAGTCCCATTTTAACCCATTCGAATTTCGGATCCAAACATTAGTTGGCTTTTACCCAGACTGGTGTAGGGTATTGTATAGTCGGCATGCCCGACTTTAACCTTTTTACTCGTTTTTGTCTTGTGTGCGCAAATTTCTCAAATCTGATCTCTATTTTAACGAAGATTATGAATCAGCAATCGAAATTTAAAAAAAATTGTGGTTTATGAATTATTCGTGGTTTTTGAAAATTCAAAAAAACTCAAGTTTTTTGAGATATTTTGCTAATAACCTGTAAACAGTGTTATCGGAAAATCCAATTTGTTATACTTTTGCAATTTACTTACCAAGGGCCTTCATTATATATAACACTGATTTTAATTTTAAAAAGGATAACAGATATCCTTGCAAACAAACTTAAAATTTGACTTTTTTTAATATTTCGCTATTATTTAGCTTGCTATAATTTTATTGATACCAAAAACCCTATCTCACATAATACGACATTCGACAGCTATATATTAATGCAAAAACGAAATTTTCATATTGGTAAATATAAGAAAACATCCTGATCAAAGTTGAGCATTTTTTGTATGAAATTTCGAATTTCGCGAAATCCGCGACTCCGACTCCGATTTTAATTTAGATTTCATATTCGTAATGTACACCTAAAAATATATTAGATTTGATATCTCGCGATCATAATAATTGTATTTAATTTTTTTCATTTTTTCCATTATTTTTAATTAATTAAAAGTAGTAGAACAAGTACACCTCGAAACTTCAATTGCGATGTGCTACCTCTAAACAATACTTTTTTGGTGATTTTTTTGATCAGACCACATTTTTTTTCAAAGTGGCATATTAGTAGGGTTGTGGAGCGTGAAAATTCCAGCTTTTTTTTTGGACGACTCTAATATACATATAAATACGGATTTTCTGTTACAGTTAATATTTTCATTTAAAATGTTTTGTTAAAAAAAGAATTCCTTTTCGATTTCTAGGTTAGCTAAAAAAACGAAATAAACTTAATATCATTTATTCTTATGGATTTTGTAGTTAATTTTTTGAAATTAAAAAAAAAACGAAATAAATGAAAAATCATTATTTTTAAGGGTTTTGCCGTTTATTTATTACAAGGTTGGTTACCGAAACGAATAACGGTAAGGGTAACGGTAACAGTATCGGATTTCATTTATTTAGGTAACGGTAAAGGTAACGGTATATAAGACTGTTTCGGTAACGGTATACCGTTACCGAAACAGCAATACCGGTACAATACCGGTATTAAAAATTATGTTAAAAACATATAGAAACAAGTAAAAACATGGCATATTTTTAATTTTAAGTACTGAAAATACAGATTTTAAGCTATAAATTCAATACTGGTAGTTTTAATAAGTAATATTATTATCTATAATTTTTTTTTGTAAAAAAACACTCAAGATTATAAATAAAAAATAAAAAAATTGTAATTTTTATATAAAATAATAAATACCGGTAAAATACCGGTAACTACCCATAATCGGTATCGGTAACGATAACGGTATTTGTAATTTTTTTAGAGGTATCGGTAACGGTATTCAATTTGAAACGGTATTTTAGCGATAACGGTATTATAACGATATCGGTAACCAACCTTGATTTATTAACATTTAAAAATAAATGAAAAGTTCTTTTGATTTAAACGAAAAGTCAGTAGACAGGGTTTCAAGTGATTTTTCATTTATTTTAAATTACATTTTCAGATAATTTAAACTACAAACTATTTTGAGTGTGATGTTGTTTACTAGTAAAAATAAGAGACCCACCTTGTGTTGTACCTTAATGTATATGTTACTATATTTACTACACCGTTAATTGAAATTTCATTCCCGGGATATTACCCACATTCGTCTTTGGTGTAAAGTTCTGTATATTCAGTATTTTCTTACTTTCCGTTATTTGTTTGAAAATATTGTTTAAGCAACTAGAAAATCAGTAAAACCAATTGAAAACAAATGTTAGAATTTTAACTGTAGCACCGGTAAATATACATGTTTATTCATTTATTTGAAATTTTTTGAGTTGTTTTTTTGGCATTGTTTATTTTTAATCTGCAAAATCTAAAAACACATAGTCTACAAACATATCTTTCCTGAATGGCTTTATACCCTGTGGGAAAACAGGGGTCAGTTGTAATGCGTGCACCTGTTCCATGATCGGTGAAAGCAGGATCGGCCTAAAGAACCTATCTTGTGACCTGTCTTGTGACCGGTGATAACAGGACTGGTCTCAAAGTACCTATCCTGTCAGTGGTGAAAAGGGCACCGGTCTGAAAGTACCTATCCCGTAACAGGTGAAAATGGGACTGAAATAGGACATTCAAATGGTACAAATATTAGAGTTGTCAATTGTTTGGGTTTTTATTTTGATCGATTAAACGATTAAAACAAATTTGATCGAAGGATTATATGATTAATTGTTAAAAGTTTTTCGATTAATACTTTACGTGATGTGTAGGTGCTTAGTATTCATATAATTCACCAGATTGTTGTACAACTGTTGCGGAGCCATTGTATGTACAGTGGGGAGTACTAGTGAGTATATGTAAGAACTTCAGAAAACTTAACTACCGAAAACACGGGGACTAAAATGTACTTTTCTAAAGATAAACTGTGAGCTAAATCCAATCTGGCGTCTGGGAAAAACATTGTTTTTTTATCGAAATATCCCGAATAGTATTTTCCTTTAAAATGCTTTTTGAATTTTTTAGAAAGCTCTTTTATTCTTGGAAATATTGTCCGTTAAAATTTTCTATTAAAGCATTTCTCTAGAATTGTACTTTTAAACTACCCAATAAACATCGAAAATTGTTTGAATTAAACTTCTTTGAAAGCCATTTGATCCAGTTGAAATCAAGTTCATAAATGAGGTAGCTTTTGGGAAATTTTGGTTTCATTTTCTGTCAGTAATCAAGAATCAAATAAAAATAATTTTGAAATTTCACAAAAATCACACACTTGACTGAACTAAAACAAATAAGATTTGTAGAATTTAATTCCTGGTGAAAATATATTGCGTATAACATATAATACATAATAACGAATTTTAATCTAAATTGGTACTAATATAGCAAGGAATTCCATGCAAATGCATACTTTTTGATACTCCAAAACTAATATGGACTAAAAATTTATACGAATCATAACTTTTTCATGTATACTTTCTACTTTTGAAAGCATATTCGTTAATATTTTTTATTTCCCGGCTACAAATCGACATACAGGTTTAATGTATGTTGTTTTTAGTGCATTGTTTTTGTTGTTTTTAATGCATGTTTGTAATATTTACCTTCATTTTGTAGGCACATATTTTCGATTTTTAAGAACATGAAATTCCTTGGCCCTAGTAATTTATAACTGCAGATCTTGTTTGTCAGTCCTGTGACAGGTTCTTTTGTGTCAGTCAGGTGATAGGTTCTTTTGCGTCAGTTCTGCGACAGGTTCTTTTGGGATACTCCTGTGATAGATTCAATTACGTCTGTCCTGTGACTGGTACTTTTGCGCCGGTCCTGTGACACGTCACAAGGCGTAATTGACCCCCTCCTAGGACAAGCCCATGTAAAAGTTACCGGCCCTTTTCATATAAAAGAACCGGTCCAAGGATCGGTCATGTGACTTGTCCGGTGACCGATTCCTTTTCCTGCAGGGTATGTATTTGTAAAGTCCATCATGTTCTGGTAATTTGAATTAAAATAGTTATGTCAATAATCAAATAGATCAAACAGATAGCAAACAAAAATTAAAATTTGTAACAGGTATAACGAAAGCAAATACCAATACATTATTTTGAGCAGATAAATATGTGTCAAGTTAAAAGAAATATTTTTTTATTTTTCACTTATTACAATTGAAATCTGTTTTATTAAATTACAAACAATGAACTACCTACAAAATATTGTGAGGGTATTTATTTATGTTCGTGAATAAATTTACACGTATTCTTAGGGCGACAATTATGACTTATAATTTTTTTTGTCCTTTAGTGTAAGTAATAAATAAATGAAAAACAGGTTCGCACACACTTTTTAATTCAGCAACACAATATTGCTTTGAAAATTTTAAAATTCTATCTACCATTTTTTTCTGCCTCAGAATTTACCCACACCGAAATTTAATACGGCATCAAAAATATTACAATGGCAGAGCTCTGATTTCATTAAAATAGCTACGCTTGGTTATTATAAATTAAGGTTTAAATTCGGAGTTCGATTTCATTCACGGACGTACACTTTTTGTTTTCTATTTTTTTTTAATGGAATTAAATTTTTTTCAAATATTTTTTATTAACTCCTTGGCAGAATTCGAACCCGGTATGCCAGAGTATATTAGATAACTTACTCAGCCACACATTACTATCCATAATGACTGATTGATTATATTACGTTATTTATAATTTTATGTTGTTATATCTCCATAACATTAAAAAAAATATGATTTTTACCACCAACATAATTTTTGAAAACAGGATTAGAATAGGATAAGATTAGAATAGAAAATGATTAGAATACTTTTAATTTGAGGTATATATCACTATATATAAATGCAAGTATCTTATGATAAAAATAGTCCACCTATCTTTGAAAAAAAATTAAAAATAAAATAAAAAATATTTAAAGTGTTTGACAAAATATTAAAAATAAAATAAAAAATATTTAAAGTGTTTGACAATATAACGTTTATTAGGAAGTAGTAGTTGTCACAACTAAAAAATATCGAGTGGAATATAGTACAGCACCCCATTTCTGTATTTCTCACATCGAAATAGTTTGCGGAAAAAACATGTGAAATGCAACCCTGCTCTGCTTTATATAGGGTGAGTCGCAGACAATAAAATATATATGAAACCAAATCAACAATTATCTTAATTTTTGCATTTAAAATACAAAAATTGTTTTTTCGGACTTTCTATATTTTCATATATTTAGTTAGAATATTCTTCTGCCTCAAGTCCAAATTCTAATATGATATTGTCATATTAGATTTTTATTTGTTGTTTCAAAAAGGGTTGATCATTTTTATGATAGACAATACAATTGTTTCGTAGACATCACTCTACTCTTCAGTTGTCCGCAATAAGAAAATGATAACTTTCTTACTCAAACCGAGACATTACATAAGGTATAAAAAATCAACGGAACGAGAATTTTGTACTTTCGTATATGAACTGTCTGATTTGGTAAAACCAGCAATAAATCAACTCCTTTTTGAAAGCAACAATTTCATAAAAGTACCCTTTGGGTACTATTTATATGTATGTATGTTTGTTGTCAATACATTTTGTAAAAAAAACTAACTTTAAATTCAAAACAAATTAAATATTTGAATGATATTTTAGCCGTGGTATGCTCATTTTCAACAATTATCTTAATTTTTGCATTAAAAATACAAAAATTGTTTTTTCGGACTTTCTATATTTTCATATATTTAGTTAGAATATTCTTCTACCGCAAGTCCAAATTCTAATATGATATTGTCATATTAGATTTTTATTTGTTGTTTCAAATAAAAATCTAATTTGTTGTATTGTCTATCATGAAATTGATCAACCGTTTTTGAAACAACAAATAAAAATCTAATATGACAATATCATATAAGAATTTGGACTTGAGGTAGAAGAATATTCTAACTAAATATATGAAACCAAATCAGCTAGTAATACGTTGCATAGTAAGTCATTTCTAATTTAATTAGGTGTTTTACAAAACAACATGTGTCAACAGTTCTTAAAGTTACATTATGTGAACGAATTACAACAAAAACTGCAGTCCATTTTATCACGTCTTTAATCAGCCTGTATAATGCAGGGTGACCATGCATTTCTCGATGCGAAAACTTCTGGCATTAGATACAAAAACGGGATACAGGATGCGCCATAAGTACCTATATGATATAAACAATTGTAACTTCTTTGCTTGTGAATATTTAATATTTTTTTTTCTATTTCAGGAATTAAACTTGGGAGAATGTAAAAATGGAACGCTATACAATTGAGCAAAGAACTAAGATTGTTTTTCTATTCCTTGAAAATAATCGTTCTATAGTTAATACTCAACGTGCATACAGAAGATTTTATGGTGTAAGAACTGCTCCAACGGGTCCAACCAATCGTTCGTTGGTGGACGTTGGGACTGTCGGAGATTCAAGACGTACGGGCAGACTTTGAACTGGCAGATTGGCCGAAAATATTGATGCAGTGAGGCAGAGCGTCGCAGAAAATCCGAAGAGAGACATCAACGAGAAGACGATCTGCCCAGTTGCAGCTTTCTAACCGCACTCTTCGGCGAATGTTGAAACACGATTTGCACCTCTTTCCTTACAAAATCCAACTAGTCTAAGAACTAAATCCTGAGGACTTCGCATTGCGCTTGGAATATGCTAGAGCAATTTTAAATATCGTTGATCAAAATGAAAACTTTTTGTCAAATTTAATGATGACCGACGAAGTGCATTTTCACTTCAACGGTTTTGTAAATAAACAAAACAGCAGATTTTGGGGATTACAATTCGTGTTACTGTTTTGTGTTGCATTACAGCCAAGAAAATTTACGGTCCATTTTTTTTTTTTGAAAACCATACACCTTGTAAGTCAAACAAAAAATGGAGAACGTTACAGAGTACTGCTGCAAACATTTTTATTTCTGCAATTGCCACCAAACGCCAACATATGGTTTCAACAAGATGGTGCAACACCCCATACAGCCCGTGCAACGATGGAGTTATTGAGACAACAATTTCCAAATCGCATAATTTCTAAAAACGGCGATATGACTGCACCAGATTTTTTTTTTGTGGGGCTATCTCAAAGACAAAGTTTATGTGAATAAACCCCAAACCTTGTAGCAACTAAAGGTTAACATTCAAGAAGAAATTGACCGTATACCACAAAAATACTCAATAAAGTTATGGAAAATGCTATTAAAAGAGCACATTTTTGCGTTAGAGAAAACGGTTCTCATTTAACTGACATTATTTTTTTATAATTAATGTAAAAAAATTAAATAAAACAAACTGTATTTTTATCATTGAATTATTTGTTTTTTTCAATTCATTCAATATTTATTTAAGAAACAAATCATATACATAAATAGTTACTTTAGCCGCACTTTCTACCAAATAAGGAAGATAAAAGAAAAATAAAATGAAATTGATCATGCGAGACACAAATAAATAAAAAATGTATTTTTTGTTTTGTTCGGGATACCGATAGAAGATTAATATATATTTAATGAAAGGTACACTCATAAAAAAATCCCGTGAAATTAGGTCAAAATTGTGCTGGCGCAAATACTATGTACTATTTCCTGTTATTTTAGCACAATTTTGACCTATTTGTACTTGCTTTTTAAGAGAAAATAGCAGAAAAATTAGTTCAATTTAATCAGAACGCGTTTAACAAACTTTTGTACTAGCTTTTTTATGAGTGTACATATCATTTTAATCCCCCTAATTCTTATTGGTTTTACTAAGAAAAAATTAAAAAAATAGTTTTTTTCGCTATTCACAAAAAAATTAAAATACTTTAAAACTAAAATTTAAAAATCTGCTATGACAGGTTTGCGCGGAATTTTTTAAACTCAAATACAAAAAAGAACTTTGAAAATCGGTTAAGAATTGTGGCCTGAAATGTTATTTGCTCAAAAAAGTGCTTTTGGAATAATAAAACAAAAGCGATACAATATTCGGGAATTAACGTATTATGTTCTTTGGAAAGGGTTTACAGAAGAGAGTCAGTGTGGTGAAAGTTGAAGAGTGTAGAATATGGCAACATTGTAATTAAAAGAATTGTTTAATCTTAGAATAGTTTAAGCACGCCATATGATGAAAAGTTGGCGAACTATATTCTAAAGTTTTGTTACAACTTTTTAGTTCATTGCTCTGTTATATTATTTTGCTTCGGTGGGGTTAAGTGCTATGATTTTTAGCTCCCAATGTATTAGGGAATGGAAGCATTATCGTATTACTATTTTTTCTTCCACACTTTTTAACAAAAAGCTCATTGTAATATTTTAAGTTAATTAAAGGATTTTTTGTAGTTTTGCATGTTAATTTTTTTTTTGTTGCTAAACTGTACTAAAATTCAAAATATTTTGTGAATACAAGCCTGAATTCTTCTAAACCTGTGGTCTATTAACTTTTTCCATTCTTATTTTATTTAGAAAAGAGCACAAAGTTAATCACTACGATAGAATAACTTTTTTAAAAAAAAATTTTAAAGTTCTTTATAATTTTTGAAAAATATTTACAAAGATAAATTTAAAATTTTAGATCAAATTTAAAAACCAGGTTATTCGAAACGGTTTTAAATTGACGATTTTATGAACTGACAATTTTAGGCATATTCATAAGTGTCGCCCAAATTTAATAAGTATCACCAGGCAAACAAATCTGGTTATAATGTTACAGGGCATGCAAATCAGGATTGTGTTATTTTTTTTACTAATATCGGAAAATTTACATAAAAATATATAACTTTTTGTTCAATAGAATACACATTAGTATTATGAAAAGTTAAATATTTTTATATAAATATACAGTAAGCGAAATTTTAATAGACACATGTAAATAATGCCCGTGATTTATTTAACATGGTATTACATTTTTTTATTTAATAGTAACACTGAAGAGTAAATGCTATGATACTACAGTTCCAAACCTCATTAAAGCACAATAACGGTGCTTCTTGTTCTAGTAAAAAATTAAACTTAGAGCGAAGTTTTAGGAGACGCTCCTCTTAACTTCTAATTAGTTTGTTTAAAGACTTGCAGTAAAATGAAATTTTGCGTTATTTTTGAAGTATAGTAAACCCTGAGAAATAAGAATAAGATATTTTTTTTTTAATTTATCAATACCGACTTGATTCACTAAGGAATATTATACAAACTAAATATTATTGACTCTTTAGTACACAAATATGTGGAAAAAAAGTTGTACAAAATTATTTTTCCTAAAGAAAAATTGGGGAAATAAAATTTTAGCATTATATTATTATGGCCAAATCAAAGAAAATTGGACCAAAAATAAATTGTTTCTTCAGGAAAATGTATTTAAAATGATCAAGGCTAAAAGCTCACAGATCTAGTAAACTTATGTTATAGATGTTGTGATTTATCGAAAAAAATTTGCGAAATAGCAACCATTTTCAGACTCAAAATAACGAAATTTTGGACTTTCCAAGATATCGCGTAATATGTGTAATTTTGTAATAATTTTTTTGGTCTTGGGACATATACGTATGATATAAAATTTGTGTTTCCAATTCGGAATTTGTTATTGGATTTCGATAAAAATATTTTATTTTGTTCCCCACAGTTTATATTGCTTAAAAAATTACAAGCATTATAATTTTACTCCAAATCTTTCCACATAAGCCCTATTCACAATCTTGTGCAAATGGTCTTGCATTATTGCATTTGCAAAGTGGTAGAGTATATTTTATTTTACACTAACAAAATATACAGAGTTGAATTTGCTACACCTTTGCAAATATACAACACCAAAAACCAATAGTTTTATTTACTATGCGTATGCAACACTTAATTGCAAACTTCAGATAGCTGTCAGCTGAGTTAAAATAAAAAGAAAAAAATAAACTACTAAATTAATAAATTTCTAATTACAAAAATAAACGCTAAATTCTAAATAAAAATTTGATGCTTTTTTCGACATAAAATTTATTGTAGCGAAAATGTCAGTATAAATTAATTTTGTTTTTTACTAATCAGCTGTGAATTTCGTGCTTTGCAACAAATGTTGCAAACAAACATAAAAAGACCGTTCACAATTGATAGTAAATATTTGCAATTGCACCATTTTGCAATCTCAAATGCACAGGATTGTGAATAGGGCTATAGTAATTAGAAGTTTAGAGGTGCGTCGCTCTAAATTTGATGTTTTACTAAAAACCGCACGGTTACTATAGCTTTACTGACGTTTATAACTGTAATTTCATGTGTTGTGTAATCTTACCACTCAGTGATTACTATTGTATAAAGAGATTTACTACCATATTCCATAAATAATGAGCAAAGTCCAAATGCGTCTATTAAAATTTCGGTTATTGTATATTGGGAAAAAGCAATGCGAAATGTGAATATATAGGAAAGCTATAAATAAAATATTGTTTTAAAACTTTCGAGCCATATTTCATATGGACATTAATTTACAAATTTAATTAAAAAAGTTAAATTTCTCAGCAACATTTTTTAGATTCAGAGAATTACAAGTAAAGGGCAAAGTTTGACTGGTACTGAAATATTATCAATTATCAAATATTTATCCTTTTCTTGGCTACTCGATATGTAAAAGCTACTACTCCATATTTGTTGAGTTGCATTTTGCAGAAAAAAAAATATAAAAAAATACGAAGCCGCGGAAATATTTATCTTTCAAATTCAACTTTCCTATAAGATTAACTCTAAAATGAAGTTTTTTTTGGGGGGGGGGGGGGGGGGGAATATATATACACTTCATTCATTACGTCCTACAGTTTTATTGGAAATGGTTCCAAATGGAACAAATCGATTGTTTTTGAAACGTTAACCCGTGCCGAAAGTTGGCCGAAAATGGCCCATTTTGGAAAAATGTAATATTATTATTAAAAATTCCTAAAATTCTAAATTTCGAAAAAATTTTGTTTTTATATAATTTATTCATTTAATATACTCAAAAGTATTCAGATATGGAATTCTGACTTATTTTATTTTTTATTTTGTTTTCTGGGTGAACAAAATTATGATGTATTCAAGAAAATTTGCATAATTTTTGGTAAAATATCACTTAGATTTGATTAGACTATAATTATCTTCGCTCTTATTAAAAAAATCTTTAACCCTTAGTGGCCGGGGGTCAAAAGATTGTAAAGCTTTTAAATTGATAAAAAAAATCTCCTCTTGATAAAAATATTTATTTTATGCAACATGATATATATATAGGGTTAATTATTGCTCTTTTGGCCTAAAAAGACCCACTGGGAAATTAACAGAATAACACCATTCATAATTTTCTGAAATATTTCACTTTAAATGGTTAAAAAAAAATTTTTTTTTTCACTTGATCAAAATTATTATTTTGTTTAACTTGATTCATATGTTTTCAGTTTTTAACAAAAATTACAAACTTGGAAATTTACAGAATAAAATCTTCCAAACTGGGTGTGTAATGATAAATCTGTTTTTAAGGGACACAGTAATAGAGCAATTCCATATGAAAACGATCAAAATTGGCAAATTTTTGGACGACCCCTCTCCGATTTTAAAATAAATAGTCTCAATCGATTGCCCAGCAAAAAATAATGTACCTACATATTTTTTTTTATAGTGACTGGTTTAGTGGTGGTGTACACCACTGTCATGTGACAAAATTGAAGAATTCTTCATAAGGGACCTCATTGAAAGTTGTTTTAAAAAAAACTACTAAAGCGATCGCAACGTGTGATAGCTCGTTGGAAAGGTATTGAATCAGGCTTTAATTGAGAAATAAAATGTTCCTAATTTTTCTCAGAAATTTACCTTTTTTCCAATTAAAAATTAAATTTTCCGATTTTCTACCGAAGCTCCTAAATTTTCCGGCTAATTTTTTTTTTTTGAATTCCTCATAATTTTTGCTTTAAGAATCAGCAATAAAAAAAAGGGCCCCGACTCCTTGTTTGGACAGGAGAGGAGAATTTAAGAGACCACCTTGTTCTCATTGTTTTTATATTTTTTATAATTGAATTATTTGTAATTATTTAACATTATTTTATTTTATTATTAAAAATACATTTTAAAAATTATTTTACAGTTAAAAATACATTTATGAAGAAAAAATCAATTTTTTTAAGAGCCCCAAGTTGAGTGTGTAGTGAATATGGTCTGCCTGCCTTCACAAGATCGGCCATAAATCCATGGATAATAACAGCAGTGGCATGTAATGGCACACCAAACCCGACTGAGGCTACAGGTCATAAAATGTTTTGTAAATTTTTTAAATTACCAGGTAATAAATATTTCGCCTAAAATGACACGTGCAGAAACAAGTCATAAAACACGGATTTTCCATAAATATGGCGAAATATTTATTACCTGGTAATTTAAAAAATTTACAAAACATTTTATGACCTGTGGTCGGCTTATTGGCAGTAACCAATTAAGTCCCTCTTTAAAAAACATTTTATGACCAGTAGTTCACGCAAATTTTCCTATTAAAGAAAAGCAAATATCGCTTATTTTTTTTTACCTATTTTTTACCAAAAAATAAATATAAATACTTCACACACTCTGAGTCAAATTTTAGTTGAATACTAAACGTGAAAGTGTTAAAGTGTTTTTTTTGTAAAGTAAAGAGTTTAACAAGAGTGGACATCGTTCGAAAAAGATAAAAGTATTAAAATTAACTGGTGTTTCGAAGCGATACATGAATGAATTAAATATACAATACGGTGAAGAAGCAGAATTCATTTGCCCCAAGTGTAAAATCGATTTGTCTCAACAAGCAAATGCATTGAAACAAATGCAACCACAATCCGAGAGTGAAATGACAATTGAACAAAATGTTTCATCTGATAGTGAGGTAGACATTCCGATGGTCAATATGTCTTTGAGTCCTTTGAATGAGGCTATTACCACTTTAGGTGAATCGCCTATTACAAAAAGAAAGTTGCGAAGTGAAAAATACAGGAAAGAGAAAAAAGGCAAGGTTATGAGTGCAATCGCGACAATATTTGATGAAGGCTCTGATAACGAATGCAGTCAAGCAGATGACGTTGATGACGGCAAACAAATGATTGAGCAGTTGAAAAGAAAATTCAATTTAGCGACCACTTTTCCGGAGAAATATCTCATTTTATCTGTGCTGCCTCAATCATGGTCTATACGCAAGATTTCTGAACAGTTTCAAACATCTTTTTACATCGCGAGAAGAAGCAAAGAATTAGTTCGACAGAAGGGCATATTGGCGACTCCCGCCAAGAAATTTGGCTCAAGGACCCTCAGCGAAGCAACGGTGAAATTGATTCAAGATTTTTACTGCAATGATGACAACAGCCGCGCCTGCCCAGGTACACGTGACTATGTTATCACACGTGAAGATGGAGAAAAAGTACACAAGCAGCGCAGATTATTATTATGTAATCTATCCGAAGCATACCATCAGTTCAAAGAGAAATACCCAGCAGAAAAAGTGGGATTTTCTAAGTTTGCCATCCTACGACCAAAAGAATGCGTGCTGGCATTAGACAGGCACGGAACGCATTCAGTCTGCGTTTGCATGTTTCATCAAAACATCAAATTAATGTTCTTTCCATGCAAGAAATTGAAAGTATTTCACGGTGAAATTGAAACATATAGGGACCTCCTGTCGAAGTCGTTGTGCGCATACCCCACGGAAAATTGTCATCTGTCCAAATGCGACAATTGTCCGAAGATTGACGAGCTAGAGCAATATTTGGCGGAAAAGTTTCAACAGCTGTTAATTCAGGAGGTGCATTTCAAACAGTGGATAATTAGCAGCGGCAGATGTTCCCTTGAGACCGTGGTAAAGCAGATTCCGGAATTCATCGAGGAATTCGGATTCAAGTTGAATGAACTGAAGGCGCACCATTTCATATCCGAGATGCAATCGAAATTTCTAAAGGAAAGTAAGGAGAAATTAGCCCAAAATGAATTCATTGTGATAAGCGACTTTGCCGAGAATTACACTTTTCTCGTTCAGGATGAAATTCAGGCTTATCACTGGGCAAACGACCAGTGCACGGTGCATCCTTTTTGCATTTATTTCAAAAACGAAGATAACGAACTACAGACCGTAAGCCTTGTTGTTGTCGCGGAGAGTTTAGCTCATAATTATGTGTCCGTTTATTTATTTCAAATGAAACTGTTTGAATTCTTAAGATCAAAATTCGATGCAATCGACAAAGTAACGTTTTTCTCAGACGGCGCGGCTTCTCAGTACAAGAATAAAAAAAATTTTTACAATCTTTGCATAATTGAAGAAGAACAAAACTGCAAGGTCGAGTGGCACTTTTTTGCGACGTCCCACGGTAAGGGCCCATGCGATGCGTTAGGGGGAACCCTAAAACGCATGGCGACTAAGGCAAGTTTGCAAAGGCCATATACTGACCAGATCTTAAATGTACAACATTTGTTTTCGTGGATTCAAAGCAAGGAAATTGTTTTATGCACTCAAAAAGAACACGATGCCATGGAGCGACGAATTCAAAACAGATATAATAATGTCAAAACTATAACTGGAACGCAAAAGTTTCATTGCTTCATACCAAATATTTCTGATATGTCAATTAATGTAAAGCGGTACTCTTCGTCTGCCGATGTGCTAAATTTAAAGTTACTTTAATTTTATAATGATGCCAAGACAATTGAAATTTTTAATAAATATTGTAATTAAGTATAAGCAGCAAAATAAGAAAGATTTTTTCTTCATAAATGTATTTTTAACTGTAAAATAATTTTTAAAATGTATTTTTAATAATAAAATACAACAATGTTAAATAATTACAAATAATTCAATTATAAAAAATATAAAAATAATGAGAACAAGGTGGTCTCTTAAATGCTCCTCTCCTGTCCAAACAAGGAGTCGGGGCCCATTTTTTTATTGCTGATTCTTAAAGCAAAAATTATGAGGAATCCAAAAAAAAAAATTAGCCGGAAAATTTAGGAGCTTCTGTGGAAAATCGGAAAATTTAATTTTCATGGAAAAAAGGAGCTTCTGTGGAAAATCGGAAAATTTAATTTTCATGGAAAAATTTAATTTTCATGGGAAAAAAGGTAAATTTCTGAGAAAAATTAGGAAAATTTTATTTTTCAATTAAAGCCTGATTCAATACCTTTCCAACGAGCTATCACTCGTTGCGATCGCTTTAGTAGTTTTTTTTTTAAAACAACTTTCAATGTGGTCCCTTATGAAGAATTCTTCAATTTTGTCACATGACAGTGGTGTACACCACCACTAAACCAGTCACTATAAAAAAAAAAAAAAATATGTAGGTACATTATTTTTTGCTGGGCAATCGATTGAGACTATTTATTTTAGAATCGGAGAGGGGTCGTCCAAAAGGTGATCGCTTTCATATGGAATTGCTCAATATAGTAATAAAAAGTATTTTAAATGTTAGTACAAAAGTTTAAAAATAGTGTTTTCAAACTTATATTTGCAATAAACGTGAAAATTTTTAAAGAATTTGTAATATAAATTTGAAATTGTTTGCAAAAAATAGCTATTAACCTATACGAAAACTTTTGTATCGTTACTGTCAGCCTCGAAAAAACTCTAACAAAACCCCAAATTCATTCTGCAAGGTTGGCTCCGATTTTTATTTTATGGCCTATGTAAATAAAATTTATTTTTTAAAGCTTTTGTTAAAAATATATAAATTTTAATTTAAAACTCAAAAACTATTTAAACTAAAAAAGCCATTATTTTCGGATTACTTTTAACCTAGGGGTGATGACTGTTTTGTATCAAATGTGTGTATAAACAAAAAAGATGTGAAGTTTGTACTTCAGAATGAATTTTCTGAAAATTATAGATAATAAGCAGTTTAAAGAAAAACATGTTTTTTGGTAGAAGATAAATTTGCGAATATTTCAAAAACTAGACCTAATTTTAAGACTTGGTGCCCACATTAGTGATCTACTCCCTAAAATATATCAGTTTTGATAGCTCGCATATCCATATGTTGTATTGCACAGAACAAAATTTGTTCATAAATAATATGAACTATGTTCATTGATTTTAGTTCATAATATGTATGAACAAATTCCTACCATTTATGAATTTTTTAATTTATTTGTTATACCAAAAAATTTTAGAAAATCAAGTCAGTATAAAAAAGAAATATGAGTCAATAAAATTATTTTTTTTTTCTACAAAAAAAGACAAATTTAATTGAAAAACTAAAAAGAAGCTGGTTGTGGACTCTGTTGTTATTCCAGGATTACGAAGGTAAATAATATTTGGTTTAAAAATCATCGGAACATCCATTGATGCAATTTTATTTTTATTTTATAATTTCATCTAAGCATAAGTTTGGTAGAGACAGAGGCACCCAGGTAAAAGATTGGTTGGAATACGATCAAAACCATTAAAATGAATTTGCCAGGACGTTATTTTATTTGCAGTTGCCTATAAGTGAATACTACACCAAAAATATTTTACTAGTTATTAAAAATAGGGAAAATGAATTAAAAACCAATCCTTTTAACAAATAATTGGTATCTCCAATCAATTTTAAAATTAGTATTAGTTTATTAATTCTATGCAGCCATTTATTTAGTGTATATACAAGAAAATTGGTGTTACCTATAACCTTTATTAAAAAAATTTCAATATTTGAAAGTAGTAACTACAAATACGGGTATCCTAATCAAATATGTCCATAAAGTCGAGTTTCGGTAGAACCAACCGAATTGTGAATTGTATTGATAACACACACAACTATTGATTGGTATTGGTAAACGAATTTTTTTACTATATTTGTTTTCCAAGCACAACATATAAATTCAAAATTAGACTTGTGGTGTAGTCGGTAGAGAGTTGGCCTAGTACGCCGGATTTCTGAGTTCAAATCCCGGACAAGACAAAAATTTATGTTTTTTTTTTAATTAAAATAAAATATTCATATGTATAAACAGTAAATATGGCTAAGAAAATTGAAAGTAGTTGCGGTGCAGTGGGTAAGAGTGTGAACTATTAACCTGAATGGCCGGGTTCAATACCAAAAAATTCAAAAAAAGTTTTTTAATTTCAATAAAATTTTGTGGAACATAATAATATTTATGTGGAATATAATATTCAATAAGACAAACGAATATTGGCTTTCACGACGAAAAATATAATTTAATAAAAAGATAGTTGTCGTAACCGCACGAATTCGATTGGCAACAAATTCGGTGGCCACAACTGAGACTGTTTTCTGGGTGGGGTATCGATCCCCCTTTGTCTAGCTCAATCGGCTCTCTTTTTATTTGTTCGCGAACTCGGGCACAAGCAAAATAACACATTTTGCTTGTGTAAAATCAAAGAGCGTAAAATAAGGAGAATTCCAACTATAATACAGGGGAACTGCGGGGAAATTAGATGCTTTTAAGGGGAACGAGATAATTTCCTAGTGCGTCATAATTTAATTTACTGTGTTCACTGTTAGCATTTTTCGCCGAAAAATACAAAATTTAACATAAAAAGCGCTAGGAATCGAAAAAAACGTAATGTAGTGTCTACAAATGAAATAAAATACGCAATAAAATTTTAAAATAATTTGGGTTCCCTACCAAACATTAGGTTTAATATTTATACCCTACACCACTATGTGGTCAGGGTATTATAAGTTTGTGCTGATGTTTGTAACACCCAAAAATATTGGTCGTAGACCCACCTTATAGTATACCGATCGGTTCAGAATTTTTTTTTATTTCGATATAACGATGTCCGTCTGTCCGTCAGTCCGTCCGTCCGTCTGTCTGTCTGTCCATGCAATCTTGTGCGCACTCTACAGGTCGCACCTATTAAGATATTTTGATGAAATTTGGTACGCAGACCTATGTTCGCCCAAGGACGAACAAGTTTGATTTTTTTGAACATCGGTCCATGTTTAGACCTAGTGCCCATATAAGGGTCCTACCAAAATTATATTGTTTATACGCTGCAGGTCGTAAATATTAAGATATTTTGACGAAATTTGGTACACAGACCTATGTTAGCCCAATAACGCAGCCCATTGATTTTGGTGAACATCGGTCCATGTTTAGACCTAGTGCCCATATAAGGGTCCTACCAAAATTATACTGTTTATACGCTGCAGGTCGTAAATATTAAGATATTTTGATGAAATTTGGTACACAGCCCTACATTGGCCCAATAACGCAGCCTATTGATTTTGGTGAACATCGGTCCATGTTTAGACCTAGTGCCCATATAAGGGTCCTACCAAAATTATACTGTTTATACGCTGCAGGTCGTAAATATTAAGATATTTTGATGAAATTTAGTACACAGACCTATATTGGCCCAATAACGCAGCCTATTGATTTTGGTGAACATCGGTCCATGTTTAGACCTAGTGCCCATATCAGGGTCCTACCAAAATTATACTGTTTATACGCTGCAGGTCGTAAATATTAAGATATTTTGATGAAATTTGGTACACAGACCTACATTGGCCCAATAACGCAGCCTATTGATTTTGGTGAACATCGGTCCATGTTTAGACCTAGTGCCCATATAAGGGTCCTACCAAAATTATAATGTTTATACGCTGCAGGTCGCAAATATTAAGATATTTTGATGAAATTTGGTACACAGACCTATATTGGCCCAATAACGCAGCCTATTGATTTTGGTGGACAGCGGTCTATGTTTAGACCTAGTGCCCATATAAGGGTCCTACCAAAATTATACTGTTTATACGCTGCAGGTATTAATATTAAGATATTTTGATGAAATTTGGTACATAGACCTATGTTGGCCCAAGGACGAAGCCTATTGATTTTGGCGAACATCGGTCCATGTTTAGAACTAGTGCCCACATAAGGGTCCCCCCAAAATTATATTGTTTATACGCTGCAGGTCGCAAATATTAAGATATTTTGATGAAATTTGGTACATGGACCTATGTTGGCCCAAGGACGAAGCCTATTGATTTTGGTGAACATCGGTCCATGTTTAGAACTAGTGCCCATATAAGGGTCCCCCAAAATTGGCTTGGTTACAAACTGCAGGTCGCAAATATTAAGATATTTTAATGAAATTTGGTGCGCTGACTCACATTATAGAAAATTTTGACATAAGCCCCATTTTAACCCATTCGAATTTCGGATCCAAACAATACACCAGACTGGTGTAGGGTATTGTATAGTCGGCATGCCCGACTTTAACCTTTTTACTCGTTTTTTTTATCAATTAACTTTAAAATCAATCGCAGAGAAAATTATTTTACGTGGAGAGTATATAATTTATACAAAAAAAAAAATTCTTGTAGGGAAAATGATGAAAGCATACTTATCAAAAATTTGTTCATTAAAATTCGTGGATTTTATCAAGTTTTGTATAAATTGTGTACTTCATTGTGTTAATGATGTTGTGTTAGAAGTTGACAACATTCATTTCAAAGAAGAATAATGAAAACGGAAATTTCACGTCATCACATTTTTCCTTTCATACTACTCACAGTATCTTTTGTGTGCGCAAACTGTTTTCACCCGGTTTTTATTTGCTCGCCCGAGTTCGCTAAAAATATAAGAGAGTCATAGGAAGGATCGTCTCTCTCTATATGTATACTCTTTTGTAGAGATGAAGAATCAAATAAAAGCGCTATCTCTGTTACAAAATTACCACCGAAGTTGGTACCCCGTGGTTGTTAAAACTAAGCACTAGTGGATTATTAAATTGGAAACAGCAGTGGAGCAAGTTTCTTAAAATTAAATTAAAGAAATGCGGCTATAAAATCATTGCATGTTTTGCACTTTTGAATATATATTTATGTACATACACTAATATTAATTATTAGTTTAAATTGATTAATAAATACTATATATTAAGCTTAAATGATTACTTGATTTGTTTAAATCCTTTCGAGATGTGCATTTGGTAAGTTTTCAGACGCGGTAAAAATTACGCTAAATTTGAAATTCATTTAAAATAGGACAAGTTTCTTAATATGCACAAATAAATACAAAAAACTGCATGAAAATAGTTCCAAAATAAGTCATGTTCGGTTTCATTACATGTATGAACAAGTTCATACTCTGAATGAAAATTTTTTGGGAAAAAAGTCATGCTCAATTCATACAGTTATTGAAAAAAATCATTCCATGTATGAATTACTTTATTCTGTGTAGTAATAGTCTCCCGAGTAAAAAAAATTATATATAATCATATGTGGCATATATTACAATATATAATTAGACATGTGGTTATATATATCCATATATAATTATATATGACGTTTTTTCCGAAAAATTTTCCTTATATTATGCCATATATAATTTCATCTAATTAGATATCGGCCTTCATAATATTAGATATGGCATATAAAATTATATATTACATAACATGGTTGATCTTATTGCATATATAGTTATATATATAACTATATCTTAATATATATGGTGGCATTTTAGCAATATATAATTATATATGGTATCATTTAAACAATATATAAATATATATGGTGACAGTTAAACTAGATATTATCATATATGGTGCCATTTAAACAATATATGGTCATATATGGTACCTCATAAACCAAATCTTTAATTCAGTTCCAGATATGATAATATATGGTACTATATATAGTGCGATATATATTTATATATGGTGTCATTTAAGCTATACATTATCATATATGGTGCCATTCAAACCATATATTATCATATATGGTGCCATTCACACCATATATTATCATATATGGTACCATTTAAACCATATATTATCATATATGGTGCAATTTCAACAATATATGCCCATATATGGTACCTCATGAACAATATTTTTAATACAGTTCCACATATGATAATATATGCTACCATATATAGTGCCATATATATTTACATATGGTGTTATTTAAGCAATATATTACCATATATGGTGCCATTTCAACCATATATTGTCATATATGGTGCCATTTCAACAATATATGCTCATATATGGTACCTGATAAACGACATTTTTAATACAGATGCAGATATGATAATATATGCTACCATATATATTGATATATGGTGTCATTTAAACAATATTAATATATAGACATATATGGTATCATTTAAATAATATATTGTCATATATGGCACAATTTAAACAATATATGGTCAAATTTGGTACCACATCAACATTTTGAATACAATTCCAAATACAATTATATGGTTTAATTTGAATAATGTATATTACTTCATTAACAATATTTATAATACAGTGTCATATATTGTAATATATGTATATCATTTAATATATATTGATGTATGGTAATGGTACAATAATTCCAATATCAGTTGAGATACAATTTGTGGGTCCATATCAACAATTTGTTCACGTACATTTAACATATATATATGTACATTTAAGTTATAATTTATAAACACTTTATAAAGTTAAATAGTTCCATAAACCTCGTCTAACTGTATAGAATGTTTATGAATATACGATTTAATATATAATAATTACAACTACAAATTGGTGCCATTATCTAAAATTTAATTTAATGTTAACTTATAATAAAATAAAAATGTATTTCCTAAAAATAAAAATATAGTGTTAATTAATGTTAATATACAATAGGTTTAAGTCTAACATCCCAGACAGAAAAATATAATCGGCACAATGCTGGCAAACCGTTGGCGATGGTCGGTTATGCGTTGGCAGAACATGGCATTAACTATCTTGGCAAAAAAATAGATTTCAAAAAACATTTTTGAAAAAATTGAGAAAACTTTTTTTAATATTTGCTTTTAAAAACATGAAATTTAACCCAGTCCACCAGATTGTCAGCCAAGACCTCTACACTCTAATCTAACGAGACTTGTTATAGATGTGTGATAGCTACAAATTAAATGAATGATAAAAGCATTTCGAGCTAACTTATAAGCATCGAAAAAAAGTATTCCAGAAATTATTAAATGTATTTTAGAAAATTTTAATTGTATATCACAAAATATTATTTGCACTTCAGAAACTACAATATTACGCAAATTTAATTATTTATTTATTTAGTTGTGTCCAGAAATAATGAAATCTATTTCAGAATTTCATAGCTAATAGAGAAAAATTTCTCAAATACATTTCATAATTTCGGAAATACGATTGATAATTTCTGAAATACAGTTTGATAATTTCTGAAATACAGTTGTGAATTTCGGAAATACAATTAATAATTTCTGAAACACAATTGATAAAACTGAACTTCAATTGACTAGTTCTGAAATACAATTCATAAATGTGAAAAATAATTGATGAGTTCTGAAACACAATTGATAAAACTGAAATTCAATTGATTATATCTGAAATACAATTGATAAATCTTAAAACAATTAATACAATTGGAAATGGTGTAGAGCGTCAAAAAGATGTAAATAAAATTATTTTATTCAAAGATTTCAATTTAATAAAAAAATATATAATTTATAGAAAAAAATTTTAAATTTAAAAAAAGAAATTCATTTTGTAAAAGAAATGCATATTGAACTCGTTACCTTCTGAGTTTAAACCTTATTTTAACAAAATATTGTAATTTTTATACAATCAGTGCTCTGCCAGTCTATTATTTTTTGAACAGTTGGCAATATATGTTTGGTATCTTATTTAATCCCAAATAAATGGAGATCTTACGTAGTACCCAAATATAATGCGGCATCTAATTTTATCTGTCATTTTTATGGATACTTTTAGATGTCAATCCCCAAATATATTGCTGTTTCGAATTCGATCTGCCATTTTAATACCGAAATAAATTGCTGGATCTAATTCGATCTGCCATTTTTCTGATAAATTTAGATCCAAGTTTATCCACAAATATATTGCTGAATCTAATTCGATCTGCCATTTTTCGGATAAATTTAGATCTAATTTAATCCACAAATATATTGCTGGATCTAATTTGATCTGCCATTTTTCAGATCAATTTATATCTAAGTTTATCCACAAATATATTGCTGGATCTAATTCGATTTGCCATTTTTCGGATCAAATTAGATCTAAGTTTATCCCCAAATATATAGCTAGATCTAATTCGATCTGCCACTTTTTCGGATCAAATTAGATATACGTTTATCCACAAATATATTGCGAGATCTAATTTGATCTGCCAAAATTGAGATCAAATTAGATCTAAGTTTATCCCCAAATATATAGCTGGATCTAATTGAATCCGCCATTTTTCGGATCAAATTAGATCTAAAAATATCCGAAAATATATAGCTGGATCCGCCAATTTTCGGATCAAAATAGATCTAGGTTTATCCCCAAAGATATCACTGGACCTCCCAATTTTGAGATATAACTTGATCTTAGTTTATCCCCATATATACAATGGGATCTAATACGATATGATTGGATACACCCAATTTTGAGATCTAATTGGATCAGCTAGATATTACAGCAGATCTTAAACAATATCAAATTGGATATAATTAGATATTGCGCGAGATCAATTTTTTTTACTCGGGCTCCTATATTAAATTTTTGTGAAAACAAAGTCTACAGAATTTTCGATAATGAGTATCGTGAAATATCATTTTTTGTTATTTCATGTTATTTCACGTGACATCGAATCAACTTACAGAGCTTTAGAATAGAAACACAATCAAAGCTAAAACTAATTACTTTTAAAAAAGCTGTAAAAATATACTAACGGATCCTTTCGAATCAATCAAGTAAGTGAAATTGTTCAGAATTACTTCTAGAAAAGCAGTAAAAATACACTAGCGGATACTTTTAAAATAGTGAAAGAAGTTATTTTTTAAGCCTGACTCTCAATTTTTAGTGACGAAAATCTTACAATTCTCTAATTTACCCTCATTACTTGTTTTTAGGGTTGCAACATTATAACAAAAAGAAGTTGTTTTAAAGTACAGCGGCTGTTTTATCTTTGTTTCTTTTAGCTTAATTAAGTATAATTAATCAGCAATAGCTAGTATTAATTTCAAACGTTGATGGCTAGACTATTCCGTCAATATTTGGCATTGGATCATTTTTGCAGTTCGGATAATTATTGAGTTAGTATTAAATAATAAATTTTATTTGTTAGGAGTAACACCTTTAATAAAATATTTAGTTAGTATTGCAAACTATTGAAGCAGAAAATTTAAAAAATTATAATTAATAACAAACCAGCAACAGTTTGTATGGGTCCAAACATTCCAGCAAATTCATCATCACCAGACTGATAAATGCGATCATTTGAAATAACAAATGAGTCATCATTATAAAACTGTTGCAACATGTCATTCTGTTCTGAATCAAGGATATCTAAAACAAAATAAAATAGTAAATTAAAAAATAATATAGAAAATTTAAAGCAAATAATTTTATATTAACTGACTACTAATAAACTTAAAAACGAAACAATAAATCTTTTATAAATTTTTTTTTTCCTTTTAGTTGGAAAAAATTTATTTAAAAAACAAAAATACTAAATTTTTACATAAAATATTTTTTAATCCATTTTGGTTTGGCCACACCCCTTGTTGGAAGTTTTTGGTCTCCGCAGCGCAAGGTCAACGATTTTATGAGCGACACTTTAGTTATAAAAGACAATAAAAAATGCAATGGAAAATTGTAAGTTAAATTTTTCACAAAAATTTTAATATTTGATACGCATTTGTCCTCCAACAAAGATGGGTTACACTTCAAATAATACGTCAGTAGAAAAATCTGTCAAACCGGTTTTTAAGAACCCATTTGTTAAATTTAACAAAATTTATTGTTAAAATAAAATATTTTCATGTTATTGTTATTACCCGGTAGATGGCGCCACCAATATATCCGAAGTTTTAAAGATGGCGCTATTTCTTTCCTTCCCGATTTTTAAAATGACCCATGTCTCGAAAACTGAGAGAGATAGAGCAAAATTGACGAAAATATCGAGGGATGGTCCCGAGACTAAATTTTGTTAAAGTAACAAATTTTTCTGTCCAGCCAACAGACTTATTATTTTGAGTGTAACAATGCCCAATAAAGTTTTTCTTTTCTTTTTCTTTTCTTTCGACTCTAGGAAAAATTTTGTTTTCGAGTTTTTTTTTATATTTTATTTGGATGGAGAATACTTTTCTCTATATGCTCCGAAAATTTCAATAAAAAATTCGAAAAAATTAAATTTCCACATATTTCTTTGTAAAATATGTTTTAGTCCCAAATTAATACTCTATGAGGTAAATTTGTGTGTAACACTTTTTGTTTGATTTTTTATTTATTTATTTATTTGGAATTCTATACACAAGTCCAATGTCTCTTATTACAGTATAGAATTTTACATTTGTGGTATACATTTTTCATTATAACTTTATAAAAAAAAAATAATAACATTAAAATCAAATATAATTTTTAATTTCCAAAAAGAATGATAAGAAAAAAAAATATATATATACATATATATAAATGTTTACAAAAACAAGTTTATCAAAAAAATAAAAATAAAAGTATAATGACAAAAAATTATTATTATTATCCAATCATTAACTGTTGTTTAATCTTTAAGTGTAGAAAAAAGAAATAACGTTTTTTTGAAATTATTTCCGTTACTTATGGTTTGTGTATTGTATGGGATTGAATTCCAAAGACGGATTGCACTGATGTAGAATTGACATGTTGAAACCAAACAACGGCGTTTGAGTGGAATAATCCTTTTACCTCTTTCGGAGTTTGAAAATGTTAAACGTATATATAGGTGTTCAGGCTCCTTAAAATAAATAACTTTATGCAAAAATATTAAGACTCTTGTTTTAAGTAAGTTATCAAACTGTAAACCATAGAGTTTCGCTGTTGTAATTGGTGAAAAATCTTTCCGTAAACGTAACGTGTTATATTTTTAAATACAGAGTTAAGTTTAGCTCTACTTACAGCATCACATTCAGAAAGTAATTCACATCCATACACTAATAGAAAAAAGTCCGTAAAAAATTTAGTAAAAACTACTAAAAATTAGTTAAAAATGATGCTGCAGAAAAAAACTGCTAAATTAGCAGATTATTTTTGCTATATATTAGTAATATAGGAACAGCAAAACTAAAACTGTTAAATATACAGAATTGTAGTTATATATGAGCTAAATTTTTGTAAATGGAGATTAGCAAATTAACCTGCTAAAATCAGCAAAAAATTTTGCTAAATAATTAGTAGCCTAAAAAATCACCAAAAAATTTAAAATTTTCGAAGTTTTTTTTTCGATTTTTTTTTTAAATGCAAATAAAAATCGAGCCTTTTGAAAACAGCAGTTTACAATTTTTTAGCAAATATTTCTGCTGATTTTAGCAGAATAGACTGCTATTTGCATTCAACTAAATTTAGCTTAAAAATAGCAAAAATTTTGTAGATTTAACAGTTTATTTTTGCTATTTTTAGTCTACAAATATTTAGCAAAATTTTCTGCAGATTTTACAGTACAATTTGCTATTTTCAATTAACTAAAAGTTAGCCTAAATATAACTAAAATTCTGTAAATTTAGCAGTTTTAATTTTGCTGTTCTCATTTTACTAGTATTTAGTAAAAAAATCTGCTAATTTTAGCAGTTTTTTCTGCAGCATCATTTTTAACTAATTTTTAGTAACTTTTTCTGCTATTTTTACGGATTTATTTCTATGAGTGTACAAAAGAATTGGCATTAAATAAGTTTTAGCGATAAGAGATCTTATTTTGATGGGTGTGCAGTGTTGGGTTGGCCAAATTGTTCTAAGCATTGAAAACGTACGGCCACATGCATAGTTGATGTGCTCAGACCATGTTAGGGTATTGTTGAAAAAAATTCCTAGATTTTTTGCTGATTTTACAGTTTCTATAAATTCATTATTTAAACTTACATTGGGTATCAATGCTGTTCTATTGAAACGTGTGTGAATAACAAGGCACTTCGATTTTTTTGGGTTAATGCTAAGACCATTTGCCGTTGTCCACATATTAACTCGCTGTAGTTCTTCATTTAGAGTTGTGATACATTGTTTAATCTCTGATGTATTACAGCTAATGTAAAGCTGTACATCATCGGCGTACATTCTAACCCTATAATACTGCAGATGCTTAGGAAGATCATTTGCGTAAGGAGAGAAAAGAAGAGGTCCTACAATAGAAACTTGTGGGACACCTCTTCTAACTGGCAGTGAATTTGATCTGGCTGAAGTACTTTGAACATACTGATATCTATTACCAAGATAAGTCGCAATTAAATGTGTAGCAGTAGTTGAGAAATTAAACATGTTTTCAAGTTTGTAGCATAATATATTATGGTCAACAGTATCAAAAGCTTTCGAATGATCTAAAAGTATTAAAAAGCTAGTCTTCCTTGCATCAATCTCCTTCCTAATATCCTCAGCGACATCTACTAGTGCAGTAATACAGCTATGTTTTTTACGAAAACCTGACTGTCGGTCAGTTAACAAATTGTATTTGTTTAGAAAAAGTGACATTTGTTTGTGGATGATTCTTTCAAAAGCCTTGGACAAATACGGTAAAATAGCAATTGGCCTATACTCAGATTTAGTTTTGGGTATTGGTATAATTTTAGAATTTTTCCACTTTGTACACTGATACAAATAAGTCCGTAAAAATAGCAGAAAAAGTTACTAAAAATTAGTTAAAAATGATGCTGCAGAAAAAAATGCTAATATTAGCAGAATCAGTTTGCTAAATATTAATAAAATGAAAACAGCAAAAAAACTGTTAAATTTACAGAATTTTAGTAATATTTAAGCTAAATTGTTGTTAATTGCAAATAACAATTTAACCTGTTAAAATTAGCAAAAAAAATTGCTGAATAGTAGTTTAATAAAAATAGCAAAAAAAACTGTTAAATTTACAGAATTTTAGTAATATTTGAGCTAAATTTTTGTTAATTGCAAATAACAATTTAACTTGCTGAAATCAGCAAAAAAATTGCTAAATAATAGTAGAATGAAAATAGCAAAAAAAAACTGTTAAATATACAAAATTTTTGCTAAAATTTTCTGAAATCCACAAAACTTTGGAAGATTACTACCCAGGTGGAAATTTTTTGTGGTAACAAAAAAGAAGCACTGGCAAAGCGCAAGTAGACCGTGGTCTTACAAAAAGAAGTACTGGCAAAGCACTAAATTTGGACGCCTTCCCAACGCTTTAAAAGGGTGAATTCCCAGCACTTGTTTTCCTATAACATTATCTTGTTTTTGAAAAAGAAACTCCAAAAGAGTGAATATTTAAATAATTTTTGACTCCACTACACAATAACTCCAAGAATCGTCGATTTTTAGAGTAATTTAAAATTCTTCAGTGATGAGGGCTCATAATTTGGTGATAGGGAAAACACTTGATTTTTATGTTTCTTGGTGCTATCTCAATACTTTGCAAACATTAAATAGATCGGTGTTATCATTTGGGTGTCAGGAAAGCACTTTAATTTTTTTATTTGAGCGTTGGCAAAGCATTTGATTTTTATGTTTATGGGTGCTTTTCCAGGGCTTGGTAAAGCATTGGCACCACCGTGGAACGGTGTTATCATTTGAGCGTTGGGAAAGCGCTGTTAACAAGCACTCATACCACCCATTTCGGTGCTCTGCCAGTACTGGCCCCTTTGTAATTTTCTACCTGGGTAGTGGACTGGAAAAAGGTAAGAAAGGAGCAAATGAAATGAAAATTAATAAATAAAAAATAAATGTGTATTTAAAAGCATACTTCGGACCAGTTTATTGAATGTGTCAATTAATTGAAATTTTTTCAATTGGCATTGTTCAATGTCTAAATGCCCATTTATAATTAATGAAAGAAGTATTTGTTTTCATGTTTTAATAAAAGAATAAATTAAGGAAAAAAATTAAAAATTCGCGTATTTCTTATATTTTTTTATATTACAATGCTTTTCTTCAATTATGTGTACATTTCATTACCATTGTTTGAAATTGAATGCAAATTGAAAAAAAATTTCATTGGCATTGAATGGTGATGAAATTTGTTGGCATTGACATTGATATAAAGTAATGCCAATTATAATTCAATGCCAATGAAAATTTCTCAAGAATGATTTTTTGTAAAAGTGGTAACATTTATAGACAATAATAATATGTTATCCATAACAACCCAGTCAGAAATCGCCAGTGGAACAAAAAATCAAGCACTGGCATACCACTGGGTAACCACGGTGTTAAAAATAAATGACTGGCATAACTGTCATTTGGGACGCTTTGCCAGCGTTTGCAAAAAGCGTTTTGCCTGTATTTGTTTTACAAAAATGTCGGGGTTTATAAAAAAACCACTGACATAGAATTGGCTTAGAGTGATCTGCCAGGGTTTGCAACCAGTGGTTATCCAGTGCTACCTAGCCAATGCTACCAGTGGTATAAAAATCAATTCACTGGTAGACCCATGATTTTATACAAATGCTGACGCTTTGTTAAAAAAGGTTTGTAGTCAGAATGTTCCGAGTTCAAATCCGGTTGCAAGGAAAATTTTTTTTTTTATTTTTTTTAATTTAAAATTAATTTTGTTTTATAAAATCAATTTTTTGTTTGTGGGAAAGCTCCTTCAAGACCAACTTTTCTTTCGCCCTCCCAACGCTGTCACATTAGTTACAAAAAATTGTTTGCCAGTTAGCCTTTTGGCACAACCAGTAGTTGTCCACCTATTATCACTCATTTATGTGTTTAGCCATCAAATATTATATGTCTCGTTAGCTCATTGGGTAGAGCAATCGTCTGCCAATCTGACGCCCTGGGTTCAAATCACGGCAGGACCAAAAAAAATACATATGAACTTTTTTAAATTTTATTTTGGAAAATATATTTCCAGACCACCTATTTATTGGTTTTGCCAGCGTTTTGCCAACGTTTAAAAATTTTTTTCCTCCAGTGCTTTTCCGGCGCTTTTTGAACAGCCGGTCCTTTTGTCTAATGATGTTATCATTTTGGGAATGGGAAAGCACTTTTTGCCAGTACTTGTACCATATGTTAAAGTGATTTACCACTTCTTTCCCGTTTGTATTTTTCTGATTGGGAAAATGTATTTCAGAGACCCTTCTTTGATTTTCATTGTTTGCTGATCGGATATGTACTTCCGAATTTATTTGAGTTTCCAATTTCACCTCTAAAGCTTCA
The DNA here is from genome assembly GCA_949987735.1 of Leucophora obtusa. Classification (NCBI taxonomy): domain Eukaryota; kingdom Metazoa; phylum Arthropoda; class Insecta; order Diptera; family Anthomyiidae; genus Leucophora; species Leucophora obtusa. Next base: position 132,650,479 of record OX465296.1, on the reverse strand, counting down.
CCCACAGGAAAGAAGGTGCGGCCGATTAAAAATATCGTATTCTTTAAATAAGCTTAAAAAGGACAATATTGTGGAAAAAATTAGGGTCATCCCCGTAAACTCCACTTGCTCCCCAGAGATACTTTTAATCACAATTTTCATATTAAAATGGTTCGTCCAAAATAAACCTTGATCTTTGAAAATTAATGTATTACGATAAATCGAAAATTTTCTTATAAATTTTAATAATTTAGATATTTTATGAGTAGGACAAATTTTCAACCATTTCAATTTAGCTTTATTTAAAAATTTTTTGCATTATTTTTGGCGAGTTAAAAATATGCAGTAATTTTTATGAGTCATTTAAATTCTGTTTATAAGCGCTCCAAAATTGGTGGTTTAGTTTACAAAAAATTTGTAAAATTAGCAAATCTTCTATTAAAAATTAGTAACTAAAATTCAGCAAAATAATGTAAAGTTAGCAAATTTATTGTTAAAAATTAGTAACTAAATTCAGCAAAATAAAATAGCAAAAAAATCTGTAAGTTAGTAATGTGGAGGTAGCAAAAAAATTAACTAAAAATTAAATTTTAACTAAAAATTAGTTAAAAATTTGTTAAGTTGAAGTACTAACAGTTTTACCTACTTTTCTACAAACTTTTTTCTGTGAGTGTACGATAACAACTATATATCTTATTAAATATATGAGTAACGAAAGGCAAAATTTGAGGAGGAAGAATTTTTAGGAATTTGGGATGTATTTCGTCTACTCCACCAGCATTTGATTTAATGGACATACAGCTTTCCAAAACATCAATTTCATTTACACAGTCAAAACTAAATTGATTAATTGATGAATCACCGTGATCATTAAAACCATTGTTGTAATAGTTAATGTTAGGTTCCATCGTAGGTTATTAAGGAATTTTTCATTTAATACATCAGGATCAATGAATACAGGTTCGTTTTTTGCATCTTTGCCGATGCCGATTTCTCTAATCGTTTGCCACGTTTTTTTTCGATCCTAAGGCTGTCGAGAATTTTTTTAGCATAGAATTTTGATTTAGATTGCCTTACAATCTTATGAGTTTCGTTTCTTGCAGCACGGTATTCAATATTTAGATCTGTGGTTTTAAACTTTTTCCAACGTGAGTAAGCGAGGTCTCTTTTATCAATAGCTTGTTTTATTCTTAAAGAAAACCATGAATTTTTAGTTGCCTTTATTATTTTTGTTTTTAGTGGCACGGATTGATTAAACAAATTAAGAACATTGCGTTCTAGGAAGGAAAGTTCATCATCCACAGATATCATGTAATATATTTGATGCCAATCGATTTTTAAAAATTCTTCCTCAAGAGATGTATAGTCTATATTTTTAAAATCTCGAAAAGTAATTGTCTGGTTTGGAATATGCAGTTTAAAGTTATACGTCGCAAAAACTAGATCATGTTTTGAGAAACAGGGGGCAGAAAGTTGTTCGTATAGTAAAACATTGTATATGTTACTAACAAAGAAAAGATCCAGTAAAGTACTGATAGTTGTTGTAAAATGAGTGGGTGTAATTGTATTTGGAGTTTTAAGTCCTAGCAATGTCATGCTGGTAGTAAGGCTATTATCAATAATTTTTTAACTTGTTTTTATTAGAAATCGTATATCTTATAACAGGGCAGAATAAAAAGATAAAAACTACATCAAAAGATGTAATAATTTGACGCAGTTTTCAAAGAAAAGCCAAAGAAGATTCCTTGACTAATTTCAAGTCACGTTATATGGGGCATGTGCTGATGCCTTAATATAAGTTAAAAAAGTAATCAATATATGTGATAGAAAGGGACCTAAGGATAGAAAGGGACCTAAGGATAGAAAGGGACCTAAGGATAGAAAGGGACCTAAGGATAGAAAGGGACCTAAGGTCAGGAGAGCATGGGATCGGTCTCATTCGATGCTCAGATATTGTCCACACAAAAAAAAAATAGATTTTTTTACCCTTAGGTCCCTTTCTCTATGCGCTGTCACATATATAAAAATGGGGAAAAAATACGAAATAAGTTAAATAATTTTCAAAATTATAGCATTTTTACAAAATATCTACCATCGTTTTTAAGACTATTAGGTTTAATATATCAAATACTCATTAACTGATTTGTCCCAAATTTGGTGGACATCTAGCAAGCTAGGAGATATAACTTTTCTTCATTCACAATTTTTTAAATTTTGCTGTTTTCTTAGCTTAAAATTAACTTTAGACTTCAAGCGCGTTTTTCTCAGAACCATGAGTACAAAATCGGTTGCCACTGTACAGCCAAGGTGGGTTAACCGATTTCGATCCGGTTTTTTTTTGTAGTCAACAAAAAACTGTAGTCCTTATCGCGGCCCTTTTTTCGAATTTCAGAAAGAGTGCAAAGGAAGCTATTTTTCACCAATTAAAAGTTAAAAAAAATTATACGCAAAAAAATTATATATTTTTTTTTTGTTTTACAAAAGTTTTTTATTGCTGGCACCTTTATTGCGACCTTACGATTGCTAGTTTAGCGCTCTACCGCTGAGCTATTCTCTGATAAGAAAGTTCACTGGCATAAAAAAATATATTTTTTTTTTTTCGCAAATTTTTTTTAAATTCTTAATTACTGAAAAAGTTTTCTTTGCACTCGTTCAAAAAGTACTGGAAAAATGCTGAAGTGGGATTACGCCTCTCCTGCGACAACTCAAAATTAAAATTAGCGTTTCTGTTAAAAAGAAATACATCTCTCTATATCACTAATCATAGTGCTTTTTCTATTGCTTTGGTATCTCCATTTCTCTCAATAAATTATATAAAAATATAAATTAAATAAATATGACTCTATAAAGCACCATATCAATATTTTTAATTTTAAAAAAGCTAGATTTTTACTGACATTCAGATAAAAAAGTCAATAAAATCAGCAAAAAAGTTTGCTGGCTCAGCAAAATTTTAGTCAGGAGAGTGCATAAAAATTACTAATGGCAACAAAGTCGTTTTACTGTAAGCCAGCGAGCTGATTTTTAGCAAAAACAAAAATAGTAAATTCAGAAAAGTTGTGCTAACACTTACATTGGTGAATTTCAAATGAAAAAAATCGTTGTAAAAACAATAAAGCTCTTTACTAAATATTAGTAGACTGAAAAAAAATCAAAAAATTTGTATAGAAATTATACTTTAGTTAATTTATTTTCTGAAAATTAAAATGTAGAGATTGTGCTTTTGTGAATCTTTTGAAATTATTTATGAGACTTTGTAAATTATAAAAGTGTTAGGACATGATTTAATTAAAAATCTAAAAAAATATAAAAACAAATATAAATAAAATTTAATCAACATTGCATATTCATTACTATTGTAATATGAATGCTTCAGATTTGGCAATCGATTAACTCCATAAAGTAAATGAAAGATTTTCCATGAGAAAATAGTATATATTGTTTTCTAAAATTCCTGCTAAATAATAAATATTGTCCCCTGACGAGTTCCTTTAGCAAGAATGAAATCCGGATAGGGACATGCCTGGGATTTTAGCATATTTAATTCCTTTAAAAAATATTGTCATTTAGTAGAGATAATATTTATCAGCAGAGAAATTAGTTTTGAATATTATACAGTTAAGAGTCAATAAAGTGTTTTGAAATTTAAGTTTTATAAAATTCAGAAAGTGCAGTTTATAGATGTGGCAACTGAATTATTCACATGTTAACTGATGACATTGAATAGAAATTCTATTGATAATTCAAAAAAAGAAAAAAGGAAATAAAACATCGCTTTTATATCACTAACACCTCTTTCTTTACAAAGCGAAAGGGCACACAAAACAATTTCCCAATGTGTTTATCAGCACCATTTTGGTAGCAAAATAAATTAGTGAAAAGTGGTAATATGTAAATTAGTTAAATAATTTATATAACTAAAGCCTTGCTAGAAATTAGTGCACCTGATATACAAGATGTTTCACTATTTTTTTTTCATTGTACTTAGAAGTTTTATAAATACTTAAATTTGAAAGATTTATATAAAATTCGAAAAAGGAAATCTTTAGTTTATTTTTGTTTAAAATAAATTTTTTAAAAATAAAAAATTTTAAATGAATGTTCTTTTTTAGTTTGACTCTAGATCACAAATTAATATCACTTCCCAGTGTAGAAAATCATTACCAGCTATGTGGTTATGTAACTACATACTTGGTAATGGTAACTTTTGTTATTACATTTCTTATTACCTTTATATGGCGATGTCGCGAAAAATAATGAGTTATGGTTACACACCAGCATACGAAAATTCAAAAAATATATCGTTACCTATGTGCTTACCAGTACTGATAAAAATAATGAGTCTAAAAATAGATTTTCAAAAAAAAAATTATATAATAAAAATATTTTTTATTGTATTTTTTTTTTTTTTTTAATAAAATTTGCTGGTGCGGGAATCGAACCTGGGTCTACAGATTGCCAGTCTATAGCTCTACCATCTGAGCTATATCGACATGTAATATTTAATAGATAAAAACATTATTGACCTGCTGCACACAAGTAAGCTTACTCGCCAACATACTAAAAATCAAAAAATATGTTGTTACATATATCCTTACCAGTGTTTAAAAAATATAAATAGATTAAAAAATAGATTTAATTTATAATAAATAGATTTAAAAAAATTTTAAAAAAATCTAGAAAATTATTTTTTATTTGGAATAATGATAAAAATAAATCATTATGAGTAACTCATTATTATATGTTTTAAAATAATGCAGAAGGTAAGTGGTTGTCATTACTGGTAGTCCAAAATAATAATGATATGTCATTACCGTTCCTACACTGGGTTTCTATTTAAATTATTTTTCAAATTAAAGAAAGATCATACAATTTTCACAAGTAAATTACAAAGAATAAAAATTTTTTGAAAGAATTCGATAAGGCCAGCAAGACAGAAAATTTTATTATTTCAAATTATTTTTTCTTCCATTAATTTTACAATTTAAATTGATTAATCAGATTAGCAAAACATTAAACTTACAAATACGAAACATTATAATTTGAATACCGAAATGCGATTTCGAAATCAAGGGTGAGGTAAGTTGATAAAAATTATAAAAATTGACTTCGATAAATTTGATCAAAAATACGCAAGCAGTCGATGGGTCAGGAAAACCCAAAGTTCATCTAGTGATTCTTCTTTAAAAATTTTAATTATGTTACTAAATTCAAATGCACCAAAATATCTTATTTTCTTTCTTCTTAAAGAACCAATATATTTTTCATTTCCGTTAAAAATCCCTTAAGAATATACTACATATTACTTATTCATATTAGTTTCAATTTGTAAATGCTTTCTTTAAAAACTTAAAATATTACATACAATTACCTATTTATGGTGGCAATGGAGAATGCTACGATCTTAAGATAATTGTAACAAAAAGTCAAATGCTCGTTAAATTTTCTGCATAAATTATAAATAAACTTACGAAAGCAAATAAGTGTCATACCAGAGGAAGTTTTGTCCTCTGTTATAATGTGTATTACGGTCTTTATTTTATATAGAGCATACTGTAAATGAAATAAGTTACTACGGTCTGATTTCATAATAGGATTGTGCTATTTTTTCTCACTAGGAATTTCGAACTATATCAAATTATAGAGGAAGTTCGGGTAAAATGGAATGCCCATTTTGTTTCCTTAATTTACTGCCAATGTAATAATGCAAAATTAATCTCTTTAATGTTCGATTACCCAACTTAATTTTTTATCTCATTATTTCGAAGGGACCTTTAGTACCTCAAAAATTTTAATATACGAAATGTGGAATATATATATATATATATATGTATATATATAATATATATATATATAAGAAGCATAGGGCCTTGAAATGTGGAATACCTTGGGGAATATCATTTATCCTTAATTCATCTACTCCAAATTGGTTTTATGGTTTATAGGACATATTTTTCCATTTTTAAATTTCAGCTTATTTGGGCTTATCTGCATGTGGAAAGATTTCACTATAAGTTTTAGTACTTTTGCAGAAGTAAATTAACCCATAAAATTTTTTTTGAACTGGTGGCCTTTGAATCTGTTTTAGGATAGGTGTTTTTACCGTGGAACAGGTTCTAGAACTGATTCCTGTAAGTCAAAATGGAAGGCTTCACTGTCGCATAACCAGTTCTATAACTGGTTCTAGAACCGGTTCCAAAGCAACCTGTTATAGTTTGGAGAAACAGAACCTTTTTCTTTTGGGACAAACTCAAACAAAAATCACCGATGATGGAACATATATTGGAACAGGTTTCATGCACGCAGGCACATAGCTAGTGATTTATTTCAAGGGGGTGGGGGGGGGTTTAAAAATTTTGTGTCTAATTTTTCCCGTTTTTTTTTTTTTTGTTTTGTTTACTGGGGAGACTTATAAAACTATGTACACAGGGAAAAATTTATAACCGTTACAAAAAACTCGTTATTTTAAGTTACGTCTGCTCCTTTACATTTTGTGTAACGTTTAGTAAAATGAGAGTAAGGACAAAATCTTCTATCTAAATAACAAAATTGCCCAAAAATACGGGAACGCACAAAACCACTTTTCTAACCCAATACTTTTAGTTTGAAAAATCGCGCACATATTTTTTGCATTTGTGGATTTTTTTGCTTAGCTAAAATTTTAAATTTTTTCACAATGGTGTTATTTGTTTATCATTGCTTCACCTGTCCCTTTCACAATTTTCTGAAGTTAATAGTAAAAGAGAAAGAGAAGTTAACAGTAGACAGAGGCAGAAATATCTGTAAGAACGCAAAAATATCTGTTAGGGCCTAAAGGTTTTTGAAACTTGTTTAATATTACAACTAAGAATGACCATAAATAAAAATTTATGTGGTAATTCATAAAAAAAAATGATTTGGTATTTGAAGCTTGCTATAGTAAAAGTACATATTTCGCTTAATAAAGAGTTATTAGAAATCTTGATTCGTAATCGTATTTTAACTATAAATTAATTTTTCGATTTGATACTGGCAACACTATTGTTTATTTTTCCTCTTCTCCCAAATAAGTCGCAATTGATGTACAAATATAGTAAACGATTGACTCGGTAATTGGAAGTGAGAATGTATTTTTTAAAATTAGAGAACTAATGATGTGCTAAGATAAATTTAAAAGCCAATAAAAATATTTTTTGTTTTATTCATAAAGCAAATCAATGCAAATGTGTGTAAAAAAGTAATTTTTTAGAACATATTATTCGAAGCATACAAAAGTAATCGAATTTCGAATAATGTTTTGACAGTCTGCACATCACTATTGTTTTGTTTTTCTTTTTAATTTTATTTTTACATTTTTTTGTAAATTTTTTCGAAAAAGGACATTAGCAACACAATTGTTGTAGCTTTTTTTAATTTGATGGATGCAAGTTGTTGGAAGCCACATATTCTAGGGATGGGATGGCTTTAATAAATCATTTCATGCCTGAAAATTAAATAATTAACATTTAAATGGTGGCTTCCTCACTCCAAACTTTATAAAAGGTTTAAATTTAATGAGAGTCGACTATAAACCTATATTATTTTTTTCGTTATTAAGCAAATATGAATACTGTTTTTCACAAATTAGCTTAAAATCCTGCAATAAGACTGTTGTAAAAGTTTGTGAATTAGACCATTAATTTTTAACGCATTTGCTAAGTTCTAAACTAAATTATATATTTTAAGTGTAATTTAATTTCTAGGTGATTTCAGTTTTCAAAAATTTTTATCAATATTTAAAATTTTTTTCAATCCGATTGTGATATGGAGTATATTGTTTTACCCGTTCTCTTCCAAGCATGAATTCCGTGCAAATTTTCTGACAATCTTCTAAAAGAATAACGTGACTGACTGACTGACTGACTGACTCAACATCGCCCATCCCAAACCGCTGAAGCAAGGAAGTTGAAATTTGGTATGTAGGTTCCTCTTTCGGCGTAGACGTCCGATAAGACGGGATTTTTGGAAATTCCTACCGGAACGGGCAAAAAGGGGGAAAGTCTCCCCCTTGAAGGCCTGCAAAAACCACTTTGGCTAGAAAGCTGAAATTTTAGATATGTGTTCCTTGGAGTAAGGGCTAACTTTTCTAGAAAGTACTTTCAAGAATTTTGGACAGGGACATTGTAAAAATGGGTATTAAAAAGGGGAAAAAAGCCCCCTTGACGGCCTGCCCAAACCGCTGGAGGTAGGAAGTTGAAATTTGGTATAAAGGTTCCTCCACTATCGTAGACATCCACCAAGATGGGATTTTTTGTAAATTTTTACAGGGAGGGGCAAAAAGGGGAAAAAGTCCCCCAAACTGTTGGAGCTATGAAGTTGAAATTTGGTATGTAGGTTCCTCGATCGGTGTAGACGTCCGTTGAGACGGAATTTTTGGAAATTCTTATCGGGAGGGGCAAAAAGGGGACAAAAAAAGTATCTTTTTCCAAAAAAGTACCTTTTTCCAAAAAAGTACCTTTTTCCAAAAAAAGTACCTTTTTCCAAAAAAAGTACCTTTTTCCAAAAGAAGTATCTTTTTCCAAAAAAAGTACCTTTTTCAAAAAAAGAACCTTTTTCCAAAAAAATGCGTTTTTCCAAAAAAGTACCTTTTTCCGAAAAAAGTACCTTTTTCAAAAAAGTACCTTTTTCCAAAAAAGTACCTTTTTCAAAAAAGTACCTTTTTCCAAAAAAGTACCTTTTTCCAAAAAAAGTACCTTTTTCCAAAAGAAGTATCTTTTTCCAAAAAAGTACCTTTTTCCAAAAAAAGTACCTTTTTTAAAAAAAAGTACCTTTTTCCACAAGAAGTACCTTTTTCCAAAAAAAGTACCTTTTTCCAAAAAGGACCTTTTTCCAAAAAAAGTATCTTTTTCCAAAAAAAAGTACCTTTTTCCAAGTACCTTATCCTTATCCTTATCCAAAAAAAGTACCTTTTTCAAAAATAAATACATTTTTCCGAAAAATTCCATTAAAAAAAATATAATTTCACAAAAAGTACTTTTTTTCCTCCCCCCACGGATATCTCCACTAAAACAAGGTTTCTTGATATTCGGCCAAACTGCTGAAACTATGTAGCCGAAATTCGGTATGTGAGTTCCTCCGTCTGTGTAGGCGTCCGCTTAGACGGAATTTTTGAAATTCCTATCGGGAGGGAGATAAGAGGAAAAGTATTCTCCTTGACGGCCCAATCCCTTCTGGCCAACCTAAAATTTCAAATATGTATTCCCTGGAGTAGGACTAACTCACCGGCAACGTAATTCTTCTATTTTGGAACAGAAACATAGTAAAAATGTGGGTTGAAAGGGAAAAATGTCCCCAATAACGGCCTGCCCAAACCGCTGAGGCAATGAAGTTGAAATTTGGTATGAATGTTCCTCATCCATCGCAGACAGTCGCGAAGATCGAATTTTTGTAAATTCCTAAAGGGAGGGGCAAAAAGAAGAAAGCATCCCCTTGGTGGCCTGTAAAAACCCCTTCGGCTAGAAACGTGAAATTTAAAATGTGGGTCCCTGGAGTAAGGGCTAACTTATTAGAAAGATACTATTTTGAATTTTGGACAGGGTCGTTATAAAATAGGGGCTAAAAAAGGGAAAGTGGCCCCTTAACGACCTGTCCAAACTGCTGGAACTAGGAAGCTGAAATTCGGTACTTAGGTTGCTCTTCCAGCCTAATTCCAACCGGGAGGGACAAAAAAAGAAAAAATGTCCCACTTGACAGCCTGCTCAAACTGCTTGAACTAGGAAGCTGAAATTCCCTGTCGATGGATTTTCGGAAATTCCTACCGAGAGGGGCACAAATAGTAAAAGTTGGCTAGAAACCTGAAATGTAAAACATATGTTCCTTGGAGTATGGGCGCACTTATCGGGAAGGTGCTTTGCGGAATTTTGGACAGGGACATTGCAAAAATGGTGATTAATGAAGCGAAAAGTGCCGCTTAAAGGCCTGCCCAAACTGCTGGAGGTACACTGATAGAATTTTGTGCATAGTATTAATGAATTTGTTCATTAATCCAATGATTTTTTTCATTGAAAAGTCCCCAAATAACGCGTTCATTAGATCAATGAAACGTATTCATTAAATGAAAACTAATTGAAAAAAATATATTTTTTTTGCGTTACTTTTTTAATTTATTTTTATTTTATTAATTTTTATTTGTTCATATATTTCTTTTTCGTTTTTATAACGTTTTTGATATCTCCCTGAAGTCGACTTGAACCCGCAATCACCAGAATGTAAACATTACCGCGTTACCGATTGTTCTAAATAGCCAAAACAAAATGATGTCATTATTTGGACTTTTATATTTAAATAATTTCAGTTTGCAACCCTAGCGTTCATTACTGGAACATATATCTATTTTAGTAATTAGCAAATTCAAAACCCTTATAAAAATTATAGCATATCTTACGGGTTAGTTGAAAATATATAATGAAAGAATTCATTAAATTAATGAATTTTTCATTAACTCAATGAAATTTTTTCATTAAATCAGTGAATTCAGATTAATGAAATCGATTCATTAATAGTATGAACGAAAATTCTATCAGTGTAGGAAGTTGAAATTTGGTACTAAAGTTCCTCCTCTATTGTAGACATCCGCCAAGATGAGATTTTTGGAAATTTCCACAGGTAGGGTCAAAAAGAGGAAAAGTTTCCCCCTTAACGGCCTGGCCAAACTTCTGGAACTAGGGAGCTTAAATTCGGTATTTGGGTTCCTTCTCCAACGTAGACGTTCCCTAAGACGGTATTTTTGGAAACTCATACCAGGAGGGGTAAAAAGTGAAAAAACTTCCCCCTTGCCGAGTTGGGCAAACTGCTGGATATAGATACCTAAAATTATGTATGTAGTAGGTTCCTCCTCCAACGCAGACGTTCTCGGAATTTTTGGAAATTCCTACCGGGAGGGGTAAAAAAGGAATAATTCTGCCCCTTAATGCCCTAACCGAACCGTTCGGCTAGAAACCCGTAATCTATAATATGTTTTCCTTGGAGTATGGGCTAACTTATCGACAAGGCATTTTTAGGACTTTGAACAGGAGCGTGGTAAAAATGGTAGCTCAAAAGGGAAAAATTGCCGCCCCCCCCCTGAACATCTGCGTCTTTAGCTAGAAATCTAAAATTTAAAGAACGAGTGTATATGGAACACTAAAATTAAGAAACTAAATAGGAAACGAGTGGAATTGAAACACTACACAAGTGGAACGAAATGGATATAAACGTTGAACGAGTGGAATTGAAATTATAGACAATGGAAATGGATTGGAAGAGGAATGGACTATATAACGAAATGGAATGGGGAGCGAGATGGCATAGAATGTGGAACGAGTGGAATTGAAACACTGCAGTTAAAAGAGGAATGGAACGGAGCAAGTGCAAAGAAATCGAATGGAAAGAGAAGCGACTGATATTAATATCGATACACAAGACAGTAGGAACGAAATGGAATGAAACGGGGAACGAGTGGAATTGGAATAACAGATAATGGGAACGAAATGCAATGGAATGGTGAACAAAATGGAATCTTGGAAGGAGTTGCATTGGAACACTGAAATTGTTAAACAAAATGGAATGAAATTTGAATGACTCAAACTGTCGGAGTTTGGTACTTGAAATTTCGCATGCGATTGAGGCAGATTATATATATTTGGGATTTTTAATGGGAGGAACAAAAAGGGGCAAAGAATCCCTTTTAATTACCTATTCAAACACTATCCACGGAATATGAAACTTATGTAGCATTGAAACATACTCTCCAAAAAGTTAAACGAATTTTCTAAAAGAGAAAAAACCTTAGAACAAGAATGGAACTTATATATTCTGATATTTAAACTGTAGGTAACGAAGCACCGGTGGAAGAAACCGACGCAGTAAATTTTCCAACTGAATTTGAGAATTTACTTGAATTGGCAGGTCTACCTTTACTTAAACTGGAATTAAAAAAAACTTCAATGCACGCTAGCAACGTTGATACGTAGCTTTGCCCGCTATCTTTAATATTATAAATCGCTTGCCAACCCTGCTTTACGTTATTTATTTTCATTCCAAACACAAATGAATAAAACTACTTACGGGTTTTTACTTTCATGAGAAAAAGTGATCAAATATTTATTTTAAACCCATTGTTGAGTCAGAATTATTTATTTCTGGTGGCTGGGTGAAGGCTTTTATTATAAAAAATGTACTTTAAATAAACAAAGCGAATTTACCCACCCAACCACGAATACGACCTATCTACGCCGATGGCTTGAACAACAGACAATTAGTTGTCACATGCTCACGTGTTGGTATACTAAATGATTTAGTATACCAACACTTAAACATTACAATAAATTTACCTTCACAATTATTTTATCTTAATAACAAATATTGTGTTTTATTTTATGTAAAAGAAATTTAATTCTAAACTTTAAGGCACGCTAACAACGTAGCGGGCTTCGCCCGCTATCTTTAATATTATAAATCGCTTACCAACCCTGCTTTAAATGTTTTTTTTATTTTCATTCAAAACACAAATGAACAAAACTATTTACGGGTACATCTACCTATGTGCGCACTTTACCAAATTATCTTGACATACACACGTATATTGTCAAGAATTATTGTTGTGTCAGAATTATTTATTTGTGGTGGCTGGGTGAATGAAGGTTTTTATTATAAAAAACTGTATTTAAAAAAAGCAAATTTTAAGAAAAATACGACTTCCCAGTGTAGAAACGGTAATGACATATCATTATTTTTTTGGACTACCAGTAATGACACCCACTTACATTCTGTATTATTTTAAAACATATAATAATGAGTTACTGATAATGACTTATTTTTATCATTATTTCAAATAGAAAATAATTTTTTAGATTTTTTTGAAAATTTTTTGAAATCTATTTTTAGACTCAATATTTTTTAAACACTGGTAAGGATATATGTAACCACATATTTTTTCATTTTTTGTATGTTGGCGAGTAAGCTTACTTGTGTGCAACAGGTCAATTGTGTTTTTATCTATTAAATATTACATGTCGATATAGCTCAGATGGTAGAGCTGTTGACTGGCAATCTGTAGACCCAGGTTCGATTCCCGCTCCAGCAAATTTTATTAAAAAAAAAAAAATACAATAAAAAATAATTTTTTTTATATAATTTATTTTTTAGAAAATCTATTTTTAGACTCATTATTTTTGTCAGTACTGGTAAGCACATAGGTAACGATATATTTTTTGATTTTTCGTATGCTGGTTTGTAACGACAACTCATTATTTTTCGCGACATCGCCATATAAAGGTAATAAGAAATGTAATAACAAAAGTAACTAGTTACCATTACCAAATATGTAGTTACATAACCACATATCTGGTAATGATTTTCTACACTTGGTTATCTATAATAAATTTAGCTTAACAATTATTTTACCTTAGCAACAAATATTTTGTTTTATTTTATATAAAAGAAATTTAATTCTAACCTTTAAGGCACGCTAACAACGTAGCGGGCTGCGCCCGCTAGTATTTGATATAAGAATAGGCACACGTGTCTTTAAAGATACGAGTATGTTGGTAAAAAATGGGTTAAACAATTTAAATACTGTGTCTCAAAGCTTTGTTACTTGATTTTAACAGTGAAATTACATTTTAACACTTTTTGGACAAATTGAAATCTACTGAAGAGCGCCATTCCAATATGATCTGAGACTAATTTCAAAGCGGAACAATAATTTCAAGCCCGATGGTTCCAACGCGAAATGAAGGTAAAATTCAAAATTATTGATGTTTATTTCTAAATTCGTCAAATTTCGTAATAGTAAATCGAAAAGCGCCATAACTTCTGAAATAACTACACTAGATCAACAGTTTCCGGTACGTAATTTTATTTTTCTAATAGTATTATTTATAGCAAATCCCAAAATTATTTGACTATTGGATTTTCTGTTTCGTCGTCAACCTTTATTGTGCTTTATCGCCTAAATAAATTAAAATTTTAATAATTGTTCCATACTTGGTTTTCAATGCCAAATATATACACTCACAATATTTTATCGTTAAAAACAACATAAAATACATATCGAAAATATTTGAATTTTTTGCTTTAAAACAGAAAACAACGAAATTATTGAAATTATTTTTTCTAAAAATAGAAAACTATATATAGAACATTTGACTGAAAATATCAACTACTGCAGACGATACGTATTTTTGTAGTTTGTTTTTCATTGACTTATACAAAAAGTTAAACAATATGTTTCCATGCATTTTAATTGATTCTTCAATTGAAAACAAACTTTACCTATTACTTTTCAAATAAACCTCAATCGGTTATGGAAAATATAGTGTGAGTGTAGTTTAAATATTATCGCGATCAAAAGAAAGATTGTTACATCACAACGATCTCAAACCACAAAATTTTTAGGCCAAAGGATAATATTACTAATTTGGGAAAAATATTCTAAACCGCTAAAAATATTAGTGTACACAAGTATAAAAAAGTCAGTAAAGGATTTTGTTAAAACTACTAAAAATTAATTCAAAGTTACGTTACAGAAAAAATTGCTGAAATTAGAAGATTAGTTTTGCTATATATTAGTAAGATAGGAACAGCAAAAGTTAAACTGTTAGATATACAGAATTTTAGTTATATTTGAGTTTAATTTTTGTTAATAGAAAATTACAACTTAATCTGTTAAAATCAGAAAATTTGCGAAATAGTTAGTAGGTCAAAAAATCACAAAAAAATAAAAATTTCAAAGTTTTTTCGATTTTTTTTAATGAAAATAAAATTCGACCCTTCTGAAGTCAGCAAATATTTCTGCTGATTTTACCAGGATATACTGCTATTTACATTCAAATAGATTAAACTTAAAAATAACAAAACCTTTGTAGATATAACGGTTGGTTTTTGCGGTTGACGAAGCGTATTGATTTTGGTGAACATCGGTCCATGTTTAGACCTAGTGCCCATATAAGGGTCCTACCAAAATTATATTGTTTATACGCTGCAGGTCGCAAATATTAAGATATTTTGATGACATTTGGTACACCCATTTATATCAGCCCAAGGACGAAGCCTATTGATTTTGGTTAACACCGGTCCATGTTTAGATCTAGTGCCAATATAAGGGTCCCCCCAAAATTATATTGTTTATACGCTGCAGGTCGCAAATATTAAGATATTTTGATTAAATTTGGTACACAGACCTATGTTGGCCCAAGGACGAAGCGTATTGATTTTGGTGAACATCGGTCCATGTTTAGACCTATTTTAAAAAAAAAATAAAAGAAGTAGTTTGTAAAGAATTACTTCAATTTTTTTTGCTGGGAAGTATTGGCGATAAAAAATAATTCAAATTTAGTAAATAAGCTTTTGAAACAGTTGTGGTTACCCATTTTTATTATACCCTACACCACAACGTGGAGAGGGTATTATAAGTTTGTGCTGATGTTTGTAACACCAAAAAATATTGGTCCTAGGCCCACCTTATAGTATACCGATCGGCTCAGAATTTTTTTTTTGTTTCGATTTAACGATGTCCGCCTCTCCGTCCGTCTGTCTGTCCATGCATTCTTGTGAATACTCTACAGGTCGCAAATATTAAGGTATTATGTGGTACACCAACTTATGTGGACCCCAGAACGACGCCCATTGATTTTGGTTGAAATCGGTCCATGTTTAGACCTAGTTCCCACATAAGGGTACCCCCAAAATTGTCTTTTTTACACGCTACAGGTCGCAAATACGAAGATATTTCAATGAAATTTGGTACACAGACCTATGTTGACCCAACGAAGAATCCTATTGATTTTGGTTAAAATCGGTCCATGTATAGACCTAGTGCCTAAAATTGGCTTGGTTACATGCTGCATATCGCTAATACGAAGATATTTCAATGAAATTTGGTTCGTTGACTCACATGATCCCAAGGAAAAAATAGGATCGGTCCATATATGGACCTACACAGAGTGAATTTTGGTGGACGAGTTTTAATGAAATTTTTTAGTAAACTAATGAAGTTTTCTTCACAAACCAAATGGAAAATTTCTTATATTTGATGAAAAAGCTTCATATACTTTATGAATCTAGTTTTAATGAAACTTTTTCATTGAGAGTATGAAAGTTTTAATAAATAAAACGAAATTTTTAACAACATTTTTTGAATAACTTCATTAATTCAATGAAAAGTTTCAATGGACGAGTTCCAGTGAAACTTCATTGGTTTTATGCAAAAATTCATTAATATCATGCAGATAATTCTATCAGTGTATCGCCCATATGGGCTATATTTTCGATTTTCTTTTCTTTTATGATTTTATAGAAAATTTTGACACAAGTCTGTTTTAACCCATTCAAATTTCGGATCCAAACATTAGTTGGCTTTAAATCAGACTGGTATTATATAGTCGGCATGCCCGACTTTAATTTTTTACTCGTTTTTATTGTTTATCAGGAAAGTTCTATTCGTTTGACTTTTTCAAATCAAAATATATATTTAGCGCAAATATGTACCTTAGATTGGAAAATAAGGTACGCCATTGTAATCAGCATGTCTGAAATATATAGAACTAATGGTCAGATCTCCATTAATTTTTTGAGTGTCATGCAGTGTTATTTAGGTATATATCGATATTTCCTATACGGTTATTTTTTTAGGCACACAAATCAATTGAACTTAATAAGAGTTTAATAATAATAACGATACACTAATAGAAAAAAGTCTGTAAAAATTTGTTAAAAATGATGTTGCAGAAAAACTGCTAAAATTAGCAGATTATTTTTGCTATATATTAGTAATACAGGAACAGCAAAAATAAAACTGTTAAATATACAGAATTTTAGTTATATTTGAATTAAAGCAGCAAATAATTTGTAGCCTTTAAAGTCACAAAAAATTTTAAATTTTCGATTTTTTTTTTAAAGCAAATAAAAATCGAGGCTTTCGAAAACAGCAGTTTTTTTCTCTTATTTTAGTAGTATTTAGCAAAAAAAAATCTTTTAATTTCAGAAGTTTTTTCTGCAGCATCACTTTTAATAATCCTTTAGTAACTTTTTCTGCTATTTTTACAGATTTATTTCTATGAGTGCAATAATAAACGTGCAAAACAAGAAAAAAAATTCTTCGATTAGCCTTTACTAAAGCCAAAAATTTTTTGTGATAAAGCATGTTGTAATAAAAATACTTTAAAATTTTCTCAAAATATTGTCAAGATTTTTTATTTTTAGATATCGCGAAAACTCATTTTACGGAGCTATTTTTAAGGCTCCTTATAACAAATGACTTTTCGAAAATATTTGAAATAATTATATAAATTTTTTATTCAAAATAACTATTGATAATCATGAAATATCCTATTTTAACTGCCGATAACCTTTTACTTGGCTCTGTCACCACTTAGTTTCCGTTAAAGTTAATGCATCTTTTACATGCATTATTTTCTATAGTATACTTAAGTACTAAGAAAATATTTAACATTTAAACAAAAAACTGCAGCAGAAAAATGAATGGGAAAAACACTCAACTGAAAAATTTGCCACTCATAGTCAGTAGTCATATACAATGTGACATTTTTGTATATAATTATATGCTGTCTTTTTTTCTATAGTGTTGCTGTTGCTCTGCTACTGTTTCAATTAAAACTACTGGTTGCTGGCGGCAGTAACACAGAGTGCTGTTGATGACTACGAATGAAGATGATGATGGTGATTATAGTAAGGATGATGGCGTCAACGATAATGTTAGTTTGTACTTAATGCATACTTTTTTGTTGCACATATATTAACATACACAAAAAAGTACATTCATTAAATTTACATAATTTTTATGACGGAAACGTCATTAACCTTAAAATAAAAAAAGTTGCTCATACGCCTCAGTAAATGAAATTAATTCTTTTTAATTTTCGTTTTTATACGCATCCTTAATGAGACTTTATGCACGTTGCAACATGCTTTGTATGTACTATAACCTACTTAATTTTTTTTTCATTTTTATACGTAGGTAGTTCGAAAAATATATGGAATCAAAATATTTTTCAAATTTAATAAAATCCTTACTATGGCGGGTAACTTATCTTAAAAATAATCAGAGTTTAATATTAACCAGAGATATTTTCATTTAAATTAAAGCTATTTCGAGATAGGTTAGCAGGTCTATGTCCTATTAAGTTAGTTAACTTTTTTTTATATAATAAATAATATATTGGAATACTACACAATTTAATGACATGACATAACCTATGTATATGGATATTTACAGTTATTCAAGTTAATTCCCATTCTTTGGCCAATTGTACTGACATTCTGTGTTGTGGTGACAGAGAAGATACACTAAGCCACTAAGAAATCTGTTAATATACTCAAAAAGAAAGGGCTTTTATAATTTTTGGTTGCTGTAAACTATTTAGTTGGCCAGAAATTAATATACCCTACACCACTACGTGTACAGGGTATAAGTTTGTGCCGATGCACTATAGGTCAAATGATAACTTTTTCTGTGCAAAATTAATAAACACTACAAAATCATGGTATTTCAACCAAAACCTGTAAGAATTTCATAAGTAAGAATAATTCTATAAAAAAATGGAATTTAACCCATTAACGACCAAAAATTTAAATTAACCCTTTTGCAAACATAATACATTGTATTCATTCATTGATTAAATCTAGTTCATTTTCTAAGTTTAAATCAAAAAGAGCCTCTTCACTTTCATTAATTTCATCGTCTTGGTTACTAAGATGAAATTCTGCTATAGGTTCTCTGCCACAAAATAGTTCAATTACTTTAGCTGGAAGTGTGCAACGTTTTCGGTTTTGTAAGCGTCTATTTAAAAATGTTGTGGAAATTAATGGATCTGAAGTATCGACAGCCCTATTAAATACGTCTAAGAGGTTATTGGTGAGGCTTTTTCTGCGGGCATAATGCAATCTATCGGCTTTGTATATTTTATGACGCGATTCAGCAGCTTCTTCTGCAAAAAACCCTTTGGAAGTGCAGTATTTTCTATTATTTGTTTTGAGTGTATGAGTACTTTATGGACCGTAGAAGTCATTCGTAACCAAGGATATAGCTCCGGAAAAGTTTTGCTGTTTCAAAGCAATATATTTCAAATGTACTTGAATTGATCTCGAACTGGCAGGGTAAAAAAATCAAAATGATTTTGAATCGAAATATAAGATCTTTGTCAACACCAGTTATTTCAGAAAAAATATCATGTTCAGTAAAAGCTCGACGGGCAGTATTTCCGTCATTTGTGGAACCGAAGCCACCTACTTTGGGCATGTCTACGCAAAGTCCGACTTTTCTCCAAAAATCGTTTTGTATGTCTGCTGTTCTTTCTGAGATAATTAACTTATCATCTCCTCGTATCTGCCACTTTTGTAATTTGCATTGCCTAAATGTAATACAAATTAAAAAACCGAATCCAGCAATGACGAGGGCTAAGTCCAAACTTTAAGTTTTCCTCTTTTGCACGGAATATTTCACTTTTATAATTAAATGTGTTCATAAAGTCTTTAGGTGTAGCAGCACAAATGCCACAAGCCTAGTTTGAGACATTTACCTTTCTGCGACATTTTTTCCACTTTTGTGCTAATTTCACGCAAAAAAATGTAATGTTTGCGTTATATGTTTCTCCATTTCTTTCGAAATTGTATTAACTTCAATTTTGTGAACTACATGTTTAAAAACGGCATCAAATTTTTCTTTTTTGTGCATTCTTTTCGTCATATCTCAAACAGATCTGTTTTTTTTTATACAGAGATTACCCAAAAAAAGCGCCATTATTCGTAAAGCGCAAAAAATAAAAATTTGAAATAAATTTTAAATAACTCACTAATTATTATTTAATCTATTTTGTCAATTTGAAGGAGGTCAAATGAGGACAAAATTTTTAAGGGCTTACAGAAAGTCAAAGTTTTAGATAAATTGTACCGTTTTAAGGTTATGTAGGCTAATGAGTTATTTTCAAGTGTTGCAGCATAAATATATAGCAGTTTTAATTAAATGTATATCTACTTACTTGTATCTTTAATTTCCATTTTACACTAATGAATTATTGCCAACACAATTCGAGAAACACGCACTTAAAGCTGACCAAGCACTACTGAACTCGCAAACACATTTATAGAAAAAATTTAATCAACTGACTTCAACTTACAGATGTGTAACGGTGCTTTATATTTAACACAAAAAAAAAATCACGTGTCTTTGTTTTAAAGCATTTATAATTAAAAAACAACAACAACAAAAGTAAAACGTCACTTTGATTCTTATCACTTTTGCACAGAAAACGCTGCTATTTGAATTAATGTGCGATGTTTGTAACACCAAAAAATACTGGACCTGGCAATCTGCCGATCGACTCAAAAACACTTTATTTCCATTTAACGATTTGCGTCTGTCTATGCAGTCAATTTAGCTGGAGGAGTTTTAATGAAAATTTTCAGTAAACTAATGATGTTTTCTTTACAAAGTAAATGAAAAATTTCCTAAATTTGATGAAAGAGCTTCATATACTTTATGAGTCTAATTTTAACGAAACTTTTTTATTGAGTGTATGAAACTTTTACTAAATATAATGAAATTTTTAACAAATTTTAATGAAATTTTTCATTAATTCAATGAAAAGTTTTAATGAACGAATTCCAGTGTAACTTCATTGGTTCTATGCAAAAATGTATTAATATCACGCAGATAATTCTCTCAGTGTATAATTATGTCCGTCCATGTATTCTTGTGCGCACGCTATAGATCACAAATTTAAGATATTCCCACGAAGTTTGGTATAACGATTTATGTCAACCCAAGGACGAACCAGGTTGATTTTCATTCAAATCAGTCCATATTTGTACCCAGTGCCCATATAAAGGTCCCCCCAAAGTTGGCTTGTTCGCAAGCTACCGGAAGATATAAGAAGATATTTTAATAAAATTTTTGATTTTATGTAGAATCGGTCCAGGTTTAAACCCAGTGCCCGTGTAATGGTCTCCTAAAAATGGGAATGATCGGTACATGTTTGTACCTAATGCCTATATAAAGGTCCTCCAAATACGAAGATATTTTAATTAAATTTTTTACGCGTAGCCACATCTGCCCAAGGACAAAGCCTATTTATTCCAAATAGGATCGGATCGTATTTAGACCTATCACCCTGATTGACTATATTCCGATTTTCTGTTAAATACATCTTACATTAGTTAAAATCAAAATATCAAATTTTGATACACGTCCATTTCAACCCACTACAAACATTAGCTGGCTTTTAGCTAGGCTGGTGTATGATGTCATATAGTCGGCACGCCTTTAACTTTTTACTCCTTTTTATCTGTTAATTAATTATTAATTATAAGAATGTATTGTAATATTCTAAAAATTTTTTAGATTTTTCAACCGAATTTCATCAGTTGCGACATCCTCGTTAATTCCTTTATCAGAACCCCCTAATTCTTTTCCATGTAAATCGGCTGTCAAATCAACCTATTACGAGTATGTGAGAAGTGTTCCACTTTTTGAGTTATTATTAAAAAATGGGACTGTTTACACATTCGTAAAAAATTTTTGAATAATGACATTTTTTTTTTATAGATTTTGTGTAATTTCACATTTTTTTGTTGCCTCAACCCTTCCCTGGCAATTATAAGTACGAAAAACCCTTTGGCAAACATACTTGCCTGTGGTCGTCAAAGGGTTAATAAATAAAAATTAGTTGTGTATTTAAATAAAGTGATTTTATCTGTGAAACATTTAACACCAAATGGATGTTTGTGATGAACTATTTTTATAAATTTGTTCAACATTAAAGTCAATATACAATAGAAGAAATAAAAAACATTGCTTTATTTTAATTTCTGTTTTTAGCTTTGTATTTTGCACAAGCACTTCAAGGAAAAAAGTGTACCTATATGTACTTGGTTGACAGAACAATTTTAAAATGCAGTGAAAGGTTAAAATTTGTATTTGTAATGATTTAACGTTCTAATGACTTAAAAAGCTAGAAATTTTCAAACTTTTATTCCAGTTTACTGACATTTAATCTAGCGCAAATTTTTTTTGCTGATACTGGGCTTTGATCAAACGAAATTTGTGTTAACTCGGGGAATGTTTAAAATTTTTTATATTGTATATAAATAACCATTATTTCGAAAAAAATAATTTTTTTTTATAAATTTGATTGTGTCATTCATTGGGTTGTGGATAATGCTTGACATACAGCTGAGTAATTTTTTAATTTACTGGTGGCAGCGCTTTATGTGGGTTGGAATACTCCGCAGGGACTAAGGGGGTATCTTCTAAATATACAATATCTCCAAAGACGGCTTCGTTGATTAAATTGATTTTAGGGAGATATTTAGTCTTTTTCGGTATTTTGCAACACGCCTTGCCAAAGTAAGAAACCCTTTATATTTAATACGAATGCACAGTAGACCGTACCGCAAAAAAAAAGTTCGCCGTATACCCTCCAATATAAAGTATTTTTGCAAGGCAATTCCAAAAAAAAAAAGTTTTGCCGAACGTAGGTTTCGCCTTTTTAATTTTTCGTTATAGCTTCGGCTTTTAAAGTCGGATTTTAAAGTGTGGTATATCATTTTTTTTTGCATCCAGGAGACCAGTGTTTTGGTATAAAGGCAAAAATCCAATGAAAAATTTTTTAAAAGGTCACCCCTACACTCAAAAAAAATAAGTTAGTAGAAAAATTAGTAAAACGTCTTGTACAGTAGTGGACTAAAGTGGATACATTAATTCAACATTTTTCGAAATTTTTTATAATTTTTATTTAATTATAGAACCTTAAATGATTTTTTTTTAAAGCAGAAAATTAAAACAATCTTCTTCAATAAAAACCTAAATATAGTAGACAATATCACTAAGAAGGTAATAAAAAAATAATTGAAAATTGTGACTGCTTTTATCCAGTATTGTTTATATTTGAAATTTACTTTCTTTAATATTTTGTGCAAAGTTCTTTGTGCTTTAAAACAGATTTTATGCGAGAAGGCATGCTTTCCGCGAGATTTTTAATAGTTTGAAGTGGAATATTAGTCCATTCCGCTGAAACTCCTGACCAAAGATCATCTAAGTTGGTCGGTGCTCGTTCGCATTGGGAGAGTCTTCTTTTGACAATTTCCCACCAATTCTCGATGGGATTCAAATCGGGGCTCTGACCTGGCCACTTCAAAAACTGGAAAAGCTACACTTGGATATCACAAATTGAACAAAGGTTATTAATACAGATTTAAAAATATTCAAATATGTATCCACTTTAGTCCACTACTGTATATCAAGTTGACTAGTTTTTAGCAATTTTTTTGCTGAAATTCCGTTTTCAGCAAAAGTTTTAGTTATATTTTTTAGCTCTAAACTAATTTTGAACTAATGTTTTACTAATTTATTTTGCTACAAAAATTGTGCTGATAACCGCAATTATAGCGTGGACAACCAGATAAACAAATGTAGATGTCGCAGCCTGTCTGAATGTAGTACAGACAACGGAAATGATAAAAAAGAAAAACAACTCTACACAATTTCTATATTTCAATTTTGCTGAAATTACCAACGTTTTTGCAAGCACGCTCCTGACTAAAAATTTACTGACAGCAACATTTTTTGCTGACTTTACAGACTTTTTTTTTTGAGTGTACTTTTGGCACAAAAAAAATAAAAAAAATTCTACTGGGATTATCGAAAAACTTCCTTAGCAAAAGTTTAATCATTTTTTGCGAGCTTTAATTTTCTGACATTAGGGTGGTACATTAGGGTCGTAGCAACTGAGATCTGGTGGGTAACTACTAGAACGGGATACTTGAGGTCAATGGCCCTTAGAGCAAAACACTGGTCTCACTGGAAAAACCGTCGATGTATGATACTTTAAGATCCGACTGTAAATGGCAAAGATATAACGAAAAATTTAAAATGGCGACCCCTACGTTCGGCAAAAAAAAAAAAGTTTTGAGATTGCCTTGCAAAAATACTTCATATTCGAGGGTGTACGGCTCATTTTTTTTGCCTGTAAGTTGCTACGGTCTATATATATATATAACTTAGTATGGTTTCATATCTACAATATTTCATGATTTCTTTTATATATAACGATATAACGTTCTTTATAAAATCATTTTTAATTATATATCATCCCACATTAGCAATTTTTTCAAAGTGATTTTATATAAAAATATATGTATAAGGTCCTTTTAAAATCGTATTGTATTAAATGTGGTTCCATATAAAAAAATGATTTTGAACTAGTTTTAGATTTAGTAATTACTAGGGATTGGCGCATGACACGATCGTGAGTGAAGTTATTCACAAGTGATCGTGAGTAATAATTACTATACCAAAGTAATTCGCCCGTGAGCGTGAGAATATATAATTCGTACGTGAGCGTGAGTAAGAATATATAACCCGTGCATGATTCGTGTGTGAGTTTATTTTTTGCATAATATGTTTTTAGTAATTTTTACTGTTTTGCGTGAGAATTTTCTGATTGTGAGTAAATTTTTAATATACTCATGTCTGCGTGAGTAAGACACGAAACACTCGTGCGTGAGTAATTTGGTTTTGTTTAGGAGCGTGAGTCAAAATGGATAACGCGCCCATAAAATTAACAATACTGAAGCTTTAATATGGAATTCTCTATACTATAACGCACACTTGACTGATCTCTTATATCTTGGTTGTATATCACAATCCTATTAAGTTAAAAATTTCAGTGTTGTTAACCTTATTTTAAAATTACTATAAACAAAGAAAAATTTGTTCATGTTTAATGCACTGTCATGGTAAATCTGGATAAAAGTAATGGAAGATTTATCGAAATTATAGGATATCCAGTAGACCTGGGGTTAATCATTACATTTTGTAAATAATTACACATTCATTTACACAATTACATGTAATTGTAATTGAAAAAAACTCAATTACAATTACAAATTATTTGTAATTGTAATTCAAAAAAGAACAATTACAAGTAATTTGTAATTTGAAAAATGTCAATTACATTTTTTGGGAAAATAAATAATGACAAAAAGCACAAGTTAGGGGTAAGCCCAACATGACGTATTCTTTTTATACGCATCCATCCATGCCTATGCAACCTATCCCAGTCAGATTTTTCTACAAAATTTTAACAAAAAACACTTTTTAATTCTAAATGTAATTGAAATCACTTTCAATTACAATTACTAGTAATTTGTAATCGAAAATTTTCAATTACAATTACTTGTAATTTCAATTACAAATTACAAGTAATTGTAATTGAAATCCCTCAGGTCTGATCTCCAGATATTGTATATCTTTTTTATTTAAAAATATAATTTTGTATATTGTTAGATATGGTCATATATATTATGGTAAAATATAGGGTTAATATTTAGGTATAATTGTATCAAACTATGTCCACTTTTATAACATTTTATATAATTTTATAAAAAAAGATATAATTTTATGAAATTGGATGAGGACAAAATTCGGATACAATTGTATCATATTGTATCGAATTGTATCAAATTGTACCAAATTGTATACAATTGTATACAATTCGATACAATATGATACAATAAGACGTTCTCATTTTTCGGATATAATTATATCTAATTACATAGAAGATTATATATAATTAAATATAACTTTATATGGCTCCATATCATTTTTTTTACTTGGGTACCTACGTTTTTTCTTGAATTTTCTCATATTGACAAGAAATTGATGCAAAGATATTGGTAAAATTATAAATTAAGTAGATTATTCGAGTAAACTATGCAAAGACTTTGCAGAAAAATTTTAAATTTTGGTAAACAATATTAAGTTTTTGAGTAATACATGCGAAAAATCAAGTTTGTTTGTTATTTTACCGATTTATTCTTCCAAGCGAAATTCGATTTCTGAAACTGGGACTGTAAGTTTTGGCTGGGACTGTAAGTTTAAATTCTTCCATGAAAACATTTGATAACGATAACCAAATAACTTGTTGCTGTAATTACACGATTTAGTGGGCAAGGTTATCGCAACGAATCTGTTTTCAAATCTGCTTACAAAATACTGGGCGCAAGTGTACTTAATGACAGGCCTTCATATATTATCCCAGCCAGAAAAATACAAACGGGAAAGCGATGGCAAGGTATTTTAATAGGTGGTAAAAGTACTGACAAAAATTGCTTTCCCATTTCCAATATGATAACGTCAATAGAAAAAAGGACCGGCAGTTCAAAAAGCGCCGGAAAAGTACTGGAGAAACAAAATTTTTAACTTTGGCAAAACGCTGCCAAAACCAATAAATAGGTGGTTTGGAATTATATTTTCAAAAATAAAATTTAAAAAAAGTTCATATGTATCTTTTTTTGCCCTGCCGTGATGTTTCGTAAAACAAATACTGGCAAAACGATTTTTGTAAACGCTGGAAAAGCGTCCCAAATGAGTGCTCTGCCAGTCATTTATTTTTAACATCGCGGTTACCCAGTGGTATGCAAGTACTTGATTTTTTGTACCACTGTCAATTTCTGACTGAGATGATTCAATATTCATAAAATGTACAACATTATTAGTTAACAGCTACACTCAAAAAAAAAGTCAGTAAAGTCAGCATAAAATTTTGCTGTGTCAGCAAATTTTTAGTCAGGAGCGTGCTTGCAAAAAAGTTGGTAATTTCAGCAAAAGTGTTTGCTGAAAATCAGCGAGCTGATTTTTACCACAAAAAATAGTAATCTTA
This sequence comes from Leucophora obtusa, assembly GCA_949987735.1. Taxonomy (NCBI): domain Eukaryota; kingdom Metazoa; phylum Arthropoda; class Insecta; order Diptera; family Anthomyiidae; genus Leucophora; species Leucophora obtusa. Next base: position 132,623,825 of record OX465296.1, on the reverse strand, counting down.
GCAAGTTTTGCTAAAACTTAGTAGATTGCAAATGAAAAAAATCCTTGCTAAAATCACTAAACTTTTTGCTGAAAATTAGTAGACTGAAAAAAACTCAAAACATTTTTAGATAAATTTTATTTTAGTTAATTTATTTACTGAAAATTTAAATATAGAAATTGTGTAGAGTTGTTTTTTTAATTATCATTTCCGTTGTCTGTACTACATCCAGACAAGCTGCGATATCTATATCCTGTCTATCTGGTTGTCGTCCACGCTATAATTGCGGTTATCGGCACAATTTTTTAGCAAAATAAATTAGTACAACATTAGTTCAAAATTAGTTTAGTGCTAAAAAAATATAACTAAATCTTTTGCTGAAAACGGAATTTCAGCAAAAAAGTTGCTGAAAACTAGTAAACTTGATATACAAGACGTTTTACAAATTTTTTTACTAACTTATTTTTTTGAGTGTAGTAAATAATTATAAAACGCTTTATTCTATAAAAAAATTAGTTACATAACATAAAAATTTTTACAAATTAAGGATTTAAATCCCGAAATCCCGTAAAATCCCGGGATCCCGAAAAATCCCGTAGTCCCGAAAATCCCGGTATCCCGAATCCCGGGATTTTCAAATATCAATCCCGATTGGCATCCCTAATACATACACTCCCGATCATATGATTAGAACCACTAAATTTTTTTTTAGTAGGCCATATCTTTTTATACTTTCTGCCGAGAACGAAAATTTTTCTACCATCGGAAAGTGCATTTAGTTGAGATCACAAAAATATCAACAACGAAAAATATACTTGGTTTCAACAGTATTTTAAAGTCCCTTTTCCAGAAAAATACGAAAAATTTACAATTTTTTGTCGTTCATATGATTAGGACCATTTAACGAATTTTAATTAAAAATGCACTTTTTTGTAATTTAATAATAAGAACCAATAATATTAGGTTTATTGATAATATTTTACATATTTTAATAGTGGGTGCTACCTCCCTTGTTTAAAATAACTTCAAATATACGGTTTTTTATTGAATCTTAAAGTGACTTCAAGTAATCCAAAGAAATGTCATTCCAGGAATCATTATTGGCTTGAATTTGTGATTCCTTATCATCGTATTGTCTTCCCCCGTCATAAACCTTGCGAGAAAGCCAGCCCCAAAAATTTTCAATTATGTTTAGGTCGGGATAATATGGTGGCCAATTAAGAAGACGAACATTTTGGCTTAAAATAAATTCTTTTACAACTCTGGCATTATGTATAGAAGCATTATCTTGCTGCAGAATCCATGGGATTGGTCCAAAAATATCATTTACTTTTGGGAAAGCTGATTGTAACAGAGTCTTGTAAGTTTCTCCAGTCATTTTTGCACTTTGAAATTCTAAATCGATTGTGTCGTAATACGTTATAGCACGCCAGACCATAACTACACCCTCTCTGCTGTGATGGCGATTTAAAAATAGCTCCTCTTTTCTCATATCGTGAAAATAATAATCGTAGCCATCTGGGCCGTCCAAATTAAATTTATTTTCGTCACTGAAAACCACAGTACGCGAATCATTAATATGACCTCTTACTTGAATATCCCATGTCATATGCACTCTAGCAAATTGTAATCGATTTTCTTTGCGTACATTATTCAGCGGCGGATTTTTTAATTTCAGGTGTTCTGGATACCAGCTTGAGAACTGAGTTTTGGTGCTGAAAGAGCAGAGTTTGACGCAATTCTCAAGATTTTTCTCTTTTCGGTTGCAGTTAAAGCGGTTGGAATCCTTCCTTTAAAATTCTTTCCATAGTTTTCAGTATCTTTTAAGTATCCAATGTGTACCTCTACATGGTTGAATTTGTCAAACACTGAAACAAAGAAATGTCAATTTAAGTTGGGCCAAAAATTTAATGTTTAGGTGTGACTCACAATTAACATCGTGCATTATTTTTGAAAACGCCTTAATATGTAATAAGGCGTTTTCAAAAATTTTCGAGGCACGCTGAAACTCTTATTTCTCCAGTTTTCTGAACTAAGAGAAATGATTGATAGAGTTAGGTAGAATCAGGCTCTATGCAAGTCGCTCAATTACTTAGAACCGCTCTCTCACTGGCTCTGTGTGATATTTTAAGAAGTTAAATTTCAGTTTTTGTATAATATTTTTTCATACTTTGTATATTTATTGTAAAATTTTTTAGTATTTATTTTAACTGGCACAGAGGATGAGATGCATGCATACTCTTTGGATTCTATACTCGTTGGTAGAATATATACTCATAAAAAAGTTAGTACAAAAGTCTGTTTAACTTGTTCTAATTCAGTTGAATTAATATTCCCTTCCCAACCAACTTTCCTAGAAGAATTTTTTCTACCCGTATATATACGCATTCAAAAAATTATCATTAGTGTAATGTTTTTACATTTGTTAAATATGAAGTTGCATGTCGTTATGATCACATAACGTAGAAAGTTGTTCCTTCGGTAATATCTTATTGTTTTCTTTGCTGGGTGAGTATATTAATATGCATATTAATTCATTAATTCTTCTTTATTTTAAAAAAACTTGCCTTGGAAAAACATACAAAAGTTTGACTACGTATTTTTGGTACATGCGATATCTTTGCGGTAGTTTGTAAACTTAAAATTTTCCTGTTCTTTTTTTTAATTTCATTTTGCTTGTTTTAACATTAAAACGAATGTTTATGTTCACTGCACATGTTTATATAGTTTTTGCTTGTGGTTGGAATACATATTTTAGCAATGAAACTTACCCACTATATTTAGGTTAACCGAAAAACTTCTAACTGGTTGGGTCGATATTTGGCACTCGTAAACACCGGCATCTCTTTGTTGTGCCCATTTTATTTGCAGTGTCCACTCATCGATATCACGATGATAAGAGGTTTGAAACCGTTGATCTGTTGTATATGTGTATGTGCCAACTGTTAGTATGTGTAAATCACGATTTCTTATCCAAGCAACCTAAAATTTAATAAAAGAAAAAAATTACAGCTACATACATTTAAAACGTTAAAAATTTAAGGTAACTTTTGTAGGATACATCTTTGAAGCACAGCGTTTTAAGAAATACTTCTATTTTAAATTTTACAATTTAGCCTGCTTTGTTTTTTTATTTTGTAATTGAGTAATTTGTTTCATCCAACCAAAATATAAGAAAAATCATTGTTCAGAATTTTGATGAAGTCAAAATTGTGAATTAGCATTGTTTTTCATTCTCAGAAGAATATCTAATTAACTGAAAAATGTATTTTTGTTTAGCAATACATTTGATTTCAAAATTTGTTTTTTGACAAGACCCATAATCAGGGGTATGGCATCACCAAAAACAAAAGTTATAACGACATCGTTATCACTAGGTGGCACCAGGAGTATGGCATCACCAAAAAAAGAAGTTATAAAACTAGATGGCAAACAACAAAGGAAAAAAATACAAACAAATATTTCAAATTTTATTATTTGAATATATTCCGCGTTTGTTTTTTCCTTATTTTGAGCAATTTTCAGCAGTTTTTGAGTTTTTAAATATAGGCTCAGCTGATACTAAACTGAAATTTAGTATTACCTGAGCAACTATTTAGTATCAGCTGAGCCTATATTTCAAAACCTAAAAACTGCTGAAAACTGCAAAAACTGGAAAAACAACGCGGAATATATTCAAATAATAAAATTTGAGATATTCGTTTTTTTTTTTTTGATTTGTTGTTTGTTATTATGTATTTAAATTTAAATAAAAAAAGAAAATTGTCAAATTTTTGAACAAAGTGCCATCTAGTAATAAAAATATTTTTATAACATCCCAAAGATGTCAAATATAAAGATATAACAAAAGTTGCCAATATTATACACCAGATGGCAGGCATTTCCAAATAACGCTAACGAGTACTATTGAATAACGCTTATGAGTACTACCGGAAGTCGTTATTAAAATAATTTGACAAGAGAAAAATAAACACCCTACACAATAAATTTAGTTAATATAAAATTTATTTCTCGGTTTGCAACATTAAAATATAAATATGAAAACAAAATAGTCGCACAAACTAATTAACATTTTGTAACACAAAGTATGTTATTGTAACTGAAAATCAATTTTTTACAATTATGATTATAATACTAAATTTCTTTTATATGGAATTTACATGGTTCTTATGATCGCTGGATTTAAATTTGAAATAAGTTATTTTAATATACAACTAACGAAAACTACTGCGTTTCATTAACAATTAAAATATTTAGTTTTTAAACATTTTGCATTTATCTTGTTTGCATTTTAACTCCCGTGTTACTTTTTAGTAAAATTGTTTGTTAATACACTTTCCCCGAAATGTAGAAAAATATTAGTTTCAAGTTTACAAAGACAAAACTAAATGTTGGAAAATTTGATTGCCCTTATCAGCTGTTTTTTATAAAAACAAATTTATTTGGCAATTTTTACTACATTTGTAGTTGCTGTATTTGTTAATATGTAATTGAATTTTTTTAATTGTTAAAATAACTGCAATAGTCAATTAATTTAAAAACATCTTTTTACTGTAGTTATTTTCATTGTAATTTTCACTTAATTTTACCAACATATTTCGACACTCATAGTCAAATACAATATTTTATGAACTGCATGCTAAATTTTGTATAGGTGTATTGTTGTGTAGAAAATATTAAATGTTGTTTTTAAGTCTATAAATGAAAAAATTAAGCTGAAATATAAATGGTAATTTCACAACTTATTTGTTTACATACACTCATAAAAGTTCGTCGGTGGACTCTACTGAAAATTACAGTTAAAACAAAGGTATATGCAGTTAAAAAGGCGACAAAGGTATTTACCATAAAATAACTAAAACTTTTGTTATTTTTAACTGTTGAATAATAACTAACAAATGTATTAAAAATAACTAAAAATTAACTGACAAATTTTTACTATAAAAATTTTAAAACAACTAAAAAAATATTTAAAAATACTGTTTTTTACAGTTATTTCTTTTGGTATTATAAAGAACATTTTAATAAAAAAAAACATTTTTTTCTTTCGATTACAAAAATATGTGTAATTACTTCAGCATATTTAAAATTGGAAGCAGAAATTACTAACAGTTCTCTAGTTATTACGCTTTTATGCATTGGAGACACAAGACAAGCTTCTGATTTTTATTTTCAAACTAGGAATATATCAGTAATAAGAAATATAAACTAAACAAGAATTTTTAAAATTCGATGAATTTTTTTTTTTTTTAAATAACTAACAAAAACAACTGTTTACTGTAAAATTGCTGTTTTGGTAGTTGTTTATTATGATATTAAAAATAACTGTTGTTTTTTAAATAACCTTCATAACAGTTGTTTTGCATTTTTCTATAGAAAAACAAATGTAATTACTGTTAAAAACAACTATATACTATACAAACAACTGTCATATCTTTTTGTATATAAAAGTATATTTTAATAAGAAAAAATTAATTTTTTTCTTTCGATTACAAAAATATGTGCTATTGCTTCAGCTTATTTAAAATTCGAAGTAAAAATTCAAACCGTTCTCCAGTTATTATGCTTTTATGTAATGGAGATACAATACAAGTTTCTGATTTTTATTTGCAAACTAGAAATATATCAATAATAACAAATATAAATTAAACAAGAATTTTTAAAATTACAAAAATATCAACGAATTTTTTTATTTTTTAAATAACTACCAAAAATAACTTTTTACTGTAAAATTACTGTTTTGGTAGTTGTTTATTATGATAGTAAAAATAATTGTTTTAAACAACTGTTTCGAAATTACAGTACTTTTCGTTAGTTGTTTTCCTAAATAACCGTCATATCAGTTGTTTTGCATTTTCTATAGAAAACCAACTGTAATTACTGTTAAAAACAACAACTACTGATTACTACACAAACCACTGTCATGTAGTAACTGTCAAACATTTTTGAGTGTGTCAAACTTTTTTGATTTTTTTTTTTTTTAACTTTATTTCTTTATTTATTGGATCTTTCTTATTTCAGAAAATAACAATAAGTATTAAAATCTTAAATCAACTAATAATTTCTGGGTCTATTGCCATTGCAATAGAAAATCCATTTTTCGTTGCGTAAAATGTTCATCTTTCATGTGGTTCCGCGAGGGCCAATGTGTCGACCCTCTTGAGGCGAATATGTCCATTATAACATAGTAGATCCTGTGCAAGAGGGTTTGGATGAGTTGCCAGTTTTCGTACATATTTAGAGCAGAAGGTTTTTATTTCGTCGCGAACAAATGGAATATTAAGGTCCTTATGAATAATCACGTTATTAATATACCACGGGTCACCAGTAATTAGCCGCAATATTTTATTTTGTCGTCTTTGTAATTTTTCTATATTAGAAGCAGATGCTGTTCCCCATAGTTGGATTCCATAGGTCCATATTGGCTTAATAATAGCTTTGTAGAGTAGAACCTTGTAGTTTAGGTTGAGAGCAGAGTGGGGATAAAGGAGCCACTGAAGCTGTAAAGTTTTAAGTTTAAGTTGTGTGGATTTGGATTCAATATGTTGAGACCAGGTAAGGCGACGATCAAGGTGTATACCAAGATATTTTATGTGATTTTGCTCAGGGATATCGATGTTATTTATCTTCAGTTTGGGACAGTTTCCCTTTCTCAAGGTGAAAGTAACATGTGCGCACTTTGTTGGATTTACTTTTATTTTCCACTTGTGAAGCCATTTTTCGAGTTCCTTAATATGAGCCTGCAGACAACTAGAAGCAATTACTGGATTTTTATGTACGCTTATAAACGCTGTATCGTCTGCAAAAGTTGACGTGTGTATCAGGTTATTAGTAGGCATATCTGAAGTAAAGAGTATATACATGAGAGGACCAAGTATACTGCCTTGGGGAACTCCTGCTGTGATTTTTCTTGAGTCTGAGATGTGGTCTTTGTACTTTACTACAAATGAACGATCCATTAAATAATTTCGCAGTAACTTGTGGGTATTTAGGGGTAACAAGGAGCTTATTTTATATAATAACCCATCATGCCAGACTTTGTCGAAGGCTTGAGAAATATCTATGAAGAGTGCTGAGCAATAGAGTTTGTCCTCGAAAGCCTTTCTGATAAGAGTAACTATTCGATGGACCTGTTCTATGGTGCCATGATCCTTTCGGAATCCAAACTGATGAACGGGAATGATGTGGTGGTCGTTTAGGTATGGGGTCAACGCATTTAAAAATAATTTCTCAAAGAGCTTTGATAAAGTTGAAAGTAAGCTTATCGGGCGATAAGATGATACTTGGCTAGCGTCCTTACCTGGCTTAGGTATCATAATTATTTCTGATATTTTCCATGATTTAGGGTAGAAACCAGTTCGCAAGATAGAATTGAAAATGAATAAAACTAGTTTAAGGGCAGATGTTGGTAGCTCACGAATCATTTTTCCTGAAATTTTGTCCACGCCAGGGGCTTTATTTGTTTTCAATTTTTTAACTGCTGAAGTTAACGACGAGAATCGAATTTTCATTGGGGAAACAACAAGGTCTTCAATATCTGGCAAAGTTATGTCTGAGCTAGAAATATTAGGCGTGAACACTCTTTCGAGGTGATCGGCAAAAACTTCTGCTTTCTCTTTATGGGACCTAGCCCAATTACCATCGCTATAACGAATAGCAGATTCGTATCTAGTTGGGTTTTTAAGTTTTTTGGTGACTTTCCAAAGACTATAATCCGTGGATTTAGTTGGATTTAGACCTTCTAAATATGCCTTTAGAGCTGACTGTTTATCCTCCAAAAGAGCACTGTGAAGGGTTCTTTGACAGTGGTTTAGTTGACCTTTCAAGGTAGGAGAGCGATGTAGTTGCCATTGTCTTCTAAGATTTCTCTTATCCTTTATAAGATTTTGAATAGTTGTTGAGTATTTATTATTTTTAGGGCCGTCGTAGCGTTTAAAAGGTGTAGCTACTTTAGCTGCAGTTGATAATGTTTCCGAAAACACGTTTATAGCATCTTGTATTTCATCATCGGATTTCAGTGAAATATTTTGAGATACGTGTGAGCTTACATACTTTCTATATTTGAGCCAGTTAGTATGTCTATTAGGGAAACAAAAAGGTTTTTCGATGGTTTGCCCATTAAGCATTGAAATAATAGTGGGAGAGTGGTCAGAAGACAGGTCGAACAAAGAGACTGCAGAAAGCTGATCGCGTCTGATATTTTTAATGACTGCAAAATCTATTAAATCAGGAGTCTTTTGTAGATCTGAAGGCCAATAAGTGGGCTGTCCTCCAGATATTACGTCAAGTTTAAGAGATGAGATAGCTTTTAATAGCTGTCTACCCTTAGGAGTAGTGAGTCGTGAGCCCCAGAACGTGTGCTTTGCATTGTAATCTCCTGCCGCTATAAATTTATTGCCTAGAGTTTTGTAGAAATTAATAAATTGATCGTCTGTTATTTTGTGTCTTGGAGGACAGTATAAAGAAGATATGGTGATATTTGTGGCCGAGAGGCATATTGATGAGGCTTGAATATGATCTGTTTTATATTCCAGCATTGGAAAATGGCTAATATGATTACTAATTATTATAGCTGCACCACCACACGCTTTACCACTTGGATGTTTTGTGTCGTATATAGAGTAACCTTTAATTCGAAAACAGTTTTTTAATGTAAAATGCGTTTCAGAAACCAGCAATATGTCAATAGACTGTGACTTTAGAAAACTTTCTACTTCTATCTTATGTTGGCTTAAGCCGTTTGCATTCCAGTAACATATTCTTATCTGGTTCATTGTTTATAGGCAAATGCTTGAAGTAGCATACCCTGATTTCTTAACAACTCCTGCATCATGACTTGCATATTTGATATAAAGTTGTTCATAGTTTGTATCAGAAGCTCTATTGAGCTTTCTAATGGCGATTTCTGTAATGATTCATTAGGAGTTCGAGATTCTGGGATTTTGTGAGCGACCAATTTTTCAAAAGGCATACTACTGGATTGAGCGATTTGAGCATACGACGTGTTATTCGTAGGATTCGGAGGTGGGTTGGAAGTATAATTGGCGTGGTTGATATTAGTTTGACCAGAAGACATATGTTGTGTGGATATATTATTTTTTGAAATATATGGGAAATCATTTGACTGAAAGCGCCGGTAAGAGGGTTTATTAGGAGCGTTATTCTTTATCTGTATAAAGACGGGACATTAGGCTGGGTCGATTTGTGGGGAGGCAAAAAAATCGCCCATGGCTCAGGGAAAATCGTATTCTAGGGATCAAATTAAGAAACTTTGCCGAAGGAACCATACCTCTAAAACGAATTCTACTACCCCTAACTGTTGACTTTTGTCCCGTAGGGTCAAGTTTTGAAAAATCCCACTTTGACCCATTTAGAGTGCCCCAATCGAGTCCAAATGTATGACCGACCCCCACTAACTTTGGAGGGCCGATCCACCCATGCCAGTGGTACACCCCCTGGAACTCCCCTGGGGGGTTCCCCATACAAACATTTTAAAAAATCACCATTTTTGGCACTTTATTTTATTATTTTTTATTTATTTTATTTATTTTTATTATTTTATTTATTTTTTCTCCTTAGAAATTTATTTAGTCAGAACATATGTAAATGAAAAAATTAATTTAACTTAGTAATAGAAAAGAAAAAATGCCCAGACTTGAAAGCAAAAAAGACTTCAAACAGTAATTTTTTTTATTTTCTTTTCTATTACTAAGTTAAATTAATTTTTTCATTTACATATGTTCTGACTAAATAAATTTCTAAAGAGAAAAAATAAATAAAATAATAAAAATAAATAAAATAAATAAAAAATAATAAAATAAAGTGCCAAAAATGGTGATTTTTTAAAATGTTTGTATGGGGAACCCCCCAGGGGAGTTCCAGGGGGTGTGCCACTGGCATGGGTGGATCGGCCCTCCAAAGTTAGTGGGGGTCGGTCATACATTTGGACTCGATTGGGGCACTCTAAATGGGTCAAAGTGGGATTTTTCAAAACTTGACCCTACGGGACAAAAGTCAACAGTTGGGGGTAGTAGAATTCGTTTTAGAGGTATGGTTCCTTCGGCAAAGTTTCTTATTTTGATCCCTAGAATACGATTTTCACTGAGCCATGGGCGATTATTAAATCGACCCGCCCTACGGGACATCCCCTATAATTTGCAGTGTGGTTACCACCACAGTTGCTACATTTTTTATTACTTGGGTCGTTTTTAGATTTCAAGCAATCAGAAGTTTTATGGACATCACCGCAGATTACACATACTGCTGGAAGCTTGCAATAACTTTTAGTGTGACCGAATTCCTGGCAGTTAAAGAATTGAGGTGGGTCTTTGCGTTTGCGTGGTTCTTCTACAGTGATTCTTCGGTGAAGCAGGTATCGAAGATTATAAATTGGATGTGGCTCGTTTCCTTTTAATTTGCTGGACTCAAAGGCAATTTCGACTTTAAAAAGTGGTTGAGGTATTTTGTCCTTATTTTTTATATTGTGCACTGATTTTACCTTGTAGCCTTCATTTTCTATAGCATTTGTTATTTCACTTGTTGGGACGTTGCTTTCAATGCCTTTTATGACGATTGATAAACCTTTTGAGCTTTTAAGTTGATGAGTGTAATAACTTTTATTTTCTGAGTCGAGATAAGAAGCAATTTTACGGAAATTAGTTTCTGTAAATATCTGAATTTTCGTTTCAAGAACGTTTCCTCTGCGCAGAGATTCTACAAAAAAATTATCTTTTCCGACTGTTGCTGTTATGGAATTTACTAAAAAGTTAGAGTTTTGTTCGCGTAAGAAAATTGCTGGGGGCTTGTGCTGTTTAACTATTTCATCTGTATCTTCTTCGACATCGTTAGTAGCTAACAAAGAAAAACGATTTTGGCTCATCGTTTGAGTAGTGACTGCCTTTTTTGTTTGTTTCGGAGTGGGGTTATTTTTGGAGGAATTGGGGCTACGCTTTCGCTTTAATATTGTAAAGTATCGATCAATCCCTTTCAATGTTTTGTTGCTATCTTCTATAGATACTTTTTTGAGTGTATAATCTTTTTAACACACACAAATCACAAATGTTTAACAAATTTTGTCTTTGAAATATTTCTAGTTCAACCCAAAGACTGAGTCGGAAATTGAATGGTGTAGGGTAACATATTTATTTTAATTTTTGTTTTCATTTGAACAAAAAGAAATCTATTTTCCTACAAATACGTTTTAACACTTATATTCTCATGGATTCTTTTACGGTTCAATTTTTTAGTATATACACGATAATTTAAACGATTTTTTTATTAATATAATTAGAAAAACACTACAAAACAATAATATTTTTCATAAATTTAAATTTAATTTGGATTTATATTTTTTTTGTTTTTATTTTGATATTTTGATTACCTGCCATATTTGTTTGGAGAGAATTTTCAAAATAATGACAGAAAAATGAAGTCACAATATCGCCATCTGTTGGAAATTTTTGGAACTAAACAGTGATGCATTTTGTTACATCTTTATATTAGAGGTCTTTGAACATCCCTGTTTAGTTCCAAAAATTTACAACAGATGGCGATATTGTCACTGCATTTTTGTGTCATTATTTTGAAAATTCTCTCTAAACAAATATGGCTGTTAATCAAAATATCAAAATCAAAACAAAAAATAAAAATTTAAATAAAATTTTAAATTTTGAAAAATATTCATGGTTTTGTAGTGTTTTTGCAACTTGTATAAATAAAATACACAGTTAGAATTCATTTAGATAAATAATAATTATACCATAAAAGAATATATAACCATCAAAGTGTTAAAACGTATTTGGAAAAAATTAAACAATTTCTTTTTGTTGAAATAAAAAAAATCACAGCAAATATGTTACCCTACACCATTCATTGTTTGGCTTGGTCTTTAGGTTGAACTAAAAATATTTCAGTCGAAACATTTTTTAAATGTTTGTATTTTGGATTTGTTATAGGGAGTGAAAATCAAAAAAAAAATAAGTTATCGAAATAGTGATAGAAACTAGAATTTATGTTTCAACTAAGTGTTTACATTTATATACTATTTCACATTTAAAAAATTTTTTCTATCCAAAAATATCTCAGTTCATAAATGTTTTTATTAGAGAACTCGGAGAATTATGTTGGTAAAATTAATAATAAAATAACTGCAATAGAGGATGATTTGAAACCAATTGACACTTGCAATCAAATTTGTCAACACTTAGTTTTCTAATTCAGTTTTTTTCGGCTTCGATTTCAACTTAAATCTCATACAAAAATATGTAAAAAACATTTCAGAGAAATTATGCTAAAAAGAAAAATAAAAAAAAAAACTTTAAAAACTACATATTTTATATGTTACTGAAATGCAGAAATTTTCGTTAGTTAAATTTCATAATTACCGATTAAAATTAAAATCCGATTAACATATTTATGAAAAACACACAGGCATATAACCGACTTCAATTTCGTTTGAATGAGAAATTAAAATTGAAAACGTAAATTGATTCTACTGAAATAAATGAAAAAAGTTTGCGAAAGTTAAATTTCGAAATCAAATCTATTCCGAAAAAACTTATAACATGCCTGATAATATTCTAATTATGATTTCAGTGTAATTTTTAAATCCCGACCGACATCTGGCTTTTGTCAGTACCAATAAACAAAACCGAATATTCGCTTTATTCGGAAGAATACCGAAAGATTTTGTTAACATTTTCCTTAAAATTACGTAATTGGGGGAAAAAAACTCAAAATAAGTTAAATGAGATCAATTCTATTTAGTATGAAAATAAAATTAACAAAAGACGTTATGTTAAGCCTCTTCTAGATGAGAGAAGAAAACAGATATGGATGGAATATAAGCTTCTCTAAATAGCAGAAATCATTTACAATCTAGTTTTTGTAGATGTGCTTTTGATTTTCCTCTAGTATTTTTCTCTAAATTATATTAAAAACAATTTTAAATGTTTCGGCATTTGTTGGCCACAATTTTTCCGAAACGTTGCCAAATATAGGGTTTTTTGCCGAAACCGAAATTAAATTGTTAAAGAAAATTTTGTGTTATAACAAATCCTTAACACAAATATTTAAAAAATGTTTCGACTGAAATAATTTTAGTTCAACCTAAAGACCAAGCCAAACAATGAATGGTGTAGGGTAACTTATTTGTTGAAATTTTTTTATTTCAACAAAAAGAAATTGTTTAATTTTTGTACAAATACAATTCAATACTTTGATGGTTATATATTCTCTTATGGTATAATTATTATTTATCTAAACGAATTTTAACTATGTGTTTTATTTATAAAAGTTGCAAAAACACTACAAAACCATGAATATTTTTCAAAATTTAAAATTTTATTTAAATTTTTATTTTTTGTTTTGATTTTGATATTTTGATTAACATCCATATCTGTTTAGAGAGAATTTTCAAAATAATGACACAAAAATGCAGTGACAATATTGCCATGTGTTGGAAATTTTTGGAACTAAACAGGGATGCATTTTGTTACATCTTTATATTTGACATCTTTGAACTTATCAAAGACATTAACATTTTCCTTAAAATTACGTAATTAGAAAAAAACTGAAAATAAAATCTTAAATTTTAAATGAGATCAATTCTATTTATTATGAAAATAAAATTAAAAAAAGACGTTATGTTAAGCCACTTCTAGATGAGGGAAGAAAACAGATATGGATGGAATATAACCTCCAAATAGCAGAAATCAGTTTTGTAGATGAGTTTTTGTAGATGTGTTTCTGATTTACCGCTAGTATTTTTCCCTAAATTATATTTAAAACAATTTTAAATGTTTCGGCATTTGGCCACAATTTTTCAGAAAAGTTGCCAAATATAGGGTTTTTGCCGAAACGAGTCGGTGGGATTCTGAATTTTATTTAAATGCAAAGCAAATAGTTTTTTCTATATTGAATTAAAAATACTGGAAATCCTGTTTTGTAAAAAAATTGATATTCAGTTACTTTGTGTTACAAAATGTTAATTAGTTTGTGCGAATATTTTGTTTTCATATTTAAATTTTAATGTTGCAAACGGAGGAATAAAATCTATATTAACTAAATTTATAGTGTAGGGTGTTTATTTTTCTTTTGTCAAATTATTTTAATAACGACTTCCGGTAGTACTCATGGGCGTTATTCAATAGTACTCGTTAGCGTTATTTCGAAATGCCTGCCATCTGGTGTATAATATTGGCAACTTTTGTTATATCTTTATATTTGACATCTTTGTTGATTTTCTATCTCTATAATTAATTATGATAATTCTCTCTGCCCATAATGTCGAAAATATTTTCAATAGAAAAAGTATTAAAAATAAATTGTATATTTTTATGTATTTTTAAATTAACAAAAATTATGGGATACAGAGCAATATATTAAGAAAACTAAATAAAGTTAAAAAAAAAAAATAAAACAATAAAAAAGGGTTGTGGTCAAACCGGAGTTTCAACCTACGCCCTTCTGCATCAGAAGCTAAGATATCATCCCATAGGCTACCAAGTTGCGAGTTAGCTGGTAAAAAACATGAGGTTGACAAAAAGAAATTAAAAACAGGGCAAGATTCTACCCCGTAAATTTTTTGGGGACGAAAACCGTTGGTATTTTGCACTTTAATAGGCAAAAGTTTTTGAAAAAAAAAACAATACCCTCTCAGAATATTATTCATATTTTGGAGAAAAAACATAAAAAGGCAAATTCAAAGCCAAAATGCCAAAAAGGCAACACTTTCGTCAGAAAAAAACGCCATTAGTTCAAATAATAATAATATAATATAGTAGCTAGCGGCGCCAATCCCGAAACACCGTAAATTTTATTTTAAAAAATGGGATTTCCGATTTCACTAATTAACGTATTTTATCACTTTTTTGTACATTCCCAGCAAAATCTATCGTACACTCAAAATAATAAGTCTGTTGGCTGAACAGAAAAATTTGTTACTTTAACAAAATTTATTCCTGTTTTTTGGCTTAAAATAAAATTTGCTGATTTTAACAAATTCTTTTGTAAAATTTAACAAATCAAAAATTTAAGTAAGAAATTAGTAAAACTATAGTTTTATTTGTAATTATACTGAAAGGTAAATTTTGTTCAAATTTTCCCCGGTCCCAATCCATATCATCTGAGGGCATGTAAGGTCACTCCAAAAGCGGAAAAATATTGTCCGTTTTGCTCTATCTCGCTTAGTTTTCGAGATATGGGCCATTTTATGAAGTGGACATTTTTTTTTTAATTTGCGAGGATTCAAGGCCTCACCATGGTCCATTTGTGGATAGAGATAACCCATTTCGCTGAGATATTAGTTAGGAGTAGTCGAAATTTTCATTAATTTTGCTCCATCTCTCTTATTTTTCGAGATGCGGGGTATTTAAAATAATCGGGAGGGAAAGAAATAGCGCCATCTTTAAAACTTCGGATACATTGGTGTCGCCATCTACCGGGCAATAACATAAACTTGAAAATATTATATTTAAACAATAAATTGTGTAAAATTTAACGAATGGGTTCTTTAAAATTTGTTAAAAATATTTTTGAAAAGTAACACTCAAAATTAGTTAAAGTACTGAGGATTTTTAATATAGTGTTAAATGAAGATAACTAAAATCTTTAGCTAAATCAGTGCTTCAACTAAAAATTTGTTAAAAATTAGTCAAATCGATTTGAAACCCGTTTGATAGATTTTTCTACTGACGTATTATTTTAAGTGTGACCAAATAAGTCGTCACATAATGAAACTAAAATTTCATTATAAGAATTAAAACTTTTTTACTAACAGGAAATGTACCCCAAGTGGTACACGCTGATTTAAATTAAACACGGATATATGATATAGAGTAAAAACTTAAGGTTGATATATTTTTTTTATGTGCAACCCCGAAGGTTTAGCTGACGCAGAAAGACATGGCATGTTGTATAACAACCAAAAATTATATTTGGGAAAAACTCCATTTTTCGTAATTTTTTGTATAGCGAAATGTCTGAAATTTAAAATTATTTTTATATAACGGAAATGTACTCTCAAAAAGAAAAATTTTGATGCACATATTGCCTATGTTAATTGGTAACACAATAGAAGGGATTTAGTGTTCATGGTTTTCCTTTAATGATTTTCTTTGCTGAAGATTATGTTTTTTCCAATTTTTTATTTTTTACTGTAGATTTGATTTTGATTTGAAAATAGAATATAATTTGCAATTATTTGTATTTTATTATAAAAATAATTGTAAATTCTATTTGGAATTTGCTATAATTATTCTCAAACCGAACAAAATAATACTCACGTTTTTTTAACAAAAAAAATAATTTTATTTTACAAAAAATTAATTTTATTAAAAAAATAAAAAAAATATTTCCGTTAAAATTTTCGCAAAAAATCATTTTCCACAACTTTTTTATTTAAAATATTAAATTATTTTATGTTTGAGCAAAAAATTTTATAAGATAAAATTTTATGAACACACATCAATTTCACTTGACAGTGAAATTGAAAACGCAAATTTCTTCTCCAGAAGTAAATGGTATCTTTGCATATTTAGACCAAATATAATAGATAAACATAAATAATTATAGAATGCTGTTTTTAGTATTTTCACTTGAAAGGATTTTTGCTGGTGAGCATATTTAAAGTTTTAACATATGCTCCGTATGAAATTAATATGACTTCGAAGTACAATTTCGTAATGTTATACTTTTGTTTCTTTAGGCTTTTTGCCTTTTCGTAAATTCTAAAATGTTAAAAAAAACTTTTTGTGGTAATTTCGTTTTCCAACTGCTAAATTCTTATATAAGTTGCCACTTATAGTTAAAAAAAGAAGATCGCCGAAAAAAAAATTTAAAATTTTAATTTTTCAGAAAACGTTTTACTAATCAATCAGAAAGTTATTGAATTTACCAACAAAAAACGGACTAAATGTAAATTTTTTTAAGTGAAATAGTTAACAATACTTTAGGAATACACACTATTGAAAAGCTGCTATAAATATCAATTCCACTTTGGTTTATGAAAGTGGAATGAAAACCACTTTTTTCGTTTAACGTTTTCTGGAAGAAGCTTTTAACGTTTTAAGTACCACTATAAAGCCTGTAGCATACTCGATACTTACCAAAACCTCTTATTTTCAATACAAAATTATCCGCAAATTCAGAAAGAAAAAAAATTGTTTTGGATAATTTTAAGAAAAAAATTGCAAAAGTGAAATTGTGAAATCAAATCAATTCCGAAAAAACCCTGTGATATACCTGATTATTTCTAAGTAGAAAATATAAATTAAGTTTCTGGTTCATTTTCAGTAGGGCGCAAATCGATTTGGCGCAATTCGGGGTCGCATATTGAACCGAAGTGGCCTACAATTTATTATTCATGACTTTTAAACCGCTGCACCGATATTGATAATTTTTAACCCATGCCAAAATACATAATAGTCAAAATATTACAACCCAGTGTAGAAAATCATTACCAGATATGTGGTTATGTAACTACATACCTGGTAATGGTAACTATTTAGGTACTTTTATTATTACATTTCTTATTACCTTTATATGGCGATGTCGCGAAAAATAATGAGTTACACACCAGCATACGAAAAACCAAAAATATGTCGTTACCTATGTGCTTTCCAGTATTGACTAAAATAATGATTCTAAAAATAGATTTTCAAAAAAATGAGTTTTATAAAAAAAAAAACATTTTTTTAATAAAATTTTCTCGTGTGGGAATCGAACCTGGGACTCCAGACTCGCAGTATATAGCTGTACCATCTAAGCTATCTCGACATGTAATATTTGATAGATAAAAACATAATTGACTTGCTGCGCCCAAGTCAGCTTACTCGCCAATATACAAAAAATCAAAAAATGTGTGGGTGCATATATCATTACCAGTGTTGAAAAAATATTGAGGCTGAAAATAGATTTCAAAAAAATTTACAAAAAAATCTAGAACATTATTTTATTTTTGAAATAATGATGAAAATATGTCATTATTGGTAATACATTATTTTTTACTTTGAAATAATGGAAAAATTAAGTATTTATTAATTAGAAATGTTTTTATTTAGTATTATTAGTATTTATTTGTAACTCATTATTATATGTTTTAAAATAATGCAGAAAGTAAGTCGGTATTATTACTGGTTGTCCAAAAAATAATGATATGTCCTTACAGTTTCTACACTTGGAAAGGTCGCGTTTTTTGAGTCCTTGAAAGCATGTTTTCAAAAAAGTAAATATTTTTCTTCTAAGCGCTTACTAAGAGAAACAGCAGACACCACTGAATTCCGCGTAATCGAATTAGATTATCGCGCCGGTTTTTTAGAAAAAATAAACTATCCGAGAAATTTTATAGATAGTTATAGATAATTTCATAGCTTTTGTAAAAAGTATTCTAATGAAAAAATAAACAAAATTTTAACATCCGAATGCATAATTCTCTGTTGAAACCATAAACATTGAGTTCGCATTTATTTAAAGACTTTTTCAACCACCCAAAAATATGAATAATCTAACAACTTGTAGCAAAAAAATTTTACACTATTACACAGAGAAAACAGATTCATGGTGACAACCGAATTTCTCGCCAACTGAATAGTTTGGTTGCAGCAATCTGATTATTTAGTTGTGTCAATCAAATGTGTTCCTGACACAACTTAGATGCATTTTTTCAACCGTAATTTTGTTGTGTTAACCGAATTTCTGTTACCACAAAAAAATAAATCAGTGGATCCAACCAAAGCATTCGGTTGGCAAAAAATTCGGTTGTCACAATGAATCTGTTTTTTTGTATACATAACTCAGATATGTACCTACTACATACAAATGTTTTTTATTACGTTTTGTTTATTTTACATTACCCAGTAGCAAAAAATACTAGTTCAGAACCAGTTATGTACTAGTTTATTTGACCAATGCAACTAGTACGAGTACGACCTCTCCATACAAACAACTGTAGAATTTAACATGGAGATGCCATAGGGATGGGGGCAATTGTCGCCAAACTCACACTTTGGTACTAGTTGTAGAACTAGTTTGGAAATTACAATTTAAGAACAAAAAAAAAAGGAGCACACTGGTACTAATGTGACACTCGCGGAACTAGTTCCGAAGTAACTCTTTGGAAATAGTACTGTACCAGTTGGTTGCTACCTGAACTATATAGATGAAAAAGAAAGGTATTTCCTTTGATAAAACGTAGATTAGACCGATAGTTTCCTCTTACTGAGATAATTATATCCATTTACCATATGAAATTTAAAATATTTTGTGTTTATGATTTCTAATGACAATAAAACGTTTAAGCGTTTATTTGCAAACTCAGAATGTATTATTAAAAACAAATGTAACCAAACCTAGTATTTCGGACTCGTATTTAAATCCAATTTTTTGAAATGGTTTCTGCATATTTTCAATGAAACTATTAGGTACACAAATTGTTGAAGATTATTGTTTTAGGGGAAAAAACAGGAAGCTATACTGGTACTTATAAGAAATTTACCAAGCTAGTTATGGACTGACTCTTTGGCACCAGTACTGTACCAGTTGATTTACACCTTAATTCAACTCACAATAAAATATTTTAATTGTTTGTTTGCAAACTCTAATTTTTTATTAAATATAAATGCCAAAAAAAATTAATTTCAAATCTCATATGTTAATTCAAGTAATTTTAGTCTATACATAGATCGTATTTGACTAGTACATAACCGGTTCAAAATGATTATTTTGAGAACTAGTGCTGTAATTGCTAGTCAAAAACCTATTACTTTTTAGAACTAGTTCGACCATTTGCTACTGGGTAGTTTTAGTGATAAAATCTTCAAAACAACATTATTCACCTTTGATTAAGCAGTCAATCATTTACTCAGTTTATTAACACTAGCAATTTATTTGAAAATGGAGGAAATAAAATAAGGGTGTTGTCAGAATAAAATGAAAAATTAGCAAATGTTTAACCCTTTCACTATCGACTTCTTGTTTGTGAATGTATTTTCATTTTGTCTTTAGATTCTTGTTAAGGGTGTTCAAATTAGAAAAAAATATTTAATATGTTTGCGCCCCTACCTCTCCTATCCACTAAAAATGACGTTCGAAAACCGATTTTTTTAAAATCCTCATTCCCGTTATACCTATTAAAATATGCCAAATTAGAAGTATCTATCATCATCAGTTTATGAGAAACGTGAAAGTATAAAGTTTCTTTGCATTATCAAATTTTATATATTCTTTTAAAGATTTAGTGTAAAGTGGTAGTCAAAGGGTTAATCAGACAATTTCATACGTTAACGCAAAATTAAGAAAAGTTTATGCATTAGAGTCTAAAGTGCTTATTCATAATAATTTTAAAATCTTATATCACGTTTATAAAAAGAATTTTGTATGAAAAGTTTGTTTTATAAATCACTTATAAATAATTGATTACACTGCTATACAAAGAAAAAAGGTGAATGTTATAGGAATGGTTTTAGTATAATTAGGGGGTGCTGATTCCGAATCTGCAACCAGTTTGTTCAAATTGGCTCTAGGTTTCGCGAAATTCGCTATTTAAATCTTTTCAATTTTTCAGTAGAGTTTGTCAATAAAAAATTTATAATTTAGAAACTATAGCTTCGGAAAGAAAACGCCAGGGGTATGGCATCACCAAAAACAAAAGTTATAACGACATCGTTATCACTAGATGGCACTTTGTTAAAAAAATTGACAATTTTCTTTTTTTATTTAAATTGAAATAATAACAAACAAAAAAGCAAATAAAAAAATGAATTCTCAAATTTTATTATTTGAACATATTTTGCGCTTGATTTTTTCTTATTTTGCGCAGTTTTCAGCAATTTTTGAGTTTTTAAATATAGGCTCAGCTGATACTAAAGTGAAACTAAATATTTGCTCAGGTAATACTAAATTACAGCGCCCCCTATCGGTGAGTAGTTTAAGTTTTGATTTCCTATCTCTATAGTTAGTAGTCTCTGGAAAACGATTTAAACAGTTTAAGCTTAATTCCGTGTCCTATTTTTCAAACTTAAGTGTGTATCAATATCTCAATAACTTTTCTAAATATAGTCGCTGAAAGTCAAAATTTCAAAATTTTATAAGGTTTTTTTTTTTAATTTAAGTATAAGACGAAGTCCGATTTTAAATATCAAAGCCAATTTGGAAAGAAAAAGTTTCAAAATTTGTACATGTGTCGAATTGCCTTAACAAATTATGTGAAGTTTTCAAGCCTTTTGTTATTAAAATTAGACTTAAAATGAACAAAAAAAACATTTTACTGTACTAAAAATCTACTGTACTATTACAGATTTTTTTTTCTAAAAACATCAGATTTTATTCACAATTGATTTTTTTGCGAAATTATTGCGATTTGCAAAGTTTATATTTAAATCACAATATTTTCGTACGCATTCATTCTCAATAATTTTGCAAAAAAACCAATAGTGAATGAAACTGATGTTTTAGGAAAAAAAAAATTATGTAACAGTACAGTAGATTTTTAGTACAGTAAAATATTTTTTTGCTCATTTTAAGTCTAAATTTAATTACATATGGCTCTAAAACTGCACACACTGAACCAAAAGTCGTAAGTGAAATTAACATACAAATTTTGTTACTTTTTGATGAAACGAATTGTTAAAACAATATATTTTTTATTCAAATTAATGTGTGTTTTTCTTAAATCAACTTTTTTTTTTAAATGAACATACTTATTTCCGTCAATAATTCTCTACAAAGCAATTGTTGTTTTAATAATTTTTTGTCCAATTTTTAACAAAATTTAATTTGTTAACTCTAAAAAATGTTCGAGTGAAATTGAAACATCCGATAACTGGAGGGAAATTGAATGAAATGGGAATGACTCAAACTTCTGGAGATTGGTACTTGAAATTTCGCATGTGATTGAGACAGGATTATATATATTTGGGTATTTTTACTGGGAAGAATAAAAAAGGGTGAATAACCTCTTTAATTACCTGTTCAAACACTCTATGCAAGGAATACGAAACTTTGCGTTGAAACATACTTTACAAATATGCTAAACAAATTTATTAAAAGAGAAAAAACCTTAGAAAAAGAATGCACTTTACTGCAGGTAACGAATCATCGGTGCAGGAAACCGTCGTAGAAAATTTTCCAGCTGAATTTGTAAATTTACTTGAATTATCCGGTGTACTTTTACATAAACTGGAACTAAAGCAACTTTAATGAACGCTAACAATATAGCGGGCCAATCTAGCCATCTAGTTTTTTATATTTTATCAAATCCATTATAAAAAAGACATTGCATGTATATTTCTTAAAAAATTTTAAATTGGTGAAATATAAAAAATATTGAAATATAAGTCTAAAAATTAATAATAAATTGAAAAAAAAAATTAATTAATTAAATAAAATGCATTGTTGAATTGAATAAAATGCATTGGTAAAACAAAAAAATCATTATGCAATTTGATTAAATGTAATTGTTCAGACAACTAATATTTGTTAATACATTTTACGATATTTTGTCAAAATAACACCACATCAAATAGTTAAACGTCAAAATATAAATCTACTAAACAATGTGTTAAATTGATGGACAGGTTTTGTTTGTTGTATAGTGATCACCCATTCATCAATTTAATATGGATTTTAGTTGATTTCACAGCTGTTTTTGGTTGAGTGCATAATATGTTAATGCAATATGAGATGTATACAAATTCTAGACCTTTTTCTTTCCAAATTGGCTTTGATATTTAAAATCGGACTTCGTCTTATATTTAAAATTTTTCTTTTTAAAAAACTTTAAAAAATTTTGAAATTTTGAAATTTTGACTTTCAGCGATTATATTTAGAAAAGTTATGGATATATTGATACGTTTTCTTTCCGAAGCTATACACTGATAATAATCCATACATAAAATTACGAAAAAATGTCAATATAACAAAAAATTTCGTAAAATATACGAAAAATGGTTTATTTTACGAAAGTTTTTGTTGTTTTGACATTAATTTCGTATTTTTACGCATGGATTATTATGTGTGTAGTTACTAAATTATAATTTTTTTATTGAAAAAATCGGCTGAAAAATTAAAAAAAAATATAAATCGCGAATTGTGCAAAACCTAGAGCCAATTTGAATAAAATGGTTGCAGATTCGAAATCAGCACCCACTAGTTATCCTAAAACCAATACAAAGTTGTGCAACTTATTAATATTGTCATATTTTGTAGAGCTGAGTTTTTACCGTCGATTGGTTTAAAGGTAAATTTGCTTTACGAAATTGAGGTGGTTGTGCCACAAGGAAGTCCCACGCATTTGAAATTCTAAATAACGCTACTAGATTAGAAAACCAAACTCTTTTTAAATTTTTAATTTAAGCTAACAAATATTTCTGAATGTATAAAAAACGCCATCTCCCGACGTTTGCTTTATACAAGAATGAAATTCAGAAAGGGACAATTCAACAACAAATTACTTTTTACAGTTCATTGGACAAGTTTTAGAATTTTAGCATAATTAATTTCTTAAATGCAATTAATGTTTTACGCTATAGGCATATCTGAAATAGTTTAAATAATCAAAAATATAATTGGAAATCATTCTTTTCCCTTGGTGTTTAGACATATTTCTTTGATTTATATCGCAAACACTTTCTTAGTCTATCAATAATCAGAATTTTATGTCACCATATGTTGGCAGTATATTTCCTGAAATATTTTGCTACTTTGTACAAACTAAATCAATTTTTAATGGATTTAAATTTGATGGAATTGGCATTGAAACATTAATATATACCAAAATATATAAAAGCACATTTATTTATTCAAGGTTGAATTGTTTCTTTTTATCCTTTTGACACTCTCCGGAATTTTTTTATAATAAAATAAATAAATAAAAACAAGCAAAACCTTTAAGAGATTTATACGCCATTTAGACTGAGCAATAAGTTTTGCCACTTGTAAGTTTTTAATTGAAAAAAAAATATATATAAAACAAGCTAAAACTAGTTTTGTATGAAAACTAGGTAGTTTTTGCTTAGTCTAAATTCAGTATTACAAATTTAAAGTATTTATTTAAGAAATTTTCGGGAGTGTTCTAAAAAACGAATCCAGATAACACTATGTGATTTTCAACAATAATAACATATAACTTTGTATAAAAACGAACGGATTTATGTGAATTCGTTTCCCAGAACATCTCCGTATAGTTCTTTTTATTCATTTCCTTATGATAAATTTGACATACTATTTAGCACAAAAAGAATAATATTTTGTATTATTGTTAACACTTTTAGCTTATGAACCGTATTCAAGTGTTAAAGGACTTAAGCAAAATATTATATAAGTAGCAAGAAAACTAAAGGGTTCTTCAACAGGGACGCTACAAAAGTAGAAAGACAGGGACAGCAAACAACGACATATTTCTTGCCGCTCTTTTGACATTTCTCTTCAGTAAGGTTTGCCATTTCATGATGGAAAGATATACGAGCCAACAACGAGTCGAAATTATTAAAATTTACTACCGACATTCGGAGTCAGTGGCCTCAACGTTAAGAGCGCTACGTCCAATTTATGGCCGGCATAATGAATGGCTTCGTCAATAAACAAAATATGCGTTATTGGTCAGACAGCAATCCACACGTACTCCATGAGTCATCATTGCATCCCGAAAAAATTACGGTTTGGTGCGGTTTATGGGCCGGCGGCGTCATTGGGCCGTACTTCTTCCGTGATGATCAAGACCGGCACGTTACTGTGAATGGGAATGATAACCGAATATTTTTGGCCCCAATTGGATGATATGGACTTGGAGGATATGTGGTTCCAACAGGACGGCGCCACAAGCCACACAGCGAATGTCACAATCAATTTATTGCAAACCAAGTTTGGAGAACGTGTTATCTCACGAAATGGTCCAGTCGATTGGCCGTCTCGGTCGTGCGATTTGACGCCGTTGGACTATTTCCTGTGGGGCTACGTCAAATCTATGGTCTATGCCAACAAGCCAGCGACGATTGATGAACTTCGTACGAATATCGGCCGATTTATGTTTGAAAACCGTCGAAAATTGGGTTCAGCGTCTGGACTTCTGCAAGCTTGCCCATGGTGGACATGCAAAAGAGATCGATTTCCATACATAATGGCATCGAACGTACTTTCACAGGAATAAAGAATTTCATTGATATCCAAAACCGTTTTTGTTTTATTTAAAAAAAAACTTTTGTAGCGCTCTTATTGAAGAACCCTTTAAAAGAATGTTTTAAATATTTATAAGAGAAGGAAAAAAGGTCATAAGGTTAAAATTTATATTTTAAAAACTTAAGTAGGTATATACAAATAGACACAATGCCGACAGTTATACACTCACAATAAATTTTCCGTTACCAATTGAAGTTTATTTAAAAAGTAAAGTTTGTTTTCATCTAAAAAATGAACATAGGCGTACCTAGACCATTTTTCTGGGGTGGGCAAGGGACTCATTTATGTTCAGCTGCTAATTTTTTTTTTTTAAGAAAAATAACACTAAGGAACTTTTTTCTATTAATTAACGTGTTTCTTTCTTTGGAAAGGAGATAGAGAAGAAGTGAAAGGTGGTGAAAGAGAAAGGCTTCAAATATGGCAACACTGTAGTTGCGCGAGATGTTGAATCTTAGAGCAGTTGTTGCGCACCATCTGATGAAGAGTTGGTGAACTTTGTGGAAGCTTTTTAGTTCATAGCCATGTTATATTTTTTACTTCGGTGGGGTTAAGTGCTATGGGAACACCGAAGGAGGACGCTGCGATATGTATGAGGGATAGAAAAAACACATACATATTATTATTTTTCATAAATTGATATTGCCTTGGATGGGGATCGAACCCGCAATCTTATATGTAACAGTCCAACGCGCTAACCATTACACCACAGCGCCCACCATTACCCACTCTCAGACTCTTAATGTTAAAAAACACTTTAAACATTATGCTTAAAAATGTTTATACAAAAAAATTTTAAAAATGACTCCCTTCTGATAAAATTTTCATAATTTTCAAAATTCAACAATTCTGGTAGCTTATCCTATCAAAATCTCAATGTTTTTATAGAAAACTCTGAAAAGTATACATACTTTTCTGAAGAAAATATATTTAATAAAGAAAAGAAATCTAAGATCCATTTTTTCATTCACCTAGGACAAACATTGTAACCCCATATTTTGACCACTTAAATTACCGAGGTGGTCAAAAACCGTGGGATGTTCATCTTAGAATCTTTGTTTCTACAACATATTGAAATTTCATCAAAATACTTAGTAGTGCTTAGTTTGAATTAATTTCCTTGTTAGATATTAGCTAATTATTGCTTTAACTATTAAATCTAAGATATTTATTTCACCAAAAAAGATTCTGCGATATTTTCCTGCCTTCAGAATGCCTTCAGACGCTTATTGAATAACTTTGTGATTCTAATAATTATTCTTAAAGAAAAACTCTTAGAGCCTGTTTTATAATTAGAACTCAGATCGATTTGTTTCTTAAATATTTCTTAAGTAAGAATTTTTCAACCAACATTTCTTATAAAAATCGATCTAGACTATAAAACCGACCCTTAGATTCCAACAAAGTATCTTTCAGGAAACCAGTAGACATTTTCCTAACCAAAAACACAGCACTAATTGATATTTAAAAAAACAAATAATAATATTGTGATACTTTTTCCCATCAAAATCATAGATACAAGATTTTTTTTAAATTCTGGGGTGGGCAAAAAGCAGTCTGGGGTGGGCAAAGCAAAGACCGGCCTAAGTCCGCCAATGAAAATGAAGGTTGGCAACCACAACGAATAACGGTATTGGCATCGGTTCTGGTATCGATTTTTTTTTGTTTCACTATTAGTATCGGTAACGGTGTTCATTTGTATCTGTATTGGTATTACCGATACGCGAAACGTCAATACTGAACATACCGGTATTATTAAAGAATTGTGTTTTCAAAGTAAATTATGTATGTGACAACGTTATTATAAATGTATTGGTTGCCAACCTTGAAAAAAATATATGGAAACATTATCTAACTTTTTGTATCAGTCAATAAAAATAAACTACAAAAAAATACGTATCGTCTGTAGGGGTTGATATTTTCAGTCAAATGTTCTATTTTTAGAAAAAAAAAATTAAAGTAATTTTCTGTTTTAAAACAAAGATTCAAATAATTTCGGTTTGTTTTTTCGTCAAAATGGATTGTGTGTGTATGACATTATTTCAACTCAAATTACAAGAAATTCTTCACTGACACATACACGCTGAAAAAATTCGCCCTGCAGGAAACATATTTGCTAGTGATATATATGGCTGAAATCAAAAAATGTGATACATTTTTGGGCCAAATTTGTGAGAAGCAAAAAGTGTTAATATTTTAGTTTTTTCTTAATGGAATCAGTAAGTTTAGTCATTATAAACCTAATTGCAAAAAATCTCATCTACAAGTTGTCGCAATAACTTTTTTTGCACAATTTTAATTTTTTTTGTTGTAACGGAGTTTACATTTCTGCAAGCAAAAGATATAACAAAAAAAATTGCGTACGAATTTTCTTCAATTTATTAGTTTTTCGTATTTGGGTTTTCAATTTGCTTTCCAATGATATATAATTTGTGTTTATAAAATTGGCGGTTTCGCGAATAAAAATACAATTCATTCCGCGATGAAAATTTTTATTTTTTTTTAATTTTGTATTTTTGGTCCTTTTAAATGCGTTTCAAAAAAATAAAATTTTTTAAAATCCGAACAGCGGTTGCGCAGTTACAAAATAATGTATTAAAAACATAACATTTCGCGATCAAAAAATTCTTAAATTGTGTGAAACAAATTTAATTTGTCAAACTAATGTCAGTAATGACTCGAAATATCGATTCAAAACCAATGAAATGCAAAATCAATCGTTTTTCGCTCCAGCAGCTTAGGGCAAAAAACTGATAACTTTTTATGATTTGACGCAAAATTATTAGTTGAATCGTCTTTTGACGCATAAATATTAGTTGAATCACCTCTGTTTATGGTTATTTTAAAATATTTTAAACATTTATCTACATTTATTTGAATGAAATCTGATGCAAACAATTGTGGTTACAATTACGGAGTTTACATTTGGTTACTTTTTTCGTTTTCTTTCAGAAACGCTTTGTCAGAATTTTTTTCCGAAACAAAATCGCATGATGTCTACAAGGTTAATCCAAATATGACATTGTTTTTCTGACTCGTTAAATAGTTTGGTGTAAAAATTAGGAACGGAGTTTACAACTTTTTTTCAAATATTATTAAAGACATCCTTTTTCATCTCGAGAATGTTACATGCTGCAGAAAAGCTTCAAGTCTGTTATGCTGGATGATTACTTACAGTCCACCGAACATCTTCTCTATATATAAAAGAATAACGTGACTGACTGACTCAACATCGCCCAGCCCAAACCGCTGAAGCTAGGAAGTTGAAATTTGGTATGTAGGTTCCTCTTTCGGCGTAGACGTCCGCTAAGACGGGATTTTTGGAAATTTCTACCGGAACGGGCAAAAAGGGGAAAAGTCTCCCCCTTGGCGGCCTGCCAAAACCCCTTTGGCTAGAAAGCTGAAATTTAAGATATGTGTTCCTTGGAGTATGGGCTAACTTTTCTGGAAAGTACTTTCTGGAATTTTGGACACGGACGTTATAAAAATGGGGGTTAAAAAGGGGAAAAAGGCCCCCCTTGACGGCCTGCCCAAACCGCTGGAGGTAGGAAGTTGAAATTTGGTATAAAGGTTCCTCCACTATCGTAGACATCCACCAAGACGGAAGTTTTGGAAATTTTTACAGGGACGGGCAAAAAGGGGAAAAAGTCTCCCCTGCTCAAACTGCTGGAGCTATGAAGTTGAAATTTGGTATGTAGGTACCTTTTTCCAAAAAAAGTAAATTTTTCCAAAAAAAAGTACCTTTTTCCAAAAAACATACATTTTTCAAAAAAAAAAACACCTTTTTAAAAAAAATACCTTTTCCAAAAAAAGTACAAATAAAGTACTTTGTAAAAACAAAGTATCTTTTTCCAAAAAATTTCGTTTTTCCAAAAAGTACCATTTAAAATAATATATAATTTCAAAAAAACTACTTTTTTTCCTCCCCCCACGGATATCTCCACTAAAACAAGGTTTCTTGATATTCGGCATAGACGTGCGCTAAGACGGGATTTTTGGAAATTCCTACCGGAACGGACAAAAAGGGGGAAAAGTCTCCCCATAAACAGTCTCACAAATTGGAAAAGTGCCTGCCCAAACCACTGGAGGTAAGAAGTTGAAATTTGGTAGTAGACATCGACTAAGTTTGTATTTTTGGAATTCCCTACAGGATATCCCAAAAGGAAACTCGGTATGTGAGTTCCTCCTTTTGTGTAGGCGTCCGCTTAGACGGAATTTTTGAAATTCCTATCGGGAGGGGAAATAAGGTAAAAGTCTCCTCCTGACGGCTTGCCCAATCCCTTTTGGCCAACCTAAAACTTTAAATATGTATTCCTTGGAGTAGGACTAACTCACCATCAACGTAATTTTTCTAAATTGGAACAGGAACTAGTAAAAATGGTGGTTGAAAGGGAAAAATGTCCCCACTAACGGCCTGCCCAAACCGCTTAGGCAATGCAGTTGAAATTTGGTATGAATGTTCCTCATCCATCGCAGATAGCCGCGAAGATGGAATTTTTGTAAATTCCTAAAGGGAGGGGCAAAAAGAAGAAAAGCCTCACCTTGGGGGCCGGTAAAAACCCCTTCGGCTAGAAACCTGAAGCTTAAAATGTGGGTCCCTGGAGTAAGGGCTAACTTATTAGAAAAATACTTTTTTGAATTTTGGACAGGGTCGTTATAAAATGGGGGCTCAAAAAGGGAAAGTTTCCCCTTAACGACCTGTCCAAACTGCTGGAACTATGAAGCTGAAATTCGGTACTTAGAATCCTCTTCCAGCCTAATTCCAACCGGGAGGGACAAAAAAAGAAAAAGTGTCCCGCTTGACAGCCTGCTCAAACTGCTGG
The DNA here is from genome assembly GCA_949987735.1 of Leucophora obtusa. Classification (NCBI taxonomy): domain Eukaryota; kingdom Metazoa; phylum Arthropoda; class Insecta; order Diptera; family Anthomyiidae; genus Leucophora; species Leucophora obtusa. The sequence continues at coordinate 132,593,856 of OX465296.1, read as the reverse complement.
AACTAGGAAGCTGAAATTCCCTGTCGATGGATTTTCGGAAATTCCTACCGAGAGGGGCACAAATAGTAAAAGTTGGCTAGAAACCTGAAATGTAAAACATATGTTACCTGGAGTATGGGCTCACTTACCGGGAAGGTGCTTTTTGGACAGGGACATTGCAAAAATGGGGATTAATGAAGCGAAAAGTGCCGCTTAAAGGCCTGCCCAAACCGCTGGAGGTAGGAAGTTGAAATTTGGTATTAAAGTTCCTCCTCTATTGTAGACATCTGCTAAGATGAGATTTTTGGAAATTTCTACAGGTAGGGTCAAAAACAGGAAAAGTCTCCCCCTTAACGGCCTGGCCAAACTGCTGGAACAAGGGATCTTAAATTCGGTATTTGGGTTCCTTCTCCAACGCTGACGTCCCCTAAGATGGTATTGTTGGAAATTCATACCAGGAGGGGTAAAAAGGGAAAAAACTTCCCCCTTGACGGCCTGGCCAAACTGCTGGATATAGAGACCTAAAATTATGTATGTAGTAGGTTCCTCCTCCAACGCAGACGTCCTCTAAGACGGAATTTTTGGAAATTCCTACCGGGAGGGGTAAAAACGGAATAATTCTCCCCCTTGATGGCCTAACCGAACCCTTCGGCTAGAAACCTGTAATATATAATATGTTTTCCTTGGAGTATGGGCTAACTTATCGACAAGGCATTTCTAGGACTTTGGACAGGAACGTGGTAAAAATGGTAGTTCAAAAGGGGAAAATTGCCCCCCGCCCCCCTTAACGTCTGCGTCTTTAGCTAGAAACCTAAAATTTAAAGAACAAGTGTATATGAAACACTAAAATTAAGAAACTAAATAGGAAACGAGTGGAATTGAAACACTACACAAGTGGAATGAAATGGATATAAACGTTGAACGATTGGAATTGAAATTATAGACAATGCAAATGGATTGTAAGAGGGAATTACCTGTTCAAACACTATCCACGGAATATGAAACTTATGTAGCATTGAAACATACTCTCCAAAAAGTTAAACAAATTTTCTAAAAGAGAAAAAACCTTAGAAAAGGAATGGAACTTATATATTCCGATATTTAAACTTCATGTAACGAAGCACCGGTGGAAGAAACCGACGCAGTAAATTTTCCAACTGAATTTGTGAATTTACTTGAATTGCCAGGTCTACCTTTACATAAACTGGAATTAAAAAAAAAAAACTTTAAGACACGCTAACAACGTAGCGGGCTTTGCCCGCTATTTTTAATATTATAAAATGCTTTCCAACCCTGCTTCACGTTATTTATTTTCACTCAAAACACAAATGAACAAAACTACTTACGGGTTTATCTACCTAAGTTCGCACTTTACCAAATTATCTTAACATACACACGTATATTGCAATTTATTATGGATTCATTACTAACAATCCACTTTCATGAGAAAAAGTGATCAAATATTTATTTATTTTAAACCCATTGTTGTGCAGAATTATTTATTTGTGGTGGCTGGGTGAAGGCTTTTATTATAAAAACTGTACCTAAATAAAAATCGAATTTAAAAAAAATTGTCGGGGTGGGGGGGGGCTGCGCCTAAACTTTAAGGCACGCTAACAACGTAGCGGGCAGCGCCCGCCAGTTTGAGTATAAATAACATTATACTTTTCGCAATATAAATAATAGATAACTCCAAAATTCTGGTATATGCATTTTTATCAAAAATTATGACGAAAAATCGTTACAGAGATGAAGTCGTGATAGCTAAGATATACGAAAAAGTTTGTAAAATGTATTAATTAATTTTCCTCTTCATAAAATTGTTACAGTTAGTGTTTAGCTTTATTGGTTATTAAAATATAAGCTCTTAAAGTTAAAAAACCTTATGAGTTACTTGTTACGGAGTTTACATTTATTTGGCCTATAAAATTGGTCACAAATTTTATGTATTAACCAAAAATTGGTCAGATTGTTATAAATTTTGTAAAACAGGTGACAATGCACTGATATATATCGAAATATGTAACTCAAATGTAATCCATGCATTAGAAATTAGGTGGTTACACGATTTTTATCCAATTTTTTTGATATCACCATATATGTTTGGAAAAACTGTAAGAATATATTTGCCTTGTTTGTAAAATAATATGTTTGCATGCAAATATAATATTTTTCCTGTTAACATATCTATTAATTTACATTTTTTTTTAAATTATGCAAAAAAATACATATTTTAGTTAAAATTTCCAAATTTTCCGAAAAGATGTAATTAAAAATTCAACTTGTTTTTGCCTTGTATGCGCAATTTCTCAAATCTGATATTTTTTTTACCAATCGAAATTTAAAAAAAAATTGTGGTTTATAGATTATTCGCGGTTTTTGAAAACTTGAGTTTTTTTGAGTTATTTTCCTAATTACCTGTAAACGGTGTTATCGAAAAATCCAATTTGTTTAACATTTTTTGTATGAAAATTTTAAATTTCGCTAAATCCGCGACACCGATTTCAATATTGATTTTATATTCGTAATGTACACCTAAATATATATTAGATTTGATATGTCGCGATCATAATAATTATATTTAATTTTTCTCATTTTGCAATTAATTTTAATTAATTAAAAATAATAGAACATGTACAACCTCGAAACTTCAATTGCGATGTGCAACCTCTAAACAAAACTTTTTTGGTGATTTTTTTTATCAGACCATATTTATTTTCATAGTGGCATATTTTTAGTATTGTGGAGAATGAGAATTCCAACTTTTTTTTTGTTTGGATTAGTTTGATGTATGTATATGTTTGTCATTATTATATTTGCACTCCACAAACATAATAATAATAAAGAAAAATTGCTGATATATTTTTGTTTACGTGGAAAAATATGGCTAACATAAAAACATTAAAGTGTTTGCCTGGAAACATTATAACGATAAAAATAAAGTAATTGGAAGCACACCTCAAATATAAATATAGAAGTTTATAAAAATATATATAATTGCCTGTAAATATATCCAACAATGTCGTTTTTCTGCATGCACAAGCATAGTCAATAAAAATATAAACCTATGAGTTGTGTGTGTTGTAGTGTTTTGAAAATTCAAACAAAAAACTTTTAAATATGAAAAAAACAGACTACAAACCTTTTTTTTTAAGTTTTGTCAGTGAAATATGGGCGTCTGTTTTAACAGACTTTTCGATTTTTTATTTGTTTTGTAGATTATTTGAACAGTGTTTAAAAATAAATAGCAAAATGGTTTAAATGTAATGACAAATCAGTAGCTCTCCTTTTAATTGTATTTTCAATTAATTTAGTGTGTAGTTTAGGTTATTCTCAACGATATAATATTGTGAGTGCATAAGTTCATAAAACAAACAAAAAAAAAAAACAAAATTGTGATAAAGATCAGTACGGTAAGTATATGTATTAGACCGGCTTACGAAAAAAAGTAAAAAAGTGCCCCCCTCAAAATAAACCTTGGTTTGTTTTATTATAATTCCCAAAATATTTCGGGTTTAGCAATGAGATCTCACAAGCTGCACCATTTTTAAAAAAGGTCTTTTTTTAGTTTTTGTAAGAAATTTGCACCTTAGCTGAAGACAACATACTAACATAGGTATGGGTATCATATGAAAGGTTTTTTAGAGGCGCGTCCAGCGGTATATATAACGTATTCAAGCATGTCCTGGCATGTCTTATTTTCAAGGATATTCTATAAAAAAACTAATTTTGGACTAGTTTGTACGGAGATATTTGTGATTGAAATGTCAAATTTACATATCGTAATCTATAGACGATTTAAGAGAACACGTGTTTCAGATTTTTTTGAAATTCGCGATTTTTCGCGTTTTATCAGAAATTCAATATGGTGGAAACAATATGTTCTAAATAGGGCAATATGGATACCAAAACTTTTCTTTTGACTAGTAAATCATCTTTAAGTAGATACAGTTTGGAATTTTGCAAATCTCGTACATTTTGCACGATGCTCTCGACCATATTTTGTTTCAAGAAAGAGAAAAAATGTATGTTTGTAAAAATGCTTTTAAAATAAAAATAGAAATTTCTGAAATACATTTGGAAAAATTTTAAATGCAATTAGAATTTTATCAAATACATTTGGAAAATTTTGGAATACAAATAGAGTCTTTTTAAATGCATTTGGAAATTTCTGAATTATATTTAGAGAATTTTTAAATACAAATGGAATTATTTGAAATGCATTTGGACAATTTTGAAATGCAATTGTACAAATATCAAAGGTTTTTAGACAATTTTAAATAATATTTGGACAATTCTAAACGGTTTTTGGACAATTTTAAAACATTTTTGGACAATTTTGAATGATTTTTGGACTATTTTAAAACATTTTTGGAAAATTTTGAAACACTTTTGGATAATTTTGAAACATTTTAGACAATTTTAAACCTTTTTAGACAATTTTAAAATATATTTGGACAATTATAAAACATTTTTAGACAATTTTAAAACATTTTTGAATAATTTTAAGATAGTTTTAGACAATTTTGAAATATATTTGGAATTTTCTGAAATAAAACTGAAAATAGTGTAGTACGAAGCCAATTTCCTTATTATAGACTAACATAATAATTACTTTTTCTTTAAAGGAAAAACTCTGTGATATATTTGTCGGGAAAATATCGTTGTGAAGAAAAATAGCAGTTTTTGCTTGTTATATTAAATCATAAGAAGGAAATTGGCCTCGACCTAGAATTAATAAATTTCCAATTTGAAAATATACAGCCTTACTATCTATATTTTTTAAAGGTATATTTTTGTTAAAGTCGACTTTATTTTAAAGCAAAGGTTTTGTTTTAACCGTACTATACAAAATATTTAAAATAGAACTTTTAAAATAATGCCAAACATATACATTCAAAAATTTTGTTTATTTTTATTGAAAACCAAAACAAAATATTCAAAAATAAAAAGGAAATTTGTAAACCGAATGTGAACAAAATTTGAAAATTTCAAATTTAAAACGGAATTTTAAGATATATTTTAAATATTTTGTATGGTACGAAAATTATAATAATAGTCGGCTTTCGTGATTTAAAATCGACTTTTTGATAGTTTATATAAATATTTCGTGTATAGAAAATCCTCAGATCTCAATCAAACTCTCATTAAAAAAAATGTATCTATTCGATTATTGCATACCGAAGGAAAGAAATTAAAAATTATTATATTTTGAAGTTTTAATAGTTTTAATACATCTGATAGTTTCAAAAGAGAAACAATTTTGAAGTCTGTGGAATAAGAAAAAAATTGATTTGCAAAAACGTTTCCTCAATAAATTTTTAAAAATTTCTTATTTTAAGCTCAGTTAGTTGTTTCGATTTTTCATATAAGAAAATGTTTTTTAAGATAAGTGTTTCGTGTGAAAATTCTGTAACAGCAAATTTAATATTATTTATATGGTAAAAAATTGACATTTTGTGTTTGTTGTAACAACATCTTTACTATAAAACACAAAATGTTTTCATTCACAATTTAAACAACCATTTACGGCCCTTAGAGTCAAGTTTGAGTGAATTTTTTCAAAGGAAAAGGGGATCAAATTTCTAAGGTTACTGTAAAATGTAGTTTTTAAAGCCTTCGCCCTAAATTTATATTTTTTTTATTATATAATTTTATATAAAAAAAAACTGTTCTTACAAAAAACAGTATCACAATTGATTTTAAATTATATTTAATTTAAAAAAAAAAAATCTTTTTATAGTTTGACAAAGTATAAAATTTTTTTCCAAATCAAAGATTGCCAGAAATAAAAATTTACTTAATTATTTGGTCATTTGTGTATTTTTTTTCTCGTAATAGATTAAATATTTTCTGATTTTTTCAGAATTTGCTTTAGAACAGTTTTTCACTTTGGAAAAACTTTTGTTTCTATATTTTTATTCCTTTCTTTTTATCTTTCCTTTTTTCTCTTCCCTTTCACTTTTTTATTTTCTTTTTCCTTTTTGCTTTTCTTTCCTCTATTTTCCATTCTCGATTTCGGTTTGAAACCGCGCATGAGCATAAACAATATATAATTTATATAGTGTTATATATAATGTTATATAATATAATATATACCATATCTTATAATTTAAGGCAAATCTAATTTTATCAAGATCAATATATAACTAGATGTGGTTATATATGGCATTATATTAGATAAATAAATAAAATTAATGTAACCCGAGTAAAAAAGTATATATCAAATTATATGTGCCCGAGTAAAAAAGAGTATATATAACATATATTTTTTAATATTAAAATATATGATAATATAAAATATTGTGTGCGACCTTATATGTTTTTATATGGTGATATATTAGAAATTTTTTTAGAAATTTTCTCATATGTAATCATATTAAATCATATATCAGTAATTGCTTTATTGCAAATTGTATATATATGAATATGGGCATTTCCATCATGTCGAACGGGACCGTCGTACACCTTTAAAGTGAAAAAAAGTCAAAATAAAACGGATTTTTATTTTGACAATAGGCTTTACTTATATCTTTTTATTAGCCCTACAATTGGTGCTGAGGTTGATTTTTAGCAATTTTTCGTTTTCAAGATAATTGTAAAAAAACAAGGCATTCGCACGGGACAAAAACAGAAGTGGTTTTCGCGGCTAACAATTAAAATGCCGATTTCAGCGAAACCTGAAGCAATATTTCAATGTGACTAATTTTACACTGTTGTGCATTGATGTCCTTTAAAAATGGTTGTAATTTTACCCAAAAACGATTCATATTATTTTTTTAATTTAATTTTATTCACTGTCGCACGTGACATGTCGCACGGGACATTTTTTTCCATCATGAGATTTATGTTGTTTCTGTTGCTCTTTTTACGAAATTATATATAAACAAGCTTAGTAAAAATGTTTTTAAATCGACAGAAGTATTCAAGGTATTTATTTTAATATAATAACCAAAAACAAACTTAAAAGAAATATGTAGTATGAATTAACCCAGCAAAATTGTGGGATGGAAAGAACCCATTGTAGAACAACTTGTACGTGCATGCAACCTGTTATAATTTATGTTCTATCATCGGTGATTTTTGTTTGAGTTTGTCCCAAAAGCAACAGGTTCTTTTCCTCCAAACTAGAACAGGTTACTTTGGAACCTGTTCTAGAACCAGTTATAGAACTGGTTCCGCGACAGTGAAACCTTCCATTTTGACTTCCAGGAATCAGTTCTAGAACCTGTTCCACGTAACTGGTGGTAAAAACACCTGTTCTAGAACACATTCAGAGGAAACCAGTTCAAAAAACTTTTGCTGGGAAGTATTTATTTATATGAAAATATAAAACACAGTTTTTTTTGCTTTTACTTCTCGACCATGGTGCATGCCAATTTTAAAAAAATTTAAAAGTATGTATTTCTATAAATAAATCATTTACATAAGAAAAACAAATTTAAAGTTTTTAAATTTCACCCTTACGATGTCGCACGTGACCAACTGTGTATAAGTACCAAGATCACAATTCTTCTTATTTTTCAGGTAGGTTTTTTTTATTTTAATTGTATAAAAAATCTCTGTTTGTAATCAATATTTGATGAGCTTTCTGCGTGTACTTTCGACGCACTGATAACAAATGTTGTTTTTCAATGTCGCACGGGACATCGAAATATGCGACAATGCAAATCAAAAACTTACAGTTATTTTCAATCGCATTGTTTATTATGCATTCTTTTATGACTCTTTGTACCTTTAGAAATATTTTAGAAAGCAAAAGTCAATGCATAACGTCTCTGTTTAAAAACTTTTATCAAAACAAAATGTGCAATAGAAATATCCAAATAAGAAAAGATGCGCTTGTGCGACTCTGCATTCGAATACCTCGAAATGGGTTATGAGTAAATGCGAAATCTTTTTACGTTATTTAAATTTGATTGTTTCCCTATGAAAATATGATAAAACAAAGTGTTTTAAGGAACTTTTAATATTTTAGTCTCGGTGGACCTTTCGGTTGAAATGCCCATATATTATTGATAAAACCGTGCAAAATTTTATATATAAATAGATACGAAAAATATTTTTAACTTTATTTTTTATATAACTTACCTGCAAGTAGTGTTATGTCTTCTTTAACAGGTTTTCAGGAGGGCGAAAAAACTGGTTTATATTATCCTTTTAATATATTTCATTGACATCATATGCCTTAATAATGATTGTAATAAATAAGGTCGTGAATCATTAGGGCATATGATGTCAATAAAATATCTTAAAAGGATAATATAAATCAGTTTTTTCGCTATCCTGAAAACCTGTTAAAACCAAAAACATAGCACTTCTTGCAGGCAAGCCGACGATATATTAGTTAATATCAGACCCATGTTCGAGATTAACTAATATATTCGAGATTAATGTAATATTTGATCAAAAACAATTTTTTATATGCTTTACTCAATTTTTTCATTAAATTAATATTTTCTGAGCTTTTTTACTACTAAAAGTTTTTTTTTTAATTTAAAAAATCCAATTTAAAAAAATTAACATTTAAAACCATGGCCCGGCTCGTAATGGGTTAATAAGTCTAGGCATGTTGCATATCATTGGAAAGGTATTTCAAGTACCTCCCCAACGATATATATATTTTGTTCTGGTCCGATAAGTTTTGAGTGGTATTTCTCCACTCAAAGTCCAAAGAAAATTCCCATATTTGATAAAAAAATTATCTAGTCTTTAAAGAATAACAGATTTATACATTAACGTCTTTAATAGTTACTCATTATCAACAGTAGCCCTCGGCTGACAGTCAGGCATGTGATGAATATCGAAAACGAAAACGATCTGATTTTCAATGGTAAATAAATATTTTAGGATCTGTACAATACCAATTTATATTTTATTTCCTAATTTAGATGTCCGGCGTCAAAAAAAAAAACGATAAATAATAATTTGAAGCCAATTTGATTTTCGCGAAACAAATTATTCTAAATTGAAAAACTGTTCGTTTTCGATTTTCATCACACCCCTGAGTGTGTAGGACCCGAAATCCTGCTGCCCTCCAATTCAAAGTTTTTTTTTTATCATTTAAATTTAATCATATCGTATTGGATTAACTTATATCCAATTTGATCGGGACAAAATTCGGATATAAGTTTATCATTTGATATAACTTTGTATCCTTGTAAATACAATTATATCCAATATGATACAATTTAATATAACCATTTTTCGGATGAAATTATATCCAGTTACATATTGCAAATATATCCATTCACATATAATTTTATATACACTTTTTTACTCGGGTACCCGAGGAAAAAAGAGTATATATAACATATATTTTTTAATATTAAAATATATGATAATATAAAATATTGTATGCGACTTTATATGTTTTTATATGATGATATATTAGAATTGTTTTAGAAATTTTCTCATATTTAATCATATTAAATCATATACCAGTATTTGCTTTATTGCAAATTGTTTATATAGGAATATATAATTGACTAGCCGGCGCAGCCCGCTACGTTGTTAGCGTGCCTTAAAGTTTAGGGGGGGGGGGGGGGCGCAGCAGGGTTGGAAAGCATTTTATAATATTAAAAATAGCGGGCAAAGCCCGCTGCGTTGTCTTAGCGTGTCTTAAAATTTTTTTTTAAATTCCAGTTTATGTAAAGGTAGACCTGGCAATTCAAGTAAATTCACAAATTCAGTTGGAAAATTTACTGCGTCGGTTTCTTCCACCGGTGCTTCGTTACATGAAGTTTAAATATCGGAATATATAAGTTCCATTCCTTTTCTAAGGTTTTTTCTCTTTCAGAAAATTTGTTTAATTTTTGGAGAGTATGTTTCAATGCTACATAAGTTTCATATTCACTTGTGTAGTGTTTCAATTCCACTCGTTTCCTATTTAGTTTCTTAATTTTAATGTTTCATATACACTTGTTCTTTAAGTTTTAGGTTTCTAGCTAAAGACGCAGACGTTAAGGGGGGGGGGGGGGCAATTTTCCCCTTTTGAACCACCATTTTTACCACGTTCCTGTCCAAAGTCCTAGAAATGCCTTGTCGATAAGTTAGCCCATACTCCAAGGAAAACATATTATATATTACAGGTTTCTAGCCGAAGGGTTCGGTTAGGCCATCAAGGGGGAGAATTATTCCGTTTTTACCCCTCCCGGTAGGAATTTCCAAAAATTCCGTCTTAGAGGACGTCTGCGTTGGAGGAGGAACCTACTACATACATAATTTTAGGTCTCTATATCCAGCAGTTTGGCCAGGCCGTCAAGGGGGAAGTTTTTTCCCTTTTTACCCCTCCCGGTATGAATTTCCAAAAATACCATCTTAGGGGACGTCAGCGTTGGAGAAGGAACCCAATTTAAGATCCCTTGTTCCAGCAGTTTGGCCAGGCCGTTAAGGGGGAGACTTTTCCTGTTTTTGACCCTACCTGTAGAAATTTCCAAAAATCTCATCTTAGCGGATGTCTACAATAGAGGAGGAACTTTAATACCAAATTTCAACTTCCTACCTCCAGCGGTTTGGGCAGGCCTTTAAGCGGCACTTTTCGCTTCATTAATCCCCATTTTTGCAATGTCCCTGTCCAAAAAGCACCTTCCCCGCAAGTGAGCACATACTCCAAGTAACATATGTTTTACATTTCAGGTTTCTAGCCAACTTTTGCTATTTGTGCCCCTCTCGGTAGGAATTTCCGAAAATCCATCGACAGGGAATTCCAGCTTCCTAGTTCCAGCAGTTTGAGCAGGCTGAGAGGAACCTAAGTACCGAATTTCAGCTTCATAGTTCCAGAAGTTTGGACAGGTCTTTAAGGGGCAACTTTCCCTTTTTGAGCCCCCATTTTATAACGACCCTGTCCAAAATTCAAAAAAGCATCTTTCTAATAAGTTAGCCCTCACTCCAGGGACCCACATTTTAAGCTTCAGGTTTCTAGCCGAAGGGGTTTTTACCGGCCCCCAAGGTGAGGCTTTTCTTCTTTTTGCCCCTCCCTTTAGGAATTTACAAAAATTCCATCTTCGCGGCTATCTGCGATGGATGAGGAACATTCATACCAAATTTCAACTGCATTGCCTAAGCGGTTTGGGCAGGCCGTTAGTGGGGACATTTTTCCCTTTCAACCACCATTTTTACTATGTTCCTGTTCCAAAATAGAAAAATTACGTTCCCAGGAAAATTTTCTGTTCCAAAGAATCGGTTGTACAATAGCTGCTTTTCATTCACAACCCCTTCTACTGTCGATTCTAACACCGATTCTTTTTGTTTGAAATTGTCCCAAAAGCAACCCCTTCTATAGCTCCAAAGTGGAACCGGTTGCTCTAGAATCAGTTCTGGAACTAGTTCTGGAACTGATTCTACGTCACCCACACCTTCCATATAGGATCCCAGGAACTGGTTCCGGAACCAGTTCCATGGAATCGGTTGCAGTGGAACCAGTTGTAGAATGGGTGTGGTTGGCTACCGATTGTAAAAAATTTTCCTGGGTTGCCGGTGAGTTAGTCCTACTCCAAGGAATACATATTTAAAATTTTAGGTTGTCCAAAAGGAATTGGGCAAGCCGTCAGGAGGAGACTTTTACCTTATTTCCCCTCCCTATAGGAATTTCAAAAATTCCGTCTAAGCGGACGCCTACACAGAAGGAGGAACTCACATACCGAGTTTCCTTTTGTGATATCCTGTAGGGAATTCCAAAAATACAAACTTAGTCGATGTCTACTACAGTGGAGGAACCTTTATACCAAATTTCAACTTCTTACCTCCAGTGGTTTGGGCAGGCACTTTTCCAATTTGTGAGACTGTTTATGGGGAGACTTTTCCCCTTTTTGCCCGTTCCGGTAGGAATTTCCAAAAATCCCGTCTTAGCGCACGTCTATGCCGAATATCAAGAAACCTTGTTTTAGTGGAGATATCCGTGGGGGGAGGAAAAAAAGTAGTTTTTTTGAAATTATATATTATTTTAAATGGTACTTTTTGGAAAAACGAAATTTTTTGGAAAAAGATACTTTGTTTTTACAAAGTACTTTATTTGTACTTTTTTTGGAAAAGGTATTTTTTTTTAAAAAGGTGTTTTTTTTGGAAAAATGTATGTTTTTTGGAAAAAGGTACTTTTTTTGGAAAATGTACTTCTTTTGGAAAAGGAACATTTTTTTAGAAAAAGGTACTTTTTTTTGGGAAAAGGTACTTTTTTTTGGAAAAGGTACTTTTTTTGAAAAAGGTATTTTTTTGAAAAAATGTATGTTTTTTGGGAAAAGGAACATTTTTTTAGAAAAAGGTACTTTTTTTGGGAAAAGATACTTTTTTTTGGAAAAGTATTTTTTTGGAAAAGTATTTTTTAGAAAAAATGTAGGTTTTTTGGGAAAAGGAACATTTTTTTAGAAAAAGGTACTTTTTTTGGGAAAAGGTACTTTTTTTTGGAAAAGGTACTTTTATTGAAAAAGATATTTTTTTGGAAAAATTTATGTTTTTTGGGAAAAGGTACTTTTTTTGGAAAAGGTACTTTTTTTTGGAAAAGGTACATTTTTTTAGAAAAAGGTACATTTTTTGGAAAAAGGTACTTTTTTTAAAAAAGGTACTTTTTTCTGGAAAAAGGTACTTTTTTTGGAAAAAGGTACTTTTTTTGAAAAAGGAATTTTTTTTGGAAAAAGGTACTTTTTTGGAAAAATGTACTTTTTTTGGAAAAAGGTACTTTTTTTGAAAAAAGGTACTTTTTTTGGAAAAAGGTACTCTTTTTGGAAAAAGGTACTTTTTTTGGAAAAAGGTACTTTTTTTGGAAAAAGGTACTTTTTTTTGGAAAAGGGTACTTTTTTTGGAAAAAGGTACTTTTTTTGGAAAAAGGTACTTTTTTGGAAAAAGGTACTTTTTTTGGAAAAAGGTACTTTTTTTGGAAAAAGGTACTTTTTTTGGAAAAAGGTACTTTTTTTGGAAAAAGGTACTTTTTTTGGAAAAAGGTACTTTTTTGGAAAAAGGTACTTTTTTGGAAAAAGGTACTTTTTTTGGAAAAAGGTACTTTTTTCGGAAAAAGGTACTTTTTTTTGGAAAAAGGTACTTTTTTTTGGAAAAAGGTACTTTTTTTTGGAAAAAGGTACTTTTTTGGAAAAAGGTACTTTTTTTGGAAAAAGGTACTTTTTTGGAAAAAGGTACTTTTTTGGAAAAAGGTACTTTTTTTGGGTAAAGGTACTTTTTTGGAAAAAGGTACTTTTTTTGTCCCCTTTTTGCCCCTCCCGATAAGAATTTCCAAAACTGCCGTCTCAACGGACGGCTACACCGGTCGAGGAACCTACATACCAAATTTCAACTTCATAGCTCCAGCAGTTTGAGCAGGCCGTCAAGGGGGAGACTTTTTCCCCTTTTTGCCCGTCCCTGTAAAAATTTCCAAAACTCCCGTCTTGGTGGATGTCTACGATAGTGGAGGAACCTTTATACCAAATTTCAACTTCCTACCTCCAGCGGTTTGGGCAGGCCGTTAAGGGGGGCCTTTTTCCCCTTTTTAACCCCCATTTTTACAACGTCCCTGTCCAAAATTCTAGAAAGTACTTTCCAGTACTCCAAGGAACACATATCTTAAATTTCAGCTTTCTAGCCAAAGGGGTTTTGGCAGGCCGTCAAGGGGGACACTTTCCCCCTTTTTGCCAGTTCCGGTAGGAATTTCCAAAAATCCCGTCTTAGCGGACGTCTACCCCGAAAGAGGAACCTACATACCAAATTTCAACTTCCTAGCTTCAGCGGTTTGGGCTGGGCGATGTTGAGTCAGTCAATCAGTCAGTCAGTCACGTTATTCTTTTATATATAGAGATAAAACCGTTCAAAATTTTATGTATAAATAGATACGAAAAATAATTTTGATTTTATTTTATATATTACAATATATTAGTTAATCTCACACACAAGTTCGAAACTCAATTCATCAAAAATTATCTTTTATGTTTTAGTAAATTTTTTCATAAAATAATATTTTCTGAGCTTTTTTTTTACTTTTAAAAGCTTTTTTTTAATTTAAAAAATTAATAAGAATTTTATTAATTCAGTTAAAAAATCCAATTCAAAGAAATTAGCATTTAAAATCATGAGCCCTGCTTGTAATGGGTTAATAAGTCTAGGCATGTTGCATACCGTTGGTGAGGTATTTGAAGTACCTTTCCAGCGACATATATATTTTGTTCTGGTCCGATATGTTTTGAGTGAAGACATAAGCCATTAAAAATTGTTATAAATCATTTGCAGCTCCATAAATCGGGAACTATGAGCCTCCAACAAAAAATTGCCTGCCGGGCTAATCATTAAATTTTTATTTAAAATAAAAAAAAAAAACTTAACATACCCGAGTAAAAATAGTTATATAGGAAATTATATAATTTAATATGAATTAATATGTTTATATATAGTCAAGTGTAACACTATATCTTTGCGGATATAATTATGTATAGCTTTGAGTTTTTCAAAAATTTCTTATATGATGTCATATATAGATCAGTATAAATACCCGAGTAAAAAAAATTGATCTCGCGCAATATCTAATTATATCCAATTTGATATTGTTTAAGATCTGCTGTAATATCTAGCTGATCCAATTAGATCTCAAAATTGGGTGTATCCAATCATATCGTATTAGATCCCATTGTATATATGGGGATAAACTAAGATCAAGTTATATCTCAAAATTGGGAGGTCCAATGATATCTTTGGGGATAAACCTAGATCTAATTTGATCCGAAAAATGGCGGATCCAGCTATATATTTGCGGATATTTTTAGATCTAATTTGATCCGAAAAATGGCGGATCCAATTAGATCCAGCTATATATTTGGGGATAAACTTAGATCTAATTTGATCTCAATTTTGGCAGATCAAATTAGATCCGGCAATATATTTGTGGATAAACGTATATCTAATTTGATCCGAAAAAGTGGCAGATCGAATTAGATCTAGCTATATATTTGGGGATAAACTTAGATCTAATTTGATCCGAAAAATGGCACATCGAATTAGATCCAGCAATATGTTTGTGGATAAACTTAGATATAAATTGATCTGAAAAATGGCAGATCAAATTAGATCCAGCAATATATTAGGGGATAAACTTGGATCTAAATTTATCAGAAAAATGGCAGATCGAATTAGATCCAGCAATTTATTTCGGTATTAAAATGGCAGATCGAATTAGAAACAGCAATATCTAAAAGTATCCATAAAAATGACAGATAAAATTAGATGCCGCATTATATTTGGGTACTACGTAAGATCTCCATTTATTTGGGAATAAATAAGATCCCAGACATATATTGCCAACTGTTCAAAAAATAATAGACTGGCAGAGCACTGATTGTATAAAAATTACAATATTTTGTTAAAATAAGGTTTAAACTCAGAAGGTAACGAGTTCAATATGCATTTCTATTACAAAATGAATTTCTTTTTATAAAATTAAAATTTTTTTTTCTATAAATTTTTTTATGAAATTATATATTTATTTTTTTATTAAATTGAAATCTTTGAATAAAATAATTTTATTTACATCTTTTTGACGCTCTACACCATTTCCAATTGTATTAATTATTTTAAGATTTATCAATTGTATTTCAGAAATAATCAGTTGAATTTCAGTTTTATCAATTGTGTTTCAGAACTCATCAATTATTTTTCACATTTATGAATTGTATTTCAGAACTAGTCAATTGAAGTTCATTTTTATCAATTGTGTTTCAGAAATTATTAATTGTATTTCCGAAATTCACAACTGTATTTCAGAAATTATCAAACTGTATTTCAGAAATTATCAATCGTATTTCCGAAATTATGAAATGTATTTGAGAAATTTTTCTCTATTAGCTATGAAATTCTGAAATAGATTTCATTATTTGTGGACACAACTAAATAAATAAATAATTAAATTTGCGTAATATTGTAGTTTCTGAAGTGCAAATAATATTTTGTGATATACAATTAAAATTTTCTAAAATACATTTAATAATTTCTGGAATACCTTTTTTCGATGCTTATAAGTTAGCTCGAAATGCTTTTATCATTCATTTAATTTGTAGCTATCACACATCTATACAAGTCTCGTTAGATTAGAGTGTAGAGGTCTTGGCTGACAATCTGGTGGACTGGGTTAAATTTCATGTTTTTAAAAGCAAATATTAAAAAAGTTTTCTCAATTTTTTGAAAAATGTTTTTTGAAATCTATTTTTTTGCCAAGATAGTTAATGCAACGTTCTGCCAAAGCATAACCGACCATCGCCAACGGTTTGCCAGCATTGTATATTAACATTAATTAACACTATATTTTTATTTTTAGGAAATACATATTTCTTTTATTATAAGTTAACATTAAATTCAATTTTAGGTAATGGCACCAATTTGTAGTTGTAATTATTATATATTAAATCGTATATTCATAAACATTCTATACAGTTAGACGAGGTTTATGGAACTATTTGACTTTATAAAGTGTTTATAAATTATAACTTAAATGTACATATATATATGTTAAATGTACGTGAACAAATTGTTGATATGGACCCACAAATTGTATCTCAACTGATATTGGAATTATTGTACCATTACCATACATCAATATATATTGAATGATATACATATATTACAATATATGACACTGTATTATAAATATTGTTAATGAAGTAACATATCTGATAATATTTTTTATAGCGCCATACAGTTTTACATTATTCAAATTAAACCATATATGGAATTGTATTCAAAATGTTGATGTGGTACCAAATTTGACCATATATTGTTTAAATTGTGCCATATATGACAATATATTGTTTAAATGATACCATATATGTCTATATATTAATATTGTTTAAATGACACCATATATCAATATATATATCTGTATCTGTATTAAAAATGTCGTTCATCAGGTACCATATATGAGCATATATTGTTGAAATGGCACCATATATGACAATATATGGTTTAAATGGCACCAAATGTGGTAATATATTGCTTAAATAACACCATATATAAATATATATGGCACTATATATGGTAGCATATATTATCATATGTGGAACTGTATTAAAAATATTGTTCATGAGGTACCATATATGGGCATATATTGTTGAAATTGCACCATATATGATAATATATGGTTTAAATAGTACCATATATGATAATATATGGTTTGAATGGCACCATATATGATAATATATGGTTTGAATGGCACCATATATGATAATATATAGCTTAAATAACACCATATATAAATATATATCGCACTATATATAGTACCATATATTATCATATCTGAAACTGAATTAAAGATTTGGTTTATGAGGTACCATATATGACCATATATTGTTTAAATGGCACCACATATTATAATATCTAGTTTAACTGTCACCATATATAATTATATATTGTTTAAATGATACCATATATAATTATATATTGCTAAAATGCCACCATTTATATTAAGATATAGTTCTATATATAACTATATATGCAATAAGATCAACCATGTTATGTAATATATAATTATATATGCCATATCTAATATTATGAAGGCTGATATCTAATTAGATGAAATTATATATGGCATAATATAAAGAAAGTTTTTCGGAAAAAACCTCATATATAATTATATATGGATATACATAACCACATGTCTAATTATATATTGTAATATATGCCACATATGATTATATATAATTTTTTTTACTCGGGTATACATGTCCCCATATATATTTATATGTGCCATATCTATTTACATATGCTATGACAATTTTAATACATCGTCATATATAATTAAAAATGGCTTTATCGGAAAATATATAAAGTCCTATATAGCTCAATGTTAATTAATGATTTCAAAATATAAAAGGCGTACTCATTATAACTCCTAAATTCCTTGTAAACCTTGCATAAATACAAGCCATATTTTTATGTATGGAATTTGACATTAAACTCATAAACATACCAGGTTTACGGGTAGAATACAAGTTTATATGAGAAGGCTTGGTTACAATTATGTACCTACAACTTCTTCTAAATTTTTATTTAAATTTTTAATTCTTAACTTAAGGGTGTTATTTTTCAGTACTTTTTAATAGTTTTTGTTTTGATCTTGAAGTATGAAGCGTTATATAATTATGTCTTTCTACATCAAATTAGATATAATTATATCGGGTCAAAAGCCGGATAAGATTCTATATGATTCAATATATTTAGATCTTATCCGATATAATTTTATCCACCATTTTTCGGATCATAGCATATCTCCAATTATATTAAATAAGATATCATTACATATAACATCATATTATTTTTTTTACCCGGGTATTTAAAAAAAAAATTCTAAGTCCAAACAAAATTCCCATATTTGAGAAAAAATTATCTACACCCATATTCAAGATGATAAAGTGTATGCTAACTAATTTGCTGATAACTTTTTTACACACGAAGCCGCATAAGGGAAGCTGGCAGCTATTTAGTTAGCATACGCTTTTTCATTTTGAATACGGGGGCTAATCTTTAAAGAATTCAACAATAACGGAGTCTTTAATAGTTACTTATTATTATCAGTAGTGTGTAGGACATGAGATACTGCTGCCCTCCAATATAAAGTTCTTTTTATGATTTAAATTTAATCATATCGTATTGTATTAACTTATATCCAATTTGATCGGGACAAAACTCGGACATAAGTTGATCACTTGATATAACTTTGTATCCTTGTAAATATAATTATATCCGATTTGATACAATTTCATATAATCATTTATCGGATGAAATTATATCCAGTAATATATTGCAAATATATCCATTAATATATAATTTTATATAAACTTTTTTACTCGGGTATATATGATAATGGATTCCGACACAAATAATTATATATGACTATATATTATTAGACGCAGCCACATATGATTTTGTATAAACAGCGTTATATATAATGAAATTCCTTCATCAAAGCTGAACTTTGTCTTTTTAGGTAATTTTAGAATCTTATGAAATCCGCGATTCCGATTTTAATGAGGATCATATTCGCAAAATACACCCAAAAGGTTATAAGACATGATACATCACGAACATTATAATTATATTTAATTTTCCCTATTTGTTGATTAATTTAAAATAAAAATACAAATGCAACTTTAAAACTTCCATTGCAATCTGCTACCATATTTTTTATATAATTATATAGTTTTAGAGTTCTCGAAAATTCGAATTTATTCCTTTAAAAACCTCAATGGGGATACATATGAAAATTTTACCCGGGGAGCTCACAAAAATAAAGGCCATAAAACATAAAGTTATATTTGTTATATCAAAGCATAATATTATTTCGTTTTTAGCAGGAACCTTAAACACGTTTTATTTACTTTAACGTATAAGTATTAAAATTACAAAAATAAATCAACATCTTATGTAAATAACAATAATAAAAGTAAATACATACATATAAAAATTAAGTATTATTACGATATTACATATTGTGTATGTTGTAGTAATTTAAAGTTTATACATAAAAAACAATTTACTTACAATTTATGAGAATACTTAAAGCTAAGAACAACAACAAACAAATCAAAAAAAGATTATGTCGATGTAAATGAAAATCGTGTATATTACATTTACTTAGCTTTTGGCATTTGGATTTTCTTGAATTGGTAAGCTAATGTATTACTTTTTCAGCTTTATCTGGTTGTTACTTTTTCATAAACTTTATTTTATTAATATTTTCAACTTCTGTACATACTTTAATATATTTTATGAATTTTATAACTCATAAGCCTCTGCAAATTGTAGACAGAACCGGCTCTAGTAAGGTTATTCGATGTATAGACTGGCATAAGATTAAAGAGGTTTATTGCTGTTTGTTAACTTACCGTTTTGTTTCCCAAATGCTTGACTCTACATCCTAAATATGCCGACTTTCCCACTAATGAAGTAATATTCTTTGGCATCGTTAAATCAAAATATGGCTCGTTCCATCTGTGGCCATGGGGATAGTGGCCCGGCGGTAAATGTGTTGGTTTTTGATCAACATTATTGTGATTTGTGTTGCCTGATAGTCTTTGATAGCATATTGATAAGCCTGTAATTGCAAATAAAGAAAAGAAGTTCATGAATACTAAATCTGTATGGATTCTTGCTTCGATAAAATCAGTTTAAAAATATACATTTTGGGCATTAAATACCCTATCTGATTTTGTTCATTTTTGCAAAACAAATATTCTCACAAAATTTTGAGGTCAGTTGTAATACGTCAGAATTAAGCACGATTTTGTTCTCAATTTTTTCTTGTTTAAAAATTTCTTACTTGAGAAATATTTCAGAAAAAAATCGATCTTAGTTCTGACAATAAAACTGGCTTTATATTTTGAGAAATATAAGTTCTCGAAAATCAAATATATCAAAAAATATGAGTGTGTGATGTACGAAATCGCTTTTAAGTAGGGCATAAACGTTCAATATTATTGATCAATTTTGCAAAAATTAACCAATCAGAATAAAGTAGGTATTTAAAATTAAAATATTCTGATTGGTTGATTTTTGCAAAATTGATCAATAATATTGAAAGTGTATGCCCTACTTAATACTGAACGTGTATTCCTGCCTTTAACCTATAATATTAAAAAAATAGCATTTTTAAAATTCTGAAGAATTATGTATTGTTGCTATAATTTTCTTTTATGCTATCAGACAATTTATGAATATATCTCAGCAAACGCTGAGATTTTTTTTATAAGATAAGTATAGAACTTGTACTTTACTTTTTGTATTTGTTAAAATGGAAATTATTTAAAACGATATGCACTTTTAATAATTTTTATTAATTACTGAACAAGCAATAAAACGTCATACACAAGAACAGCACATTTTTTAAAATATAATATTTTTTCTGTTTTTTTTCCTAATTTGAAATTTTGATCTTAAGAAATGAACTCTAACCTACATACTTAAAAAAATATAATTCAGCATGTCAATTTAAAGGTGTTTTTAATACCTTACAAATATATTCTAAATATATCGACTTCAACGCTACGCACCCGGTCAAAATTTTGTGTAAATATTTCACTCCACATAAAAAAATGTATTCTAAATATGGGGCAAATCGTGTAAAAAATACAGTTTTTGTAAATATTTTGACTTCAGTGTCATTCAAAAGCAGCGGCACCTATCAGCAAAAAAACAAAAATATCACAAACATATCGGAGCAACAGTATGTCTTTTGAACCGTTTATGCAAATTTTCTTTAAGTTTTAAAATGCTAGAATTGGTTTCGTTTTATCCACTCCAAAATATTTGTCGATAGAATCTACTGAAAATGGCAGTTAAAACAAAGGTATACAGAGAGAGTTTTGCTAGACGAGTTTTAATGAAATTTTTCAGTAAACTAATGAAGTTTTCTTCGCAGAGCAACTGAAAAATTTCTTAAATTTGATGGAAAAGCTTCATATGTTTTGTTAATCATAGGTCATTGAAACTTTTTTTTATTGATTATATGAAACTTTTAATAAATAAAATTGAATTCTGCACAATAATTTTAGAAAAATTCCATTAATTCTAAGAAAAGTTTAAATGGACGGGTTACGGTGCTACTTCATTGATTTTATGCAAAATCATGAAGATATCATGATCATTCAAATCAAGCAGATAATTCTCTCAGTGTATATCCAATTAAAAAAGTGACAAAGTTATTCACAATTACAATAATTAAAAATGCAGTTATTTGTAACTGTTACAGCATAACTAAAAACAAAAAAAAAACAATTGTTTAGATTTCATTAAGTTTATGATTTCTCGAACTTCTTCATTTCCAGAAAAACGAGAATGAAAAAGTAAATTTTTCATTCACGGAAAAATCGAACAATACCATTTTGTATTAACATGTTTTTGTAAAATGTGGTTTATTTTGGAGATTTAAACAATATATAGAAAAATTTCAAGTTCTATTTTACAATAAATAACAACCCAGCAAAACCTTCTATTACCCGGTAATGACTTTGGTAAGAATAAATAAGGGTAGGTAACCTTTTACTTTTCTTTTACCAAAGCTATTATTTTAACATGGGCATGTCCATCGGGGTAACTCCTTACCTAGTAATATGTTATTCTGAACTTACATGTTACGCTTACTTATTATCTCTAGGTTACAAAAAACCTTAAAATAAAAAGTTTTTTTTTTTTAATTTCGACTTGTTTTGTATTGACTATTACATTAATTAATTACATAATCTTAACAAAAAATTTTGGTTATAAAAATAAGTGTTTCATTGTTTGAAAAATTCAACCATGGAGAGGTACACAATTGAGCAGCGCGTTAAGATTGTTGAAGCCTTGTACGAAAATGGGCGTTCAAATCAAAATGCATTTCGTGCACTTCTTTGGTCAGCATAATCGATCAAATGTGCCCACAATCGGGAGAATTGTGCGCAAATTACAGTGGGCGCTGTGGTGTAATGGTTAGCGCGTTGGACTGTTACACGTGAGGTTGCGGGTTCAAGCTCCAACCAAGACAATAACAACTTATGAAAAATAGTAAATATGTATGAGTTTTTTCTATCCCTCATACATATCGCAGCGTCCTCCTTCGGTGTTCCCATAGCACTTAACCCCACCGAAGCAAAATAATATAACAGGGCTAAAAACCTTCAACAAAGTTGGTCAACTAACCATCAGATGGCGCGCAACAACTGTTCTAAAAATTCAACATCTCGCGCAATTACAGTGTTGCCATATTTGAAGCCCTTCATCTTTCACCACCTTTCACTTCTTCTCTATCCCACGCAACACGTAAATTAATAGGAAGAACTTCCTAAGTGTTGCTTCTCTTTAAAAAAAAAAAAAACAAAAAAACAAAAAAAAACCGGGTCTGTAGGAAATGTGAAAACACCTGTGCATACTCGCCGTAGATGGATGCTACGCGAGCTAGCTGGCAACACCACTACAGTGCCATTGGGGGCACATAACAACCTTTAGAAAACTATTATCTTAATAGTTAATTTCCACAAAATTTTGAGTTATTAATTTATTAAATTTAAGTGAAAATTTGTTTGCAGCGAATAACCAAAAACTTAATTATCGTCAAATAGTATTTTTGTCACAGTACAAACATTCTTTTAAATACTAAAAACAAAAATTCTGAAAAAATATATTTGTTTATAAAAAAGTTTTTTAGTTGGGGTTTTAAACCTTTAAACCTGGGAATAAAGCAAAAATTTACCGGGTATTCCCGTCAAACTTTTATCTGTGAATCCCTAACCACAAACCTAATGTCTAGAAACAGACATAAATAAACAACAGTTTTAGAAACTGAATGAGATTTTTTATTTTTTAAATACCCAACAAAATTTATTGTAAAAAGCTTGTTTATTGTAATATTAAAAATAATTGTTTTAAACAACTATTATGAAATGCAGTACTTTTATTTAGTGGTTTTTTCAAATAACTGTCACAATAATTCACAGGTGGTCCATAACCAGGTATTGAAAAACAAAAATGCTCCACAAAAAGTGAGTATAGGCGTTGAAAACACTATATTTATGATTAAAATAAAAAGCATTTTTAAAAAAAATCTGTAGACGAATTTAAAAGTTATGACCATTTAAAGATTTTTGTTTAAAAAAATTGGTGGCCATTGCGAAACTCTTGAAAAAATAACTGCCACAATAAATATTTTACAAAAAATAAAGTACGTTAATTTCCCTTCCAAAAAGATTACTCTTAAAAAAATCGCACGACGAAATCAAAAGTTATGGCAATTTAAAAATTTTTATTTAAACAAATTTGGTACCCCTGGAGAAATCGAAAAATGATAACTAAAAAAAAGTAATATTGCACTAAAAATACGCAAAGGGCTTATAAGCAAGCCATTTGCAATTAAATACACACACTTCAAAATTTTTGTTACGCCGAAAATATGCTTTGAAACTGCATGAAATTGTCTTCCTAATCCCAAATTAAACTTATTACTAAATCCCCCATTAAAACTTATTAAATTGATACATAAATATTTTTTAATTTTTTACATTTATTTTGTTTGTTTTTATTTTATTTAAAATATGCAGTAGATGTAATAAACTTTAAATATGAATCGAATTATACTAACAAACTTCTTGTAGCCATTCTGAGTAATGTGAATCTTTAGTTATTCGTTTACATCTTCTGCCAAAACATCTGCAAGTCTTAGTGAACGGATTCGAAAACTTGTTAAATCCAAAGTCCTTATCCAGTGTCTGTTTTAGTAAAAAATTCCAACATTTGGTGTAATACTGCATGCACCTTGGTAGTTACTGACAATTTGTGGTTAGTCAGTAAACAAAGTTTGAAGTAATTATTTCTATTTAAATGTTTCAATATACAGTTGCGGCCAACCATTTAAGTCAATCCAAGTTTTTTATAATTTTATTGTTGTTGCCTTTATTTTTAAAGATCAAAATAGTGGCTAAATTCACCACGGAAGGCAAGGAGATGGTTCCGAAAATTGCACAGAATTTTAACGTAATGTTTGTTTTTTTATTTTGTCACTTGTTATAAGTGGGCGTGGCTTTTAACGAAAAATTAGCGATATCAACCTTTTATCAAATTACATAGTAAAATTTAGGCAGTACTGATCGGTTCTGTACAAACTGTATATTTTTGGAAATCCTATGAAATTTCCTTAAGTCTTGCATTATTTTTATCTACAAATAGTCACCAGACTTAAAATTGCAGCACTTTAAACATGACCAAATTTTTCTTTGTTTTTAGCGATTTTAAAAGAAAGTTTTTGGATTACCTGTGAATTCTTCTATAATTTTCCATTGAAAAACAATTGCAATTAGAGTTAAAAGTTACCATTTAATACACAAACAACTCTTATGTTGTAACTGTCAATCTTTTTTGAGTGTATGTATTAACCCATATACATATTAATATTTAATTTAATACAAACAGTAAACTTTACCCTAATGATTATTACTTTTTGTTGTAGTAACTACAAGGTGTTAATGTTATTCATATATCTTATAAAACTTCAATTAGGCATTGCTTGTACAACAAACTATATTTGTTTTGTATACAACTGTATTTGTTCGTACACTGAGAGAATTATCTGCATGATATTAATGAAGTTTTGCATAAAGCCAGTGAAGTTTCACTGGAACTCGTCCATTGAAACTTTTCATTGAATTAATGGAATTTTTTATAAAATGTTGTGAAAAATTTCATTTTATTTATTAAAAGTTTAATACATTCAATGAAAAAGTTTCATTAAAACTAGATTCATAAAATATACGGAGCTTTGTCATCAAATTTAAGAAAATTTTCATTTAGTTTGTGAAGAAAACTTCATTAGTTTACTGAAAAATTTCATTAAAACTCGTTCAGCAAAATTCTCTCTGTGTATATTGGATCAATTTAGTTATTGTCATACTATTTTAGTCTCAGTAATTCATTATTGTAATAAATTCATATATAGGTAAGTATCACAATGAAAATTATGATTAACTAGAATTAAACGCCCGATCATAAATGGTCATATTGAATATACGCAAATTACCCGTTCCATTTATGTATTTATATATATCTGAGAATTTTCATTTTCGCGGTATACAATTAAATATATGTTAATTTTACTGTTTCCAATTATTCGACGTAGGCGGTTAACCGGTTAATGCATTATTCGAAAAATCACTAAAATTGATTAACCGGTTATTTGGGTCGGTTAATCGAGAAAATTGGCGATTAATCGATTAATCGTTTGTATGCAAAATTAATGTATTTCCTTATTTTTTTGTCAATAAAAACACTTTTTGTTAAATACCAATGTGACATATAAACTCAATTTATTTAAAACAAAGTTTTCATATTTTAAGGTTAAAATATTTCGGAATCTAAGATTTTTTTAATTGAAACATTTTTCATACTACTAGAAACTAGCAAATGTTTTGTTGGTAAATATTAGTAAGTTACGACAAGCCAACCTAACAAAAACTGTTACATATCGATAACTTAGTATAAATTTTTTATTTCGTTAGAAACAAATTTTAAAAATCTTCCAAACTGTAAATACAAAATTTCTTTGAATGTAGTGTAATGTTGATTAAAAACAATACTGCCGCAATAAAATTTAATATTGTATTTAAATAAATGCTATATCTATATCAAGTTTTTAAGATTTTATTGAGATTCTTCCTCCTCCTTTGAAGAAATAAAAAACGTCTTAGACCTAGTTTTTTGAATGCCAATTAGACTTAGTTCATGTGGTTGTTTAGTTAATCTCAAAACAAAATTAAACCAAGTTTTAATGAGCGTGATGTTTTTCAGTTCTAGTTTAAAAAATGTCAAATTACTTGATGTAGACACATTAATTGTGTCGAAATAATTTATATCCAACTAGCGGGCGCAGCCCGCTACGTTGTTAGCGTGCCTTAAAGGTTAAGGGGGGGCTGCGCCCTCCCCTCCGGGGGGCTGCGCCCCCCACAATTTTTATTAAATTCGTTTTTTTATTTAAAGTTTTTTTATTTAAAGCCTTCACCCAGCCACCACAAATAAATAATTCTGCACAACAATGGGTTTAAAATAAATAAATATTTGATCACTTTTTCTCATGAAAGTGGATTGTTAGTAATGAATCCATAATAAATTGCAATATACGTGTGTATGTTAAGATAATTTGGTAAATTGCGAACTTAGGTAGATAGACCCGTAAGTAGTTTTGTTCATTTGTGTTTTGAATGAAAATAAATAACGTAAAGCAGGGTTGGAAAGCATTTTATAATATTAAAAATAGCGGCCAAAGCCCGCTACGTTGTTAGCGTGTCTTAAAGGTTTTTTTTTTTAATTCCAGTTTATGTAAAGGTAGACCTGGCAATTCAAGTAAATTCACAAATTCAGTTGGAAAATTTACTGCGTCGGTTTCTTCCACCGGTGCTTCGTTACATGAAGTTTAAATATCGGAATATATAAGTTCCATTCCTTTTCTAAGGTTTTTTCTCTTTCAGAAAATTTGTTTAACTTTTTGGGGAGTATGTTTCAATGCTACATAAGTTTCATATTCCGTTGATAGTGTTTGAACAGGTAATTCCCTCTTCCAATCCATTTGCATTGTCTATAATTTCAATTCCACTCGTTCAACGTTTATATCCATTTCATTCCACTTGTGTAGTGTTTCAATCCCACTCGTTTTCTATTTAGTTTCTTAATTTTAGTGTTTCATATACACTTGTTCTTTAAGTTTTAGGTTTCTAGCTAAAGAAATAGACGTTAAGGGGGGGGGGGGCAATTTTCCCCTTTTGAACCACCATTTTTACCACGTTCCTGTCCAAAGTCCTAGAAATGCCTTGTCGATAAGTTAGCCCATACTCCAAGGAAAACATATTATATATTACAGGTTTCTAGCCGAAGGGTTCGGTTAGGCCATCAAGGGAGAGAATTATTCCGTTTTTACCCCTCCCGGTAGGAATTTCCAAAAATTCCGTCTTAGAGGACGTCTGCGTTGGAGGAGGAACCTACTACATACATAATTTTAGGTCTCTATATCCAGCAGTTTGGCCAGGCCGTCAAGGGGCAAGTTTTTTCCCTTTTTACCCCTCCCGGTATGAATTTCCAAAAATACCATCTTAGGCGACGTCAACGTTGGAGAAGGAACCCAATTTAAGATCCCTTGTTCCAGCAGTTTGGCCAGGCCGTTAAGGGGGAGACTTTTCCTGTTTTTGACCCTACCTGTAGAAATTTCCAAAAATCTCATCTTTGCGGATGTCTACAATAGAGGAGGAACTTTAATACCAAATTTGTGCCCCTCTCGGTAGGAATTTCCGAAAATCCATCGACAGGGAATTCCAGCTTCCTAGTTCCAGCAGTTTGAGTAGGCTGAGAGGAACTTAAGTACCGAATTTCAGCTTCCTAGTTCCAGCAGTTTGGACAGGTCGTTAAGGGGCAACTTTCCCTTTTTGAGCCCCCATTTTATAACGACCCTGTCCAAAATTCAAAAAAGTATCTTTCTAATAAGTTAGCCCTCACTCCAGGGACCCACATTTTAAGCTTCAGGTTTCTAGCCGAAGGGGTTTTTACCGGCCCCCAAGGTGAGGCTTTTTTTTTTTGACCCTCCCTTTAGGAATTTACAAAAATTCCATCTTCGCGGCTATCTGCGATGGATGAGGAACATTCATACCAAATTTCAACTGCATTGCCTAAGCGGTTTGGGCAGGCCGTTAGTGGGTACATTTTTCCCTTTCAACCACCATTTTTACTATGTTCCTGTTCCAAAATAGAAAAAGTACGTTGCCGGTGAATTAGTCCTACTCCAAGGAATACATATTTAAAATTTTAGGTTGGCCAAAAGGGATTGGGCAAGCCGGCAGGAGGAGACTTTTACCTTATTTCCCCTCCCGATAGGAATTTCAAAAATTCCGTCTAAGCGGACGCCTACACAGAAGCAGGAACTCACATACCGAGTTTCCTTTTGGGATATCCTGTAGGGAATTCCAAAAATACAAACTTAGTCGATGTCTACTACAGTGGAGGAACCTTTATACCAAATTTCAACTTCTTACCTCCAGTGGTTTGGGCAGGCACTTTTCCAATTTGTGAGACTGTTTATGGGGAGACTTTTCCCCTTTTTGCCCGTTCCGGTAGGAATTTCCAAAAATCCCGTCTTAGCGCACGTCTATGCCGAATATCAAGAAACCTTGTTTTAGTGGAGATATCCGTGGGGGAGGAAAAAAAGTAGTTTTTTTGAAATTATATATTATTTTAAATGGTACTTTTTGGAAAAACGAAATTTTTTGGAAAAAGATACTTTGTTTTTACAAAGTACTTTATTTGTACTTTTTTTGCAAAAGGTATTTTTTTTTTAAAAGTTGTTTTTTTTTTGGAAAAATGTATGTTTTTTGGAAAAAGGTACTTTTTTTGGAAAAGGTACTTCTTTTGGAAAAGGAAAATTTTTTTAGAAAAAGGTACTTTTTTTTGGGAAAAGGTACTTTTTTTTGGAAAAGGTACTTTTTTTGAAAAAGGTATTTTTTTGAAAAAATGTATATTTTTTGGGAAAAGGAAAATTTTTTTAGAAAAAGGTACTTTTTTTGGGAAAAGGTACTTTTTTTTGGAAAAGGTACTTTTTTTGAATAAGTTATTTTTTTGGAAAAATGTATGTTTTTTGGGAAAAGGTACTTTTTTTTTTTGGAAAAGGTACATTTTTTTAGAAAAAGGTACATTTTTTGGAAAAGGTACTTTTTTTAAAAAAGGTACTTTTTTTGGAAAAACCCGACTAAAAAAGTTTTCATATAATTTTATATGATTTGATATAATTATAAATGTTTATATGTGTGGCTTTATATGACCACATACATTTATATTAACACTTTGGTTTTATAAATATGTTTGATATGACGTTATATATTAAGAGTTATTAAGAGATCAGCAAATATAGTTTAAACATAATTATATATAATGGCGTATAAGCTTCTCTAAACAATCTTATTTCAAAATATATAACAAAGTTAATATAGAATTGTATTAATTTCATGTATAAATTTATCTGACATGATTTCTAATTATACATAATTTTATAAAGTTTAATTGCACTATAAAAATTAAAAAAAACTCTGAAATTGTGGATCTGGTTTTGAATTTTGCACTTTGACATATACATACATATATAAATGTTTATAATTGAATTCAACGTATATTTTTCAAATAGTTGGCAAAATACTCTTTATTAAACTAAAAATAATTTCCCCCCTTAAATGCATGGTGTAGCCATTTGGCAACATACCGGTTTTTTAATAAAAAAAAAACCCACTTGATGCACAAAACTGCATTTTTGGGCATTGGGGCCCCTTCTGTATATAGTGTTCCTATAGTTTAGTGCAGAATTTTTAAACGGTTAGAGTAAAAATCTTGGTTTTGCTCTGTATATTTGTGAAAAATCTAAAACACGTTTTTTTGGTACTTTTCTTGAAATGTACACGCCTTTAGAAATCATATATAAAATAATGGTTAAAATCGAAGAGATCATGCATTTAAGGGTTAAAAAAATAAATAAGGGGAGACATTTTTTTTTTTCTTTGTGGAATTAAAAGCCGAAATAAATATTTTTACTTTAAATTTAAAAATAAAAATTAGACAAAAATACATATGTTGAAATTAATATGGTTTAAGTTCATTTATTTTTCCGTGAAAAAAAAAAATAATTGTGAAAGTTAATTTTTTATTTTGTAAGAAAGACCAAAACTCTAACCTAGAAAAATTTGTTCCGACAAATTTTTAATTTGTAATGTTTTATTTTGTCAGCTATTTCTAAGTTTATTAGCAAAAATTTTTCTAAACATTAAGCATTAGTATTTAATATGAATGAAATAAGTGACCTCAACAGTATTTACTAAACTTTTCTTTGAAAATCTTCATCAAATTATATGTATTTATATATAATTTGATTCAGTTAGATAGACCCATTTTTCGGATCAAATTGTATCAGGTGAGATAACATGCTTATCTGGCTTGATATAATTATATATTCCAATATTCGGATCAAATTAGATATGGACGTATATATGGGTTTATATATGTTGATATATGATTATATAACATTTTTTTTAGTCGGGAAGGTACTTTTTTTGGAAAAAGGAATTTTTTTTGGAAAAAGGTCCTTTTTTTGGAAAAAGTTACTTTTTTTGGAAAAAGGTACTTTTTTTGGAAAAAGGTGCTTTTTTGGAAAAAGGTACTTTTTTTGGAAAAAGGTACTTTTTTTGGAAAAAGGTACTTTTTTTGGAAAAAGGTACTTTTTTTGGAAAAAGGTACTTTTTTTGGAAAAAGGTACTTTTTTTGGAAAAAGGTACTTTTTTTGGGAAAAGGTACTTTTTTTGGAAAAAGGTACTTTTTTTTGGAAAAGGGTACTTTTTTTGGAAAAAGGTACTATTTACTAGCGAAAATGTGTGCGGTTTTTTGTTCATAACTTTTTCAGCAATCAAAAAAATTTATTCACGCGAGCAGATTACTTTTTTTTAATGTATTTTAAATAAGTTAATCTATAAAAAAAAATGTGTGCCACCAATTTGAAATTTTACATTTTTAAAATCTGAAATCGACCTGTTTCGTAGATTTTCCCATTTACATATATATAAGGTAGGCAAATATTTCTTATACTATTAACAATTATTTTAATTTTTGCATTAAAAAATACAAAAATTGTTTTTTCGGACTTTCTATATTTTCATATATTTAGTTAGAATATTCTTCCACCTCAAGTCCAAATTCTAATATGATATTGTCATATTAGATTTTTATTTGTTGTTTCAAAAAGGGTTGATCATTTTCATGATAGACATTGTAATTGTTGCTTTCAAAAAGGAGTTGATTTATAGCTGGTTTTACCAAATCAGAGACAGTTCATATACGAAAGTACAAAATTCTCATCCCGTTGGTTTTTTGTACCTTATGTAATGTCTCGGTTTGAGTAAGAAAGTTATCATTTTCTTATTGCGGACGACTGAAGAATAGAGTGATGTCTACGAAACAATTGTATTGTCTATCATGAAAATGATCAACCCTTTTTGGAACAACAAATAAAAATCTAATATGACAATATCATATTAGAATTTGGACTTGAGGTGGAAGAATATTCTAACTAAATATATGAAAATATAGAAAGTCCGAAAAAACAATTTTTGTATTTTTTAATGCAAAAATTAAAATAATTGTTGAAAATGGGCACACCACGGCTAAAATCTCATTCAAATATTTATGTTGTTTTGAGTTTAAAATTAGTTGTTTTTACAAAATGTATTGACAACAGACATACATATAAATAGTTCGTTGGTTTTTTGTACCTTATGTAATGTCTCGGTTTGAGTAAGAAAGTTATCATTTTCTTATTGCGGACAACTAAAGAGTAGATTGATGTCTACGAAACAATTGTATTGTCTATCATGAAAATGATCAACCCTTTTTGAAACAACAAATAAAAATCTAATATGACAATATCATATTAGAATTTGGACTTTAGGTGGAAGAATATTCTAACTAAATATATAAAATTATACTATAAACTTTAGACATGCTTCAGATTCCTGTAGTTCCAAATTCTTATAATTCCAAGAATCATTGAGATCATTATTGCTCGCACACTATGCTGCCACTTAAACTAATAAGCCACCCAATCGATAACACTATGCGACAGTCAAAATCGGGATGGGATGAAACCAACGGGAAATGTTATATCGGTCAAAAACAAGTTATACGTGTCCCGGCGTTTCGCTGGGTCACCCCTAGAAATCGAGATATATTTTTTTTTTACCTAACTCGAGAACCACTAGTCCGATTTTGCTCAAACAATTTCAAAAAATTTAAAAATTACAATTCCTTTAATCCCTTCATACAATGTTTTTCTATATACTCAACAGTTTTGCCGGTAAAAATAAATGTTTGTTACCGCTACCATAAAAATCAATAACCTTTTGTTTATTACTTTTTATACCCTACACCACTATGTGGTCAGGGTATTATAAGTTTGTGCTGATGTTTGTAACACCAAAAAGTATTGGTCGTAGACCCACCTTATAGTATACCGATCGGTTCAGAATTTTTTTTTATTTCGATTTAACGATGTCCGTCTGTCCGTCCGTCCGTCTGTCTGTCTGTCCATGCAATCTTGTGCGCACTCTACAGGTCGCAAATACTAAGATATTTTGATGAAATTTGGTACGCAGACCTATGTTGGCCCAAGGACGAACAAGTTTGATTTTGGTGAACATCGGTCCATGTTTA
Organism: Leucophora obtusa; assembly: GCA_949987735.1. Taxonomy (NCBI): domain Eukaryota; kingdom Metazoa; phylum Arthropoda; class Insecta; order Diptera; family Anthomyiidae; genus Leucophora; species Leucophora obtusa. The sequence continues at coordinate 132,561,174 of OX465296.1, read as the reverse complement.
GACCTAGTGCCCATATAAGGGTCCTACCAAAATTATATTTTTTATACGCTGCAGATCGTAAATATTAAGATATTTTGACGAAATTTGGTAAACAGACCTATGTTAGCCCAATAACGCAGCCTATTGATTTTGGTGAACATCGGTCCATGTTTAGACCTAGTGCTCATATAAGGGTCCTACCAAAATTATACTGTTTATCCGCTGCAGGTCGTAAATATTAAGATATTTTGACGAAATTTGGTACACAGACCTATGTTAGCCCAATAACGCAGCCTATTGATTTTGGTGAACATCGGTCCATGTTTAGACCTAGTGCCCATATAAGGGTCCTACCAAAATTATACTGTTTATACGCTGCAGGTCGCAAATATTAAGATATTTTGATGAAATTTGGTACACAGACCAATATTGGCCCAATAACACAGCCTGTTGATTTTGGTCGACATCGGTCCATGTTGAGACCTAGTGCCCATATAAGGGTCCTACCAAAATTATATTGTTTATACGCTGCAGGTCGCAAATATTAAGATATTTTGATGAAATTTGGTACACAGACCTATATTGGCCCAATAACGCAGCCTATTGATTTTGGTCAACATCGGTCCATGTTTAGACCTAGTGCCCATATAAGGGTCCTACCAAAATTATACTGTTTATACGCTGCAGGTCGCAAATATTAAGATATTTTGATGAAATTTGGTACATAGACATATGTTGGCCCAAGGACGACGCCTATTGATTTTGCTGAACATCGGTCCATGTTTAGAACTAGTGCCCATATAAGGGTCCCCCCAAAATTGGCTTGGCTACAAACTGCAGGTCGCAAATATTAAGATATTTTAATGAAATTTGGTGCGCTGACTCACATTATAGACAATTTTGACACAAGCCCCATTTTAACCCATTCGAATTTCGGATCCAAACAATACAGCAGACTGGTGTAGGGTATTGTATAGTCGACATGCCCGACTTTAACCTTTTTACTCGTTTTTAATATTTTAGGCAAAAAATATTTTTTTTCTTCATACATTTATTTTTACCGGCAAAACTGTTGAGTATATAGAAAAACGTTATATGAACAGATTAAAGGAATTGTAATTTTTAATTTTTTTAAAATTGTTTGAGCAAAATCGGACTATTGGTTCTCGAGTTATGTCAAAAAAAAGACCACCAAAGGTCAAATCGATATATCTCGATTCCTAGAGTTGACCCAGCGAAACGCCGGGACACGTATAACTTCTTTTTTACCGATATAACTTTCCCCGGTAGTTTGAATCCTTCCCGATCACTTACCCCTACCATTTGTCTCACAGTGTAATAAACTAATAAGCCATACCAATCGAATGATTCAGTTGCACCAAACGAAGTTGTCGGTTGCGACTTCCGAATTATTCTTGCTTTAACTGAAATTTACAGTCAAATTAGTCCTGTCTCAGATGGTTTTCTGTTGTCACGACTAAAAGACTCGGCTACCGCAACCGAGCCATTCGATTGGCTACGAATGCGGTTGTCAGCACAGAATCTGTTTCTGGGTATTCTAGTCGAGTCGTTTGATTGCTGCGATCAAAAATTTATTGGGAAACATTGTAATTCTTTCAAAAAAAATTGTCATATTAAAATGAATATATTTTTCGATGGATTTAGTTTATTGCTCTCTGACTCTCTTGACTCTGCAACAAGAAGTCATAAAGTTTAAATAAAAGTAAGTTCTTAAGCACCTAAAATATTTTGTATAAAAAAAGACTACTGAAAATGTATTTGAAAATAAATATAATTTCACTTGAAAATAGTAAAAAAACGAGTAAAAAGGTTAAAGTCGGGCATGCCGACTATACAATACCCTACACCAGTCTGGTGTATTGTTTGGATCCGAAATTCGAATGGGTTAAAATGGGGCTTGTGTCAAAATTTTCTATAATGTGAGTCAGCGCACCAAATTTCATTAAAATATCTTAATATTTGCGACCTGCAGTTTGTAACCAAGTCAATTTTGGGGGGACCCTTATATGGGCACTAGTTCTAAACATGGACCGATGTTCACCAAAATCAATAGGCTTCGTCCTTGGGCCAACATATGTCTATGTACCAAATTTCATCAAAATAGCTTAATATTTGCGACCTGCAGCGTATAAACAATATAATTTTGGGGGGACCCTTATATGGGCACTAGTTCTAAACATGGACCGATGTTCACCAAAATCAATAGGCTTCGTCCTTGGGCCAACATAGGTCTATGTACCAAATTTCATCAAAATATCATAATATTTGCGACCTGCAGCGTATAAACAGTATAATTTTGGTAGGACCCTTATATGGGAACTAGGTCTAAACATAGACCGATGTTCACCAAAATCAATAGGCTGCGTTATTGGGCCAATATAGGTCTGTGTATCAAATTTCATCAAAATATCTTAATATTTGCGATCTGCAGCGTATAAACATTATAATTTTGGTAGGACCCTTATATGGGCACTAGGTCTAAACATGGACCGATGTTCACCAAAATCAATAGGCTGCGTTATTGGGCCAATATAGGTCTGTGTACCAAATTTCATCAAAATATCTTAATATTTACGACCTGCAACATATAAACAGTATAATTTTGGTAGGACCCTTATATGGGCACTAGGTCTAAACATGGACCGATGTTCACCAAAATCAATAGGCTGCGTTATTGGGCCAATGTAGGTCTGTGTATCAAATTTCGTCAAAATATTTTAATATTTACGACCTGCAGCGTATAAACAGTATAATTTTGGTAGGACCCTTATATGGGCACTAGGTCTAAACATGGACCGATGTTCACCAAAATCAATATTCTGCATTATTGGGCCAATATAGGTCTGTGTACCAAATTTCATGAAAATATCTTAACATTTACGACCTGCAGCATATAAACAGTATAATTTTGGTAGGACCCTTATATGGGCACTAGGTCTAAACATGGACCGATGTTCAAAAAAATCAAACTTGTTCGTCCTTGGGCCAACATAGGTCTGCGTACCAAATTTCATCAAAATATCTTAATAGTTGCGACCTGTAGAGTGCGCACAAGATTGCATGGACAGACAGACAGACAGACAGACGGACGGACGGACGGACAGACGGACATCGTTAAATCGAAATAAAAAAAAATTCTGAACCGATCGGTATACTCTAAGGTGGGTCTACGACTAATATTTTTTGGTGTTACAAACATCAGCACAAACTTATAATACCCTGACCACATAGTGGTGTAGGGTATAATAAGCCGCAAATTAGGCAATAGAACTAACAAAAATTACTTACATATACTTGTTTAGAAAAGAAAATGACTGAATAAAATGGTTTCAGTAGTTTATATTATTACTTTTATTTAATGACTTATGAATGTAGTTAAAATGTACATCTCTTCTAAAAATTAATGTTATTTTCACTTCAAATAACAAAACTGAAATACGACTTACACAACCAAAAAATCCTCATTGCAGAAGTTCCCTGAGTGTATGGCAACAAAGCCTTTGCTAACCAGGGAAGTATCCCGGTTATTTCTTTCCGATCTTAGAGAGAATCGTATATGTAGGTAGAGCAAAAAAAATATACGCGCATTTAGGCGCATTAAAAATTGGCGTCTAAAATAACTTCAATACAAAATAGACAAATTGATCATTAAATGAAAGTTTGTATGAAGACGCATTGAATTGCTATTAAATTTTTTCGTACATTTGTATGGGAAATTGCCATTGGGCTTAGTTTAAATTTCCTATAATTGTGGCTATTTAGATTAATCGAGAGGGTTTCTGAGCTTTTTCTCAACAATATTTCAAATAAGTGGCAGCCCTGGTGCCACGACATATGCAATATCGGAATTAAAATTTAAATTTTCTCGAGTACATTATGCTGTGCACAATTAATTCTAACTTACATAAAAATCGGACATGTTTTCATATAAAAAAATGTTAGCTTTTGTTCCGCTTGAACGTGAGATTAGGCCACTAAATATGTATCTCTTATTTGTTTGTTTTCTTTTATATATCCAAATTCCACTAAAATCGGGGAGAACCCATTTAGATACCTTCATTGAAAGATTTGCTCTCTCTCATCATAGTTATTATTAAGGGTTTATAATGAAGTTTTTATCCATATATATAAAATTCTCGTGTCACGGTGTTTGTGGTCGAACTCCTCCGAAACGGTTCGGCCGATTTTTATGAAATTTTGTATGTGTATTTGGTAGGTATGAGAATAGGTCGTAAGGTATTTTTCATACCGCTAGGGGATTACGGCGTTCCTTTCGTGTTGCTATGACAACCATCGTGTTGCTATGACAACCAGGCTTTGGCGTTACTATGACAACCACCTAATATAATCCAAACTTATCTTATCTTATCTTATCTTATCTTATCTTATCTTATCTTATCTTATCTTATCTTATCTTATCTTATCTTATCTTATCTTATCTTATCTTATCTTATCTTATCTTATCTTATCTTATCTTATCTTATCTTATCTTATCTTATCTTATCTTATCTTATCTTATCTTATCTTATCTTATCTTATCTTATCTTATCTTATCTTATCTTATCTTATCTTATCTTATCTTATCTTATCTTATCTTATCTTATCTTATCTTATCTTATCTTATCTTATCTTATCTTATCTTATCTTATCTTATCTTATCTTATCTTATCTTATCTTATCTTATCTTATCTTATCTTATCTTATCTTATCTTATCTTATCTTATCTTATCTTATCTTATCTTATCTTATCTTATCTTATCTTATCTTATCTTATCTTATCTTATCTTATCTTATCTTATCTTATCTTATCTTATCTTATCTTATCTTATCTTATCTTATCTTATCTTATCTTATCTTATCTTATCTTATCTTATCTTATCTTATCTTATCTTATCTTATCTTATCTTATCTTATCTTATCTTATCTTATCTTATCTTATCTTATCTTATCTTATCTTATCTTATCTTATCTTATCTTATCTTATCTTATCTTATCTTATCTTATCTTATCTTATCTTATCTTATCTTATCTTATCTTATCTTATCTTATCTTATCTTATCTTATCTTATCTTATCTTATCTTATCTTATCTTATCTTATCTTATCTTATCTTATCTTATCTTATCTTATCTTATCTTATCTTATCTTATCTTATCTTATCTTATCTTATCTTATCTTATCTTATCTTATCTTATCTTATCTTATCTTATCTTATCTTATCTTATCTTATCTTATCTTATCTTATCTTATCTTATCTTATCTTATCTTATCTTATCTTATCTTATCTTATCTTATCTTATCTTATCTTATCTTATCTTATCTTATCTTATCTTATCTTATCTTATCTTATCTTATCTTATCTTATCTTATCTTATCTTATCTTATCTTATCTTATCTTATCTTATCTTATCTTATCTTATCTTATCTTATCTTATCTTATCTTATCTTATCTTATCTTATCTTATCTTATCTTATCTTATCTTATCTTATCTTATCTTATCTTATCTTATCTTATCTTATCTTATCTTATCTTATCTTATCTTATCTTATCTTATCTTATCTTATCTTATCTTATCTTATCTTATCTTATCTTATCTTATCTTATCTTATCTTATCTTATCTTATCTTATCTTATCTTATCTTATCTTATCTTATCTTATCTTATCTTATCTTATCTTATCTTATCTTATCTTATCTTATCTTATCTTATCTTATCTTATCTTATCTTATCTTATCTTATCTTATCTTATCTTATCTTATCTTATCTTATCTTATCTTACCTTATCGTATCTTATAAAATTTTCGTGTTGCTATGACAACCAAGCCTTGTCGTTTCTATGACAACCAGACAGCACTTATAGCATTAACCTAATATAATGCAACTATATTTAGCGTGTTGCTTTATTTGGAAAGGGGATAAAGAAGAGATAGGAGCTGGTGAAATATGAAAGGCCTCGAATATGGCAACACTGTAATTTCGCGAGATGTTGAATTTTAGAACATTTGTTGCGCGCCATTTGATGGTGCGTTGGCAAACTTTTGTTGAGGCAGTTTATTTCAAAGCCCTGTTATATTATTTCACTTCGGTGGGGTTAAGTGCTATGGGATTAGTGAAGGAGGACACTGTATTAGGGATAGAAAAATCATACACATGATTTTTCCAAATTGATGTTGCGGTAGCTGTGGATCGAACCCGCAACCAGATGTGTAACAGTTCATGACGCTAACAATTACACCATAGCCCCACATGGTCATCGTTATTTATTAAATGTGTCTATTTGATTTTATTTTTACTTAAAAGTAGAAAATTTGTTTTAACCTAAGCTTCCTCCGACTAATAATTTTCACCATTATTATTTTTTTTATAAGCTCCTAATAAGCATTCGCATCGAAGGGGACTTTTATCGACTTTAGTTAAAATATTGTGTGGCAGTATGCCTTGACTTGAAAATGAACAAAACCATATGATTAAAAATATAGTCTACTTTAAATTTAAAATACTCTTTTATAGTAAGGACCACTGTATTTTATTTTCATAAAAATATTTAATTCCTATACAAAACAAATTACATTTTAAAGGTACGCTAACAACGTAGCGGGCTTGCCCGATACGACAAAATTCGTTTTCGGTGTAACTGACATCCCAAAAACTAGGCCTAAGGTATGCCGCTAAATATAGCGGGCTTGCCCGCTAGTAATATTTAGTTGCTTCAACCCTATTTCGGTTTTTACAACCCTATTTCGGTTGCAGCAACCGAAAGATTCGGTTGAAACCAAATTCGGTTAGGACAACAACATTTTTTTTATGTTTAATTTTTTGATAAAATGAAAAATCGGCATAATTCAGACAACTGCCAAGAGATTGTGACTATTGAGGAAGGTATTTAGAGTATGATGCTCTTGTAGATAATATATTCCTTCAAAGCCTGCCCAACATGACTTAAAATGTTGGTTTTCTGTCGACCCTAAATCAGGTTGTGTATCAAGGATACTACAATATCCCCGAAAAGCAAGAAATTAACATTCTAAGAAAAACCGAGTAGAGCACATCGTATTGGACTTGACTGAGGGTTTGAAAGGTCAAAATATCACATCCAATAATTTTTTTGCATCTTTCGATTTGGCAAAGAAAAAAACTTTGAAAAGGAAACTGACCTATCGGAGCAGTAAAAAAATATAAAACGTTTATCCCACCGAAGCTGTTTATATTTAAAAAAGTTCCTTTATTTGGTTTCAGTGATACAATAAATACATATATCCTTATACGGAATTTTATGCGTTTATAATTTTTACGTAAATCAATATTTCATAGGTAGAAAGTGATTTAAGTCGTAGGATACTAGAATTTTTAAGACAATTGTTACTTTTATTGGCTAAAGTAAACATGATGAAACGCTACAACATACCTAAAGAACAATTCCCAGTAGAGCTATTAGCTGATATCTCTCAAGTGGTAAAAAATCCACTAACCGGAAAACGTGGAATTTGTGGATGCTGCAATTAAAAATGCAAAAGAAAATACGTTTTCTGCAGCAAGTTTATTTGTCAATTAATGGAAAATGTACAGTTGATCAAAATTGTGCCTTAACATAAGGTTTGTAACTCTTAATTTTTCTGACTTTCATTTTATGTTAGACACTTAATTATTTTGATAAAAACATTGATTCAGACATTTCAAGTTGTGACATGTTGTACCGTGGGAAAGTTAAATAAGGAAGTTAAGGATTGATCTCCATAACATGGAATTTTTTTTTTGGATTTAGAGAGTTTTTTTTAGAGTTTTTATTTAAAAAAAATTTTAATTGTTAGCCCGGCAATGCATTTCTTTTTTGTTGGTGGCCTATAGTTCAGGGGTTAGAGAGCTGCAAATGATATCTCATTATATATAACAATGTACAATTTCTTATTTCTTTACTAAGCAAAACTTATCGGACCAAAAAAATATATGTCGTCGGAAAGGTACTTGAAATAACATGCCTGAACCTACACCCAGAAAACAGATTCAGTTCTGATAACCCCACTTGTAGTCAATCGCATGGTTCGTTTGTGGTAGCCGAATTTTTCAGTTGGGGCAACAGAAAATCAATTGAGACAAGACTAATTTGACTGTGACAACGGAATTTCAGTTGTATTAAGAATAATTCGGTAGCCGCGAACGAAAAATTCATTTGATGCAACTGAACCATTCGATTGGTAACAAATGGGGTTGTCAGCTCCGAATTTGTTTTCTGGGTGTACTGACCCAATACGAGATGAAACATGATTTTAAACGGTAATTTTTTTCAAATTGGATTATTTTAAATTAAAAGTAAAAAAACTCATAAAATATTAATTTAATGAAAAAATTGAGTAAGACACACATAAAAAAGTTTGTAATGAACAAAAAATTGTAATGAACAAAAATCGACAAATCGTTATTTTAAGTGGCATCCTAATGTATTATAATAATTACTGTTACTATAAAGTAATTTATATAGTTTAATCATAAGGAAATGATGTTCCATAGACTAAAGCTGTGTTTGTGCGGCATTCCTATCAATGATATCTCGAACAATTTTGACAGTAGAAAGCCGAAATACGTTGAAAAACTCTCAAAATCGTTCTTGATAGCACTGATAGAGAGTCACACACAGGTTAAATAAAAAATAAACATATTATATTTTTATTATTATACTATATAATATACAATTGCACATGACGCGCCACTTCGCGGCCACAATGTTCTTTTTTGCGTAGCTTCAATAATTTTCTTGAGCACTTGTTTTATTGTTATTTTTTTGAAATAACTCTACATTTTGAACAGTTAATATTTCAACCTGTGCTATATAGTGGAGACACTCAAAAGTTTTAAACACCCCTTAAATGAAGAGTAGTTTTTTTAGTGTTAGTTGTTTTTCTTTTTTTTTATTACATTTTAATGAAACTAAATTTTTGACATTTCAGTATGTATTGAGCTATAAAACTATATTATGTTTTAAGGAAGCACCGAAAGTAGTTAATTAAACCAGTGCATCAGATGTACGTGCATATTCCTATGAAAAGTTTGTGACTCTTAGTTATGACTGTATTCTTCATGTATTTGCTGCTAGAAAGTCATAATAAATTACATTTATTCAAATTTTTGTTTGAAAACTTCAAAAACATTAAGACTTGGTATCGATACAATCATAACATTGACAAATAAAATTTGAATTTTTTTAATTTTATTGTTGTTTTGTATGAAAAGTTATTACTCTCAGTCTTAAAAATAGTCTTATGACGGTCACAATGGCTCACAAGTACAAATAGGCATCTTAGTGAAATCGATCCGTTACCTCATATGATGACACAACATCAAGAACCATTATTTTCTACAAAGTATTCGATATAAAAGCGAAGTAAAAATCATAAGATAGTATAAAAGTTTGGCTATAACTACAAGTGAAAAAATGTTAGGTTATTATCAAAGGGTTGGCGCTCATTGAGTTCAAAATTTTAATATCGGAATTTTTTCCAAAACAAAAATTAAGATACAAATTCCTAAAAATTGCGTATTATTACTATTATTATTATTATTATTATTATTATTATTATTATTATTATTATTATTATTATTATTATTATTATTATTATTATTATTATTATTATTATTATTATTATTATTATTATTATTATTATTATTTAATCCTTGATAATTTACGCAATTTTTAATTAAGAGAACAAATTAAAAATATACAGCATTACTATCAATATTTTTCAAATGTATATTTTTGTTAAAGTCGACTTTATTTTAAAGCAAAGGTTTTATTTTTACCATACCATATAGAATACTTAAAATAGAACTTTTAAAATAATGCCAAACATATACATTCAAAAATCTTGTTTATTTTTATTGAAAATCAAAACAAAATATTCAAAAAAAAAAAGTAAATTTGTAAACAATAAAAAACAGAATCAAATGAAAACTTCAAATTTAAAGCAGAATTTTAAGGTACATTTTAAATATGTTGTATGGTAAGAAATTTAAAATAATAGTCGACTTTTGTGATTTAAAATCGACTTTTTCATTTTTATAGTAAAGCTGATAACTGGGTGCGATAATAAAAAATGCAGAAAAATCTTACTTGGATACAGTACTGTAGCCAAACTATTTTTGGTTGAAAAATTCGCACGATTTGTTACTTCAGGAGAATATGGATTAATAGAACGAACGTCAATTCTTTCAATATAAAAAATGTTTTATTTTACACCAACAAACTATACTCGTAACAATAAACGAGGCGTATGAGTGTTGTTTAATTCACTGAAAAATCACTCATACGCAAGGTACAACTTACATATGTATATCAAACGAATGTTCTAAATTAATAAATATTCAGTATTTTGAACAGAAATCAGCTGAGACTAAAATAATGAAATAGCAAGAACAAAAAGTTGCAATACATACGCAACTTGTAAACTATTGTAGATGACTGATCGAAAATTAATACTTTAGTCACGTTATTTTCCACGATGGAGTATAAAAAAGCATTCGCCCAGTTTATAAAACATTTTAATATTGATAAAAAATATTTTAACATTTTTTATGGAGACATGTCTTAATGTGGCGAATATAAAAAATATTTATATTTTTATATATTCGGTTAGTACATAGTTTTATCTCAAGCCTAAATTCTAATAAGATATTTCCATATTAGATTTTATTTGTTGTTTCAAAAAGGTTGACCATTTTATTGTTAGACAATACAATTGTTCCATGGGCACTTATCAGTAGTCTGCAGTAAGAAAACGATAATTGGAACATACAAATCGAAACATTACATAACCCACGAAGATTCAACCGGATGGGAGTTTTGCACTTTTGTATATAAACTGTCTGATTTGGTAAAATCCAGTCCTAAATCAACACTTTTGAAAAGCAAAATTTTTACAGAAAGCCAAACAACGATATGCACTTCTCAACGATAACACTATGCGACAGTCAAAATCGGGATGGGATGAAACCAACGGGAAATGTTATATCGGTCAAAAACAAGTTATGCGTGTCCCGGCGTTTCGCTGGGTCACCCCTAGGAATCAAGATATATCTTTTTTTTGACATAACTCGAGAACCACTAGTCCGATTTTGCTCAAACAATTTTCAAAAAATTAAAAATTACAATTTCTTGAATCTGTTCATATAACGTTTTTCTATGTACTCAACAGTTTTGCCGGTGAAAATAAATATTTGTTACCGCTACCATAAAAATCAATAACCTTTTGTTTTACTTTTTTTTAATATTTTAGGCAAAAAATATTTTTTTCTTCATACATTTATTTTTACCGGCAAAACTGTTGAGTATATAGAAAAACGTTATATGAACAGATTAAAGGAATTGTAATTTTTAATTTTTTTTAAATTGTTTGAGCAAAATCGGACTAGTGGTTCTCGAGTTATGTCAAAAAAAAAGACCACCAAAGGTCAAATCGATATATCTCGATTCCTAGGGTTGACCCAGCGAAACGCCGGGACACGTATAACTTCTTTTTTACCGATATAACTTTCCCCGGTAGTTTGAACCCTTCCCGATCACTGACCCCTACCATTTGTCTCACAATGTAATAAATGCGTTATTATTTATTATAACAAAAAACACCTCAAATTTTATTTTTATAACAATGGGTCTCCAAATAATTTTACTACTAGTAAGTTTCTACTTGTTTCTGTTTGCACTACCGAATGTCATCAGAAAACCTTTGAAGAAAGGACGGCTCAGGACACAGTTTTTGAAGGAGAAAGATCATTGTATATTCATAATAATTTGCTAACCCATAAAGAAGTAAGCAAACAAAGAAATATCGTCGAACAAACTCCGATACAAAAATGTAATATTCTTTTTACTAATACAATTTTCCGGTATTTTTTTATTCTTTTACAGAATTTTTACAGTTCGACACAAGTTTGCACTCATTAACAATTCCAATATATTTACCCCTAAATTCATAAATGCTTTTTAAGGTTTATTAAACAAATTTTTTTATGAAAATGACGTTTTCTAAACCTGCTATAACTTTACAGAGCATTTATGGATTGAGGGGTTATTCTAAAAAACGTCCGAAAATAAAATACTTGCGATTTAATATTCAGTTTACATATTTCTAACAGAGCTTTTAAAATTAAGACGACCTTCCTTACAAATATATTACCTAAATATTAATTCGCGGTTTAAATGGTTAAAGGAACTTATCCAAAGGGTGGTCCAACCAAAAAGCCACGATGTTAATTGTAAATAAAACAAAAGCTTTTCAGAGGATTATCTTAATATTTTTTACTATGATAGAAGGATCAATGACAATTATGTGTGAAACAAAACAACGGCCAAATGCCCGCCACGGCTTTGGTGGCTTACCTCTATCCGGTGGTCCATATTTTCAACGACTCTGAGACATAATTGAGGTTCAATGTCGTTAATGTACCGAATTGTCTTATCCTTTAGCACTTGAATTGGTCTTTGCTTATTAACGTAGACTGCTTCTTTTAAATATCGCCAAAGAAAGAAGTTCAACGGTTCAAATCACATGATCGTGCCGGCCAATTAACATCGCTTCGACGTGAGAAACACGGCCATTTAATTTCTCGCGGAAAAGAGCCATTGTTTCGTTGGCTGTGTGGCAAGCTTCCTGTTGGAAGCATATATCGGCCAGGTTCATATTCTCAATTCCTGGCTACAAGAAGTAAGTTATCATCTCGCGATAGCGAATACCAACGACGAGTCGTGGTTGACGGCTGTTCTGCCACAATATCGCGAACAACAGCAATGTTTTCCGCAGAACGAACTGGGCGAGCATGCATAGGTGTTTTCACATTTCCTACAGACCCAGTTTGCTGAAATTTGCTCACAATTCTCCCGATTGTGGACACATTTGTTCGATTATGCTGACCAAAGAAATCACGAAGTGCACGAAATGAATTTTGATTTGAACGCCCATTTTCGTAAAAGGCTTCAACAATCTTAATGCGCTGCTCAATTGTGTACCTCTCCATGGTTGAATTTGCCAAACCCTGAAACAAAGAAATCGTCGGCTTGCCTGCAAGTAGTGCTATGTGTTTTTGGATATTTTATTTCTTTCTTTCAAAATATATTAAATAGCTTTTCTCATGTGTGCAACCAAAATATGAACTTTGTCCGTCGGTTTTTTAATATATTTAAATTGAGTTTTTCAAATGCAACGTATGTCGTATTTAATTATTTTCTAACGAGCGGGAATTCCCGAGATCCCGGAAATGAAAAGTCTTGGAAAAGAAAAACCCTAGCCATAATACACATACAAATAAACTTTTTGTTAAAAAAATAAATAAATAAATAAATAAAAGGTAAGGATGTGCGATTAATCGAGTAATCAAACAGTATGATTAATCAGAACTTTGGCAACTAGAGGTAAAAGTATATAAGTAAAATTATTTTCTGCTTGATGATGAAATGATGATAATGATGAGAAATGATGATAATGATGTTGATAGCAACAAGGAGAAAATAATTTCACTTATATACTTTTACCTCTAGTTGCCACATTTTTTATCCGATTTTCATAAGTAATACCTTTCTGGAAAGGCTGTAATGTTATATTGTTTACTACTTTATTAGTTTTTTCAAAAAGCCACCTCAAAATGGCGCTAATCTAGATTTATTAGAAAATTGCAAAAAATTTAAACTTGGGAGCCTCGAAAATGATTTTTTTGATATGTCGTAGTGGAACTTTTTTTTCCCCATACTAAAAAGCTTTCGAAAAATCGAGTACGCAATATCAAAATAGTTTTATCCATACAATTTGACCCGCCCTAATATACATATATCCAAATAAAAAAAATCAGACAGAGTATTCGCTCACTGGTCACATTTAACCAATGTCCATTTTTAAGTTTCATTTATCTATATTGAACTGGAGTTAAAAGGCGTCTTCAACAGAGCAAACTGATTAATCAATTAATCGTTATTTTGAATAATCGAAATAACTGATTAGTCGATTACTCATGTTTTTGATTAATCAGAATTTTGATTAATCAGTAAGTTTGATTAATCGGTTAATCGCACATCCCTAATAAAAAGTATATAATGTTTTTAATTTTTCCTTTAAAATACCTTTTGAATTTTTTAGAAAGTATTTTATTCGTGTAAATATCGCCCGTTAAAATTTCCTATTAAAATATTTTTATGAATTTTGTATTTAAATTTCTCAATCAAAAAAATTAAGTGCTATAAAAATTACATGATTAAACTTCTTTGAAAGCCATTTGTTTCATTTAAAATCAACTACACAAATTGAGATAACTTCTTGTAAACTCTGTTTTCATTTTTTGCCAGCAATAAATAACCAAATATAAATCATTTTAAAACTTCGTAAAAATCAGGCGTTTGACTGAACTAAAACAATTTAGTAGGTTTGAGGTTAAGAAGAAGAATAAACCTTTTCTTCAAAAGTTATAAACACATTAATTTTGCAAATCAGACTAGATCCAGTTTCTGCCTTTTTTTTAATAGTTTTTTAATATTAATTGTATTTGGTCTTACGACGCTTTTGAAAAAACAACACTTTACTAAAACAAATTAGATTTGTTGAATTTAATTTTCGGTAAAAATATGTTGTACTGCGAATAACAAAAACTAAAATCCAAATTTTTATTTAAGAGAGTAAGGAATTACATGCAAATGCATGTTTTTTTCGATAGTCCAAAACTAATATGGACTAAAAATTTATCCGAATCATCTAATTTAGAACAAAATGGCATCAATTTGTAGTCGCATATTTTGACAATAATGCATGTTTTTGCATATTTTGATAGGTTCTTTTTCGTCAGTGTTGTGACATGTACTTTTGTATCAGTCATGTGACAGGTTCTTTTGCGTTAGTCCTGTGAAAGGTTCATTTATGTCAATCCTGTAAAGGCACTTTTGTTTCAGTCCTGTAACTGGTTCCTTTGCTTCGTTCCTCTGACGCGTCACAAGGGGCAATTGAGCACCTCCTGGGACAAGCCCATGTAAAAGTTGCCGGTATTTTTCATATAAAGGAACCGATCCAAGGACAGGTCCCTGTCCCCAAAGAACTCTCAAGTGACGAGTCCGGTGACCGGTTCCCTTTCCCACAGAGTAATAACTTTTTCTTCATTCGTGCTGGCTAATTGCCTTAATTGTCAGTATTTTGTCTTAATAAATCCTTAAACAAAATAAAAAAAGTATTTTTGCCGTGACGTCGATTTGAACCGCGAACCTAAAAACTAACAATATATGTATAAATATCTCAGCCTCTAGACATAATAATAATAATCGATTTAAAACTTTATGTACTTAATTTGAAATAAAAAAAAACAAAATTTGAAAGGAATATTCAAATAAAATTAATATAGTTTGGACTTGATTACAGGAAGATTCAGATAAAATTTAAGATTTGAATTTATAAATGGAAGATAAGAAAATTTTGAAAATTATACAGAGTTAAATAGAACCGCTGCGATACTTTAAGAGTTAAAGTTCAAAGCAAAAAACAGTAATAACAAAGTTTAAAAATAGAATTGTTAGATTTCGTTGATATTACCCTACGGGGAATGAGGGGTCAATTGCCCTGAAAGTACCTATCCTGTGAGTGGTTAAATCAAGACTTGTCACAGGATTGGTATAATTTACCATTGCTGTGGGTTAAGCAGTGACAATTATACTTAAAGGACTATTCCCATGACTGGTGAAACGGTGGCACACCACTTAAACGTCCTCAAAGTACCTATCCCGTGACTGGTAAAAAGAGGACATACCACTAAATTGCCCTCAAAGTACGTATCCCGTGACTGGTTAAAGAAGGACTTGCAGCAGGACTGGTATAATTTACTATTGCTGTGGGTTAAGCAGTGTCATTTATACTTAAAGGACTGGTCTCATGACTGGTAAAATGATGATATAACACTGAATTGTCCTCAAAGTACCTATCCCGGGGGTGGTTAAAGATGGTCTTGTCGCAGGACTGGTATAATTTATATTAAGCGCTGCCAATTATACTTAAAGGACTGGCCCCAAGACTGGTGCAAAGAGGACATATCACTTAACTGGATAAGGGTGTTATAAAAAAACCCACAAATAAGACTTTATTTTTTTTTTTTTAAGAGAAGCAGCACTCAGAAAATTCTTCCTATTAATTAACGTGTTGCTTCCTTTGGAAAGGGGATAGAGAAGAAGTGAAAGGTGGTGAAAGATGAAGGGCTTCAAATATGGCAACACTGTAATTGCGCGAGATGTTGAATTTTAGAACAGTTGTTGCGCTCCATCTGATGGTGATTTGGCGATCTTTGTTGAAGCTTTTTAGTTAATATCCCTGTTATATTATTTTAATTCGATGGGGTTAAGTGCTATGGGAACACCGAAGGAGGACGCTGCGATATGTATGAGGGATAGAAAAACGCATACATATTTATATTTTTCATAAATTGATGTTGCCTTGGTTGGGGATCGGACCCGCAACCTCACGTGTAACAATCCAATGTGCTAACTATTACACCACAGCGCCAACAATTGGTCGGTTTCCCAGTATACTGATAGAATTATCCTTCATGATGAACAATTTCATAGAATTTTTTTCGTAAGTTCAATGAAGAATTTCGTTAAATTTAGTTCTAGTTCTACGCACTTGGAGTTTTCTTTAAATTTTAGCATCAAGAACCCTGAGCTTATTGCTAACAACTTCAGCTCCAATCTTTCCGAGGATTTTACAGGAATTTTAGATTCGGTAAAAGAATCGACGCATATAAATGTATATCTTATATCTTTAAAGAACATCTTAAAAAAGGAATATGTATTTCATATTTTATTTCTGCGAAAAAATATACCAAAGTTCTTAAAAAAAACAAATTTTTATATTTTAATTTGTTGACAAATGAAAATATTTGTGCTTTTTATTACATAACAATTTTGTCGAGGTTTTGTTGTGACAATTTTACTTATAATACCAAAACCATAACAATTTCCATTCACCTCAGTTTTAGCACTGTTTTTTCAGTTTTGTAATGGGACTGGTTCTGCATCAGTTCCTTTTAGGTTAGTTGGGTGACATGATACAAAATATACAAAGTGTGATTCATTCTTTGACGGATTCTTTTGGGTTAGTTCGGTTACATGTCTCTTTAAGTCCTTTGGGGCTAGACCTGCGACATGTCGAAAAGTGTATAATATGTGGCAATACGTCATTTCCAATGACAACGCCATGTTAAAGTGATATGTCTCTTTCTAAGAAAAAGACCGATCAACGACCTGTCTCTGCCCCCTTGGAACCTATCCTGCGTGTCATCTGAACCGGTCCCTTTCTCCTTAGGGTAGTCTGGTTGAGTTGTTAACATATTATTATTTGTTTCCAACTTAACTTAAGTGGACCATTATCAATGACTAACCCATCAATATGAACGACACTGACGATGGCTTTGTAGCAAAAGCCGAAAATATGTATTCTGTCCTGCTGGCCTTATCGAATTCTTTAAATTTTTTATTCTCTGTAATTTACTTGTAAAAATTGTATCATCTTTATTTAATTTGAAAATAAATTAAAAAGAAAGAGATATATATGATCTCAAATCAAACGGAAAACATTCATTTAGCAAAAAAAGGTCAACTGTACATACCCTTCATTAAATTATTTGTATTATTATGATTCAACTGATCGGGTAAGGCGATAATCTAACAAATACAGGGTTTGATACTAATTGAAAAACTTAGAATTTTTAATACAAGAAAATTAACTACAAGGAAAAAAAGAGAAAAGAGAGTAATGGAAATAGCAACGACAATGGTGATGACAACTTACTGACCCTTGATTTTTTTGTCAAAAAAAAGTCTTGGTATCCATATTGCCCTATTTAGAACATATTGTTTCCACCACATTGAATTTCTGATAAAATGCGGATAATCGCGAATTTCAAAAAAAATCTGAAACACGTGTTCACTTAAATCGATTACAGTAGTTTTGATTTAACTGCCCTTTTCTTAAGAACACATTTGCTATAACTGCACAAAATTTTGGTTTCGTTTCTATTTTACAAAATTATGTAAGCAAATATCTTCTTTAAGTGCACTTTTTGTACCTGCGCATTTAAGATAACTGCCTCATATTTTCGTCAGTTTTACGTTATTTTCATAAAAAAGATCACTGTTCGCTGCCTCTTGTGTTTTGCTTTGTTTTTAAATTCTAGAAAAAAAAACACACATAAGATAAATGTATTGTCAACTTTTTTGTGACAAAAATATCCTATTTTAGTCGTCTTTAACCATAAAAATCGATTTGGTACAAAGCACAAAGTTGTCATCATTAGCTTCATTTGTTTTATTTGTTTTCAGTCCGTATTGGTATACCTGCACATCATACCAATGGACGCGCCTCAAAAAAGCATTTCATATGATACCCATATAGAGTACGTTATCTTCAGCTAAAATGCAAAGTTCTTACAAAAACTAAAAAGAAATATATTTTTTAAAAATGTTTTGGGTATCATCATAAAACCAGACGAGGTTTATTTTGAGGGGGCACACACAGAAAACAGATTCGTAGTTACAACCGAATTTTTGTAGTTCCAGGTACCATTGTAACTACCGAAATTTATTTACAATTTTTGAATTTTTGTTGTGTTAATAGATTACTTTAATGTTTGTGGATTATAAATTCTATAAATAGAAAAACACATTCCACAAAAATTATTTAAAAATTAAAATTTTTATGTCGCTAAATGGGATCGAACCGGCGACCCTCCGCTTGTCAGCCCATTGCCACGAAAATAGTTTTTGATTTTTTTTTGATAACATATTTTTTTACGGATATATCGTTTTTTGAAATTTGAGTCTTCACCGCAATTTCAAAGTAAAATTGTAAAAAAAATAAAAGGCCCAAATTTCAAAAAACGATATATCCGTAAAAAAATAAGTTATCAAAAAAATTCAAAAACTATTTTAAAGAGTGTAGTGTATTCAAATGCCGTTACAAATTTTGTAAAAAATATTTTTCGAGGAAACATACGATTCGACATATTTGGCAGAAAAGTTAAGTTTTTCGCGTTTTTATACCTCGAAAGTCTGATACGGAAGGTCATTTACACCAGATTTAGATTAGGCGAATCTTTTGCTTTCAGAAAAGTATACTTTAGTCCCCGTGTCTGATATTTTTATGCCTGCACTTATAAGTTCCCTCAAGTACTGATATGTACTCAATAATGCTCCCCACTGTATGTACATCAAGTATGTAACACAATTAATCTTATCTTCTATAATGATGATCATCATCATCATCTTTCTAAGCATCATCAGTATTTATTGTTGTCGCCACGGTTCGGATTGCTTTTGTTACTTATACATACATATTCAATGTGGTGCAAGCAAATGCAACGTTTTCTGTCGCATTATGGGTTTTGTGATGTCGCACAAGAGAACTAAAATTTGAAAATATTCAAAGCAATAAATCAATTGTTATACAACAAATTTGTTCTAATGGTCAAAACCACAAAATGTTCGGTATTTAGTACATACGAATGTATTTTACAATCTTCAAATGTGTATACATTAGGATGTCCCTTAAATTAACGATTTGTCGATTTTCGTTCAATGCACCCCCAGTTTTATTGGAAATGGTCCTAAATGGAAGAAATCGATTTTTTTTTTGGAAAACGTTAGCCCTAAGAAAATGGCCCATTTTAGAAAAAAAGTGTATTACTACTAAAAACTCCCAAAATTCGAAATTCCTAAAAAAATTATTTTTTATTCCATGATTCATTTAATTCATTTAATATCCCTTTAGAAAAACGTGTAAGGCCACACAATGTAATCGATTTGGTGTACTTCATTTTGTGCGTACTTACGATATGGCATACCTGTGTATAACAATTGTATATGAAACACAAAATTTTTTAAAATTTTCAAAAATTTTGTCTAACTCACATGCCACTATACTTGTGTGTACTTACGAAGTATATTGGCTTGTGGGCCATTATAATGCGGCCATATCCTGGGTAAAGTAAGCCAGCTTGTGTGTAGAGTTTGAAAGTACTCGGAGATACTTGTGTGTACTTACTAGTATCTCCGAGTGCTTTCAAACTCTACACACAAGCTGGCTTACTTTACCCAGGGTATGGCCGCATTCTAATGGCCCACAAGCCAATATACTTCGTAAGTACACACAAGTATAGTGGCATGTAAGTTAGACAAAATTTTTGAAAATTTTCAAATATTTTGTGTTTCATATACAATTTTTACACACAGGTATCCCATATCCTAAGTACGCACAAAATGAAGTACACCAAATCGATTACATTGTGTGGCCTTACACGTTTTTCTAAATGGATAGTCAAAATGATTCAGACATGGAATTTTTACTTCATCGGATATCAATAACCCACTTTAGCCTGGAATCCAAAATGACCCATGAATTTGATAAAAATGCAAAAACGTGCTTTTTCTAAAATTAATTTTAAAGATTTTTTAAAATGCCTAATTTGGAGGTGTAGATTGCTATTTGTACCACATAATAGTTGATACTAAAGAAAAACAAATAAATTGGAAAAATGATAATTCGAGTTTGTGTTTGGAGCGACTGCTTTCCATGACATTTAAAAAAAATTGCTCATTTTGTCAAAAATCTAACAAAATTTTAATGTTTTCATGAAATTTTACACAGTTTTCGGAAAACCATCACTTAAATTTGGTTAAACTATAATTATCTATTCATTTGTTTAAATAATCTTTAACCCTTAGTGGCCTTGGTTCTGAAAAGACCCATGAAACTTAATATTAATTATGACTACGAGATTGTAAAGGCCAAAAATCGATAAAAAAAAATCTCAAGTGTATAAAAATAATTATTTTATGTAACGTGATCGATGTGGGGTTAATTTTTAGACTTTTAGCCGAAAACGCCCCACTAGAAAATTTACAGAATAACACTTTTCATAATTTTCGGAAAAATATCACTTTGAATGAAAAAAAAAAATTTTTTTTATACTTAATAAAAATTATTATTTAATAATAACTTTGATCCATATAGGGTTAATGTTCTTACTTTTCACAAAAAAGGCCCACTAAGAAATTTACATAATAACATTTTTCAGATTTTTATTAAAAAAAGCCCACTTGGAAATTTTCAGAATAACGTCTTTCCAAATAGAAAGCAATAAATGCTTAATTAACAAAAGCTTTTAATTAGAATCTAATACGATTACAAAATTAAAATATCTATTAACATACGGACACTTTTGACCCCACTTTTTAAACCCTTAAAAATAAGATTGGGCCTATAGAGAATAGTTTTGTGCCCTCTATCGCATATCCCAATTTAATAAAAATCTGATAAATGTTATTTTGTAAATTTCCTAGTGGATATTTTTTTGTGAAATGTGAAAATGTTAACCCTATACGGATCAAGTTACTCAAAATAATAATTTTTATCAAGTGGAACATTTTTTTATTCATTCAAATTCAAATTTTCCGAAAATTATAAAATGTGTTATTCTGTAAATTTCCTAGTGGGGCGGTTTTGGCCAAAATTATAAAAATTAAACCCATATGGATCACGTTATATAAAATAATTACATTTATCCAGTTGAGCTTTTTTTTTGTCAATTTAATTGCTTTACAATCTAGTAGTCATAATTAATATTAAGTTTCATTGGTCTTTTCTGACTAAGGGTTAAAGATTTTTTAAACAAATGTGAAGATAATTATAGTCTAACCAAATTTTTGTGATGCTTTTCCGAAAACTGTGTAAAATTTGATGAAAACCTTCAAATTTTGTTAAATTTTTTACAAAATGAGCAATTTTTGTAAAATGTCATGGAAAGCAGTCGCTCCAAACACAAACTCGAATTACCATTTTTCCAATTTAGTTTTTTTTTTCTTTAATATCAACTATTATATGGTACAAATAGCAATCAACATCTCCAAATTAGGCATTTTAAAAAATTTTTAAATTTAATTTAAAAAAAACACGTTTTTCCATTTTTATCAAATTTGTGGGTCAGTTTAGATTCCAGCTAAAGTGGGTTAGTGATATCCAATGAAGTCAAAATTCCATGTCTGAATCATTTTGACTATATTAAATGAATAAATGAAATAAAATATAATTTCTTTTCGAAATTTCGAATTTTGGGAATTCTTAATAGTAATACACTTTTTTTTTTCCAAAATGTGCCTTTTCATCCAACTTTCGGCACTGGTTAAAGTTTTCCAAAAAAAAAATTGTTTCCTTCCGTTTGGGACCATTTATAATAAAACTGGGGATGTAATGACAAATCTATTTTTAAGGCACACCCTAGTATACATAGTATGTTTAAACTTAAGAACCGGTAACGGAAATTTTATGAATATTTGCGTTATTTCCTTTACCATAGTATTTCATTCATATTAATACAAATCCTTATTTTATTCTATTTTATGAACAATTATAGAAATTTCTTAAGTATTGTGTTCTATAAATTTACAATATAACTTAAAGTTCAGTTTCTATACCCGATAAAACAGCTTTAATATCGTATAACGAAATCTTGTATGACATAATTATGTCGTTATATTGTACTCGTATCTAATAATTTTATTTTTCAAATATTTTATATTGCAGCATAAAAAAAATATTTTCAAGAATATAAGTGTTAATTTATATGTAGTAAAATTATGAAAAGGTCATAAAACACGGATTTTCCATAAATATGGCAAAATATTTATTACCTGGTAATTTAAAAAATTTACAAAACACTTTATGACCTGTGGTCGGCTTATTGGCAGTAACCAATTAAGTCCCTCTTTAAAAAACATTTTATGACCAGTAGTTCACGCAAATTTTCTTATTAAAGAAAAGCAAATATCGCTTATTTTTTTTTACCTATTTTTTACCAAAAAATAAATATAAATACTTCACACACTCTGAGTCAAATTTTAGTTGAATACTAAACGTGAAAGTGTTAAAGTGTTTTTTTTGTAAAGTAAAGAGTGAAGCTGTAAAGACAATTTAAAGTAAAATGAATAAATTTTGCTGCAATCCGTTTAACAAGAGTGGACATCGTTCGAAAAAGATAAAAGTATTCAAATTAACTGGTGTTTCGAAGCGATACATGAATGAATTAAATATACAATACGGTGAAGAAGCAGAATTCATTTGCCCCAAGTGTAAAATCGATTTGTCTCAACAAGCAAATGCATTGAAACAAATGCAACCACAATCCGAGAGTGAAATGACAATTGAACAAAATGTTTCATCTGATAGTGAGGCAGACATTCCGATGGTCAATATGTCTTTGAGTCCTTTGAATGAGGCTATTACCACTTTAGGTGAATCGCCTATTACAAAAAGAAAGTTGCGAAGTGAAAACTACAGGAAAGAGAAAAAAGGCAAGGTTATGAGTGCAATCGCGACAATATTTGATGAAGGCTCTGATAACGAATGCAGTCAAGCAGATGACGTTGATGACGGCAAACAAATGATTGAGCAGTTGAAAAGAAAATTCAATTTAGCGACCATTTTCCGGAGAAATATCTCATTTTATCTGTGCTGCCTCAATCATGGTCTATACGCAAGATTTCTGAACAGTTTCAAATATCTTTTTACATCGCGAGAAGAAGCAAAGAATAAGTTCGACAGAAGGGCATATTGGCGACTCCCACCAAGAAATTTGGCTCAAGGACGCTCAGCGAAGCAACGGTGAAATTGATTCAAGATTTTTACTGCAATGATGACAACAGCCGCGCCTGCTTAGGTACACGTGACTATGTTATCACACGTGAAGATGGAGAAAAAGTACACAAGCAGCGCAGATTATTATTATGTAATCTATCCGAAGCATACCATCAGTTCAAAGAGAAATACCCAGCAGAAAAAGTGGGATTTTCTAAGTTTGACATCCTACTACCAAAAGAATGCGTGCTGGCATTAGACAGGCACGGAACGCATTCAGTCTGCGTTTGCATGTTTCATCAAAACATCAAATTAATGTTCTTTCCATGCAAGAAATTGAAAGTATTTCACGGTGAAATTGAAACATATAGGGACCTCCTGTCGAAGTCGTTGTGCGCATACCCCACGGAAAATGGTCATCTGTCCAAATGCGACAATTGTCCGAAGATTGACGAGCTAGAGCAATATTTGGCGGAAAAGTTTGAACAGCTGTTAATTCAGGAGGTGCATTTCAAACAGTGGATAATTAGCAGCGGCAGATGTTCCCTTGAGACCGTGGTAAAGCAGATTCCGGAATTCATCGAGGAATTCGGATTCAAGTTGAATGAACTGAAGGCGCACCATTTCATATCCGAGATGCAATCGAAATTTCTAAAGGAAAGTAAGGAGAAATTAGCCCAAAATGAATTCATTGTGATAAGCGACTTTGCCGAGAATTACACTTTTCGCGTTCAGGATGAAATTCAGGCTTATCACTGGGCAAACGACCAGTGCACGGTGCATCCTTTTTGCATTTATTTCAAAAACGAAGATAACGAACTACAGACCGTAAGCCTTGTTGTTGTCGCGGAGAGTTTAGCTCATAATTATGTGTCCGTTTATTTATTTCAAATGAAACTGTTTGAATTCTTAATATCAAAATTCGATGCAATCGACAAAGTAACGTTTTTCTCAGACGGCGCGGCTTCTCAGTACAAGAATAAAAAAATTTTTTACAATCTTTGCATAATTGAAGAAGAACAAAACTGCAAGGTCGAGTGGCACTTTTTTGCGACGTCCCACTGTAAGGGCCCATGCGATGCGTTAGGGGGAACCCTAAAACGCATGGCGACTAAGGCAAGTTTGCAAAGGCCATATACTGACCAGATCTTAAATGTACAACATTTGTTTTCGTGGATTCAAAGCAAGGAAATTACCATTAACACAGTTTTATGCACTCAAAAAGAACACGATGCCATGGAGCGACGAATTCAAAACAGATATAATAATGTCAAAACTATAACTGGAACGCAAAAGTTTCATTGCTTCATACCAAATATTTCTGATATGTCAATTAATGTAAAGCGGTACTCTTCGTCTGCCGACGTGCTAAATTTAAAGTTACTTTAATTTTATAATGATGCCAAGACAATTGAAATTTTTAATAAATATTGTAATTAAGTATAAGCAGCAAAATAAGAAAGATTTTTTCTTCATAAATGTATTTTTAACTGTAAAATAATTTTTAAAATGTATTTTTAATAATAAAATAAAACAATGTTAAATAATTACAAATAATTCAATTATAAAAAATATAAAAACAATGAGAACAAGGTGGTCTCTTAAATGCTCCTCTCCTGTCCAAACAAGGAGTCGGGGCCCATTTTTTTATTGCTGATTCTTAAAGCAAAAATTATGAGGAATCCAAAAAAAAAAAAAATTAGCCGGAAAATTTAGGAGCTTCTGTGGAAAATCGGAAAATTTAATTTTCATGGGAAAATTTAATTTTCATGGGAAAAAAGGTAAATTTCTGAGAAAAATTAGGAAAATTTTATTTTTCAATTAAAGCCTGATTCAATACCTTTCCAACGAGCTATCACTCGTTGCGATCGCTTTAGTAGTAGGTAGTAAAACAACTTTCAATGAGGTCCCTTATGAAGAATTCTTCAATTTTGTCACATGACAGTGGTGTACACCACCACTAAACCAGTCACTATAAAAAAAAAAAAAAATATGTAGGTACATTATTTTTTGCTGGGCAATCGATTGAGACTATTTATTTTAGAATCGGAGAGGGGTCGTCCAAAAGGTGATCGCTTTCATATGGAATTGCTCTATATAGAATTTTATATAATTTAATATGGATTAATATGTTTATATATACTCAAGTGTGACAAAATAATTTTGCAGATATAATAATATATAGCTTTAATTTTTTAAAAAATTTCATGTATGATGTCATATATAGATCAGTATGAATATATATGTCCCCATATTTATTTACATGTACCATATCTAATTACATGTGTTACTACAATTTTAATACAGCGTCATATACATATAATTAAAAATGGTTTCATCGGAAAACATATAAAGTTTTGTATAGCTCAATATTATTTTTTTTCTAAGTTGTTTTAGATATGTTTAAGTATAGCGCAATGTAAAAGAAATTCTATGTTTTTTGAGATACATTTATGTATGATTTCAAAATATAAAAGACGTACTCATTATAACTCGTAAATTCCTAATAAACCTTGTATAAATACAAGCCATATTTTTATGTATGGAATTTGACATTAAACTCATAAACATACCAGGCTTACACAGTTTATGGGTAGAATACAAGTTTATATAAGAAGGCTTACAAAGGAAATTTTTCATACAAAATAAATTCCCTAAACCTCCAATGAATTTATAAAACATTTATAAATTTAGACATTTAAATTTTATTTAAATTTTGAATTCTTAACTTAAAGGTGTTATTTTTTAGTACTTTTTAATAGTTTTTGTTTTAAGCCTGAAATATAAAGCGTTATATAATTATGTCTTTTTACATCAAATTAGATATGATTATATCGGGTCAAAATCCGGATAAGATTCTATATGATTCAATATATTTAGATCTTATCCGATATAATTTTATCCACCATTTTTCGGATCATAGCATATCTTCAATTATCTATACTAATATAATAAAGAAGTAATATGTGTATATTTGTTTGTTTGTAGGAGGTAATCTCCGTAACTACTTATCTGATTTCAAAATTTTTTTCCAGTATTTAGAGTAGTCCTTAGGGATGGACATAGGCTTTATATCATTCCATTAAAATAATTAATAAAAAAGTTATTAGCAATAATGTAAAAATATTCCAAAAACTAGGCCTAAGGCATGCTAACAACGTAGCGGGCTTTGCCCCTTTGACATCATATTATTATTTTTTACTCGGGAAGGTATAATATATACATTAGAGTGGTCCAAAAAAACATTTAAGTTGGAATTCGCGATCTCCACAATGTTACCCCTATTCCTTAATGTCTAAAAACTCTCTGTGCCAAGTTTCAGCTAAATCCGCTGTTATTTAGAGGTAGCACAATAAGTTGTCTTTTAAGAATTAGTAATTTATCTCTAGAGTAATTTATACAAAAAGTAGGGTTGACTTTAAATTTAATTATTTCTTAACCTGTACGCTATTATTTAACAATTTTTTTTTAATCTGGTCTTAATTAATGTGAATAAACGGAATTTGCAATCAAAACTTAAAAAAATTAAGTATCTTTTAAGTAATTCGCGGTTTTTTTTTTAATTTATACAAAAAATAAATATTTTAGTAAAATTTTCGAAATTTTCCGAAAAGATGTAATTAAAAATTCAACTTTGTTTTGCCTTGTATGCGCAAATTTCTCAAATCTGATCTTTTTTTTTAACGAAAATTATGAATCAGCAATCGAAGCTTAAAAAAAATTTGTGGTTTATGAATTATTCGCGGTTTTTGGAAATTCAAAAAAACTCAAGTTTTTTGAGATATTTTCCTAATTATTTGTAAAAAGTGTTATCGAAAAATGCAATTTGTTATACTTTTGCAATTTACTTACCAAGGACCTTCATTATATATAACACTGATTTTAATTTTAAAAAGGATAACAGATGTCCTTGCAAATTAACTTAAAATTTTACATTTTTTAATATTTCGCTATTATTTAGATTGCTATAATTTTATTGATACCAAAAATTGTATCTCACATAATAGGACATTCCACAGATATATACTAATGCAAAAACGAAATTTTCATATTGGTAAATATAAGAAAACATCCTGATCGAAGTTGATCATTTTTTGTATGTAATTTTCAAATTTCGCGAAATCCGTGACTCCGATTTCAATTTTGATTTCATATTCGTAATGTACACCTAAAAATATATTAGATTTGATATGTCGCGATCATAATAATTATATTTAATTTTTCTCATTTTTTCCATCATTTTTAATTACCCGAGTAAAAATAGTTATATAGGAAATTATATAATTTAATATGGACTAATATGTTTATATATAGTCAAGTGTGACAATATATCTTTGCAGATATAATTATGTATAGCTTTGAGGTTTTCAAAAATTTCTTATATGATGTCATATATAGATCAGTATAAATATATATGTCCCCATATATATTAATATGCACCATATCTAGTTACATATGCTATGACAATTTTAATACAGCGTCATATATAATTAAAAATGGTTTTATCGGAAAACATATAAAGTTTTATATAGCTCAATGTTAATTTTTTTTCGGAGTTTTAGATATGTTTAAGTATAGCGCAATATTAAAAAAAATCTTATGTTTTTTTGAGATATGTTTATGTATGATTTCAAAATATAAAAGACGTACTCATTATAACTCGTAAATTCCTTGTAAACCTTGTATAAATACAAGCCATATTTTTTATTTATCGAATTTGACATTAAACTCATAAACATACCAGGTTTACACAGTTTACGGGTTTATATGAGAAGGCTTAAAATGCTTGGTTACAATTATGTACAACGTCTTTTTAAAATTTTTTTATTTTAATTTTGAATTCTTAACTTAGGGGTGTTATTTTTTTAGTACTTCTAATAGTTTTCGTTTTGAACCTGAAATATAAAGCGTTATATTTATGTCTTTCTGCATCAAATTAGATATGATTATATCGGGTCAAAATCCGGATAAGATTCTATATGATTCAATATATTTAGATCTTATCCGGTATAATTTTATCCACCATTTTTCGGATCATAGTATATCTCCAATTATATTAAATAAGATATCATTACATATGGCATCATATTATTTTTTTTACTCGGGTAATTAAAAATAATAGAACAAGTACAACCTCGAAACTTCAATTGCGATGTGCTACCTCTAAACAAAACTTTTTTGGTGATTTTTTTGATCAGACCAGATTTTTTTTCAAAGTGGCATATTTGTAGGGTTGTGGAGCGTGAAAATTCCAACTTTTTTTTTTTGGACGACTCTAATATACATAGAATTGGATGTGAGATAATGACAATCAAAATCTACTTTAACAGGGCGCTTTAGTGCAATGTGATGAAGTATTTTTGTGTAATGGTATCCATTAAAATATAGCTTTTTGTATTAAATCTAATTTTATATAATTAGATAAATTCATTTTTCGGATCGTATTGGATCCAACGTGGATCTTAATTAATACCGTACGATTAGGGAATGCATCCCGGGATTTCCCGTCCCGGAATTACCGGGAAATTAAGCATTTTTCAGTTCCCGCATTCCAGAGAATCCCGGGATTAAAAAAAATGCAGTTTAAAATAATAAAGTTAATTATTTCAAATTGTCTAATGCAAAAATTTCCAACGTTCTGAAAATAGTAAAACTTTACATTCCCTATTAAAAAAAATTAATATGGAGCTTTAAATGGTAATATATAATTTAATGTGATCCATATACCATTTCATCCGAAAAATGGCCCGATATAATTGTGTCAGTTGGTTATCACTTTTTATCTCATTGCATCAGTTTAGATCTTAACTGATTAGATTATATATTAAACATATGAAATTTTATCTGATTTTTGACCTGATACAAGTTTATGGGTTTATGTCGCATGGTATCAGTTTAGATCCAAATATATACATTTCTATACAAGCTTATATAGTTATATCTGAATTTTGACCTGATGCAATTATATCTGCTTTAAAACTTTGATACAATTATATAAGGCAAATGTCGGATACAAATATATATTATTTATATAAAATTGTACCAACTACGATCTAAACATATACCAATAGATATAAAACGTTAAAATTGTATCAGGTCAAAAATCGGATATAATTTCATCTGATTAATGTATAATTTTATTAGTTGAGATCTAAACTGATACAATTAGATAAAAACTGATAAACAACTGATACAATTACATCGGGCCATTTTTCGGATGAAACAGAATATTTATACAGATATAACTTAATCGCATTTTATACGAATATATGTAACTGTTTTTACTCGGGTTAGGCTTGTTCGTTTACTCCCGAGTAAAAAAAATAATATGATGTCATATGTAATGATATCTAATTTAATATAATTGGAGATATGCTTGATCCGAAAAATGGTGGATAAAATTATGTCGGATAAGATCTAAATATATTAAATGATATAGAATCTTATCCGGATTTTGACCCGATGTAATCATATCTAATTTTATGTAGAAAGACATAATTATATAACGCATTACATTTCAGGATCAAAACAAAAACTATTAAAAAGTACTAAAAAATAACACCCTTAAGTTAAGATTTCAAAATTTAAATAAAACTTTAATGTATAAATTCATAAATATTTTATAAAATTATAGGAGGTTTACAAAACAAATTTTGCAAACAAAACTTGCTTCATAAGCCTCCTATAACTTTACAACAAAGCAAATTTACACATAAGAATTTAGAAGTAGTTGTACATAATTGTAACCAAGCATTTTTAGCCTTCTTATATAAACTCGTAAACCTGGCATGTTTATGAGTTTAATGTCGGATCGTATTGGATCCAACGTGGATCTTAATTAATACCGTACGATTAGAGAATGCATCCCGGGATTTCCCGTCCCGGAATTACCGGGAAATTAAGCATTTTTCAGTTCCCGCATTCCAGAGAATCCCGGGATTAAAAAAATGCAGTTTAAAATAATAAAGTTAATTATTTCAAATTGTCTAATGCAAAAATTTCCAACGTTCTGAAAATAGTAAAACTTTACATTAGGCTTGTTCGTTTACTCCCGAGTAAAAAAAATAAAATGATGTCATATGTAATGATATCTAATTTAATATAATTGGAGATATGCTATGATCCGAAAAATGGTGGATAAAATTATGTCGGATAAGATCTAAATATATTAAATGATATAGAATCTTATCCGGATTTTGACCCGATATAATCATATCTAATTTTATGTAGAAAGACATAATTATATAACGCATTACATTTCAGGATCAAAACAAAAACTATTAAAAAGTACTAAAAAATAACACCCTTAAGTTAAGATTTCAAAATTTAAATAAAACTTTAATGTATAACTTCATAAATGTTTTATAAAATTATAGGAGGTTTACAAAACAAATTTTGCAAACAAAACTTGCTTCATAAGCCTCCTATAACTTTACAACAAAGCAAATTTACACATAAGTATTTAGAAGTAGTTGTACATAATTGTAACCAAGCATTTTTAGCCTTCTTATATAAACTCGTAAACCTGGCATGTTTATGAGTTTAATGTCAAATTCCATACATAAAAAATATGGCTTGTATTTATACAAGGTTTACAAGGAATTAAGGAGTTATAATGAGTACGCCTTTTATATTTTGAAATCGTACATACATAAATATATCTCAGAAATACATAGAATTTTTTTACATTGCGCTATACTTAAACATATCTAAAACAACTTAGAAAAAAAAAAAATTAACATTGAGCTATATAAGACTATATGTTTACCGATAAAGCCATTTTTAATTATATATGACACTGTATTAAAATTGTCATAGCATATGTAACTAAATATGGTATATATTAATATATATGGGGACATATATATTTATACTGATCTATATATGACATCATATAAGAATTTTTTGGAAAACTCAAAGCTATATATAATTATATCCACAAAGATATAGTGTCACATTTGACTACCCGAGTAAAAAAAATCTCGCGCAATATCTAATTATATCCAATTTGATATTGTTTAAGATCTGCTGTAATATCTAGCTGATCCAATTAGATCTCAAAATTGGGTGTA
Source organism: Leucophora obtusa (assembly GCA_949987735.1). Classification (NCBI taxonomy): domain Eukaryota; kingdom Metazoa; phylum Arthropoda; class Insecta; order Diptera; family Anthomyiidae; genus Leucophora; species Leucophora obtusa. The sequence continues at coordinate 132,529,469 of OX465296.1, read as the reverse complement.
TCCAATCATATCGTATTAGATCCCATTGTATATATGGGGATAAACTAAGATCAAGTTATATATCAAAATTGGGAGGTCCAGTGATATCTTTGGGGATAAACCTAGATCTATTTTGATCCGAAAATTGGCGGATCCAGCTATATATTTGCGGATATTTTTAGATCTAATTTGATCCGAAAAATGGCGGATCCAATTAGATCCAGCTATATATTTGGGGATAAACTTAGATCTAATTTGATCTCAATTTTGGCAGATCAAATTAGATCCCGCAATATATTTGTGGATAAACGTATATCTAATTTGATCCGAAAAAGTGGCAGATCGAATTAGATGTAGCTATATATTTGGGGATAAACTTAGATCTAATTTGATCCAAAAAATGGCACATCGAATTAGATCCAGCAATATATTTGTGGATAAACTTAGATCTAATTTGATCCGAAAAAGTGGCAGATCGAATTAGATCCAGCAATATATTTAGGGATAAATATAGATGTAATTTGATCTCAATTTTGGCAGATCTAATTAGATCTAGCAATATATTTGTGGATAAACTTAGATCTAATTTGATCCGAAAAATGGAAGATCGAATTAGATCCAGCAATATATTTGGGGATTAAGTAAGATCTAAATTTATCCAAAAAATTACAGATAAAATTAGATCCAGTAATATACTTCGGGATTGCGTAAGATCTTAACTTTTCCGATAAATTGCAGATCGAATTAAATCCAGTGATATATTTGGGGATTTGGTAGGATCTTAATTTATCCCATAAATTGCAGATCGAATTAGAAACAGCAATATATTTGGAGATTGACATCTAGAACTATCCAGAAAAATGACAGCTAAAATTAGATCCCGCATTATATTTGGGTACTACGTAAGATCTCCATTTATTTGGGATTAAATAAGATCCCAGACAGATATTGACAATAGTTCAAAAAATAATACAGTGGAAGATCACTGATTTTATAAAAATTAAAATATTTTGTTAAAATAAGGTTTAAAATCAGAAGATTTCGAGTTCGATACATTTCACGGCTATGCATTTTTTTTATAAAAATGCGCATTCTCCTTGCTGGTCTTATCGAAATTTTTTCAATAATTTTTATTCTTTGTAATTTACTTGTAAAAATAGTATCATCTTTCTGTGATTTGAAAATAATTTAAACAGAAAGTGATATTAATTTATGATCTTGAGTCAAACTAAAATAACATTCATTTACTTAAAAATAACAGATCAACTAAAAACATTTCCCCCATTCAAAAGAATTTCTTTTTATAAAATTATAATTTTATTTTCTGTAAATGATTTTATAAAATTATATTTTTTTTATTAAATGGAATTTTTTTTAAAAAATAATTTTATTTACATATTTTTAACGCTCTACACCATTTCCAATTGTATCAATTGTTTTTAAAATTTATCAATTGTATTTCAGAAATAATCAATTGAATTTCCGTTTTATCAATTGTATTTCAGAACTTATCAATTATTTTTCAGATTTATGAATTGTATTTCAGAACTAGTCAATTGAATTTCAGTTTTATCAATTGTATTTCAGAAATTATTAATTGTATTTCCGAAATTCACAACTGTATTTCAGAAATTATCAAACTGTATTTCAGAAATTATCAATTGTATTTCAGAAATTATGAAATGTAATTTAGAAATTTTTCTCTATTAACTATGATAAACCATCAACAAGTTCTGAAATAGATTTGATTATTTCTGAAATACAATTAATAAATTTCTGAAATACATTCCATAATTTCTAAAATACATTTAAAATTTCTGAAATACATTTAATAGCTTCTGAAATACAGTTAATATTGTAGTTGCTGATGAGTTACCATATATGATGGCACCATATATGCCAATAAATTGTTTAAATGGCACCAATATGGAGCTTTATATGGTAATATATAACTTAGATTCATCCATATACCATTTAATCAGAAAAATGGCCCGATAAAATTGTATCAGTTCTTATTTGTATCAGTTGTTATCTAATTGCATCAGTTTAGATCGGACCTGATTAAATTATGTGTTAATCAGATGAAATTGTATCAGATTTTTGACCTGATACAATTTTATTGGTTTATATTACATGGTATCAGTTTAGGTCCAAATAGATATATTTGTATACAAAATTATATAGTTATATCCCAATTTTGACCTGATATCAGTTTAAAACTTTGATACAATTGTATAAGGTAAATGTCGGATACAATTATATTTTATTTATGTAAAATTGAACCAATTACGATCAAACCGATAGAATTGCATCAGGTCAAAAATCTGATACAATTTCATCTGATTAACACATAATTTAATCAGGTCAGATCTAAACTGTTACATTTAGATAAAAATTGATAAACAATTGATAAAAATATATCGGGCCATTCTTCGGATGAAACTATATATTTATACAGATATAACTTAATCACTTATATGGCTATTTTTCCTCGGGTTGTTTAAATGATACGATATATCAAAGTATATGGTACTATATATGGTAGCATATATTATCATATCTGCATCTGTATTAAAAATGTCGTTCATCAGGTACCATATATGAGCATATATTGTTGAAATGGCACCATATATGACAATATATGGTTTAAATGGCACCAAATATGATAATATATGGTTTGAATGGCACCATATATGATAATATATGGTTTGAATGGCACCATATATGATAATATATAGCTTAAATAACACCATATATAAATATATATCGCACTATATATAGTACCATATATTATCATATCTGGAACTGAATTAAAGATTTTGTTTATGAGGTACCATATATGGCCATATATTGTTTAAATGGCACCATATATGATAATATCTAGTTTAACTGTCACCATATATAATTATATATTGTTTAAATGATACCATATATAATTATATATTGCTAAAATGCCACCATATATATTAAGATATAGTTCTATATATAACTATATATGCAATAAGATCAACCATGTTATGTAATATATAATTATATATGCCATATCTAATATTATGAAGGCCGATATCTAATTAGATGAAATTATATATGGCATAATATAAGGAAAATTTTTCGGAAAAAACGTCATATATAATTATATATGGATATACATAACCACATGTCTGATTATATATTGTAATATATGCCACATATGATTATATATAATTTTTTTTACTCGGGTATATATAAACATATTAGTCCATATTAAATTATATAATTTCCTATATAACTATTTTTACTCGGGCTTACTAAAATTTGCTACTTTTACCACAACTGAAAAAATTCAATAAGTAAACAAAACAACAGTTGTAGTAAGATTTACGAGTAAACGAATACACTGATTAATTTGTATACTTGATCGAATTTTTTAAGTTCCTTTTAGTGCCTCTTAAAACAGGAACTATAAGGAATATAAAAAAAATATTTTTTAAGAAAACCACTCAATTTAATAATGTTTGTATAAATATTTTGAATAGCACTTATTCTATACAGAATTAAAAACAAATTTGTCTTTAGAAAAACCTGTAAGTCCATTTCGATTTCGTGTACTTCACAATGTGTAGAAAGAACAATTATATATGAAACTTAAAATATTTGAAATTTTTAAAAAATTTTGTCTAAGTTGCAAAGTATATTGGCATGTGGGCCATTAAAATGCGGCCATATCCTGGGTAAAGTAAGCCAGCTTGTGTGTAGAGTTTGAAAGTACTCGGAGATACTTGTGTGTACTTACTAGAATCCCTAAGTGCTTTCAAACTATACACACAACCTGGCTTACTTTGCCCAGAGTATGGCTGCATTGTACTGTCACACAAGCCAATATACTTCGTAAGTACACACAGGTATAGTGGCTTGTAAGTTAGACAAAACTTTTAGAAAATTTCCAATATTTTAAGTTTCATATATAATTGTTCTACACAAATATCCCATATCGTAAGTACAGGCAATTTAAAGTACACGAAATCGATTACATTGTGTGGACTTACACGTTTTTCTAAAGGTTTGGCCAAGTTTTTTAGTCTAAAAACTAGTTTTAATTTATTTAATTTTTAAAAATATATAATTAGACTTATATAGTTTCTAATATAAAATTAATTCTTTTCCACCACGAAAATTCCAAGAAAAAACCACCTGAGCTTCTTCACGATCATGAAGATTTGATATCTCTAAGACATTTTATTTATAGAAATGTTTAAATTATTAAATATTTTCTAATTTATTTCCCTTGCGGGATCCCGGGATCAAAAAATCAAAAAGTGAGGGATTTTGCATTCCCTAGGTACGATCCACCATGCTTCTTTTTTGTTTTTTATACATATGTGTTTAAACTGAAACAGATTTTTTTAAATATAATATGTGCACAAACCGAAACCTAATTTTCTGAAATGGCCGGCTGTTTTTTGACACTATAGTGCACAGCAAAAATGAGCAGTTAAAAATTATGCTTATGGTTAAATTTGGCCATAGATGAATTAATACAAATGAATCTAAATTACCAACGGTATTTCTAAATCCTAGCGGTATTTCCAACTTTTTCAAATTAAAACAATTGGGATTACTATTAATTCAATCTGCCATTTTTCGGATAAAATTAAATATCCAACGATAAACTTATATATCATTGAATCTTCTAATTTTGAGATATAAGTTGATTTTACCTTCCATATATTAGGATCTAATATTATATCATTGGATACACAAACTTTCGAGATCTAATTGAATCAGCTAGATATTACAGCAGATATTAAAGAATATGAAATAGGATATCATTAGATATTGACCTGGATCAATTTTTTTTTACTCGGGAATGGATAACAAGAAAACCCCTGGAAATTATCGTATTGGAAATCATATGTCGGTTGAGGATTATTATATATAATGAGCCTTATATATACCACTTTAAATAATTAAACAAATATTTTTGAATATTACACTTTTTGAAAAAACAGCGTGTTTTAGATTTTTCACAAATATATAGAGCAATACCAAGATTTTTACTCTAATTGTTTAAATATTCTGCGCTAAACTATAGGAACTCTATGTACAGAAGGGGCCCCTAATGCCCAAAAATGAAGTTTTCTGCATCAAGTGGGTTTTTTTATTAAAAAACCGGTATGTTGCCAAATGGCTACACCATGCATTTAAGGGTTAATACGAACCATTTGTTCTCATTTGTTTAAAGCTTCGGAGAAATATTTTAATTAAACTAAAAGAGTATAGACCAAATTTCAACACTTTTGGGGCGAGAACTTTTTTGACTGCAGCGAAAAAGTAAGATTGCGTTTCTTAATATTTTTTATGGCCTAGGGCATGTTAAATTTGATATTTGCAAAAAAAATCATAACCCTAATGGGCATATTTAGCCATTTTAATCTGTTGAACTTTTGATGTGACAGAGTGTCCAAAAACCGGCTATTTCAGATTCCCAGTTTTCGGTTTGTTCAAAAACAACTAATTTAAACAAAATCGCTTTCGTTTTTGTTTTTTATTAATTAAGAAATAATACATACTTTTTTTTTATTTATGACATTAAGATATTAGACTCATGGAAATAGATCTGTACAAATAGCAGGAAAAGCCAAGGTTGGTTGCCGAAAAGAATAACGGTAACTACAACAGTATCGAATTCCGTTTATTTCGGTAACGGTATTTACGGTTTTTTCAGTAACTGTGTAAGTTTATCTAAACAGTAATACCGGTATGTGCCGGTATAATAAATTGCGTTAAAAACTTATAAAAACTTTGCATATTTTTCATTTTAAGTGTTACAAATACAGCTTATAAGTTCTAGATCCAATTCTGGTGGTTTCATTAACTAAAGTTATTTTCTATAAATAAATTTTGAAAAAGGTTAAAAATTTACATTTTTAACGTAAATTAATAAATACCGGTTAATAACAGGTAACAACCACAAAAAATAAAGGTATCAATAACGACGATGGTATTTGGAAATTCTTTTTAAACACTTAAAATTATACGTCAGTAGAAAAATCAGTCAAGCCGGTTTCAAATCGATTTGACTAATTTTAAACAAATTTTTAGTTGAAACACTGATTTAAGCAAATATTTTAGTTACCTTGATTTAACACAATACTTAAAATCCTAAGTAATTTAACTAATTTTGAGTGTTAATTTTCAAAATTATTTAAAACTGTTTTTAAGAACCCATTCGTTAAATTTTACAAAATTTATTTTGAAAATATAATATTTTCATATTACTGTTATTACCCGTTAGATGGCGCCACCAATATATCCGAAGTTTTAAAGGTGTCGCTATTTCTTTCCCTACTGATTTTTTAAAATGGCCCATATCTCGAAAACTAAGAGAGATAGAGGAAAATTAATGAAAATTTCGACTACCCGAGTAAAAACGTTTGTACGTAATAATATATGATTTTATATACCCACATATTTTCTTGTACGCCAGTGTATGTAACCGGGCATAATTATATGTATCCATATATAATTTTTTCTTTCTGAAAAAAATTTAATATGATGGCATATTTAGTTAGATCTAATTACATATTGATCAATATGTAATTGTATATTGCATTTTTTATTAGATACTGTTAATCAAATTATGTATGACGTTATATAAACTTGTTTAGTACAAAATCCAAAATAATATATATTTCTTTATGGTCATATTTAAAAAAGTACAATTTCGTTTTGGATAAAATTATCTATTACGGCATTCAGAGCATCCCTAGAAAATTTGACAATCGTCTTATGGATATAATAATATTTTACATCAAACACTAGACAAATTTTCTGTCTCATTTTGTATATAAGCATGTCTAGGGACTTTGACAAAACAATTTAAGTCGACTTAAGAACATTTTCCAAAACTTTTGTTGACTTATTTTCTACTTCTTATACACTAATATACATATGCGAAACCTCTAAAATCATATTTTGGCCAATGAGGCTATCTAATTACAAATGTTAAAAATAAATAAAAGGTATTTTTGGCAAAATAAGCAATTTTTGTAAAATGTCCTGGAAAGCAGTCGCTCCAAACACAAACTCGAATGATCATCTTGCCAATATATTTTTTTTCTTTAATATCAGCTATTATATGGTACAAATAGCAATCGACATCTCCAAATTGGGCATTTTAAAAAATCTTTAAAATTAATTTAAAAAAAAAACACGTTTTTGCATTTGTATCAAATTTGTGGGTCATTTTGGATTCCAGGCTAAAGTGGGTTAATGATATCCGATGAAGTCAAAATTCCATATCTGAATCATTTCGCTATACTAAATGAATAAACGAAATAAAAGATAATTTTTTTCGAGATTCAGAATTTTGGGAATTTTTAATAGTAATACACTTCTTTTCCAAAATGGGCCATTTTCGTCCAACTTTCGGCACGGGTTAAGTTTTCCAAAAAAAAAATAATTTCTTGCATTTTGGACCATTTCCAATGAAACTGGGGGGTGTAATGACAAATCTATTTCTAAGGGACACTCTAATAGACGCATGGATAAAGCCTACCGATTTTATTTACGATCGGTCCACGGTTAGATCTAGGGCCCTTATGAAGGTCCCGGTACACCGACTTATATTAGCCCAAACACGAAGCCTATTGATTTCGCAAGTTCGAAGATATTTCAATGAATTATTGCTCGCTGACTCACATGTGCGCAAAAACAAAGCCTATTGCGTCTATATAGGATTGCTCCATATTTGGGCCTTCCACATGAGAATTTATTTGATTAAAATATTGTTAAGAATTTGGATTACGAATTGTGACAACACAGACAATTCAGCACAGTGTTGTCACAATTTTGTCATTGTTACAAAGTTTAGTATACGGGTGTTAGTCTAGTATCGAAAACTCTGGAATTTTCTGGAAGTAAATGGATCAAGAGACGGTATATACAAAATACGTCAATCTGGCAACGTAACACTACATTTCATTATACACATAAGCATGCTTTGGTTTATTGTCATAAATAATGTTAAGTAGTTGGTTGATTATGAGAGTTTGTGTGTGTACAGTGTTTAAGAGCAGGGATGATAAAGTTAGTACTATAGTACTTTTTGTGGTACTATGAGAGCCTCAAAAGTACTATGGTTCTCCACTGCCTAGGGTTGCCATCCGTCCTCTTTTCCCCGGACACCGTCCTCTTTTTTAGGGCGTCCGGGGCAGTCCTCCTTCTTTTTCAGTATGTGTCCGGGGTTGTCCTACTTTTTTCACTTTTTAATTGTTGGCATGACTTACTTTAATTGCCAAATTTGAAGCTTATCAGCACTGAGCCTGTTGAATTAAAAAAAAGTCACACTGCTTTTAATGATAAAACTTTATTTAGTGAATTCCTTCCTTATCCTGAAAAATTATGTAGAAAACTTAAATTCAATTAACATGACTGATAACAAGTTTTGGTACGATTTTTTTTTGTTTATTAAAAATGATGTTTGCTATGAAATGAAAAAACTTGTTGGGTTTTACTTTTTCTTACGAGCACATAATGCCAACGTAGAACATATATTTTCTTTAATCAAGGCGCAGTAGGAGCCAAAAGGAAATAAATTGAGTTTAGAAACTATTTCTGATATTATTAGAGTCAAATATCATTTTGATATGAATTGTCAAGAATTTTATGAATATTTGAAGAAATGCGACAGTAATATATTAATTCGAATTGTAAGCGTAGAAAAATATTCATGAAACTCCTGCTAATTCATATCAAAATTATATTTGAATCTAATAATATCAGAAATAGTTTCTGGATTCAATTTATTTGTTTTTGGCGTCCACTGCGCTTTTTTTGTTTATTCAGGTACTACTAATTTTAAGTTCGGAATGATTTTTTATCCTTTTGTAAAGTTTTTTTTTTGATTAACCAAGGCGCAGTGGACGCCAGAAAAAAATTGAATCCAGAAAATATTTCTAGTTCTATTTCTGATATTATTAGAGTCAAATAAAATTTTGATATGAATTTTCAGGAGTGTTATGAATATTTGAAGAAATGCGACAGTACTTTACTATTGTAATTCAAATTGGAAGCATTGAAAAACATTCATGAAACCCTTTAAAATTTAATCGTTATGTTTTTTCGTTTAGTCATTATTATTATTTAAAGTTCAGAATGATTTTTTTGTTTTTTGTGAATTTTTTTTAGTGGGAATAAAAATTGTTTTATTTATAAAATAAATTTTAATTTGTATATTTTATCGCGTTGTTGATTTTTGTAAAATTAATTTATTAAAAAAAAATTGTCCTATTTTTTAAGACAAATGTCCTCCTTTTTTGAGGTTGACGTCCTCTTTTTCTCAAAATGGAAATGGCAACCCTACCTCTGCCTCATTTAGTACTATTAACACATCTTCTGTTAAATTAAACAGTTAAATTAAAAAAATGTTATATTTAAATTAACTTTTAGTTCATTGAAAATAACAAATTATACTGTAAAATCAGCAGAAAATATTAATACTAGTAGACCATAAATAACAAAAATAAACTGTTATAATTACAAAATTTTTGTTATTTTTAAGTTTAATTTGGTTGAATGAAAATATCATTCTAACCTGCTGAAATCAGCGGAAATGGTCGCTAAAAATAGTAAACTGCTTGCTGACTTCAGAAAATTAGATTTTTATTCCCATTAAAAGAGCGAAAAAAAGCTTTCAAGATTATAAATTTTTTGTGATTTTTATTCTACTAATTATTATTTATAGCTCATTTTAGCAGGTTAAGTTGTTATTTTCTGTTAACTGAAATTTATTCAAATATAACTAAAACTGTTAAATAGTTTGGTCTTTGCTGTTCTTATCTTACTAATATTTTACAAAAGTAATGTGATAGCATTTTTTTATGCAAGGTAATTATACACTGCACCACTACGTAGAGAGGGTATTATAAGTTTGTGCTGATGTTTGTAACACCGAAAAATATTGGTCCTAGACCCGCCTTATAGTATACCGATCGGCTCAGAATTTTTATACCCTACACCACTATGTGGTCAGGGTAATATAAGTTTGTGCTGATGTTTGTAACACCAAAAAATATTGGTCCTAGACCCGCCTTATAGTATACCGATCGGCTGAGACTTAAAGTCACAACCCTCCAAACAAAACCACAGTAAAATTAAAAAATGTCGATACAAGGTCTTAATTTTTTTTTAAGTTTTCAAACAAAAACTTTAATAACTATAATTTTTTTGTGATTTTGCAACAACAAGCACGTGAGAAATAGTCACAACTAAGAGTCACAGACTTTGAACACACCACTAGTTTTTTATTTTCAAAGTTTATTTTTTTATTTTTATTTTAACAGTATAATTGTTATTTGCATTCAACTAAATTTTAATTAAATATCACTAAAATTTTGTAGATACAAGAAATTTTTATGCTGAATATTAAGCAAAATGTTTTGCTGATTTCAGCAGGGTAAATTGTCAATTGCATTTATTAAAATATAACTAAAATTTTGTAGAGTTAACAGATTTTTTCTTGGTGAATGTTTTTGCTTATATTTAGTAAACAGATTCTGTTGATATCGGCAGTGTTTTATGCGGGACTCATTTCATATAATTTTTAGTAGCCTTTTCTGCTATTTATACAGATTTATTTCTATGAGTGTGGTAATTTTATAATTTTTGGATATTTTTGTCTATACATGCAGGTAATTTTATATTTTCATTGTGGCTGATTTGCATATCGTCACCTAAAATCCAATAATTCAAAATTCTCTCTCTGATTGATTATGACGTGGTTAACCATAAAATTGTATACTTTTATACACATACTTCAAAAAATATTTTTTAACGAAAACTAAAAGGCCGTAATTACAATTCCTATAATTTCATAAACCAAAAATACAAAACAAAATACGTATCCAAGAAAGTTTTTGCAACACATTTGTATACAAATAATTCAGCCGACTTATTAATTTTTGAATCTTTTTAAATATCGTATGTAGATTTTTAGATATGTATATTTTACTGTTACTAGGAAAGACCACCAACGCGAGAGAAAAATCTAAAGGACACATATTTTCTTGAGCTGCTCAATCTCATATTTAAGTGTTAAAAATTGTTCCAATTTTTCGTTTTTTCGGATTATTTTTTATTTATTCCAAAGTAACTATTTATTCCGAGTAAAACCATTTGTATATAATAATGTAGAATTTTATTTACCCATATATGTTTTTGTACACCAGTGTATATAACCGGACATAATTATATGTATGTAGCCATATATAATTTTTTTCTTTTATATTGCATTTACAATTAGATACAGATAATTCAATTTTATATGACATTATATATACCTGTAAAAAACTAATTTTATTCAAAATTAGTCAAATTTATTCAATTAGATAAAGTTTTATAATGGTATACTCGTTTTTTTATATATTCAGATATTGCTTATATGGTGTAACATGTGAATGCATATGATCATATTTAAATGAAATAACTTATATATAAACGCATAAAAAATATCAATAAGATAAGACCAAAATCCCGACACAATTGTATCAAATTATACTCAAAAATATATTAATTGATATATTTAGACTTTGTTTTCTCAAATTAAATTAATCCATTTTACGAATTAAATTGAATCACCATTTTTTCATGGATATAATTGTATATTACATCAAACTTTAGACAAATTTTATGTCTCATTTCGTATGTAATCATATGTAAGGCAAAACATTTTAAACTGACCTAAGAACATTTTTCAAGATTTTTGTATACAGTATAACTTTTGAATTCGTATATTTCTGTGTATTCCTCATATTTTCTACATTTTATACACTAAAATATGTAAAACCTCTAAAATCAACTTTTTTCGAAATTTTATTAATTTCCGTTTGAAAAAAGAACTTATTTTATTTGCAGCATTAGGAATTTTCACTATAGTCTGTTTGCCGTACACAATTTTAAAAAAGAATTACTTACAGTTTTACTAATTTTTCTACTAAAATTTTTCCATGTGTGTACCACTAGTTGGAAACAAATAATATAATATAATTGAACACATATTTACCATTAGCGCTTGTAGAAGATTAATTTGTCGCAACATTTAACGTATTATAATACTGCAATTACAAATATACATAAAATCGTATTCTAAACCAATTGAATAATAATATCATTGACAGTTATTGTTATCCCGGCTTAAAATTAACATATGCCTACTCCAGCAGAAATTTCTAGAGCTACAAAAAATAACTTACATACATATATTTTGATTTGGTTAAACCTACTCACAAGGAAGGTACCCCAATTGGTTCTCACCCATATCAGTGAGATTCGGATATATGATAGAGGAGACAAATATATTGTACATGATTTTTTGTTGTAGTGGCCCAATCTCAGGTTTTGAGGTTAAAAATTGGGATTCAAAATTACCCAATCTTTTGTTTTTTTTTAATTATTTCTAATAATTTGATTATTTGAAAAAATAGACAATTTGGTTATCAAATGAAAGCTTTAAAACATGTCCGAATCTGTCCAACTTTTCTTGTTATTCAATTACTTTTTTTTTCCAAACACAGTTGTATGTCAAATTTTTGTTTATTTAAGTGCATATTTACAAATAATAAGGGATATTTAATCGAAAGCATGTCTGAGGTTTTTCGATAATCGATGTTTTTTGAATTTAGAACGAATTTTGCCATAGCGCATTCTTCAACAATATTTAAATTAAGTCATACCAATGGTTCGAAAATCTAGATTTGTTTGTGTACTCTAGCGCTGTGTACAGACATGCTTCCATAGAAAAATAGTTTAGTTTTTAATCCGACTTTTTAACCATCTAACGTGAGACTGTGTCGCTAAAAAATTAATATCCATTATTTTTTTTCCTCGCTATCAAATGTCCGAATTTCGCCAATATCGGAGAGAACCCCTTGGGATATCTTTATTTGCAGTCACAAATATCCAAAGGAAAACAAAATATGGCACATTAAGGTGTAGTGAAAATTAAAATTTTCGATCTGTTTCGTATGCGGAAAATTTATTTTTAATTGAGCATATTATGATACATATGCAAAATTATTAAATTAAAACTCGAATCCAGAAAGCCATGATTTTTTATACATATTTTTATTTATTCGTAATACAATAAGCCTACAAGGCCAATGTTGTCGGAATAGTATTAGATCTCTTATAACTCGTTGAGTTTTAAAATTTTTTTTTACCCGATTCCGCAGCACCGCGGGTCAATGCAAAAAATATAAAAAAGTGTTCCAATAGTTTTTAATTGTACTTATATAATTTAAAAATACCAAAACAGATTTTAAAAAATTTTAGTTTGCAATAAGTTCTTGTGGAACTAGTTTTGGAATAGATGGATTTGAGAACCGATTTGTTTCTTATAAAAAAAAATTAAACATTAGTTTAATCTGCTTTCATTTTAGTAAATTTTTTTTTAATTCATTCTTTATTTACAATCTGTCCTAGGACAATAAGCAAATTTGTTAAAATAAATACATCACAGAGGTTATGTAACTCCAATGAGATACATAACATAAATATAAAATAAATTTGATAATCAATTAGAAATTTATTAATTCAGTTCGAGGCCAATTTCCTTATTATGAATTAACATAATAAGTACTTTTTTTTCAAAAACTGCTATTTTTCTTCATCAGGATATTCTCCTAACAAATACTTCACAGAGTTTTCTAAAGAAAACTGAAGAAGGGGACTTGGAAAATCCCCGAAACGATCGTCTTTTCATTCCTGAAAGTGATAGAGGTTTTTGAAAGCAAAAACTCTGTGAAGTATTTGTTAGGAGAATATCCTGATGAAGAAAAATAGCAGTTTTTGAAAAAAGTACTTATTATGTTAATTCATAATAAGGAAATTGGCCTCGAACTGAATTAATAAATTTCTAATTGATTAACAAAAAGGTCGAAAAAACAATTTTTATTTTTTTGAATAAAAATTAAAACCCAACATTTGAAATTAGATAATTTTAAAAAAATTAAATAACAATTCATAAAAGTTAATATATACAAATGAATATCATGTTTTATTTTCGGAATGGGAGATCTAAGACATGCTTGCGTTTTAGTCTTCTAGTTTCATTGGTGCTGTCTAAAAATGATCTCGACTTAGGATTATCGTGATTACTTAATCTTTGCAAGTATCTGTCACTTACGGATCTAATTTCCTCTCGAACAGATGATACAGAAAGATCTCTTTTGATAACATTATTCCTAACATACCATGGTGCATCAAGAATTTGCCTCAGTGTTTTTGATTGATAGTTTTCAAGTATATCAATATTGGAATTACTTGCAGTACCCCATAGTTGGGTACCATATGTCCAAACTGGTTTAAGGATAACTTTATAAATGCGTAGTTTATTATTTAAGCTCAGCTGAGATTTTTAACCTAAAAGCCAGTAAAGTTTTTTTTTGTTTTGATTTTAAGTTGTTTTTGTTTATTTTTAATATGAGATTTCCAGGTAAGACGTCTATCAAGAATCATTCCTAGATATTTTACTGTTTCCCTCTTTGGAACCAATTTACCATTTATGGTAACATCAGGACAATTAGCACGTCTAAGCGCAAATGTTGTGTGATTGGATTTATCAGAGTTTACTTTCACGTTCCATTTCATTAGCCATTGGTCAAGTTTATTAAGCTCATTTTGTACAAGTGAAGATGCTTCATCAGGAGAATCGCTTGTGGCAATTAATGTTGTATCGTCTACGTATGTTGCGACCAATATACTATAATGTGTGAGTATATCTGCTGAATATATTGTATATGAAATTGGACCCAATACACATCCCTGCGGTATACCAGCATTTATTTCATAGAGTTCTGATCTTTCGTCGTTGACTTTAACGTAAAAATGTCTATTGGATAAATAACTTCTAAAAAAACTGAAAATAAGGTGCAGGTAAAAACATTAAGAAAACATTTTTATTTTGTAGAGTAACCCCAGATGCCAAACCCTATCAAAGGATTCCTGAATATCAAGAAAAACCGCAGCGCAGTACCTTTTTTCTCAAGAGCATCTCTTATAAAATTCACGATTCTATGTATCTGTTCAGGAGTACGGTGATTGTGTCGAAACCCAAAATGATGTTCAGGAATTATATTTCTTTCATTTAGAATTGGTGATAAACTTCTTAAAAATATTTTTTCAAATATTTTGGAGAAAGTTGTAAGCGAACTAATTGGTCTAAATGAAGATGCTAAATTGTTTAGCTTGCTGGGTTTTTTTATCATTATAATTTCTGCACATTTCCATTGAGATGGGAAGTGGCTAAGTCGTAAGATTGAATTATAAAGTGTAGTTAGGAATACAACTCACAGAGAAAAATATGCCATTTTCCAACTGAAATTCGGTTACATCTACTAAAATACGTTGGTGCAACTGAATATTGGTTATCACAAAAAAATTCGGTTAATACAACTGAATTTTAGTTGCAATATCCAAAATATTTAGGAATCACATTCCAATATGGTTTAAGCAACCGAATTTATTGGTTGTAGCAACCAAAATAGGCTTAGCAATTCGGTTGGCAATTTTTTTTCCTGTGTGAATAAATTTCAGTGTTAACAGATTGACAAAATTTGCGTCAATTGGAATCCAGGAAATTTCTTTTTATTTAACATTTCTATTTCATTTTTAGCTTCGTTTGATGTAAAACATTTAATTGGAAGGTCCATTTGCAACGGAAAAGTTAAATATTCTAATACTTCTTCTTGTTGTGTTGTTTTGTTAAAAGAAAATGGCGTAAATATATCTTTTAAATGAAGAGCAAATGCCTCTAAAGTATCTTTATCCGTTTTATACCACAAACCATCCGATTTTTTGATAAGAATATTGCTTTTTGTTGGCCTCTTAAGTTATTTAGTACCTTTTCTACACACAGAAAGCAATTCAGTTGGAAATCTGCTGGAAATACCATGGTTTTACTAGTATAACATAATTTCTATCACTGTTGTATAAATTAAATTGTATTAGTTAACAGTTTGTTTTGGGGATAGAACATTTTTAATTGCAAAAGAATATCCATTATGTTTATTTTAATAATTGGCTTCCCTAACCAATTTAAAAATAATAAAATATTATTAAACAATTCGGTAATCACAATCATTTTAAATTATAAAAATATTTATTTTTCTTCCATATGTGAGTCATGATAACCAAATAGGAACAAATATGCTTTACTAGATTTTTAATTTGAATTAAATACTAAATATTGGTTACATTACCCAATGCTAAAAAATATTTTAAGAATTTTTTAATAGATTTTCAGTTGTCATACCCGAAAATAAAAGTTTTTTATAGCTTTGGAGATCACAACCAAAAAAATTCAATTATAACCGAAAGCCATTTGCCATAAACCCCAAAAAACTATTTTGGTAATCACAGCCAATATATCGGTTATTTAAAATCAAATAAGCTGCCAAATATATTCGAAAAAAATATAACAAATTTATAAAATATATTTTTTTTTTCGAATAACCAAAAAGAAACTGGTTTATTTAAAGAAATTAATATTTCTATAATTTTTTCTTAATAAAAAGAAACCCGAAGAAGCAATAGAAGAATAATATATAAAAGAAATGGAAAAATGCATTCACAATCTGTTTTAATCTTTTTAAGGTAAAATATAATAAAATACTTTTCTAAATATAATTATTAACCATTGCTTTAGTTTTAGATGGAAAATGGACTTATAACTTACTTTCTAAATATACGCAAAAGTAAGAAGCAATGAATAAAGAATCCTATTTAAAGTACATACGTTTTATGGAATGGTGGATTTTTTAATACCAAAACCTTCAGATTTGAAAGAATTTTTGTAGAAACTTTCTTTCGAAGAAAATCAACAGAATATAATAACTCTTTCCTCAGATTCTTAGAACTCTCTCTGAAAAACTCTGTAATTTCTGAGGACTTTTTGCTGCAGAAACATCCTCAGATTCCGAAAACTTTTTTTAGGTCTTTCATCGTTATAGTTATCATTTTGGTTTAATTGTAGTATTTGTTTTGTACATATGTTATTTTTTTTTCATTTAAATAAAAAAAAAATACAAATACAATTGGAAACAGTGTTTTGATTATTTCGGCAGGAATTTCTAAAAAATTTGGTTGGATCTACCAAATAGTCAATTCGGTTGGGATTACCAAACAAATTCGATTGGGGTAACTTTTATGTATCGTTTGAGTATTGTAGGTCCATCCGAAAATGACGGTTGCTGCAATCGAACAATGTAATAGTTCATGCAACTACCAAAATTCGGTTGGCAACGAATTCAGTTGCCACAACGAATCTGTTCTCTGTGTGTACTATAAATAGTGTAAACTGAAACAGGAATTTATTAGAGTGTAACTGTGAGCAAAATATGTACTTTTGAACAAATTTATATGACCAAATCTTTAAAAAGCGCTAAAAATCATTATTATGGTAAAATATAATTTAATATCATATTAAAGGAATTCACAGCTTAAGTTGTAAAATAGTATGATTTATGAAGCTTAATCCATAGAAAGTTGTCAAATTTACGATAAATGCTAATTTACTACTTAAAATAGAGTTCATGAATACTTATTATTATAAAAATAATAACAAAACATTTAAATAAGATAAAATTGCATTAAAATAAAGGACGGTACAACCTTATAAGCGCCTAATAAAAAACAGAAAACCGTTAAACTAGCGCCTTTTTATAAAAAGCACTAAAGATAGCATGATAAGATGCAATTAGACAAAAATTTTACTTTTAGTTAATTGCTGAAATCAGAAAATAAAATTGCGGAATATTAGTTAACTAATAACATCACAGAAACACAATTATATTTCCTAAATTTAATTTACATGTTTTTTTAATGGGAAGGCAATTTACTCTTCTGAAAATAAAAATACTTACTATTTATTTCCGCTAGTTTAAGTATACTTATATTCAGCAAAAACATCTACTGACTTTAGCAGAATAGAATGTCATTTGAATTCAACTAAAATTTATTTAAATATTCTTGTTTCATCATCCTAATCGTACATTTTCTTAAATAGAGTGGATTAATTGAAAAAAAAGTTATTATGTATATTTTTTGTAGCAACATTCATCAATCACCCTGTATTTTAAATGGTTTTTATACACTTATAAAAGATTTTCGTATCTTATTTATTTGAATACATGTGAAAAGATATTTATTTAACGTGTTTTTTAATCACCTGGATTTAGAATTTTTCATACAAAAAGTGGATTCATTAAATCCAAAAAAAAGCTGGATTTAATAAATCCATAATAAAAGCACAAATATATGAAACAGCCTATTAATTTAATGTCAGAAAAAATACGAATAAAAATTAAAAGAGAAACAAAAAAATTTAAAAACTAACAAATAAAAGGTTTTATTAAATTTTTTTATGAAATACAATACAAAAAAACTACACCTCACCAAATACATATTTTTAATCTTGGATATGGAGAAATAGCTGAAATAGGAATGGCAATTTTTCACTCTACAGTAAGTAATTTAATTAAATCCAATTAGTGAATATTAAATATTGCAATGGAATTTTTCAATTGTGTAAAAATATAAATTGTAGTGATAAAACTGAAAAGGCAGACTGTTTATCGCTGTTTTATATAAAATATAATTAAAAGTTAAGGTAAAATCCTTCATCATCGAATTCGGTATTAAAAATTAGGGTGAAAAAAGTGTCGGACAGAAAATTCTTTTTAAAATAGGGAGAATCTAACGCCATCTGTTGAGCACTTTTAGAAATAGTTTTTGGATTTATTAAATCCAAGTGATTAGAAAAGACGGCTATTATTTTTTATATAAATTTTTTTAACAAAACTGCAGTTTCGATTGTTAAAATAATACTTTAAAATGTTGGGTTTTAATTTTTATTCAAAAAAATAAAAATTGTTTTTTCGACCTTTTTATTAATTAATTAGAAATTTATTAATTTAATAATACTTTAAAAATAAAATGCAGTCGAAATATAGAATTTTCGAACGATTAGATTAAAAATAGTCACATGTTTTAAAAAAGCCGGTTAACCGACAAATAATAACAATGTTTTCGGTTTATTCGACTTTAGAAATTATTCGAAACCGGTGGTTTTTAAATTATTCGAAACCGGTTGGTGTTTTTAAATTAAAAAAAGCGTAATTACTAAAGAAATTTTTTGTAACCCTGATTTTAGAGAAGAATAAATCATTTTTATTGGAGATTTTAACAGGCAACTTGTGTCTGTAAAACCAGCTTCGAAAATAATAATTTTATTTTAAAACTCGGTATGCTTTCATAAAATTTAATATTATTTAATAAATAATAGTGCAATAATATTATCAGACCAAAGTCAATATAATTAAAAATCTAGTTGCGCTACGACTAGTGCGGCAGTGTCACATTGCACTTTGTTATTTAAACTAAATAATAATTTGAGATTCAACAAACATTTATTTTTAAAGAGTCCTACATGTATCCACAAGTTGTGACATGAAAGTTTATTTATAACATAGTCGTATGTATTTGGTGTCAACTTTAAAACGTACCCATTATAGTCGGAACACACGAAAGGGCTTGTTATAAATTATTAGAAACTTAAAAAAAATTGTTTTCTTTTTCCTATATATACTTTAGAAACATGCAAGGAGAACAACATCGTATTTTTTATCACTGTCGAACCTCGATTTTTGCACGCTTTGAGACTAGCTTCAATTTGGATACCAGATTTTCCCCCATTAATGGACTTTTGTAAATTGGGATGCCAATTCCGTTAACTTAGGACGATTAACTGCAAACAATGCTTTTGCAAGTAAAAATATTTTCTTAATTTTAATACACAATACTTTGGGCTCATTGTCCTAAATATATGGGGTAGATGGCTTTATTTTCTCTAGTCCCAACTTGGGGTTCAACTGTAATTTGGAAGCCATAAAAAATAACAATAAAGTAGAAAATAATAAAAAGAACTTTGAAAAATATATAGTAACCTTTTAAAATATGAAAAAATACAACCTTTTTAAGCCATGCATACTTGTAGTGTTAAATACGCCCTCAATTTTTTCATTGAAGTGGGAGTACAATACAATAGTTTCAAATTGCATACACTATACTACTCTAACCACTATTAATTTCTACTTGACAATATTTCTCAAATTAAATTTTTTTCTAGAATTATAAGTTGAAACAATTTAAAAATAAAGCTTCCGAGTCCGAAATTGCCGATGGTATAGAAAATAAAGCGCTGTTAAAGCACTGATTTAGAAAGCTCCGACAACGTTGGTATAAAGTGCTTTGCCAGTACTTGATTTACAAAATGTACAACCGTAAAAATAATAAAAGCATTGTCACATTGAAATGATTTCCCAGCGATGAAAAAAAGTGCTTTGCCAGCAGATAATTTACAAAATTTACAACCGTAAATGTAATAATAGCGCTGGCACAGCCGTGATTTATAACGCTTTTACAACGTTCGCAAAAGTGCTTTGCCAATACCTAATTTATAAAATTTACAACCATAAAAACAACTAAAGCACTTGCACAGCCCTCGTAAGAATGCTTTTATAAATTTTATTTAAGAAATGACCAATTCTATTTCAGAATATAGTAGTCTAGAAATTACAAGTACCAAATGCATATCAGAAATTAACAAATATATTTCAAAAATTATTAATTGTATTTTATAAAATATTTTCGATTTATAATTTATCAATTGTAAAGGGTTTTCCAATAAGGACTTCACAACTTTTTTTAAAAATAAAACGCATCACGTCAACTGGTCCATCGGCTTCAATTCTTGAGCCAGCTTGATCTTGTATGGGTGTAAACCAAGATTTTTACGCAAAATTCGCCATAAAGTGGTCTTGGCGATGCCAAGTTCTTGAGAACGCCGCGGAATCCACTTATTTGGATCGTTTGCTACGGACGCCTGAACGGCAGCGATATTTTCGTCACTTCGACCAACCCGTTGTAGACTCAAATTTTTGCACTAAACTTGTTATTGTTTGTCTACTAGGGCGAGAATAACGACTGAAAATTGGAGTTAACGCTCTTAAAGTTGCGGTCACCGACTCCGAATTTTACATTTTTTATAATTTGCATACGTTGTTCGTTCGTGTACTTTACCATGATGAAAATGTTGAGTTTACTGAAAAAAGGAAAGTAACAGTTAGATGATCAGTGAAATAGTTCGTTCACAAATTAAATTCAAAGTTGTCAAATACCAGTTGCAAAACCCTTTATATCAAAAATATTAAAATGTAGTTTCGAAATTATTGATTGTATTTCATAATTAGTAAAGAACAGTTTCTGAAATACATTTGATAATTTCTGAAATACAATTAATAATTTCTGAAATACAATCGAGAGTTTCTGAAATACAATTCGTAATTTCTAAATAAAAATTGATAATTCCTTAAAAATAATTGACAACTGGAATTCTAAAATAATTACCACGTTATAAAAAGTACACCACGGTTAGCTCATACGACCTTTTTTCTATTAACCTTCTGTGAAATATAATTGAAGCAACTTGGCCATTATTTTTGTGATGAAAAAAAAAATCAAAATTATTTATACCACAAGTTACAAAATAGCAGCTGGAATATATACCCAGCAAAAACTTGGTAATGACTGGTCATTACTACATGCATTACTTAGATCTCATATCTCATTACCCGTTGAATTACTTTTAAACTGAATGTAATGAGTTACCGATAATTATACCCCACACATTACTATTTCATAATAGCTGAAACCACTATGGCGTAGCCTAGTGGTTATCGTTTTTGCCTGACAGACATGAGGATCGCTGCTCAACTCGTGTTAGCTTACATTGTTGTTTTTTTTTTGTAATTTATATTAAACATCTATTTATAGAAATGTTGATGTTCATTAAGCAGTATTTAATAACAACAAGTTTTGTGAAAAATAGACATGTATAACAGTTGAGCAATTCCATTTTATTTAAAGGAACATTTTTTCGGTAGTGTCCGATTTTGATAAAACTTGGTGAATGTGTGTAGTAGTGTATGTATGTTCACAAAACGATTTTTAATTTTTTTGTTTTCGAAAACTGTGGCAACCCTGCAGCTTTGAAATACTGAAAATTGCAGGGTAGGCACTACACTTAAAATTTCATAACTTTTGTTGTGAGCAAGATATTGAAAAAATTCTTTTTGCGTGGGATTAGTGAAGTTTTTAGGTTTAAGAAATTTATTATTATTTTTTTTTTTTTTTAATTTTAAAAATTTAAAAAAAAAAAAAAATTAAAATTTATTTTTTGAAAAAAACCCATTTTTTAAAATTTTTATATTTTTTGCACAAAATGCCACATATGTGTTCTAAACATCCTAAAAATTTCAGAGTGGAATGCCTCCTACTTTTTGAGATATATTAAAAAATGTAAAAATGTAAACAAAAATATAATTCATTTTTTGGAAAAAAAAAGTTTTTCTTATAAAAATAGCCACATGTACGTTCTAAATACCTTGAAAATTGCGGAATCTTTTCGAGATATGAGAAAAAATATAAAAGTATTTATAAGTATTTTATTATCTTAATAGGTTTTGGAGTTTCAACTGAATTTGAAAAGGTTTTGGCAGCTATTTCTGTTCTTGAAAACTTGTAAATAAGTTTATTAGGATCGTGGAATTCAAATAAAAATCATCATATCGATACCATAGATTCAATACTCTATATCTGCAAAAATACAATTGTTCAGGAGAGATTTTTTTGAATCAATCTGTCTTCTACAATATTATTTAAAAATGGCAACTATTTCCTTGTTATTTTATTGTGACAGCGCATAGAGAAAGGAACCTAAGGGTAAAAAAATCAATTTTCTCTTTTTTTTGATGTGGACAACATCTGAGCATCGAATGAGACCGATCTCATGCCCTATTTTTTACCCTTTTTTTACCCTTAGGTCACTTTCTATTTTGCGCGTCACATATACTTATTATGAAATTATTTGCGTTATTTACGTCGCAAATGCAGATATAGAGTTCTGAAATGGAAAAGTCTCGTTTTATTGAAATTAATAATCCAAGAACTATTATATCCATATCTTATTCCAAAAATTAATGGTTAGTTTGAAAAAAAAATTGCGACAAAAATTTTCCAAAAACGAAAAAGTTTGCATTATTGTATTCGTTTGCAAAATGTTAATAGCTGATTAAGTTTCTTAATTCATTTTCTGCGGCATAAATCCTTTTATTCTAAATCCGCTATTATTTCGAATTATATTTTAATGCATAATCCAAGACCATAACACTCATATCTTGCCCAAAGTACTCGTATGGTGGTTAGTTTGCAAAAAAAATGCGAAAAAAATTTTGCGAAAAGGGTAATTTTACACCAATATATTCGTTTGCAGAATGCCAATAGTTGATTAGCTCTTCTAATTCATTTTCTACACTTTTTCGCATTCCGTCGTTATTTAGCATATTTTTAAGTGCGATTTCTTTAAATTTATAATCTAGGGATTGCAAAAAAAAATCACGAAAAAAATTACAAAAAGGAAATTTTTTGCATTAATATATTTCTTTACAGAATGTCAATCGATGACTAAGATTTTTAATACAATTTTTGTACCATAAAGACTTTTTTTTGCGTTCCGCTATTATTTTGCAAATTTTCGAGTGCGGTTTTTTAAAATTTATAATCTAGGGACTATAATAGACATTTTATAAAACAAAGTTTGGTGGTTAATCGAGAAAAATAAAATTTGCAAATCGCTGATTAATTTTATTAATTCATTTTTTGTACCTTAAGCCTTTTTCGCCCTTTTCCGCGATTATTTTGCAATTTTTTAAGTATGGTTTTTTTAAATCTTTCATCTTATCAATTTCTACACCAAAGTTTGGTTCTTAGTTTGCAAAAAAGAAATCGCGAAAATTTTTTGCAAAAAGGAAAATTGCATCATTATATTCGTTTGCAGAATGTTAATGGCCGACTGAGCTTTTAAATTATTTTTTTCTACCATAAAAGCTTTTTTAGCGTTCGGCTATTATTTTGCAATTTTTTAAATGCGGGTTTTTTAAATTTATTATTTAGGGACTATAATGCACATCTCCTAAAATAAAGTTTAGTGGTTAGTTGCAAAAAAAATATTTACGAAAAAAGATATTCTCAAAAAACTTTTATGTTTACCTTATAGAATTCAAATAATTTAAATTTATATGCAGATATAGACTTCTGTATTTGAAAATAAATTTGTTTGTAGATATGGGAAAAATTTAAATGTTAAAAAAAGTGGCAAAGAATGGGTATTTTGCTTTCAAATTGATATCATAGATGGATATAATATGAACAATGATTTTGTCATCAAAAACTCATTTTGGGCAAAATTGCAGATATAGAGTATTGAATATAGGGTCTCGATATGTATAAGCAGTTTAACATGGCAATATGGTCGCGATATTTGTTAAAGAATATATCACAATCTCCGTGAAAAGGGGGTTTTCGTGTTTCTCCTAAACTAATAAAGATAGATAATTGAAATTTTGCATATAGCTTGGTTTGACGACGAGAAGAACACCAACCAAAGGATTTGTGGCTACTCGAATGTATAAGGTGTAAAACGGGGAAGTTTGAAAAAACCAACAAAATACATCATTTTTGGTGGGTAGTCCCCTCCAAAATATGTATCATATTTTTTTTCTAATTTGAGGACTCTTAACAAGAATCTGAAGTCAAAATAATGATACATCCGCAAACAAAAAAGTCGGTAGTGAAAGGGTTAAATCTATTTTGTTTTGGTCGTTATGCTCTCGGAATGTAAATAACTCATTTGTTTTTAAATGCCGTTATTTTATATATATTCCAATTTACCCCACGTGTGAAAATATTTTTTGACTTCCTATTATCAAATGTTGAATCAATACAATGGGTAATATAATGACGAAAAAATTACTCACCCAGTGTAGAAACGGTAATGGCATATCATTATTTTTTGGACTACCAGTAATGACACCCACTTACCTTCTGCATTATTTTAAAACATATAATAATGAGTTACTGATAATGACTTATTTTTACCATGATTTCAAATAGAAAATAATTTTCTATATTTTTTTGAAAATTTTTTGAAATCTATTTTTAGACTCAATATTTTTTAAACACTGGTAAGGGTATATGTAACCACATATTTTTTGATTTTTTGTATGTTGGCGAGTAAGCTTACTTGTGTGCAGCAGGTCAATTATATTTTTATCTACAAAATATTACATGTCGATATAGCTCAGATGGTAGAGCTATTGACTGGCAATCTGTAGACCCAGGTTCGATTCCCGCTCCAGCAAATTTTATTAAAAAAAAAAATACAATAAAAAATATTTTTTTTTATATAATTTATTTTTTTGAAAATCTATTTTTTTGAAAATCTATTTTTAGGCTCATTATTTTTGTCAGTACTGGTAAGCACATAGGTAACGATAAATTTTTTGATTTTTCGTATGCTGGTATGTAACCATAACTCATTATTTTTCGCGACATCGCCATATAGAGGTAATAAGAAATGTAATAACAAAAGTAACTAGTTACCATTACCAACCCAGTGTAGAAAATCATTACCAGATATGTGGTTATGTAACTACATACTTGGTAATGGTAACTAGTTACTTTTGTTATTACATTTCTTATTACCTTTATATGGCGATGTCGCAAAAAATAATGAGTTATGGTTACACACCTGCATACGAAAAATCAAAAAAATATATCGTTACCTATGTGCTTACGAGTACTGATAAAAATAATGAGTCTAAAAATAGATTTTCAAAAAAATAAATTATATAAAAAAAAATATTTTTTATTGTATTTTTTTTTTTAAATAAAATTTGCTGGTGCAGGAATCGAACCTGGATCTACAGATTGCCAGTCAATAGCTCTACCATCTGAGCTATATCGACATGTAATGTTTGGTGGATAAAAACAGAATTGACCTGCTGCACACAAGTAAACTTACTCGCCAACATATAAAAAATCAAAAAATATGTGGTTACGTATACCCTTACCAGTGTTTAAAAAATATTGAGTCTAAAAATAGATTTCAAAAAATTTTCAAAAAAATATAGAAAATTATTTTCTATTTGAAATAATGATAAAAATAAGTCATTATCAGTAACTCATTATTATATGGTTTAAAATAATGCAGAAGGTAAGTGCATGTCATTACTGGTAGTCCAAAAAATAATGATATGTCATTACCGTTTTTACACTGGGAAGTATGTAGTTAAATTGTGATCTTTCCTCCTCCATCGTAGACGTAGATGCAAATGTGGAAAAGTTTCCCCTTTAATGGCCTGCAGAAACTTCTAAAATTAAAAGAACGAATATAATTGCAGCACTGAAATTTAAAATCGATAGAATTGATATGGAATGGCGAGTAGAAAGCAGTGAATAATTGGAACGAAGTGATTAGAAAGGGGAACTGTTCAGCGAACAAGTGAAATTGGAATACTAAAATTGTAAAGCGAAATGCAATAGATTGTTAACAAAACCGCGAAAAAATATAAATTCCGACTTTAAATACACTCAAAATAATACGTCAGTAGAAAAATCTGTCAAACGGCTTTCAAATCCATTTGACTAATTTTTACCAAATTTTTAGTTGAAGCACTGATTTAAATAAAAGATATTAGTTATCTTCATTTAACACTATACTAATAATCCTCAGTACTCCAAGTAGTTTTGAGTGTTAATTTTCAAAACTATAACTAATTTTTAAGAACCCATTCGTTAAATTTTACAAAATTTATTGTTAAAATATAATATTTTCATTTTTCTGTTATTACCCGATAGATGTTATTACCAGTGTATCCGAAATTTTAAAGATGGAGCTATTTCTTTCCCTTCCGGTTTTTTAAA
Organism: Leucophora obtusa; assembly: GCA_949987735.1. NCBI lineage: Eukaryota > Metazoa > Arthropoda > Insecta > Diptera > Anthomyiidae > Leucophora > Leucophora obtusa. Next base: position 132,502,634 of record OX465296.1, on the reverse strand, counting down.
ATGGCCCATATCTCGAAAACTAAGACAGAGAGAGCAAAATTGACGAAAATTTTGATTACCCTAACCATATAATACTCCAGCGAAAGGGGTTATTTCTATCCAAAACTGGACCATGGTGGGGCCTTAGACCCTCGGGAATTCCTAGTAAAAAATTTCCACTTCACAGAATGGCCCATATTTCGAAAACTAAGCGAGATAGAGCAAAACAGTTAAAATGTTTGCTCCTTTGGAGAGCCCTTACATGACTTTAGATGCTATGGATTTCACCCGGGGAGGGGGGGGGGGGGTCCCGAGACCTTAATTTGAGCAAATTTTACGACTCAGTATAATTGCAAATAAAACTATAGTTTTACTAATTTTTTACTTAAATTTAGATTTGTTAAATTTATCAAAACAATTTGTTAAAATCAACAAATTTTATTTTAAGCCAAAAAACTGGAATAAATTTTGTTAAAGTAACAAATTTTTCTGTTCAGGTAACAGACTTATTATTTTGAGTGTACAAAGCTGTCAATCGTATCACAGCTGTCAAAACGTGCGATATATCAAATTAAAGGTCATATATCATCATATTAAAATGTTGGAAAAAATAGCCTCCCTATTTGCATTTTTTTCAAAAATTTTATTACAAAATTTAATTTTCTACACTCAAAATAATACGTCTGTTAGCTGGACAGAAAAATTTGTTACCTTAACAAAATGTATTCCTGTTTTGGCCTAAAATAAGATTTGTTGATTTTAACACTTTTTTTTTGTTAAATTTAACAAATCTTTAAGTGAAAAATTTGTAAAACTACAGTTTTATCTGTAATTATACAGTTCGTAGAATTTATCCAAATTTAAGGTCTCAGGACCCTCCCCGGGCCTAGTCCATATCATGTGAAGGCATATAAGGACACTCCAATGGAGCAAACATTTTGTCCGTTTTGCTCTATTTTGCTTAGTTTTCGAGATTTGGGCCATTTTATGAGGTGAATAATTTTTATTAAAAAATTCCGAGGGTCCAAGGCCCCGCCAAGGTACATTTTTGGATGGAGATAATGGGCCATTTTAAAAAATCGCCATCTATAAAACTTCGGATACATTGGTGGCGCCATCTACCGGGTAATAACAGTAACATGAAAATATTATATTTTAACAATAAATTTTGTAAAATTTAGCGAATGAGTTCTTAAAAATTAGTTATAAATAGTTTTGAAAATTAACACCCAAAATTAGTAACATTACTGGGGATTTTTGGTATTGTATTAAATGAAGATAACTTATTTGTTAAATTTGTTAAAAATTAGTCAAATCGATTTGAAATCGGTTTAACAGATTTTTCTACTGACGTATTATTTTAACGTATTTTGACGTATTATTCTTAAATTCTAATCGTCAGTACTTTAAATAATTTTAAGTGTTAATTTTAAAAATTATTTATAACTAATACTTAAGATACCATTTGTTAAATTTTACACAAAAAATATATTATATACATGTTTATGCCATTAGCCGATAGATGGCGCCATTAGTATATCTAAAGTTTTAAAAAAGTCGCCATTTTTCTCCTCCCGATTTTATAAAATAGCGCATATCTCGAAAACTAAGAAATACAGAGCTAAATTGACAAAATTTCAACTACCATTAAGACCATAATTAGGGTGCCCATTTTTTTCTGACTTGAAATCAGTACAAATTTTTTAAAATAAAAATAATCACCCAAAAAAAAACAGAACTATATCGCCAACCAAATTTATGCCAATCGAATGGTTAGAATTTTTATTTAGCACAGCGAATTTCCGTTATCTTAGGCAATTTTTATTTTATTTTCTCATTTTTATTTCTCATTTAATTACAATTCAAAATATTTGTATCTCGCGCCAATATTGGCTTTTTGAGAAATTACAAAAAATGACTAAAAATATCTTTTTACTTTCCATGATCATTGCATTGTATAAACTAATTTTCTGTGGACACAAACGACATATTCAATTACCAACGATTGGCAATGAATTCAGCTGTCGTAACAAATACGTTTTCTCTTTCATACCAATTTTAGTTGAAAATGTCGCGCAATTTCATAACTCAGAAAAATATGGACTAAACAATTTTTCTAGATAATTTTAAGGTTTTGTGAACTTTTTCTATCGAAAATCCCTCTGATTCTAGACATGTACCCTTTCGACATACCCACATTTTTCTGTTGGGACAATTTTAATTCTGTTGCCACAACTAGATAGATAATTGTTGTGTGAATTGATTTCCTATTGTCGCAACTGATTTTTTTTTGTGTAAACGGTAACGGTAAAAATTTGATTTTAAATCACTGCACAGTAAAAAAAGTCGATTCAAATCATTGAATGGAAGATTTTATTTTTTTTTTCTTGAAATCACTGAGCGAAAAAATATTTTCAAATCACTGAACGCTTGATAAACCCAGTGTAGAAAATCATTACCAGATATGTGGTTATATAACTACATACTTGGAATTGGTAACTACTTACTTTTGTTATTACATTTCTTATTACCTTTATATGGCGATGTCGCGAAAAATAATGAGTTATGGTTACACACCAGCATACGAAAAATCAAAAAATATATCGTTACCTATGTGCTTACCAGAACTGACAAAAATAATGAGTCTAAAAATAATTTTCAAAAAAATAAATTATATAAAAAAAAATATTTTTTATTGTATTTTTTTTTTTAATAAAATTTGCTGGTGCGGGAATCGAACCTGGGTCTACAGATTGCCAGTCAATAGCTCTACCATCTGAGCTATATCGACATGTAATATTTAATAGATAAAATCATAATTGACCTGCTGCACACAAGTAAGCTTACTCGCCAACATACAAAAAATCAAAAAATATGTGGTTACATATATCCTTACCAGTGTTAAAAAAATATTGAGTCTAAAAATAGATTTCAAAAAATTTTCAAAAAAAATCTAGAAAATTATTTTCTATTTGAAATACTGATAAAAATAAGTCATTATCAGTAACTCATTATTATATGTTTTAAAATAATGTAGAAGGTAAGTGGGTGTCATTACTGGTAGTCCAAAAAATAATGATATGTCATTACCGTTTCTACACTGGGAATTGAAGGAACTCTTTTTTCGATTTATAAAAACAAAAATTAACTCATTCATCACTGAATTAATTCATTTGATTTGATAAAGGGAAGAATTACAATTGAATTAATTCTTAAATCGTTATTGCCGTTGAACGAGTTTAATTGAATAAGTCCACTTGATTTAGTGAAAAATTAATTAACTTACTTTAGACAAGAATTGAATTCGATTTAACGGGGATTCAATTGTATTTAAATTTGTATTTTGATTTTTCTTATTAAAAAAATCTAAAATTTTTTCAAATCTTCAAAGTCAGTACAATCAGTACAAATTTCAAAAAATCAGTACACGATTTTTGAATCAGTACAAATGACCAAAAATCAGTATATAAACTGATGAAACCAGTACGCATGTTCACGCTCCAAAAATGGACCTTGGTGCGGTCTTGTACCTTTGGAAATTTTTATTGAAAAATTCCAATTTCATAGACTGGCCCATAATTCGAAAACTAAGCTAGATAGATAAAAAAGTTTGCTCCCTTGGGGTACCCTTACATAGCCTTAGATGACATGTACCTGGTTCCGGTAGGGTTTCGAGACGCTATAATTTGCAAGAATGGTACGCTCGGTATAATTACAAATAAAACTGTATTCTCACTAATTTTTTCTATAAATTAAGATTTGCCAAATTCAACAAAAGATGTGTTAAAATCAAGAAATTTTATTGTAAGCCAAAAAACAGGAATACATTTTATTTAAATAAAAAAAATTCCTGTTGAGCCACTAGAGTTGTTGCTAACTTTAAAATTCAAAGGCCATATTCATGATATCCATCCCAAATCTACAAGAAATGATGTGTCGCATTCCCGAAACATAAAATTTTCTCACTTTGTTGTAATGTGTTATTTTAGAACTCCCAGATTTTTTACTGATTTATTATTTTAAGGGTAAGGTCATATTATTTCATAAGTTTAATTTTAATTAAATACTAAAATTACAAAATGAATAAACTGCAAGGGTGAATAACCCAGCAAAACCTTGGTAATATGTTGGTATTACAGAACACATTACCTGGTAATACCATACCCCTTACATTGCATTATTTCATAACTAAAATGTAATGTCTTACGTATAATGTGCTGCATAACTACTGGGTAGTAATAGCAACTTATTACCAATGATATATTTAAACACATCAAAGAAAAGAGTTACTTGTAATACACAACATGAGTTCTAAATAATAGCAGCGACTTATTACAGATGGGATATTTTAAAACCGTAAAATAAGGAGTTACTTTAAATGTGATACGTGATCACTTAATAGAAATATCCACTTATTACCGATGGTGTATTCAAATACCTCAAAATAAGGAGTTATTTGTAATGCGATACATGAGTGTTATTTTCTATTTAAAATATTCGATACAAATAATTTATATGTTTTATACATATTGACTGAAATATCTTTTATGTTTTTTGTTAACTTTATATTAATCTGAGTAAATATTAATTAAATATGAATATGCTTCGTTTTAGCATTTATAAAAAACCAACACGATAACGTCTTATTTTAATTTTTTTTGTAAGAAGTATATAATGTCTTATTTCAGACCTGTTTGTAACACATTTTTTTGGCCTTACTTTAAGCTGTTATGTAAGTAGTATTGTGCTCAGTATCGGTTATGTAAGTGGTTACGTAACTCCTTACATGTAACATTAAAGTAACATGTTCTTATGTTGTTACCTAGCCCTCTTTTGGAAAGTACATACCTCCAATGACATGCCCTTGTTAAAATAATAGCTGTTGGAATAGCAAAGTAAGAGGTTACATACCTTAATTTCTTCTTACAAACCTTATTACCAGGTAATAGAAAGTTTTGCTGGGAAGCTCTCATTGTAGTGAACAAATTTTAGCAAATTTATTCATTTTGTAATTTTAGTTTGTAATTAAAAATTAAACTTATGAAACAGTACGACCTTGACACTTAAAATAATACGTCAATAAAATATATGTCAAACAATCCAATTTGACAAATTTAGCAAGTTATCAGTTAAAAACTCTGAAATCAACAAATAGTTTAGTTATCCTCGTTTAACACAATACTTAAATTCCTCAGTATTTTAACCTATTTTGGGTAATTATTTTCAGAATTATCTACATTTCGTCAAGTAGTGCTATGTGTTTTTAACATGTTTTGAGGAGAGTGAAAAAACTGTTAAAAATATCCTTTTAAGATATTTTGTTGACATCATATGCCTTAATGATGATTTTAGTAAATGAGGTCGTCAAGAAAATGTCTTAAAAGGATATTTTTTAACAGTTTTTTCGCTCTTCGGAAAATGTATTAAAAAACACATAGCACTACTTGTAGGCAAGCCGACGATATAACTAAATGGTCAGAATCCATTTGGTGAATTCTATACAATCCTTTTTTAAAATTATAATATTTTCATATTTCATATAACAACACCAATGTATTCGCGCTACTTCTTCACCTCCCGATCTTTTAAATGACCCGTATCTGGAAAATGCAAAAGGAGATAGATCAAATCGGATAAAAAGTTTGCTGCTATGGAGTTTTTTTTAGATGCTTTAGGTAATATGGGCCGGATCTGGGGAAAGTTCCGGGATCAAATATTCTGAACAAATTTTACGACTAGGTGTAATTACAAATAAAACTGTAGTTTTAATTATTTTTTACTTAAATTTAGATTTGTTAAGTTTAACAAAAATAAGTTAAAATTAACTAATTTTATTTTAAGCTCAAAAACAAGAATAAATTTTGTTAAATTTACAAATGATTCTGTTGAGACAACACATATATTATTTTAAGCGCACGACTTAATAATGGTTTGGGCAGTACTTGCAGGAGTTTATAAATATGTAAGAAATATACATATGTATATGTATTGAAATATAGTTACCACAAATATATTTCAAGCATCTTAAACAGAAAAATAAACTTTCTTTTGGAAATGCTTTAATACGAAGAGCCCATGAACTGAGAATTCAGATTTCTTTTAAGTGATTTTTTTTGCTGTGCCGCCACCGACTTAAAATATTAAAAATATAGGTGAACATAGTATTATGTGGAACCAATAAGAATATGAGAAAAGCCAAAATACGCATACCTTAAATTGAGTGATGTATAAAATACATAAATTTGGTTGGTGCACACATAATCTTTTCCTTCAGAAAAATAGAAACAGGTAACAGTGAAAATGCACTGCAACAGGTGGTACAAGCATCCGAAAAGCACTGGGGAAACAAAACTGCCAAAGTTTGAATAACGCTGGAAAAAATATGATCTAGGAACATTTTTTCTAAAATAGAATTGAAAATATTTCACATATGGTGCTTTTGGTCGTTCCGTGTTTTTTTTTATTTGAAAGAACGTTGTTGGAAATGTTTAGTTCATATCACTATTATATTACACAGTAGAAAAAATTACTTTGTTCTGACAATGGATTCTGGTAGAGGAGGCCAGAAAAAAATACACGTGTGTCGGCGTTTTGAAAGACCATATCTAAATTTTAAATTTCCCCCTTAGCCGATTCGTGTGGCATATCGGTATATGAAACTATGTGTTCTTTACATCTGAGGTGTAGGATATATTCAGCAACTTTGTAGAACATATTAAGGCCTATATTTTTGGGGAAACTATTAACCCTCGAACTCACCCACATAATGGTAATGTTTGGCTCTATTTTAACAAATCTTAAAATCACCTCTAAAAATGGGGTGAGCGGGATGAAATATTATACAAAAATGTTGGCCATAAAATTTTAATGTCAGAAAACTATAAACCCTAAAGTTAAGTTTTGGGTTTTGGTGTGTTCTGACATATGCAGTAAAATTTTATGGCTGAAATTTTTGAAGAACATTTCATCCCCGCACTCCCATTTTTAGGGGTGTTTTTTAAGATTTCTTAGAATAGAGCCAACAAAATCCGTTTTGTGGGCGAGTTAGAGGGTTAATATGTTTCAGAAAATTATTTTACTTAATATTTTCTACAAAGTTTATGAACATATCTAATACCTCAGATGTAAAGAACACATACTTTCATATACCGGTATGCTGCACGAAAAGGCCAAAGGTGGGAAACTTTAACCTCCGCTAAAATAAAATTCCGATGTGATCTTTCAAAACGCCGACATACGAATATATATTTTTTTTGGTCTCCTCTACCAGTATCCATTGTTAGAACCTCGTAATTTTGGAAAAAGTTAGAAATTGTTGTATAGTGTTATTTTACTTCGCTGGGTTAAGGCCTATAGGAACACCTAAGGAGGACGCTGCGATATGTATGAGGGATAGAAAAATCATACATATTATCTTTCCAAATTGATGTTGCTGTCACTGGTGATCGAACTGTATCCTTATCTGTGACAGCCCAGCGCGCTAACAATTACACTACAACGCCCAACCATACTACCAACGATTTGAATCCGGGCCTACTACCCACTAAGATTATGAGACATACTCGTAATAGCTAAAAGTTTAAATGAATGATAAACAGCTGGATAACCGTAGATTGAGCTAATAATGGAAATGAATGTTATCACTTGCTAAAATTTTGAGGCAAAAGAAAAAAAAAGTTTCATCAACGTAAATTTTATTGTATAAAAAATATTTAAAAAGCGATTAAAAAAATTTGAAGTCATGTATGCCGATTATACGATATCATCACTAGCAGATATGGGCCAAAATCATAACCATTATATTTTCATTAACATAACCCAACAAAAAAAAATTGGAAGTAATGCTTTACAAACTACTTCTTTTACTGCTTCACAAGTATCCGTTAGTGTATTTTTACTGCTTTTTTAGAAGTTATTCTGCACAACTTAAAAAAATCACTTCTTTTATTGCTTCCAAAGTATCCGTTAGTATATTTTTACAGCTTTTTTTAGAATTACTTCTTAACGACATCCAAAAAATCACATAAGTATTGATTCTTAAGAGTAATTGCTCTAAAAGTGATCGTAAAAAGTGATTTTGGTATCATTTGGCATTTCCAAACAGAGGGTCCCGGGTTCGATTCCCGGCGGGACCAATATTTTTTATTTTTTAAAATTTTTTTTTTATTCTATTAATTTTTTTTTTAAATTTATAATTAATTTGTTTAAATTCAATATTTTTTTAATTTTTAAAAATATGTATATATAAAAAATGGTGAGAAATTGCTTTTTATGCACCTGTAAAAATAGTACTGAAAACAATATTGAGTTTGAGTGCACCTTTTACACTTGTTAATAAGAACTTTTATTTAATAGAACAAGGAACAATATCTCACAGTAACAAAGTGGTGTTTTTATGCCAGTCAACTTTCATATCAAAGAATAGCTCAGCGGTAGAGCGCTAGCCTAGCAATCGTGAGGTCGAAAGTTCGATACCCGGTAGCGGCAATAAAAAACTTTCAATTATTTGAATTTAATGGAATAAAAAATATTTCATTACAATTAGGTATACATATGTAATGGTAACGAAAATAAGTATTGATCATTAGAAAAAAAAAATTACTACTCGCAAATCTGATCACCAGTCTGGTTGGAAGTCAATTTATATTTTAATCTGAAATGTTAATAGGAGTTTTCATATAATCTCGTATTGTATTCGTAAACGGTGTAAAACTGTATGTATGAGTTTAATGTAAAACTCCGAATTTACGAGTTTATATGAAAACCCCTAATGTGTTAAAATGGGGTTGTGTCAAAATTTGTCTATAAAATGAAAAATGAAAAAGCTAATTTTGCTAATATACGGTATATTTAAGAAAGAATCGGAAACACAGTTTTTATAGGCGCTATGTGGACCGAATGTGTCTTAAATCAATAGGCTTTGTGCTTTAGATCATGAGGCCTTTGTACGAAATTTCATTTAAAATTCTTTGTGACAACCGAATTTTCTGGCAAACGAAACAACACATTATTTTTGGATTTTTTTTAATTTTTTGAGTTTATGTTTGTACTATTTTTATGCAATTAAAAATTTTAAAATCCGGCTGCGTCAAGAACTACCGAATTTATTGGTATATAAAACATTTCTTCCTTTTATATTTTCAGATGATTGCCCATGGCTGCATAATGGCCCCCGATTTTGTTTTATAAATTTTAACGTCATTTACTTATTTGTTTCACATTCAATTTAAGTAGATCATCATCAATTATTAACCCATAAAGAAATAGGATACTGAGGATGGATCTGTATTGGTTCCCGAAAATACTATCCTGTTGGCTTTATCGATTTTTTTAAAAATTTTATTTTCTGTAATTTACTGGTAAAAATTTTTACATCTGTCTTTAATTTGAAAATAATTTAAAAGAAAATTTGCTAATTAATATATGATCTCAAATCGAACCAAAACCATTTATTTATCAATTAAAACATCAACTGTATATTCATACCTTCATTCATCTTAACACACTAAATATAGTGAAAAATAAAATTTAATATGCCTAATTGTTTACTATCAATATGGATTTATGTTGTAGGTTAAAATAGAATATGCATTTAAATTTAAAACTAACTGTTCCTTATCGTTCATAAATCTGTCCTTCATAAGTTCGACGATCAGAGTTGAATAGAACCAGCTGCGATATAAGAACTAAAGTTCAAAGCAAAAACAGTAATAACATAGAATAAATGCAGCATTGATAGAATTTTGGTGGTGTTAGTTTGAGATTCCATATAAATAGATCATCATAAGTTATTAACCCATAAAGGCATAGGATACTGGGGATGGGTCTGTAGCGGGACCCGAAATTACGAATTCTATCCTGATGGCCTTATCGAATTTAAATTTTATTCTCTGTAATTTAATTGTAAAAGTTTTATGATTTTTCTTTCATTTGAAAATAGTTTAAAAGAAAATTTGATAATTAATATATGATATCAAATCCAAAGAAAAATATTTAGATTGTTCACAAGGGGTGTGCTATCTGTTATATCGTTGTATCGCCCTAACAAAAAACTGAGTTGTTAAAATTTTTATTTGACTTTAACGATTTTCTTTTATGTTTTCTATCTGTTAGCACACTGAAACATAGGACACTAAACATACGTAGAAATGTTGTATGTTGCTATTCTCAAATGTTGCATTTTTTCAATTTAAATTCTAACAACTTTGGTTTTTGTTAGCACGATACAACGATACAACAAATAGCACACCCCTTGTGAACAACCTTATTCATTTATCAATTAAAATATCAACTGTTACATACCCTCATTCAAAAAATATATATTCATATGCATAAATATTTTTGTTTATATTGATTTCTAAAGACTAATTAACTAATGGTACTTCTAAAGTAAACAGTAAATATAAAACTACATTTTAACTATTTGTTTTTTTTAACATAGTTAACTAACTTTCAACTCAAAGCCTGTAACTTTAAGTAAATTTATTTTAGACCAAAGAACACACATGAGTAGACAAGGTTTATTTAGAAAATATTTGGGTAGACGATGATACATTCCTTTTATTTTTAGATGGGGAGGAAGATGGTTAAAATACAAAATAAAATTAAGACAAAAAATAAAATAAGTTTTCAAAGTGACAGGATAAAAATCTAAATGCATTGGCATAATACAGTCTACAAGACCTTTAAAACAAGCCATCAATCACAAAATCGGCCAACAAGTTTTTATAATACAGCAACTTAAGTATCTATATTAGAGCACCCATATGTGAAAAGTGTTATTTTTCCAGTTCCCACCTCATTTTCGGATAGGTTGAGAGTAAAAAATAAGATCTGTGCAAAAATTGGGGTTTTGCGATGTAAACCGGCAAGGCCGTTTATATTTATGTTCTTAAAATTACCCTTAAAAAGGTTCATGGATTTACCCATCTATAACTTTTAAACTACAAGCTTCTGGTGATTGTTTACACAATGAAAAGGCAAACATTTTCTTTATACAAACTTTTAACCCTCTCATGACCGTTAGTGCTGTTTTAAGCAGTAAACTTCAAAATTTGTGTCAAAATTAAATTTTGGATGTCTCTCATTTAATTTTGGAAATTTGTAAATACGTATACTCTTCATCATATACTAATAAATTTAGCATAGATTAGAAGTGAAATAAGAGTTTTTAAATATTTCGGCCATTTCGTGAAAGAAAGCCCAAAAATTGATTCAGAGTTACAGATTTATTACATATGTGCACTAGGAAACCATGTGAATCTTCCATTTTGGGCACAGGATGTGTTCTGCAAAATTATGTAAAATACTACGAGGTACAGTTTTGTTGAACTATTTAACCCTCTAACTCTTCAACTAAAGGGGTTCTTTTGGCCCGGTTTTAAAAAGGGACAAAAAGGCCCGTAAGTTGAAGAGTTAGAGGGTTAAAATGTTCCACAGAAATGTTTCCCATAGTATTTTACATGAAATGGAAGACTTACATGGTTTCCTCCTAAAATCAAGGTTTGTGGAACATTTGAGCGCCAATTCTGACTAAGTACGAAATTAGCCCTTAAATTAAGATGACCATTTTTTTCTGACTTCAAATCAGTACAAATTTTAAAAAAATACTATCATAAAAAAATTATTATGTATCCAAGCGAATTTGTAGTCAACCGAATTTTCGGTTAACCATCATACCATCCTAAAAAACCTTACACATTTCTCCCTATACAGACCCCAAGACAAAAATTTTTTTCGCATAAAAAATCCAGTTTTTTAAGAACAGGAAACGGACCCATTATTTAGAAATTTCAATGATCTGTTACCAATTCTTTTCTAATTTTTTTTGTAACAGATTGATGAAATATAGCCATGCTACGAATTTAGTCAAATATGACCCGAGGATAGAATGAACGTTAATTCTTCCGAATTTTTATTCAGGCCAACGAAATGAAAATCTTAAGGTTTTGTGTACTTTTTCCTATTGAAAATCCTATTTCTTTTCTATTTCTATTTCTTTTCTATTATCGTAATAGAACCATTTTATAAATTCGGTTGTCACCACGAATCTTCTCTGTGTATGAAACTACATATTAGATTTAGAAATTTACATGTGGAAAAATCATGTTGAATGCTTTCTGGTAGAAAAAACCTCTCACATTCACAAAAATTTATCCTATAAAAAAAACCTACATTGTACTTGCATCTTGGCTTTTTTTACTAAAAAATGTAATATTATTTTAAATGCTAAAAATCAGTACAATCAGTACAAATTTTAAAAAATCAGTACAAATCAGTACACTACCTTTTCATCAGTACACGTGACCAAAAATCAGTACATGTACTGATCAAATCAGTACGAATGGTCACCCTACCTTAAATACATTTTAAGTTTTGACTTATTTCTGGCATTGAACTTAAATTTTCAACTTTAATGTCTTCAGAGACTTATAGTAGAATTTCATAATAAATATTTTTGTGGAAGATTTTTTCACCTCCCCGCGAAAATTGATTCTCTCGGATTAAAACAGGCCAGTCACAAGCGGCTTTTAGCGCTAAAAATGAGCTAAAATTAGTTAAAGTTTATTTGTGCTATAGCTCTTATGATTTATTCGGTTAAACACAAATATTAATTTTAACCACTTAAATCACCATGACGCGTCATTGATACATCAAAAGTGTGTACGAAAAAAATGCTAGGCACTTCATTGTCTGTAGTTGTGCTAATGTAGTAAAATATTTACTTTAAGAGTTATAGCGCAAAAAAGCTTTCAATTAACTTTAGACTGTTATTAGGCCTAAAAGCCGCGGGTGACTGGCCTGTTTTAATCCGAGAGAACCATTTTTTGCGGGGATATTATTTTGTACACCCAATCTACTGAAAAATGCGTGGGGAGGTGAAAAAAATAACACTTTTACAAATTCCATACATTTCATGGGTGCTCTAATCTACATGTTGGGAAATGTTTTACGTTTTTTTACTTTTTTAAACACAAATATCTATTTCCGAATTTTTATTTTATGCCAAATTTCGAAGAAAACAGTTCAGGTTCCGTAGGACAAATTTTTGGTGAAATTTCAATGAAGGTGATAATCGTGGTCTGCCTAATTAAGACAAACAAAATTTTAACGAGATCCTAAGCAATATTTGTTAAATTTAATGAGAATTTTAGCTAACTTCAATAGAAATTTTACACAATTTAACTAGAAATTTCTGTTAAATTTAACCTGAAATTGAGATTTTTAAACACTCGTAATCTTACCCGAGATAGGTTCATCATTATTATTGTGTTGTACAGATAGTTTATAAGGACTTATTTGTAGGTACGAATTAACAAACGGTTGCTAATGTTTGCCTGTCTCGCTTACTTTCCAGGATATGAAGTATTTAATGATTATACACACAGAAAAAAATAATTGCCAACCGAATTGCTAAGCATATTTTGGTTGCTACAACCAACAAATTCGGTTGGTGAAATCATATTGGAATGTGATTCCTAAATGTTTTGGGTGTTGCAACTAAAATTTAGTTGTATAAACCGACTTTTGTTGTGATAACCAATATTCAGTTGTACCAACCTATTTTAGTAGATGGGATCGAATTTCAGTTGGAAAATGGCATATTTTTTGTCTGTGTGTACAATAAAAAAAAGAGACCGGAAAGTAACAACTTACGTCTTCATTACGAAAGCTTTATTTGTAAAACCAAAACTTTCAAAACTTTGGTTTTACAATTTGTTGTTAAAAATATATGAATTTTAAAGTTTCGATGAGTGGTATGAAGGAAATGTTCCAAATTTGCAGAGTAGTTACTTTTCCTTTAAAACTCTTCTACCGTCAATTCTAACACCGATGATTTTTGTTTGAAATTGTTCTAAAACCAACCACTTCTATAGCTCCAAAGTGGAACTGGTTGCTCTAGAATCAGTTGTGAATTTAGTTTTAGAAAAATAGCTTAGTGGTTAAAGGATATACTAGCACTCTTAAGGTCTTAAGTTTGATACTCGGTGGCGACATTACCATGCATGTTATCTGTAATACATCAATCCTCTTTGCCCTCGTATTATATCGAAAACTTACCCTTCGAATACTTCCGATACCCAATTCGGATATTTGGATGTTTTATTGGTATAAACAATTCGTATTTTATAAAATTTATACATTTAATTTTACTTACAAATTTGTGAATTTCAAATCAATATTGGTGTTAAAATTTAAAAATAAATTCTTTTTGAATATTCCTTACTTAAATTTACCATTTCATATCTACTACACTGATTGTATGAAATTTGGATTAGTTGTAGTTGAGGTATATTTAGCGTTTATGTGGAATTCCCTGGATGTTTTAGCTGGTATATTACAATTTTGGAAGTTTTATTTAAATTTAAAGCATTGATTTTTTTTAAATTAATTTGAATAAAAAACATTTAAAATTAAAAAATGTGATTTTAAATTTATTGTAATGAACTGAATCAGTAAAAACAAATATTATTTAGGCCGATTTTGTGTCAGTTCTTAACCTCAAACCTACTTAATTAAAATTAATAAAAATGCATATTAATTACATCCCAGTGTAGAAACGGTAATGACATATCATTATTTTTTGGACTACCAGTAATGACACCCACTTACCTTCTGTATTATTTTAAAACATATAATAATGAGTTACTGATAATGACTTATTTTTATCATTATTTCAAATAGAAAATAATTTTTGAATTTTTTTTTAAATTTTTTTAAATCTATTTTTAGACTCAATATTTTTTAAACACTGGTAAGGATATATATAACCACATATTTTTTGATTTTTTGTATGTTGGCGAGTAAGCTTACTTGTGTGCAACAGGTCAATTGTGTTTTTATCTATTAAATATTACATATCGATATAGCTCAGATGGTAGAGCTGTTGACTGGCAATCTGTAGACCCAGGTTCGATTCCCGCACCAGCAAATTTTATTTAAAAAAAAAATACAATAAAAAATATTTTTTTTATATAATTTATTTTTTAGAAAATCTATTTTTAGACTCATTATTTTTGTCCGTACTGGTAAGCACATAGGTAACGATATATTTTTTGATTTTTCGTATGCTGGTGTGTAACGACAACTCATTATTTTTCGCGACATCGCCATATAAAGGTAATAAGAAATGTAATAACAAAAGTAACTAGTTACCATTACCAAGTATGTAGTTACATAACCACATATCTGGTAATGATTTTCTACACTGGGATACTAATTGCATTTAGTCTATACGACGCGTTTGAAAAAACAACACTATACTAGGAAAATAAAAATGCCCTGCTGGCAGTCCGTCTCCAATATATACAAATTGCCTGCACTTGTACGTAAAAACCATACGTCAGTGTGGCAACATTTGTAAAAAGGTGACAAAAAGGAGATAAGAAGATGAACAAAAAATCTAAAGTAGAATGTTTGTATGTATGTCTGTTTGATCACTTCTGAGAGTAAATTATCATATAGACACTATCTGACAATAAAATATAAACAATAATACAATTTAATGGAAAAATCACTGACGAAGCCTGTCCATAAAAATAGGCAGAAACTAGATCTAGTCTGATTTGCAAATTAATAATGTGTCTGTAACTTTGAAAAAATTTTTATCTTCTTCTTAATCTCAAACCTACTTAGTTGAATTTGGTTTAGTTAAACCCAAACAACTTTTATCATTATCAAGTTTTCCAATAAAAATAATTGTACATCGGAAAAAATTATGTTCTTTTAAATGATGATCTTTGTTCACATGAGGTAATATATAAATAGCTGAGATGCAAAACCCGTTCGTCACACATTAACTTAATTTTGGGAAGTAGCAAAAAACTTGTTGCATCTAATTAAATTAACAAAATTAGTTAAATGCTTTTAATTCTTAAATATTATGCCATTCTTGATTAAAAACGCAACAGTTGAAAAACCGAAAATAATCTCAAAAATCGCCTAAGAATTCTCAGAAACAATTGTCATCTCATTTTTTTCATTTTTGTAACGAACGAATTTTGCATCTCAGCTACTCATATACAACATTTCAACATCAGTATTTACGTTCCAAATGCCTCCAAAAACTCGAAATTAAAATTAAAAAATTAGTAGTATTTTCCTATTTTCAATTGATATAAGTATTTTGCGATTGTATATTTCAAACAATTTCATTGCATTTTTGAAATTATAATTATTTTTAAAATAATGCATCAGATGTTTTTAAAAATTATTTTCGATTTTTGATATGTTATTTTAAAATGCAACTAGGAAAATTAAATAATTTCTTTTTAAGCAGTTGTGGCATAAAAAAAACTTAAAAAAATACCAATTCAAGTTAAAAAACTACTTAATATTTAATCTTTTTTATAAAAATAATTTTAGACGAATACTTCTGAAAATCTGTATAGAAACAAAATATTTAGAAATAGGAATTTTTGGATTCCATATTTATGAAATATTTAAGCAAAAACTCGATGTTAGTTCTGACTATAAAACTGTTTCTACGTTTCGTTCTATTGTATATCGCAATACCTAAACCATGGTTCAAATTTAAAATTTATACAAGACTCAAAACGAATATATAAAGAACATGGTCCGGAATTTCATATGAGAAACTTCTAAAAATATTTTTTATGTCTCTCTAAAACTTCGTTTTAATAAATTTATTATTTAACCGTCCGACAAAACTTTGCACCAATTAACAATTCCAATACATCCTGAAAGAAGGGATGAAAATAAAATACCAGTATCTTTCACTTTTTCTATATCAGTTCGTTTACATGTAACTATTTAAACTGTGAATTAATATTTAGTTAATATATTTCTAAGGGGTTTTTTTTCAAAATAACCTTGATTTTAAAACTATTAATAATAATATAATGCAATCAAAAGAATTGTGCAAAAACCAAAATAATTCCTACTATGTGTGGAATTTTTTGGCGTCTAAACTCATTATTTTTGTTTGGCGTGGTCGTTTTTATAAGTAGTCACGCTTACCCGCTCGCTTACGAAAAAATGAGAAGTAAGTAGTTATGAGATTAAGTGGTTACAAACATGCTTACAAAAAGTTGAATTATAAGTGGTTATCCGACTGCTTACTTGATTCTTAAAAATAAGGAGTTACAGAAATAATATAAGCTTCAGGAAATACATTCAGAGAAATTAAAGTTTTTGCTAGTGTGTAATTTTAGAACTCGTCATAAAAATTTTAACACAAAACATATTTACAACCCAGTGTAGAAACGGTAATGACATATCATTATTTTTTGGAGTACCAGTAATGACACCCACTTACCTTCTGCATTATTTTAAAACATATAATAATGAGTTACGGATAATGACTTATTTTATCATTATTTCAAATACAAAATAATTTTTTAAATTTTTTTGAAAATTTTTTGAAATCTATTTTTAGACTCAATATTTTTTAAACACTGGTAAGGATATATGTAACCACATATTTTTTGATTTTTTGTATGTTGGCGAGTAAGCTTACTTGTGTGCAGCAGGTCAATTATATTTTTATCTATTAAATATTACATGTCGATATAGCTCAGATGGTAGAGCTGTTGACTGGCAATCTGTAGACCCAGGTTCGATTCCCGCACCAGCAAATTTTATTAAAAAAAAAAAAAAAATACAATAAAAAATATTTTTTTTTATATAATTTATTTTTTTGAAAATCTATTTTTAGACTCATTATTTTTGTCAGTACTGGTAAGCACATAGGTAACGATATATTTTTGATTTTTCGTATGCTGGTGTGTAACGACAACTCATAAATTTTCGCGATATCCCCATATAAAGGTAATAAGAAATGTAATAACAAAAGTAAGTAGTTACCATTACCAAGTATGTAGTTACATAACCACATATCTGGTAATGATTTTCTACACTGGGAGGTAATAAATATAAACGTATAAAATTTAACTTTGTAAAAAGTACTTATTTAAACTATTGTGCGTAAGTCATTATTTTATATTTAAAAGCAATGACTTTAATAGGCCGTTATTAGGAAATCATTATTTCATATTACAAAATAATGCAAAAGGTAATGATATATCATTATTGGTAATGCAGACAGCAATAAGGTGTCATTACCAATATTTTGCTGGGCAGTGATGAATTTTACCTGAAACTAATTTGTTGATCTCTATTTGGAATGAAATTAAATTCAAGTTTTTTAGTTATTAACGGTGGGTCTCATACTGAAGGATTTTTTTTTTTTTTAGTATTTATTTATTTAGTGCAAATAAGACTTAAAGTCTCTTAAAACACATCAACAATAGTACATTAACATAATTAAATAGAATTAAATTAATAATTTAACACAATTGCAATTGTTATAATAACTTAAATCGGCTTAAAATAACATGGTCAACGAACTAAAATTCGAATAGAGGTAGCTAATAGTTAATCAAAAAATTGTTTTGTATACAATTTTCTTTTATTTAATATTTAAGATAAACCTACAGGTGGGTCCCACCGTAGTAAGCATTTAATATGTTAAAGAATTTTATTTTCGTTTTGTTTTTTGTTAATAACACAGTACAACACTAAAAATGCATCGGGCATGCGATATATCAATTCTGATAGATTTTAAGATAAATATCACGAATGTGAACACCAATTTTCAAAATTAGCTCCAGTTTTTGAAATATTTGCATTTAACTTTTAGCAAAAAGACAATTTTTTTGTTCAAATTTCTTATTTATTCATATACCTGACTAAACCACGCATAATTTTTAATATGGCTTAAAAATATAGACTTTGGGATTTTAGAAACATATCAACTTATTTTGATTAGGTAAAGGATCTAGGATATAATTACAATTAAAGTGAAAACTTTACTTATTTTCGTATTTTGCAAATCTAGTAAAATCCCTTAATCGGATTTGCAAAATCTTTACATATGATATAAATTCATATTCCACTAAATTCTTTTTATCAAAAGAATCGCAACTCCTGCATCAACATTTGCAGAAAATTCAATCTGAAATACATATTTTACATCTTTTTAATTTCAAATAAATTTTATATGAATTTACTATGGCAAAAGGAAATGAAGTTCATTTTTGAGCATGCATATTTTAAAATCGTTATTTTTTCGAAACTTGCACTTCAATTATCTAAGACTTTGTTGAAATTGATTAGAAAATATATGTTTTATATTCTCAATGGTTTTATCTGGGTTTTATATTTTAAGACTGGTCAAAGACTCCTTAATTTTTAGGTATTAAAAAAGTCAGTATTTTTCAGGTTTAGTCAATATTAACTTAAAATTAAAACAGAAAATGCGAAATTTTTTTCGATACATTAAGTAAGATGAGATGTTTGCTAAAGGTGCAAATTAAAATATTAGATATTCCTTTCATCGGAGATTATTTATTAACGAAATAGTGAAAAAAGAGAAATTTCAATTTTAAATGCATATATGTGACGCGCAAAAAAGGGAGCTGGGTAAAAAGCGGTTTTGTTCAGGAGAGCCATTTTAAAGATTTAAATACGTGTATCTTTGGTGTACCATCACTGAGCGTGTTGGTATTGGTCTCATTTGAAAGCGACACATCTCATGACGTCAGGAACGTGTTGGTCAACCTTGAAAACGCGCGTAGGTCGTCCCTACCTCTTGTTTTGTGTAGTTGGTTTTTACTGTTTTCTACCTAGCGCGCTGTTTCCATGAGTTTGATATCAATTTTGCTCGCGGTTTTTCGAATCCAGCTTTATTTTCTGAAATTATTAATTGTGAATTATAATAAATACTCATTTATAATTCTTTTAAATCGTGAATATCACTCTGTTAGTACAAACATTTTTTCACATAACCTTATTATGTTATTCGCGAAAATAATTTAAAACTGATAACATTCTTACTGTTTGTTTTAGGATGAAATGGTGGACGAATACCTTTCTATTTGCGCTTAGAATCGTCGACTTCACTTTCATAAAACGCGCATATCTCTGGGAGGGAACACTTTTGGGGCATGGGATCGGTCTCATTCGATGCTCAGATGTTGTCCACATCAAAAAAAAAATTGATTTTTTTACCCTTAGGTCCCTTTCTCTATGCACTGTCACATATAGGGAATATTATCGCAGCTATCAAAACGCGCAATATATCAAATTAAAGGGCATATTTCATAATTTTAAAACGTTGCAAAAAATAGCTTTATTACTTTCAATTTTATATTTTTTTGCAAAAAGTTTATTAAAAAATTTAATTTTCTTACAAAAACGTTTTTAAAAATATTTCTTAGACTATAGCCAACTTTAAAATTCTAGGGCCATATTCGTGATCTGCGTCCCAAAATCTATTAGAAATGATGTGTCGCAATCCCTATGCATCAAATATTTCTTATTTTGTTGTACTGCGTAATTAAATTTAATTAATAAAGTGCTTATGCATAATAATTTGAAAACCTTATAACACGTTCAGAAAATAAATTTTGTATGAAAAATTTGTTTTATATGTCACTAATAAATTTTAAAAGTGATTATGCGTATGACCTTAAATATTTTAATATATTTAAATTAAAACTAAAAACTTTAATTTTGGTTATTTTGTTCTAATCTGGTAACTTATTTTTAAATATTTTGGTTACAAAAAATTTTTGTTCGTGGCAACACTGTTTCTGATTATACCAAACACTTATATATATTGTACGTAACTAAATAACAGGTAATATCAACGAGGGCAAAGGCTAAAGATTTGCCAAATTAAAAAAGCGCATTCTCTGGTTCCCTTAAAGTTTATATGGATAGTCGGTTCTGTTAATAAGAAAACCAAAAGGAAAACAAACAAAAATTAACAGTGCACTTTTTTTATTGTTTGCTATGATTATTAATTAAAGCGGTAACAAAACGAAGTTTAAGAATGAAATTAATAATAAATAATAAATTTTATTAAATGAATGTTTTTTAGTTTGACTATAGACCAAAAATTAATGTCACTTTCTGTTTAAATTATTTTCAAATTAAAGAAAGATTATACAATTTTCACAAGTAAAGTACAAAGAATAAAAATTTTTTAAATTTTATTTTTTTTCACTTTTATTTTTTGCTTGTTAAACCGTTTTGATTAAATTTCTTATTTCCCCGACTTCCTTCAATTTATCTCGTTCGCTGTTAAATTTCTACAAATTCCTTGTGTTTTTCTTCTCATTGGTATGTGAAATTATTAGAAAACTACGCGCTCCTAAAACACCCATTCCTTTAATTTAATAATCAACATAAAAAAACCGAAATTACAGAAAATACTCATGAATTTAAGCATGCGCGACTCGAGCAATAATTATAAGGGGAAAATCATACGCCAAAGTACACATCTCAATTTGTTTGTCTACGGCGGCGTCTGATTTTCCCCATTTTAATAATTGCTGGAGCCGCGCATGAATTTAAGGTTACTTTAAGCTAGAGAGTTAAAAATAAAAATAATCATCCTTACTATCTAAATTTGTCAAATGTATATTTTAGTTAAAGTCAACTTTAGTTAAAATATTGGGTGGCATTATGCCTTGACTTGGTTTATTTTTAGATCATTCTGATTGGTTAATTTATTTTCAACCAATCAAAATGTTTGAATACAAATATTTTTTTTGGGTTTTCATACACAAAATGAACAAAACCGTATGATTAAAAATAAAGTCGACTTTAAATTTAAAATACTCTTTTATAGTAAGGGCCAATGTGTTAAGAATCACATGTTACTAGGTAAGGAGTTATCTTTATGGATATGTTCTTTTTAAAATAACACAATCCGTTTTGTAATTGAAAAATGTTACCTACCTTTATTTCTGCTTACGAACCTCACAAATGTATGTTAGAAGTTTATGCTGGGATTTGAGACAATTCTTTCTAAAATTGGAACTAGCCCCTTTTCCCACTAAGCTGACGATAAGAATTTGTATGAATTTATATTTTTTATGAATTTTTCTTGTGTAAATACCCTGTTAAAAATCGACATATATGTATCCATTCATGGACATGTGTGAACCCACAGATGCTGGTATATGAAGTCATACAAATTCATACATGTCCATATACTTCCATATAGGATTCATATGTGTTCATATGTATTCATATGTGATCATACGTGAACATATTAATTTAATTTAATTTAATTTTTTTTTAATTTTTATTGGTTTCCAAAACAACAAGATTTACAATCTTATGATTATAGTAATGGATTTTTACAACGTTTAGTTAAAAAAATGTATGAAGGGATATGTTTAGATAAAAATATTTAATAAAATAATAATAATAATAATAAAACATTAAAAACAATAATAATAAGAATAAAAACAAAATTTTCATTTGACCAAGCAAGAAATAAATAAATAAATCAATATTTCAGACACCAGGGCAAATAAATTTATTAAACTATCATTTAACTATAAAATTCAAAAGTTTTTTCTTAAAATGCAATGCGTTGCTTATAAACTGAATGGATGATGGTAATAAGTTCCAAAGACGTATTGAATTAACATAAAATAAAATACATATTACCTCAATTTTCGTTAATGTACACACATGATCATGTATGGAAACATATGAAAATGTATGATCATGTATGTAAATATTACCTCAAATTTCGTTAATGCACACATATGAACATATACGGAATTTCATACGAGCATATATGAATCATTCATGCACACGTATGGATCATATATTGATGCATATGGGCATGCATGAATCATATCTGCTCATGTATAATCGATTTTTAACGGGGCATGCATATTTTTATTTAATAATTTAAGACGGATGTAGGTGTAGCTTTCAAAAAACACCGTTTTGTTTTTTCTGTTTTATAAATTCTGTTTGAGTTTTAAAATATAAAGGTAATACATACCCAGCAAAATCTGCTATTACCAGGTAAAGGGAAATGTAATAAGAAATAAAAATTGTAACTCCTAACACTTTTGTTTATTTTAACATGGGGGTGTCCTTGCGGGTAAATGGTTGCCTAAATCGTACCAGTATAGGCTAAAATAAGTGATTACGAAGGAAGTACTGAAATAACTTGTTACTTGTAATATTAAATTCACTAGCTAGCTAAAATAAGTACATACTTGTATGGAGTGAAATAATTCGTTACACATTGGTATTTATAAATTTCATTGGTTACAAATAGGGAATAAAATAAGACGTTACCAGTAATGACTTTCTTTAAAAGTACACCGATCCGAGCAATGTAATTAGATTCTAAATTTTTATTAAATCGTACTTTCGCATAATAAGTAGTTATAATATCCCAGTGTAGAAACGGTAATGACATATCATTATTTTTTGGAGTACCAGTAATGACACCCACTTACTTTCTGCATTATTTTAAAACATATAATAATGAGTTACTGGTAATGACTTATTTTTCTCATTATTTCAAATAGAAAATAATTTTTTAGATTTTTTTGAAAATTTTTTGAAATCTATTTTTAGACTCAATATTTTTTAATCACTGGTAAGGATATATGTAACCATATATTTTTTGATTTTTTGTATGTTGGCGAGTAAGCTTGCTTGTGTGCAGCAGGTCAATTATGTTTTTATCTATTAAATATTACATGTCGATATAGCTCAGATGGTAGAGCTGTTGACTGGCAATCTGTAGACCCAGGTTCGATTCCCGCACTAGCAAATTTTATTTAAAAAAAAAATACAATAAAAAATATTTTTTTTTATATAATTAATTTTTTTTGAAAATCTCAGTTTAGACTCATTATTTTTGTCAGTACTGGTAAGCACATAGGTAACTATATATTTTTTGATTTTTCGTATGCTGGTGTGTAACGACAACTCATTATTTTTCGCGACATCGCCATATAAAGGTAATAAGAAATGTAGGTAATAACAAAAGTAAGTAGTTACCATTACCAAGTATGTAGTTACATAACCACATATCTGGTAATGATTTTCT
Source organism: Leucophora obtusa (assembly GCA_949987735.1). Classification (NCBI taxonomy): domain Eukaryota; kingdom Metazoa; phylum Arthropoda; class Insecta; order Diptera; family Anthomyiidae; genus Leucophora; species Leucophora obtusa. The sequence continues at coordinate 132,478,756 of OX465296.1, read as the reverse complement.
ACACGGGGATAATACGAATAACTTATCATTTTTGCCCTTATTAATAAGTTATTATTAAACACAATATCGGAAATATATTATTTTAATGGCTCCAAATAAGTAGTCATATATCTCCATATCGGTAACTCATTATTTCATACCTCCCACATAAGTGTTGATGTATCACAATATTAGTAACGTATTACTTTAATTTTTAAGTAAAACTAAGGGTAAAGGGGCATTGCGTGAAAAATGTCAAACCCATTACCAAGGTTTTGTTGGGTATTAAGTAAATACCAGTGATTTATATGCCTTGCACATACATATATTTCAATTCCAAGTACATTTAATAAATGTTTATCTTGAAATATTTGTGTAAATTATTTAATATTCATATTTGCGTGTATTTACAGAGGTGGAAGAAATTGAAAATTTCTATTAAGTAGACATTTAAACGAGTCACACGCTATTTGTTAGTTCAAGATCAATTAAATGCATATGCAGAAGGTACACATAAAATATTTAAAAACAGGACATTTAATTAAATTATAATTACATTTTCTTTTATATTTGACTGTTAGTAAAAGCAACTGACAAGGGCACAAAAACTAATTTTTTCTAGTAGGGGAAAGTCGTGTACCCTGGATCGCGTGTACCTTGGAACTTTGCATTTTTCTCCTATTTGTTAATGTTTTACTGTAAAGTCTCCTTCTGTAAAGTTTTTTATTTTGCATAATGATCATTTTAAACTACTCAAAGTTTTAGATAAGTCTATAGGACTTGGATCGACAAAAGTAAAATTTTGAAAAAAATATAAACTAATTTTTTAAAAATAATCAAGATATTTCAAGTTACGGGCTTAAATCAATATAAAGTTTGTCGTTTTCTAAATGCAGTAACCAGTAAATTTCTTAATTATATTGTACAAATAAGAAAAAAATTATATTTTTTGCAAAAATTAAAATGCGTGTACCTTGTAACTTTTTGAATATTTCCTCTTCTGTGTATCCCATAAATTTCAATACATGATTAATTGAAGCTCCACAGGCTAACTGTACTTTTTAAATTTAATTCGCTTCAAAATAACCTTTGATTTAAGATTTTCGCCATTTTTTAAAAATGATGTTTTTAGGCAAATATTAAATTGCATTTTCTCATTTCAAGTAGATATCAACTCTACTGCAAATAATGCAATAAATTTCATTATGGGGCAGCATTTTTTTTAAGAAATTTCCTTCAGTTTTTGCGAGTTCCAAGGTACACGCCAATTTTTAATTTGGAATACTTTCTCGCTTTTCTAAAAAAATTGAAATTTCATAAAATTCATAAGAGTTATTAAAGTTTTTATTATATGCAATCTATAAAAACACCAACACTAATATTTCTGCATTAAAAGATTTTTCGCATCTATCTTAATCTTAGATATATTTATACAGGATTTTCAAAAGTACCAAGGTACACGACTCTCCCCTACATTAAAAAAAAAATGGCTTAATAAAATGAATATATTTCCTGTTGCTGGTTTTTTATTAATGACTTACGAGTGTGGTTAAAATTTATATTTCTTCTACAAATGATGCTATTTTCAATTTAAACTTGAAAAACTCTCAAATTCTTGCAGAGTAAATATAATAAAAAAAAATTTTTTAACCCTTTGCCGACCAAGGCAAATATGCTTGCCCAAGGGTTTTTCGCACTTATAATTGCCCAGACAAAAGATAGAGTAAATATGTCAAAAGGTGATTTATAGAGGAGGGTTGGGGGAACAAAAATGTAGAAGGAGGTAGATCCCTACCTGGTCCCGCTTTCCCCTTGCGAGCCCTGGAATTTGGGTAACTAGAATTCTTCATTTAAAGGGTAAAAAGAACAAATTTTTACAAGCGAACTGAAGGGCAAGCAAGGGGTCTATGATGACAATTTTTTGTAAAATATCTATAATTTAGTTGCAGATCACGAAAATAAAATAATAATAAAAAAATCGCTTCGTCCGGAACGGCAGGGTCATCAAATGGGAAATATTTTTGGCAAGCGAAACGAGGGGTCCTACACAGCCAATTTTTCTTGGCACAACTATTATTAGGTCAGATATCATGAAAACACCAAAAATTTTAAAATCGCTTCGGCAGAAAATGTATGGTCCTCAAAGGGTTAAACAGTTGGTACACTTTTTTCATAAAATTAAAGGATTTATTTACTGATACTCTATGGGACAGGAACCGGTCCTTGAATCGGTTCCCTTATATGAAAAGAACCGATAACTTTTACATGGGGTTGTCCTAGGAGGGGGTAAATTGCTCCTTGTGACATGTCACAGGATCGAGACAAAAGAACCAATTGCACGAATGAAGCAAAAGAACCTGTCACAGGACAAAACCTAAACACCCTCTCATAGAACTGACTCAAGAGAACCTGTCATCTGTAAAAAAAAAAACGAAAATGACGATCAACAAAGAAATGAATCATGGTACACAACAACTCAACTGTTTTTGAGCAAGTGTTTCTGTCAAACACTACCACTGATAACAAAATTGACTTAAATAGTGTTACCCTTACCGATAACCGCATCGTTTCTGTTACCAACCATGGTAACAGCACCGTGAAAAATGTATTAAATTTGCAAAATTCTAAACTATATCCACTCAGCGATGATTTACTTCTCAAAAGAAAAGTTTTGGTATCCATATTACAATATTTAGAACATATTATTTCTATCACAATGAATTTTTGATCAAACCCGAACAATCGCTAATTTTAAAAAAATCTGAAATACATGTTCACTTAAATCGACTATAGATTATGATATGTAAGTTTGGCGTTTTAGTCACAAACATCTCCGTACAAAAGAGTCAAAAATTTGTTTTTTTATACAATATCCTTTCAAATAGGACATGTCTGGATATGCTTGAACATGTTATATATGTATACCAATGGACGCGCCTCTAAAAAACCTTTCATATGATACCCACATTGAGTATGTTGTCTTCAGCTAAAATGCAAAATTGTTACAAAAACTAAAAAAAAATACATTTTTTAAAAATGGTGCTGCTCGAGAGATCCCATTGCTAGATGTACTTTATATTTGTTTTGAGAGTGACATTTTTTAGAGTTTACCAAAATTCCTAATTTGCATCCCTGATAATTGTAATGACATGTCAACTGAAATTAGAATAGCGAATGCAGTTCAAAATATAGCGCAAGTTAGGAGAACCCAACTATGAAATATGATATCTTAAAGTCATATAGTAAATCCATTTTGATTAGGCATTACAATTTTAGTATAGTTTTCCAATTTTGTGTACGACATTAGGTATGAAATTGTATTTTTAAGGGTTATTTTGTTATTGTTGTTCTATATATTACTTCCGTCCTTTCCACTTTTCTTGGATAATATTTTTTCCAATAAAACCTGAAGAAAAAAAATCTTAAAAGGACACAAAATCACAAACTTGTTTATATTTTATTAGAGATTTTCTATTTTTTTCCACAATTTTATATACTGTATAGCAAACCTCTTTTCCTCATTTTAAATGTTATTATTTATTTATATTATATTATATTATATTATTTATTATTTTGTTTTTGCGATTTGCTATGCTGTAAATAATAAAGTCTGGTTCTGGTCTTAAACGGTGTAATTTTTTTTTACAAAACGCTGTAATTTTTTTCTACAATAACTTTCAATATTTCTCCCCCCTTTAATATGACTATATTCCAAAATATGATATACTCCAAAAAACTGACCACTCATAAACAAATGTTCATTCGCCTGACCAAAGGCGAGAATCAACATCCTCCTGAGAAAGTTCGATGTTGATCGGTTATGAATATCGAATGAAAAATTTAAAACTGTGTTTTTTTATATAAATAATTTGATAAAAATAATAAATATATTCTTTTAATCATTAGCGCCAATAATAAAGAAATATATATGCTTCTAAATAAAATACTAAATAGCAGTATTTCATTAGCTGAAATGCAAAACCGTGAAACTAACAAAACAAATTATATATAGATTTTTTATTGGTTATGACTAGCTTTGATGAAAGTAATCGTAATCAATGCAATTTCAACTAAACATATACGGTTCTACTTCGAGATATATTACGCATAAAAATAATCATATTTTAAGCCGTTAGAAATAATTTTGAGTACAACTTTATACCATTAGTAGTATTTTTCTTTGAAGAATGTGCATTTATCTGAAAAGTGGCGTTTAATCTTTATTAATATCTTAAGCACCGTAAGTTGTTTCGATTTCACGTGAAAAAACTGTTATATATATATTTAATCCTTTAATTCCCAGTGGAACATAGGGCCGAAAAAACTGTTATACTCCATATAAAAAAAATTGATTTTCACGATAATGAGTTTGACATGAAAATTGTGTAGAGTTTGTTTTTTTACTCAAATTTATTACCAAGACTATTATTTGTCTTGGGAAAAAGTGATATTTTGTGTTTATTGTGATTGTGTCTTTGTTATAAAATTAAGAAATTTTTTGAAAAACTACTTACGGTGCTTTATGTAGAAAAATATATATGTATGCAAAATTTTTTTTTTCTAAACACGTATTTGAAAAAAAAAGGAATTTTTCTCCTCCAAAATCTTAAATTCTATTCCAGAATACTTATGCCGTGGCCATTATTTTATTTTTCATATCCTAAGATGAAAACAAAAAATCCCAAATCGTACTGTTTACTAACATACCGGCTGGGGGTTAAATAATGTTAAACACTTCATCGCACCTTATATATGCTAACCACACACACTTAGTTTCATCATTTACGACTATAGTTAACATTTTGCTTAAAGAAAGCCATTTAAAAGTCAAAAATACAAGTAAGCGAGATTTAATTAAGACGAAAACACCATTAGATGACAAATTGCTATTTTGAGTTGATCAGCATAAGTTACTATGAATAACACAAATTATTTGATATGGAAAGGAAAAAATATATTATTATTTGCTACTGAAATTCACTAAATTTCATTTGGTACTGAATTTGATTAAGTCGTGGTTTTGTTAAAGCTATATATTTATTCTACTATTTTGTGATTTCATCAATTGGAATTAGAGTTATAGTTTTTCGTATAACAATTAATATATTTAAATTGGTTAAAAATTACGAAACTTAAGTAGTCAAATGTTTTAATTGGGCGTTGTGATGTAATGGTTATTGCGTTTGACTGTTGCACATAAGTTTGCAGGTTCGATCTCTAGCGACGGAAACATCAAGAAAAATAATATATATGAATTTTCTATCCCTCACACATATAGCGGAATCCTTATGCGGTAACAGTGTTACCATATTTGAAGTCCTTGATCTTTTAATACATTTCCTCTCTTCTCTACACTCACAATATTTTATCGTTAAAAACAACCTAAAATACATATCAAAGTAATTGAAAACACAATTAAAAAAAGGACTACTGATTTTTCATTATATTCAAACCATTTTGCTATTTATTTTCGAACATTGTTTAAACAATCCATAAAAGAAATAAAAATAATTGAAAAGTCTGTTAAAACAATCATCAATTTTTAACTGACAGAACGTAAAAAAAAAAACGATTTTTTGGTTTGTTTTTTCATATTCGAAAGTTTTTTTTGTTTGAATTTTAAAAACACTGCACACATAACACACACGTTCTTTGTTCATTTAATTTCTCTTTAATTTAATTTTCTTTCGTTTTAAATTCAAAGCAATTTTGTTTTGTTCCAACACCAGGCACGATTCGGACCAACGGCCTTTGGTTTAGAAGTTCATCGCCTTACCCCTTGAGCCAAACTATATTGATACAAATAGTTTCATAAACATTTTTTTATAATTCAAATTGTTTTTACTTTATTTGAATCTATCTTTTTAAATTTCAAATTACCCATCACACATAAATATAATAGTTAAAAGAAATGCCCTAAATGTAAAACGAATATGCTGCTCTTTTAAAATTTTTGGTATAAAAATTTAATGCTTAATGCAGAAAGGCCCTAACTGGAATTAATATTCCATTAGAGGAAATGGAAATCTGAAAAACTTAGATTATTCTTTTTATTTTATTGTTTTTGTATTAATATAAAGTTTCATTCTGAGAAACAATATTTCCACCGCTTTTATATTTTTATTGTCTTCCCTTCTTTAGAAATTAAGAATAAAGATACACTGAGAGAATTATCTGCATGATATTAATGAATTTTTGCATAGAATCGATAAAGTTTCACGGGAACTCGTCCATTGATACTTTTCATTGAATTAATGGAATTTTTCATAAAATATTATCAAAAATTTCATTTTATTTGCTTGAAGTTTCACACGCTCCATGAAAAAGTTTCATTTAAACTATATTCCTAAAATATACGAAGCTTTTTCATCCAATTTCACAAATTTTTCATTTATATTGTAAAGAAAACTTAAACAGTTTACTGAAAAATTTCACTAAAACTCGTCCAGCAAAATTCTCTCTGTGTAGCGTCTTTCTTTATTAAGCCATCGATATTAAACTTTGGAGCAAAATTACACAAAAATATTTTTATCATAAAATTATTTAAGATTTTAAAATCATCCTGTTTGACGACAATTATCTTAAAAGTGACAATACTCTCTGAATTAGATGAGAATAAGATTAGTCGACTGACTAGAAATACCAATTTACATAAATCAAAGTCCCTACAATTTAGTGTTTAACTGCAGTTATAAAATTTAATTTTAATTAAGAAGAACTTGAGTTATATTTACTTTTTTTGATTTTTTAAGTTAAATTTTCATTTGAATAAAATTTATAACCCTGTATTTATTTAATTTCTGACATGCATAAAAATTTTTGAGAATAAAAAAAAAATTCATAAAATATAAAATCTTTCGTTTTTACTTCCACACAAAATTAAAAATAAAAACTCTGTAAAAAAATTCCCCTCAAAGGGCATTATAAAAAAGCTTGTTTTTAAATTTTATTTTAGTATTTTATATTTTTAGTTTTTATAACGATTTGTATGGTGAAGATTTAAAACGATTTGTATGGTAAATATTTTAGTCGTATATGCCTATTGCTAGCAGCTGACATCATCGAGATTTCTTCACATTTTTACAACCCGGCAATTATCATATCAATTTAAACATTTTTACTAACAATTCAAATAAATTTGGCAATCAATTTCGATAATTTCGTTATCGTAAACACTGTTGAATTCATATTATTTAATATTCAACTATTTTAAGTTAAAACAAACAAAAGAATTTAGATATAAAACGAAGTTCAGTTTTTCTAGTCGTGCGATAGATTCAAATTATTTTTATAAATTCAAATTGTGTGTTGGGTACATTTGTTTGTTTAAATTTCTTTTTGTTGTATAAATAAATATTTAAAAATATTTTAAATTCAAATTTAATTTATACAATTTTCAAATCGGTTGTGGTGTAGATGTCTGGAAGGTCAGGCATTGACAAAATTTCAATTTTTGAGGGTGGTGGTTCAAATCTCATCCCAAAAATTTTTTTTTTTTTTATTTTTTCTATAACTATTTATACACTTAAAATATTTTATCGTTAAAAACCACCTAAAATACATATTAAATTAATTGAAAACACAATTAAAAAATGAAAGGATAATTGAAAAGTCTGTTAAAACAATCGTCAATTTTTAACTGAAAACCGAAAATATTTGAATTTTTTGTTTTAAAACAGAAAACAACGAAATTATTTAAATTATTTTTTCTAAAAATAGAAATCTAAAAATAGATTATTTGACTGAAAATATCAACTCCTACAGACGATAAATATTTCTTGTAGTTTGTTTTTTATTGACGAATATAAAAAGTTAAACAATATGTTTCAATGTATTTTAATTGATTCTTCAATTGAAATCAAACTTTACCTATTACTTTTCAAATAAACCTCAATCGGTTATGGAAAATATATTGTGAGTGTATATATGTATATGTGGTGTGCATGGTTCGGGGATATGTGCCCAAACTATGCTGTATATCAGACAAAATTGTCTTTATACTATGCGATAGATCTAGGAAGAGTTTGGGGACAGTCCCCAAACTAAACCAAATGTCTCCATACTAAACTATAGATCGAAAAATGTCCCCGTAGCATGCGCTATGCATACATATATGTATATCTTGATCTTTCAATACATTTCCTCTCTTCTCTATCCCCCTTCCTAAGAAAGCTCCATGTCACTTAATAGGAATAATTTCCTGAGTGTTGTTCTATAAAAATTAATGTCTAAATTCATAAATGCTTTGTAAAGTTATAGGAGGCTTATGACACAAATTTTGTATGAAAAATTTGTTTTGCAAGCCTCTTATAACTTTATAAAGAATTTACGAATTTAGACATAAAAATATTAAATCCGGTTAATTAACCCGGTGTCATTTAAATAGACATTTAAAGAAGTCAAAGGTTTTTTAGATACGTTAATTTTTTACGGAAATAATGCCAAATAAAATATAAATTTATAACAGTACAAAATTCAAGTGGTTAGGGTGGTAGATGTAAAAATACGAATGTTAGCCTACCTTGGAAGCTGTTATGTACGTCAGCCATTCTGTTTGTCAGCAGGCTGTAAATCGGTAGGTTTCATTTTTCTACCTTATTGTCCTAATATAAATATAGTAGCTGAAATCAAGTAGCTTTTTTTCATAACACACATTATATAGTATTCCTAGTATGCACTAGAGTGGGCCGTTTTTAAAAAAGTTTTTGTGATTCAAACGTAGAGTGCTGCAAAAGTTGCGCACTCAAAATGGAAACTGAAATGTAAAATATTTTTGATAAAACTTTGATATATGAGGTTAGTTTAACAATTGTAAATTTTTCATATATTTTATTTGACCCAAAATATATAGATAAAAAATATCAGAAAAATATCATTATCACTACATTTTCATTACCATTACTTTATGTAATGGTAATGAAATTTATATTTACTTTTGTAATGTCAATGAAGGTTTTGTTGTTTAATTTTCATTTCCATTTAAATTCATTAATTGTATTGATATGATAAAAAAACGTTACTTTACTAAAAGCAAAATACGTTTGATTTTTTTTATAGTCGCGCCTTTATTGGCAAAGTTATTAATTTTCATATAAGATTTTTTTGTTGGGAAAAAATTTGTGGGGCATTTTATAGCCATGAGTTCAGATTTAACGACACGAAAACAGAAAACTACTGTAATAGAAATGAAAAAAATATTTCTATACAATTACTTGAATGTAATGGATATGAAAAACTATTTCATTACAATTAACCTTCCTATACCCGCGCTTTGGTCTGTGAGACCGACGAAAAATTTATTTCAAATATATTTATATAAAGGCTGTTTTGTAAAAGACTGAAAGCCAATAAAATTAATGAAAATAAAGTTATTACATGGTATAATTTGTTTCAATATATCTTTAAGTTTAAAAAGAAATATTATCTATCTAGGTTCTGTTAGGAAAAACTATGAATAAACAGGGCAACAAACCTTCGATCTGTTAGACCGCGCGCGGATATAGGTGTTATAAAAATTGACGCGGGTATAGGAAGGTTAAGTGTATGTATTGATAATAAAAATAAGTGATGATAATTACAAAAAAAATGTATTACTGCCAACTCTGAAAAATACAAATACAAAGAATATTAATAACGTGTTTCCAATAAAGCCCAAAACATCACCATAAATTTCGGATCATTCATCAAAGGGCTATTTTCAAATTTATGATTGTTAAAATTATTAAAACATAAAGAAATTACGATAATAAATAAGAATGATAAATTCATCTAAAAGCAAGAAAAAAATAAATAAAAAAATATGCAAATTCGTCCCCCGAATAATTTTTGAGATTTTCAACTAAAATGAATGAGGTTATTCTCTGGTCTGGTTATTCCCTTGTGTCCGTTAAATTTTTCAATAAACTGTTTTCTTCTTGTTCTTGTAAATAAGCTTTAGAAAGTTCTTTAGTAATTAATTCTAGTATTAATTACGATGGTCCTATCTGACGGTTAAAAACACTTTACTCAAAGGCAGCGTAAAATTTGCCCGGCGGCAACGACAACTCCGATTAACACTTGGTATCCAACTATTGAATGCGAATAAAGCGCATCATAATGTGGTAATTACTTGTGAAAGGGAGATAGCAATAGGACAATAATAGGAAATATTCTAATTGAGAAAGAAATTGCTCATATGTTAGTTAATTCTGGATTTTCTCATTATACGTTGTGAGGTCTGTGAGTGACAAAACTTCAATTAGCCACATTCATCGCTGTGCCGAGCGTGGTGTATCTCGTTCAGAGGCGATGCTACGAGACATATTCTATGTATAGGGTTGCCAGTTTGATTTCCGGTCATGGCGTACACAAACAGTTTTTCATATAAAGACAATTCAATAGTGAAAAATACTATGATCAATTGTCACATAACCCAACCACCAACGAGTCTTTCAATAAAATGTTTTCTTCTTGTAAATGAACTTTAGAAAATATCTTTTTTATCCTTATCACATATTAAATCTTCTTCGCAATCGATCTTTTATTGCTGAATTTTGTAAAAAATTGAAGAACCCTTCTGTACGCTTACTTCAATATGCAGTTTGTTCCTTAATATCGCAAATTTCTTGTAGTTTGCTATCAAAATCTTCAAATCCGTTGTAGACATATATTCGATTTACAGTTAATCCCAGGCTTAACTTCCAATTTTGTAATTTATTTATAATAAATTCGTGCTAAATATTTAACGACGCTTCAACGGACCACACTTTGATTATTTTGAAGAAATTTATCACTATTTGATTTTATAGACTTTCTTTTATAGACGCCTCGCGACGCACTCGAAATCAATTTTTTCGTTAGTGCGTGAAACGAATGTCTCACTAAAAATCACTAAAAAACTAGATAATTTTAAAAAAGTAAAAAAATGTTCTATAAAAATTGCGATACCCTTATAATTGTTTTTGTTTTGGAAGGCCTACTAAGATTGTGTGCGAACAGGATAAATTGAAACTAAACTAAAATATTTTTGATAAAAAAGTTGGTAACGCAATTTAGTTTACATGCTTTTCGAGCTAAAATTATATTTGAAAATTATATTTTGAAAATTACAAAATTAAATATATTTGTATAAATAATTTTGTTTGGAATATTTGCTCTTGTAATAACACAAATTTGTGCCAAAATAAAAGGAATTGAAGAATGCTCTTTACAAAACTAACTTAACAAAATTGGTTGCCGCACACATTTTTTCTAAACTTTAAGCCAGGTATAAATTTTTGGAAAATTAGTTTAGTTTAGTTCCACATTAGTGACACCGCACAAGCCCTTAATAATATAAATAATAACCAAAAACAGAAATTCTTATTTTAAAGTGTTGTTTTTTCAAACGCGTCGTATAGACCAAATACAATTAATATTGTCATTAATATGTATTTTTATTAATTCTAATTTAGTAGGTTTGAGGTTAAGAAGAATAAACCTTCCTCGAAAGTTATAAACACATTAAATTTGCAAATCAGACTAGATCTAGTTTCTGCCTTTTTATGGACAGGCTTCATCAGTGATCTTCCATTAAATTGTATTATTGTTTATATTTTTATTGTCAGATTGTCTCTATATGAATAATTCCAGAAGTGATCAAACAGACATATACAAACATTCTACTAAAAATATAAACAATAATACAATTTAATGGAAGATCACTGATGAAGCCTGTCCATAAAAAGGCAGAAACTAGATCTAGTCTGATTTGCAAATTTAATGTGTTTATAACTTTCGAGGAAGGTTTATTCTTCTTCTTAACCTCAAACCTACTAAATTAGAATTAATAAAAATACATATTAATGACAATATTAATTGTATTTGGTCTATACGACGCGTTTGAAAAAACAACACTTTACTATAAAAAATAAACAATGCCCTGTTGGCTGTCCGTCTCCAATATACACAAATTGCCTGCACTTGTACGTACAAACCATACGTCAATGTGGCAATATTTGTGAAAAGGTGACACGGAGGAAATAAGAAGATAAACGGAGAAAATCTGAAGTAGAATGTTTGTATATGTCTGTTTGATCACTTCTGGAATTATTCATATAGAGACAATCTGACAATAAAAATATACACAATAATACAATTTAATGGAAGATCACTGATGAAGCCTGTCCATAAAAAGGCAGAAACTAGATCTAGTCTGATTTGCAAATTTAATGTGTTTATAACTTTCGAGGAAGGTTTATTCTTCTTCTTAACCTCAAACCTACTAAATTAGAATTAATAAAAATACATATTAATGACAATATTAATTGTATTTGGTCTATACGACGCGTTTGAAAAAACAACACTTTACTATAAAAAATAAACAATGCCCTGTTGGCTGTCCGTCTCCAATATACACAAATTGCCTGCACTTGTACGTACAAACCATACGTCAATGTGGCAATATTTGTGAAAAGGTGACACGGAGGAAATAAGAAGATAAACGGAGAAAATCTGAAGTAGAATGTTTGTATATGTCTGTTTGATCACTTCTGGAATTATTCATATAGAGACAATCTGACAATAAAAATATAAACAATAATACAATTTAATGGAAGATCACTGATGAAGCCTGTCCATAAAAAGGCATAAACTAGATCTAGTCTGATTTGCAAATTTAATGTGTTTATAACTTTCGAGGAAGGTTTATTCTTCTTCTTAACCTCAAACCTACTAAATTAGAATTAATAAAAATACATATTAATGACAATATTAATTGTATTTGGTCTATACGACGCGTTTGAAAAAACAACACTTTACTATAAAAAATAAACAATGCCCTGTTGGCTGTCCGTCTCCAATATACACAAATTGCCTGCACTTGTACGTACAAACCATACGTCAATGTGGCAATATTTGTGAAAAGGTGACACGGAGGAAATAAGAAGATAAACGGAGAAAATCTGAAGTAGAATGTTTGTATATGTCTGTTTGATCACTTCTGGAATTATTCATATAGAGACAATCTGACAATAAAAATATAAACAATAATACAATTTAATGGAAGATCACTGATGAAGCCTGTCCATAAAAAGGCAGAAACTAGATCTAGTCTGATTTGCAAATTTAATGTGTTTATAACTTTCGAGGAAGGTTTATTCTTCTTAACCTCAAACCTACTAAATTAGAATTAATAAAAATACTTATTAATGACAATATTAATTGTATTTGGTCTATACGACGCGTTTGAAAAAACAACACTTTACTATAAAAAATAAACAATGCACTGTTGGCTGTCCGTCTCCAATATACACAAATTGCCTGCACTTGTACGTACAAACCATACGTCAATGTGGAAATATTTGTGAAAAGGTGACACGGAGGAAATAAGAAGATAAACGGAGAAAATCTGAAGTAGAATGTTTGTATATGTCTGTTTGATCACTTCTGGAATTATTCATATAGAGACAATCTGACAATAAATATATAAACAATAATACAATTTAATGGAAGATCACTGATGAAGCCTGTCCATAAAAAGGCAGAAACTAGATCTAGTCTGATTTGCAAATTTAATGTGTTTATAACTTTCGAGGAAGGTTTATTCTTCTTCTTAACCTCAAACCTACTAAATTAGAATTAATAAAAATACATATTAATGACAATATTAATTGTATTTGGTCTATACGACGCGTTTGAAAAAACAACACTTTACTATAAAAAATAAACAATGCCCTGTTGGCTGTCCGTCTCCAATATACACAAATTGCCTGCACTTGTACGTACAAACCATACGTCAATGTGGCAATATTTGTGAAAAGGTGACACGGAGGAAATAAGAAGATAAACGGAGAAAATCTGAAGTAGAATGTTTGTATATGTCTGTTTGATCACTTCTGGAATTATTCATATAGAGACAATCTGACAATAAAAATATAAACAATAATACAATTTAATGGAAGATCACTGATGAAGCCTGTCCATAAAAAGGCAGAAACTAGATCTAGTCTGATTTGCAAATTTAATGTGTTTATAACTTTCGAGGAAGGTTTATTCTTCTTCTTAACCTCAAACCTACTAAATTAGAAATTCTTATTTTTGTTAAATTTTTCAATAAAAATATTTTCTTCTTCTTCTTCCTATAAATCAGCTCTAGAAAAATTCTTTAGTAAATAATTAATTCTAATATTAATTACGATTGTCCTATGCGACGTTAACAAACACTTAACTAAAAAATTAAAATTATTAATTTAACTAAATTTCATATATATATAATTTTCTTTTAAATATGTTCTCTTTTGCACAAACCTCAATTTTGAATCTAAAAGTGGAGGCAGAAGATATTGTTCGATTGGAACCAAATTTTACATATGAGTTTCTGTAACACTCCGCAGCTTTTGCGGGTTGTTACGTTTGAGTCAGAAAAAGATTTTGAAAAATGACCCACTCTACTATAGGGCGTAGTACTAGTATATATTTTTTACCTGGTTATTTTTAGTACATATTTGTTTTTTTTTTTTTTAATGCGGTTGTTGTTAATTTAAATGGAGGGTTGTTTTTTCACTTTAATGATTTAGGAAAGAGAAAGGAATTACATTTAATGCTGAAGTTAAACATTGTATTTAATTCAAGGCATATTCTTTATGTTTCTATTAAAGTTATGCGTATAGTATTTTGTAGAGATTTTTATTTATTTATTAATTTTTTTTTTTGACTATGGAATTTTGCGGAATATATTTAAGTTTCATTTCAACAATTTCACAATTTTATTAATGGCCAAAGTGATTTTTGAGGTAAGCCACCTGTATGCTAAATGGTGCTAAATTTATGATTTTTATTTTACTTACTTTAAAAGTACAGTTATGAACAAATAAATAGGTTCACTTAATAAGCATTTATAAGTTCATTCCAACCAATAATTAAACAAAGACTAGAGAAAATATAATAACATTTATTAATATGTTATATGCTTAGCTTTAATAAAACATAATACATATTAACATGCAATTAAGGAAAGGAAGTAAACATCAAAACCATAAAGATTTAAGTAATATTTGTTAAAGTATGTAAATGGTTCACTTGAAAAAAAAGTTTTAATAAAAAAAAAATCTTACAAAGATTGCGCATTTATTATTACATTTATTAATAATTTGTCCGAAGGTTCTCAATTGGATTAAATCCTTTGATTGAGAAGGCCACTCCATCAAGCTAATATTTCAGATTCTAAACCACCTACGACCTTAGAGGTATGTTTAGGGTCATTATCTTTTTGATACTGCCACTTAAGAGGCATTTTACACACGGCATATAGTGAAATATTTCAGAAAATTATTGGAATTAATTCGGCCATTTCTTAATAAGTGGTCCGGTTAGGGCGCTGGACTTCCGTGCCCCTCCGGAGATGGCAATATGACCCCCCAAAATTGGGTACCTCTCCCATAAAAAATTTTGAGCGCTAGCCATTTTTTGGTTTCTTATCAGATTTTCATAAAACTAATATATTTGTAATCCGCTAGTACAGGCCTATAAAAACCTGCATTTGTGTGGGTTATCTTTTATACTTCCCAAGATATTCCCATTTAAAAATTTGATTTGTGTATAATTTTTCCCCCAGCCGCTTCTAAATTTGCCATATTTTCGAAGCACATATCAAATTTAACCCACTGTTTCAAAATCTGCAAGACTCCAATTAGATAGTGGAAGCGGTTGTAGATACTCCAACATATACAAAATCTATTGGATGAGTTTCCTCTAATCCCTGCTTCATAAGTAGACGTGGCAGTAAAAATCCCATTTTTGCAAATTTTAATTTTATTTTTGGGAATTGTGGGATTGCTTATTGCAAATCTTAAATTCTGACATAAATTTCTCGTTGTATCTTTAAAACATATTTAAGTCCATTGATATATACATATTTCATTGAATAGTAAATATTGTAATTTCATTTCTTTCATTTCATTTTAACAAAAACCGCAATTTTTACCTTCCTATTAGGATTTCCGAATTTTTAGTTCTACACCCAGGAAAAAGATTGGTTGAAATTCGAACAAAACCATGAAAATGAATTTTCTAGGACGTTATTTTATTTGGAGTTACCTATAATTGAATAATACACCAAAAATATTTTACTAGGTATTAAAAACACAGGTCAACAGAAAAAAAGGCTTGAATAACCACTATATAGATTTGATGCATCATGGATACCTAAGTACAAAAATGGTAAAATTTTTCAATTCTATGGATACATTTTTTTTTAAATAATTATTTAGTAAAATTGGCAATATTTAGAGACATTGTTGCACTTATGTTGTCATAACTCCAAAACAACTTGTCCGATTTTGTTAAACTAAATTTAAAATTTTCGCAATATCTTTAAAAGATGTATACAATTGTTTTCAATGCGATCAATGGTTTCAAAGTTATGAAACAAATTGTTAGGCAAAAAATAAAAAATTGTTAAAAAATTAAAAAAAAAAAAAAATTGGAAAAAATCGAAAACTGCAAAAAGTATTAAATTTTATTTATTTGTAGTGAAGCTACATATCATGTGAATTAAAGTAGATATGGACGATGAAAATCGATGCATGCTTTACGTTTTTATTTACAATTAATTGAAGGTATTGCATATTGAGAAGCACTGTAGAAAATGCAGAATATAGAAACGCAGGTGAATTTTACGACACGGATTTTGGCAAACCCCCTCTACATGTAGCAAATTGTTTAGATAAGAGCTCCTTGAGCCATTTTATTTTATTCAAAAAGTGTTTGCATCATCATTTTATCCCTATAAAAGAGTCATTCAGCTTACAAGTTAAAAACAATTTACAAGTGTTATTAAAAATGAGCAAGAAAGCCAGGACAGTCTTATGTAAAACAATCCGGATTCATTTTGTTATGTGTGCGGCCAATATATCACCGAGAAAAAACGGAACTGCATCTTAACTTCATTGCAAAAGTCATATGAAGATTGCTATAATATATATCCGCACAATTTGAACCAGCATTGGACGCCGAGTACTATATGCATTTCATGTCGATTGAATTTATATATGATGTCTTCTAATGTAAAGTAAGTATAGGTTAATACATTTGGAATATTTTATACTTAAAGTATTTCTTAATTAAATTTTGTATTCTTCATATTCGTTATTTCAATTTTTTTTAATTTTACAGACGACACTTGCAAAATCGAAGCCTATGCTATGGAGAGAATCCGATTGTTATTTTTGTTGAAGTACAAAAACTAGCTTCGGAAAACATATGCGATGGTCTTACCCCACGAGGTCTGCTGATGGATTTACACTTGCAGTTCAACATTCACCAAAAATTAAATATGCTCAAGGTCGGGGTCCAAGCTGTAGTCAAGTGCATAAGTTGTGCGGAGCTATAAATTTCTATTATATAACCAATTATTTGGTAATGAAAGATTTTGCTGGGAGTGGTTATATAATAGAAATTTATAGCTCCGCACAACTTATTTTTTGGCGTCTAAACTCATTATTTTTGTTTGGCGTGGTCGTTTTTATAAGTAGTCACGCTTACCCGCTCAATTACGAAAAAATGAGAAATAAGTAGTTATGAGATTTTGAATAACTACTTATAATTCAACAAAAAGTTGAATTATAAGTAGTTATCCGATTGCTTACTTGATTCTTAAAAATAAGGAGTTACACAAATACTATTAGTTTAAAGAAATATATTCACAAAAGTTTAAGTTTTTCTAGTGCGTGATATTAGGACTCGTCATAAACATTTAAATATAAAACATATTTACATTTAATAAATAAAAATATATAAAATTTAACTGTGTAAACAGTACTTATTTAAACTATTAGGAGCAAGTCATTATTTTATATTTAAAAACAATGAATACAATAGCCCGTTATTAGGAAGTCATTATTTTATATTATAAAATAATGCGAAAGGTAATGATATATCATTTCTGGTAATGCAGATAGTAATGAGGTGTCATTACCAATATTTTGCTGGGTGGTAACTACAAATACGGGTATCCTAATCAAATATGATCTTAAAGTCGAGTTTCTGTAGAACCAACCGAATTGTGAATTTGATTAATAACACACACAACTATTAATTGGTACTGGTAAACGAATTATATACTGTATTTGTTTTTCAAATAAAACACATAAATTCAAAATTAGACATTAAAATTAAGGTGAGGAGTTGGCTAGGACGCCAGATTTCCGGGTTCGAATCCCATACAAAAATTTAGATATTTTTTTTAAATAAAATAAAATACCCGATCAAAAAAATATTATATCTAGCATATGTAGTCATATCTCATTTGATATAGATCGACATATGATCTTATCCAAGTTCATCTCAAAATTGGGGTATCCAGTAATATCCAATCAGATCCCTCAAATATATTACAGAATTAAATTAGATCCAAATAGATCTCAAAATTGGGAGATCCAATAATATCCAATAATATCAAATTAAGATCCTAATAGATCTCAAAATATCCCATGGGATTAATTTACATCCAATTAGATGCAAACGGATAAGCTAATTTTGGCAGATCGAATTGGATAATTTGAGATCAAAATTTATCCTATGATATATTTGGAATTATTTAAATTTTAAAAAAATTTAAAAAATAACACAAAAAATTAAAAAAAAAACTTTTATTATTTAAAAAATATTTATTTCATTAAAAAAAAAACAAAAAATGCCGTCGGCAGGATTTGAACCCAGGTTGCGGCGTTGTAGTCGGCCACTTAACTCACTCAGCCAAACACTGCTATACAACATGACTGACTATATGACACAACATTGTTCGTGTTACTGAGTTATATATAATTATATAAATTTATATATATAGATGACTTAGAAAAAATAAACTAATAACATTTTTTAAAAAAACAAAAATTAAAAATCTTAAATGTTTTCCACTGACGGAATTTCTTTGGTGAATAAGATAAAAAAAATGTTTGTTGAAGGGTCAAGGCACTGATTTATATGGCTCAAAAGTCTAAATATCAACAGTCTGTAAGGTATGACATATATAAGCTTAGCAATTCTTTGGAAAAAAAAACTCTTATCCAACACTTTTTCACATATTGTTTTGTTTGCATTGAAAGTAGGAGTACAGAAATAAAAATATTGCCAAAATTTAATGTAGAAATATTACAATATTACAAAAAAAATCATTTCAATACTAGAAAATTCAATAAAATTTTGTGGACAATAATAATATTTATGTGGAACATGATATTTAATTAGACAACCGAATATTGGCTTTCACGACGAAAAATATAATTTAATATAAAGATAGTTGTCGCAACCGCACGAATTCCATTGGCAACAAATTCAGTGGCCACAACTGAGGCTGTTTTCTGGGTATACAAATTGTACAAAATGGGATTCCTTTTAAAAGTGTCGTAAGCTAGAGGTAATTTCCTTTCCAACGATGCAAAACACTTATATGGTATGTTTATAACTCATTGACAAGAAATCTTTAAAAGTTCCCCTTCCTCATATATTTCTTGTTATTGTCATTGTATTCATATCTTATATATTTGGGAACAGTAATAAGTGCCTTATTGTGTTCTTCATTAATAAAAAAGTAGTTTTCAATATTTTAGTTTACTTGAAAATTTACAATTACAAATTACAAGTAATTGTAATTGAAATGTAATTGAAATCCCCCAGGTCTGCTTAGTATACAACCTTTTTTATTGCCTTTGTTTAATTTATTCTGGTAATGAATTTATAAACGATTAATAAGAGAATCTATTTACTTGCTCTTAACTGTATCTCACTGCAGAGCAAACATCAAAAATATTTATCGACAAAATAAAATAATTAAATAAGCACTTCAATATTTTGATAAAATTTGAATAAATAACTCTAGTTGACATTGATAGATAGGGTTTTTTATTTTCGAATACATTATGCGAAAACTACAAATAATTTACCAAGGTTTTAGTTGTTTCAAATTAATTTGTGAATAATTTATTCGAAAAAAAACTTTATTAGTTGAAATACTCCCAATTACCTGGCAATGATTTTTTTGTGAGTACTAAAATAATCGTTTCTTTTTATAAATAAAGTTGTTAAAAATACAAAAAAATTTGTATATTATGTTACACAAATTTTATGTCGAGTAATCGAATAATTCTTAAATTTTGTTCGATTAATCGGTTAAGAAAAAGCCGAAGTAGTTATTTGCACGATTAGTCGATTAAAATAAAAAGTCGATTAATTGAATATCCTAGTATTTAGCTCAATTACCAATTTTTAGAAATCTAAAGCAATTCATTTTTTTTTAATCTTCACAGACTACAAAACCTAATTACCCAGCAAAATATTGGTAATGAAACCTCATTACTATCTGCATTACCAAAAACGATATATCATTACCTTTTGCATTATTTTATAATATAAAATAATGAATTCCTAATAACGGCCTATTGTATTCATTGTTTCTAAATATAAAATAGTGACTTACTCGTAATAGTTTAAATAAGTACTTTTTCAACAGTTAAATTTTATAAATTTTTATTTATTATATGTAAATATGTTTTATGTTTAAATTTTTATGACGAGTCCTAAAATTACACACTAGAGAAAACTTAAATTGTTCTGAATGTATTTCCTTAAGCTAATAGTAATTGCTTAACTCCTTATTTTTAAGAATCAAGTAAGCAATCGGATAACCACTTATAATTCAACTTTTTGTAGGCATGTGTATAACCACTTATCATTCAAAATTTCATAACTACTTATTTCTCATTTTTTCGCAAGCGAGCGGGTAAGCGTGACTACTTATAAAAACCACCACGCCAAACAAAAATAATGAGTTTAGACGCCAAAAAATAAGTTGTGCCGATCTATGAATTTCTATTATAAAACCACTTATTTGGTAATGAAAGATTTTGTTGGGTAGTTTCCAATCAATTTTTAATTAATTTTCTAAGGGGCTTAGAACAATAGAAGGAAGAGATTTTCAAGTATATACATACATTCGACCAACTCACAAAAGAGTGCCCCACTCAAAATAAACCTCGGTTTGTTTTACGATATTTTTTTTTGTTTTCGGAAGAATTTTCATTTGATTTTAGCGAAAAACAAAATACTGGTAACAATATAGGTATCATATGAAATGTTTCTGCAAGTGACTTCTGTTTCCAGTTGATGAAAGGACAAAAAGTGCGTCAACAAAAAAAATCATGAAGCGTTTTTTGGGGCGTAACATTTTTTCGCTAATTAAAAAAATTTATACAGCCAAAAACGGCTTAATTCAATTTTTATTGAAACTTAATCTGTTTGGAGATTGAAGTAACGCACATATTTATAAAAATTTGGTCCAGCAAAATTCCATATCATTTCCACACAACGATGATGTGCTTGCCAAAAGAAAAATTGTGATACTCATGCTGCCCTGTTTAAAATATAGTGTTTCCACCCAATTCAATTTCTGTTAAAATGCCAACTACACTGAGAGAATTCTCTACATGATGTCAATGAATTTTTGAATTAAACTAACGAAATGTTACTATAACTTTTCATTTAATTAATAGAATTTTTTCATAAAATGTTGTAGTAAATTTAATTCTATTTATTAAAAGTTTTTAACACTCAACGAAAAAGTTTCATTAACACAAGATTTATAAAATGGTACATATGATTATATATTACATAGATTATATATTACAAGATATATAGAGCTATATCTTAATATATATGGCGGCATTTTAGGAATATATACTTATATATGGTATCATTTAAACAATATATAACTATATATGGTGCCAGTTAAACTATATATTATCATATATGGTGGCATTTAAACAATACATGGTCATATATGGTACCTCATGAACAAAATCTTTAATACAGTTCAGATATGATAACCCGAGTAAAAAAAATTATATATAATCATATGTGGCATATATTACAATATATAAATAGACATGTGGTTATGTATATCCATATATAATTATATATGAGGTTTTTTCCGAAAAATTTCCCTTATATTTTGCCATATATAATTTCATCTAATTAGATATCGGCCTTCATAATATTAGATATGGCATATATAATTATATATTACATAACATGGTTGATCTTATTGCATATATAGTTATATATAGAACTATATCTTAATATATATGGTGGCATTTTAACAATATATAATTATATATGGTATCATTTAAACAATATATAATTATATATGGTGACAGTTAAACTAGATATTATCATATATGGTGCCATTTAAACAATATATGGTCATATATGGTACCTCATAAACCAAATCTTTAATTCAGTTCCAGATATGATAATATATGGTACTATATATAGTGCGATATATATTTATATATGGTGTTATTTAAGCTATATATTATCATATATGGTGCCATTCAAACCATATATTATCATATATGGTGCCATTCAAACCATATATTATCATATATGGTACCATTTAAACCATATATTATCATATATGGTGCAATTTCAACAATATATGCCCATATATGGTACCTCATGAACAATATTTTTAATACAGTTCCACATATGATAATATATGCTGCCATATATAGTGCCATATATATTTATATATGGTGTTATTTAAGCAATATATTACCATATATGGTGCCATTTAAACCATATATTGTCATATATGGTGCCATTTCAACAATATATGCTCATATATGGTACCTGATGAACGACATTTTTAATACAGATGCAGATATGATAATATATGCTACCATATATAGTCCCATATATATTGATGTATGGTGTCATTTAAACAATATTAATATATACACACAGAAAAAAACCGGGGGAACTTTATCTAAATGCTATGTAATTATACAACTACATAAGTTCGAAGTAAGTTTTACAATTTTCTAGCAAAATATATGTATTTTTTCGGATATTTTCCACTACACATCCCGGTGAAAAATGTCCATATGTGAACATTTATGGTTCAACCATATATGTATGGATCCGAAAAATGAGGTAACACCTAAGTATATGTTCATATATGGACATATATGAACATACATTTATTAAATATATGCGAATACATGCGAACGTTGCTGTCCTTTATTATAAGGTTGTACGATAGATATAAATTTATGTATGACATTCAAATTAGGCGCTACATATGTTCCTTTTTTTATTCATGGCATTAAATATAATTCCATATTTATCCAAATATGAGTTCCTTTTACATATATGGAAAAATGTATTCTTCGAAATATGTTCATATACAAGTCCCTTTTGAATAAATTGAATAACATATACTTTCATATTTGTCCATATATGAGTGCCATTTCCATATATGAAATAACAGATGCTTCCATATATGTCTGTATATGAAATTTTTTCAATATATGGAATCACATATACTTCCATATATGTTCATATAAAATCCATATATGTTCATAAAAAATCCGTATTTGTTCATATGTGTCCATACATAAACCATAAATGAACATGTTTGGCGTATATGAGCATTTTTCACCGGGATGTATACATTTTGCAAAGATTGTATATTTTTTACAAAAAAATGTGCATACTTTACTAGAACTTTGTAAAACTAACTTGAAAATTATGTAGTTGTATAATTACATAGCACTTAGGTAATATTCCCCCTGTTTTTTTCTGCGTGTAGACATATATGGTATCATTTAAACAATATATTGTCATATATGGCACAATTTAAACAATATATGGTCAAATTTGGTACCACATCAACATTTTGAATACAATTCCATATATGGTTTAATTTGAATAATGTAAAACTGTATGGCGCTATAAAAAATATTATCAGATATGTTACTTCATTAACAATATTTATAATACAGTGTCATATATTGTAATATATGTATATCATTCAATATATATTGATGTATGGTAATGGTACAATAATTCCAATATCACTTGAGATACAATTTGTGGGTCCATATCAACAATTTGTTCACGTACATTTAACATATATATATGTACATTTAAGTTATAATTTATAAACACTTTATAAAGTTAAATAGTTCCATAAACCTCGTCTAACTGTATAGAATGTTTATGAATATACGATTTAATATACTATAATAATTATAACTACAAATTGGTGTCATTATCTAAAATTTAATTTAATGTTAACTTATAATAAAAGAAAAATGTATTTCCTAAAAATAAAAATATAGTGTTAATTAATGTTAATATACAATAGGTTTAAGTTTAATATCCCAGACAGAAAAATATAATCGGCACAATGCTGGCAAACCGTTGGCGATGGTCGGTTATGCGTTGGCAGAACGTTGCATTAACTATCTTGGCAAAAAAATAGATTTCAAAAAACATTTTTGAAAAAATTGAGAAAACTTTTTTAATATTTGCTTTTAAAAACATGAAATTTAACCCAGTCCACCAGATTGTCAGCCAAGACCTCTACACTCTAATCTAACGAGACTTGTTATAGATGTGTGACAGCTACAAATTAAATGAATGATAAAAGCATTTCGAGCTAACTTATAAGCATCGAAAAAAGGTATTCCAGAAATTATTAAATGTATTTTAGAAAATTTTAATTGTATATCACAAAATATTATTTGCACTTCAGAAACTACAATATTACGCAAATTTAATTATTTATTTAGTTGTATCCAGAAATAATGAAATCTATTTCAGAATTTCATAGCTAATAGAGAAAAATTTCTTAAATACATTTCATAATTTCGGAAATACGATTGATAATTTCTGAAGTACAGTTTGATAATTTCTGAAATACAGTTGTGAATTTCGGAAATACAATTAGTAATTTCTGAAACACAATTGATAAAACTGAAATTCAATTGATTATTTCTGAAATACAATTGATAAATCTTAAAACAATTAATACAATTGGAAATGGTGTAGAGCGTGTAACGACGAGTTTTCCTCCGTTTGCTGGGGTAAGCTCGCGGGGGTAGGGTTCGTCACAGGAATTTATTTTGTTCAGTGACAGAGAGAAAAGGCGTTGTTAAAACTTTATAAAAATTCAATTTATTGATTTACTTATACCTAATTACGAAACACCTAAGCTAAAGTTAATAAAGTGGAAAGAGAGAGATGCGGTTTGCTCTTATTGGATCTAATATTGCTGGGTGCACGGGGATTCTACGTCCTTCTACCGATCGGTACGCCTCCTGCTAGAAAATGTTCAAAGATACGGTGGGAAGTGACCAACGAACGGCACGCCTCCTTCTAGCAAATGTTCAAAGATACGGTGGGAAGTGACCAACGAACGGCACGCTTCCTTCTAGCAAATGTCCAAAGATACGGTGGGAAGTGACCAACGAACGGCACGCTTCCTTCTAGCAAATGTTCAAAGGTACGGTGGGAAGTGACCAACGAACGGCACGCTTCCTTCTAGCAAGTGTTCAAAGATACGGTGGGAAGTGACCAACGAACGGCACGCTTCCTTCTAGCAAATGTTCAAAGATACGGTGGGAAGTGACCAACGAACGGCACGCTTCCTTCTAGCAAATGTTCAAAGATACGGTGGGAAGTGACCAACGAACGGCACCCTTCCTTATAGCAAATGTTCAAAGATACGGTGGGAAGTGACCAACGAACGGCACGCCTCCTGCTAGCAAGTGTTCAAAGATACGGTGGGAAGTGACCAACGAACGGCACGCTTCCTTCTAGCAAATGTTCAAAGATACGGTGGGAAGTGACCAACGAACGGCACGCTTCCTTCTAGCAAATGTTCAAAGATACGGTGGGAAGTGACCAACGAACGGCACGCCTCCTGCTAGTAAATATTCAAGGATACGGTGCGAAGTGACCAACGAACGGCACGCCTCCTGCTAGTAAATGTTCAAGGATACGGTGGGAAGTGACCAACGAACGGCACGCTTCCTGCTAGTAAATGTTCAAGGATACGGTGGGAAGTGACCAACGAACGGCACACCTCCTGCTAGTAAATGTTCAAGGATACGGTGGGAAGTGACCAACGAACGGCACGCTTCCTGCTAGTAAATGTTCAAGGATACGGTGGGAAGTGACCAACGACCGGCACGCTTCCTGCTAGTAAATGTTCAAGGATACGGTGGGAAGTGACCAACGAACGGCACGCCTCCTGCTAGTAAATGTTCAAGGATACGGTGGGAAGTGACCAATGAACGGCACGCCTCCTGCTAGTAAATGTTCAAGGATACGGTGGGAAGTTACCAACGAACGGCACGCCTCCTGCTAGTAAATATTCAAGGATACGGTGGGAAGTGACCAACGAACGGCACGCTTCCTGCTAGTAAATGTTCAAGGATACGGTGGGAAGTGACCAACGAACGGCACACCTCCTGCTAGTAAATGTTCAAGGATACGGTGGGAAGTGACCAACGAACGGCACACCTCCTGCTAGTAAATGTTCAAGGATACGGTGGGAAGTGACCAACGAACGGCACGCTTCCTGCTAGTAAATGTTAAGGATACGGTGGGAAGTGACCAACGAACGGCACGCTTCCTGCTAGTAAATGTTCAAGGATACGGTGGGAAGTGACCAACGAACGGCACGCCTCCTGCTAGTAAATATTCAAGGATACGGTGGGAAGTGACCAACGAACGGCACACCTCCTGCTAGTAAATGTTCAAGGATACGGTGGGAAGTGACCAACGAACGGCACGCCTCCTGCTAGTAAATGTCCAAGGATATGGTGGGAAGTGTCGAAGGATATTCGCCGGACCTCGAAGGATATTCGCAGGACCTCGAAGGATATTCGCAGGACCTCGAAGGATATTCGCAGGACCTCGAAGGATATTCACAGGACTTCGAAGGATGTTCGCAGGACCTCGAAGGATATTTGCAGGACCTCGAAGGATATTCGCAGGACCTCGAAGGATATTCGCAGGACCTCGAAGGATATCCGCAGGACCTCGAAGGATATTCACAGGACTTCGAAGGATGTTCGCAGGACCTCGAAGGATATTTGCAGGACCTCGAAGGATATTCGCAGGACCTCGAAGGATATTCGCAGGACCTCAAAGGATCTTCGCAGGACCTCAAAGGATCTTCGCAGGACCTCGAAGGATGTGTGCAGGACCTCAAAGGATCTTCGCAGGACCTCAAAGGATGTTCGCAGGACCTCAAAGGATCTTCGCAGGACCTCAAAGGATGTTCGCAGGACCTCGAAGGATATTTGCAGGACCTCGAAGGATATTCGCAGGACCTCGAAGGATATTCGCAGGACCTCAAAGGATCTTCGCAGGACCTCAAAGGATCTTCGCAGGACCTCGAAGGATGTATGCAGGACCTCAAAGGATTTTCGCAGGACCTCAAAGGATCTTCGCAGGACCTCAAAGGATGTTCGTAGGACCTCGAAGGATGTGTGCAGGACCTCGCAGGATATGGGCAGGACCTCAAAGGATACAGGCAGGATGTGTCTTCAAGAGCTAGAAAAAAAGGATAATTAGTGAGATGTACCTTGTTAGTTGTGCACGCGTTGGCGGCTGCCAGCAACTGATCCCGAGTTCTGTGATGCTGCGCTTTATATACCCTTGCGTGTATCGAGGGCCGTTTGATAATTATCCAGAAAAACTGCGAGGGGTGTTTGGGAATTGCCCGGGATAAATTGCAACGTGTGTAGACAGAAACGAGCGGAGCGACTTCTGTCGTTACACATGGTCCCTCCCTGGGGAACCAAACTGGAGTGGCCATGATCAGGGTGACGTTACCCACCCCCCTCCGGAGGGTTCAGTTGTCCGGTGCAGGGTTTTAACTCACTAAGATGGGCCGTCCTCAAACGGTCACCTTCGCGACTACGCAGCTGTGCTATCACGGGGGAGAGGAAATTCACGACCTCATAAGGACCGGGAAACTTTGGGGCCAGTTTGGCGGCAAAATTCTCCGTCGCCTTCGATAATGGATGTTCACGAACGAGGACCCAGTCGCCGATTTTGGGTTTCCAGGGTCGTCGACGTAAATTAAAATGCCGCCGCTGGTCCTGCGCGGCCTTACCGAGTTGATGTCGAACAATTCGAAAGATTTCCGCCAGCTCACTTGCCTTCTCCTTTGGGTCTCGATTGTGGGCACCCGTACCGGTGGCTATTTCGTCATACAGGGCCCCTGGTAGTCTCGGCTCCCGGCCTTGTACGAGGTACGCTGGACTGTATCCAGTCGATTCGGAACTACTGGTGTTTATGGCCAAGGTAATCTCCGGAATGTGGTCATCCCATCGGCTGTGCCGATTCCGGGGCAGTTGGGCGATCATCGTCTTGATAGTGCGGTTAGCTCTCTCCGTCGGGTTCTCCTGCGGGCAGTAGGGGTCGGTAAATTGATGCTTGACCCCGAGTTCCCGTAAATAATTTCCAAGTAGGCGGCTGGTAAACTGCGCACCATTATCCGTGATGAGTATCTTCGGGGTACTAAACCTGGCCAGAATCCTCTCCCTAAAGGCCTTAATAACACCCTGGGCTGTAGCCTTGCGGAGGGGTACCAACTCAACCCACTTTGAAAACCGGTCAAACAGAACTAAGAGCATGTTATTCCCATGTTTGGAGCGCGGCAGTGGTCCTACGAAATCCGCGCATACGGTGGCCCAGGGCTCCTCAGGGATGGTCACCAACATCTCGCCCGCTGGTGCCACTTGACTTGGCTTATATATCTGGCAAGACTCGCAGTTCCTCACAAACCGAGCCACGTCGCGGTACATCCCCAGCCAATAATAACGGTTGCTCACCCGACTTATCGTGTTCCGTACTCCAAGGTGTCCGGCCGCTGGTTGGCTGTGGTTCTCCTGGAGAACTCGTTTTCGTAACGTGATTGGAACACACAATTTCCAGGGAGTAGAGTCCTCGTCATTGGGGTGCCTCGGGATGTGCCTGAAAAGCTGAGTACCAACGATTGCATAGTCTGAGTATTTGACGGGGTCGCGACGGACCTCCTCCTTCTTCCGCTGCCACCATGTGCATACCACTGGTTCACCCTCGTCCACAGCTCGTTGCAATACCTCCATAGGCTGTCGGGACAAAGCGTCAGCGACCACGTTGTGCTTCCCCTTCCGATATTCGACCGTGTAGTTATATTGCTGCAACTCCAAAGCCCATCGAGCCAATCGACCCGTAGGATTCTCAATCGAGTTCAGCCATTTTAGCGACAGATGGTCGGTAATAACGTGAAACCGGTACCCCTCTAGATACGGCCGCATTTTCCGTATGCCCCATATTATCGCGAGGCACTCTTTTTCAGTCGCCGTGTAATTTCTTTCAGCCCCGTTAAGGCCCCTGCTTGCATAGGCGATGACTCTTTCCCCGTCATCCAAGTCCTGAGTCAACACTGCCCCTAAGCCGTAGTCGCTAGCATCCGTCTGTAGCTTGAATGCCTTCGTGAAATCAGGGCATGCCAGTACCGGTGCTTCCGTTAATTTGGTTTTCAACAGCTCGAACGCCATCTGTTGATCCACCGTCCACTTCCAGTGTTTGCCCTTCTTGAGTAGCGCAGTCAGGGGTTGTGCGATGGCGGCGAAATCGGGTACGAAACGACGGTACCAGGAAGCGACTCCCAAAAATCGTCTCACGTCTCGCAGGTTGCGGGGAGCCGTCATCTCCCGGATCACCGCGACTTTATCTGGGTCAGTTTGGATGCCCTTTCCGCTTACAACATGGCCGAGGTACTTCGTCTCCCTCTTAAAGAACTCGCACTTATCGGGATTAATTTTCAGGTTAGCGGCACGGAGTCGTCGGAACACTTCCGCCAGTTTAGCTAAGTGCTCCTCTAATGTGCTCCCGGTGACTATAATGTCGTCTAGATACGCGAAGGCGAATGGTTCCAGATCTGGCCCGATGACGCTGTCAAGGGCCCTTTGGAAGGTGGCTGGGGCCGAATGCAGTCCGAACGGCATTACTCGCCATTGATACAATCCACGTCCGGCGACGGTAAAAGCGGTGTACTTCTTGCTATCGTCCTCCAAAGGGATCTGCCAGTATCCGTCTTTAAGATCCAGGCTGCTTACGTATCGCGCATTCCGGAGCCGGTCCAAAATGGTCGAGATTCGTGGGAGTGGATACGCGTCGGGGTCGGATTTGCGGTTCAGATGCCTGAAATCGATACATAACCGCCATGTACCGTTTTTCTTTGGGGCCAGTGTGATGGGTGAACTATAGGCACTCCTGGAGGGTTCAATATAGCCATTGGCCAGTAGTTCATTCACTTTTGCGTCGATGATAGCCTGCATGGCCGGGTTCCTGGGCGCATACCTGATTTTAAAGGGCCGGTCGTCCGTCATCACGATTCTATGTCGATCGGCGGTGGACAAACCGTGCAGTTCCCCGAACTTCTGCAGCTCCCCTTCTAAAAAATGTGTTATTCTATCTTGGTCCTCCGGACTGTGATCACTTACCGGAATATGTCCTGGTGTAACCTCGTCATCCTCCTGGTGTGGTTCTGGGCAGGATACAGAGCCTACTTCGGGACTGGTGGTCGTACCGGGTTGGACAGATGGCGTCAAATGGCGGTTGGCCTCCCCGCTTAGCGGTATATTGGCATCCTGGGTTCGCTGAAAATTGCAAGTAAGACCGGCACATATCATCCTAGTGCCACATTCTTCCAGGAACTTCAGACCGATGATCAGATCCTCGGTGGCATCGGGCATGACAAGGATTTCGGTTCGAATGCTACGGTTTCCCAGGGTGAGCGTGTGTTCCAGTGCATGGGTGATTCGGCGGTAAGATCCATCAGCCAGGGTCACCCCGGAATCATGTGGGTGTAAACTTGACACATCTTGCAACGTATTAACAATAGCCTGGCTCACGAAACATGTTGTAGCCCCAGTATCAACCGTAGCTGCCACCAGCCGGCCTTCTAAGCCGACGTTAGCCAGGAGTTTCGTTCTAGTATACTGTAAAGAGGTTTCTAGTTGGGCGGTAGGCTTGGTAGAGGACCGACGGCAGCACTGGATCGTTCGAATGTCCCGGCGACCACAGTCCCAACAGAATAAGATGCTCGGATTCCTGCACCGAGCCGAAAAATGTCCGCCCTGACCACAGTTTCGACACGCACTTCGGGGGTTAGGGATGGATCCACTCGTAGTAGGCCCAGTCTTCTCGGGGGCCATCAACCGGTGCTGTTCGTGCGTATGGTGGGGGCCTTTCGGAATCTGTTCTAGGTCAGCGGCCATCTCCAGGAGTTCCCCCAATGTGGCAAAATCCTTCCGTCGGATGTACCACAGGTATTCCGGCAACGCGTTGCGGAAAATTCTCTCGAGCTTCTGAGTCTCGGAGTAATCAGTGTGCCTCATCAAGTTCTGCATCGCCAGGGTATAATCGCTGAAGGACTCTCGCGGCCGTTGGTGTCTTTTCCTGACTTCGTCCTCCAATCGTTCGAAATACCGGGGTGTCAGGAAAAACTTAAGGAAATCTGTTCTAAATGACGACCACGTTTCCCATTGGCGATTATTGTTCCGGAACCAGATAAGTGCCTTGTTGGTAAGAACTTCAGGCATCATGGTTGGCAAGGTGTCTATCCTGATGGCGTACATGCGAGCCAACTCTTCCATCCTTTCGGTAAACTCCAACGGTTCACCTTCGCCATCGAACTTGACTCCCCATTTCCGAACCTGGTCCGCGCTGGACTTGAGGTCGGTGGTAGAGAGCGACGTCGAGGTTAGGCCGATCCTGGGGCCAGTACCATTTTCGGGCCCGGTTATGTCGTCCGCATCAGTTGAGTGATTTGTCCCCGGCGGCACTGTCAACAGGGGAAGTTTTCTGGGGGTTGCCAGCTTGCCCTCCGCAAGGGAGGCTGGTGGTTCATGCTTCGTTTGTAGTTGTAGTAATCTTTGCAGAACTTCAGGCGCATGTTCTCCGCCCACGAATTGGGCGAGTCGTTTGCGCAGCTCCTCGACGTTTCCAGTAGTCTCTAAGTTGAACTCGCCAAGGTAGGTGACCAGCTCTTCCCTTCTTAGGGTGTAGGCCCATGAGGTACGCAACATATTGAGCGGTGTTTAAATGAAGATACTCAAGTATCCTCCAAAACCTGGTACTCTCTCTTTACTTGGTGTTAAAGTTTTTTTTTTTCTTTAGCCTGGTGTTCCGGTAACGATATAAAACCTTTAACTCTCTGTCCCTGCTCGGGCGCCACTGTAACGACGAGTTTTCCTCCGTTTGCTGGGGTAAGCTCGCGGGGGTAGGGTTCGTCACAGGAATTTATTTTGTTCAGTGACAGAGAGAAAAGGCGTTGTTAAAACTTTATAAAAATTCAATTTATTGATTTACTTATACCTACCCAGCAAAATATTGGTAATGACACCTCATTACTATCTGCATTACCAAAAATGATATATCATTACCTTTTGCATTATTTTATAATATAAAATAATGAATTCCTAATAACGGCCTATTGTATTCATTGTTTCTAAATATAAAATAATGACTTACTCGTAATAGTTTAAATAAGTACTTTTTACACAGTTAAATTTTATACATTTTTATTTATTATATGTAAATATGTTTTATGTTTACATTTTTATGACGAGTCCTAAAATTACACATTAGAGAAAACTTAGATTTTTCTGAGTGTATTTCCTTAAGCTAATAGTATTTGCTTAACTCCTTATTTTTAAGAATCAAGTAAGCAATCGGATAACCACTTATAATTCAACTTTTTGTAAGCATGTGTGTAACCACTTATTATTCAAAATCTCATAACTACTTATTTCTCATTTTTTCGTAAGCGAGCGGGTAAGCGTGACTACTTATAAAAACGACCACGCCAAACAAAAATAATGAGTTTAGACACCAAAAAATAAGTTGTGCGGAGCTATAAATTTCTATTATAAAACCACTTATCTGGTAATGAAAGATTTTGCTGGGTAATTACGAAACACCTAAGCTAAAGTTAATAAAGTGGAAAGAGAGAGATGCGGTTTGCTCTTATTGGATCTAATATTGCTGGGTGCACGGGGATTCTACGTCCTTCTACCGATCGGTACGCCTCCTGCTAGAAAATGTTCAAAGATACGGTGGGAAGTGACCAACGAACGGCACGCCTCCTTCTAGCAAATGTTCAAAGATACGGTGGGAAGTGACCAACGAACGGCACGCTTCCTTCTAGCAAATGTCCAAAGATACGGTGGGAAGTGACCAACGAACGGCACGCTTCCTTCTAGCAAATGTTCAAAGGTACGGTGGGAAGTGACCAACGAACGGCACGCTTCCTTCTAGCAAGTGTTCAAAGATACGGTGGGAAGTGACCAACGAACGGCACGCTTCCTTCTAGCAAATGTTCAAAGATACGGTGGGAAGTGACCAACGAACGGCACGCTTCCTTCTAGCAAATGTTCAAAGATACGGTGGGAAGTGACCAACGAACGGCACCCTTCCTTCTAGCAAATGTTCAAAGATACGGTGGGAAGTGACCAACGAACGGCACGCCTCCTGCTAGCAAGTGTTCAAAGATACGGTGGGAAGTGACCAACGAACGGCACGCTTCCTTCTAGCAAATGTTCAAAGATACGGTGGGAAGTGACCAACGAACGGCACGCTTCCTTCTAGCAAATGTTCAAAGATACGGTGGGAAGTGACCAACGAACGGCACGCCTCCTGCTAGTAAATATTCAAGGATACGGTGCGAAGTGACCAACGAACGGCACGCCTCCTGCTAGTAAATGTTCAAGGATACGGTGGGAAGTAACCAACGAACGGCACGCTTCCTGCTAGTAAATGTTCAAGGATACGGTGGGAAGTGACCAACGAACGGCACGCTTCCTGCTAGTAAATGTTCAAGGATACGGTGGGAAGTGACCAACGAACGGCACGCCTCCTGCTAGTAAATGTTCAAGGATACGGTGGGAAGTGACCAATGAACGGCACGCCTCCTGCTAGTAAATGTTCAAGGATACGGTGGGAAGTGACCAACGAACGGCACGCCTCCTGCTAGTAAATATTCAAGGATACGGTGGGAAGTGACCAACGAACGGCACGCTTCCTGCTAGTAAATGTTCAAGGATACGGTGGGAAGTGACCAACGAACGGCACACCTCCTGCTAGTAAATGTTCAAGGATACGGTGGGAAGTGACCAACGAACGGCACACCTCCTGCTAGTAAATGTTCAAGGATACGGTGGGAAGTGACCAACGAACGGCACGCTTCCTGCTAGTAAATGTTCAAGGATACGGTGGGAAGTGACCAACGAACGGCACGCTTCCTGCTAGTAAATGTTCAAGGATACGGTGGGAAGTGACCAACGAACGGCACGCCTCCTGCTAGTAAATATTCAAGGATACGGTGGGAAGTGACCAACGAACGGCACACCTCCTGCTAGTAAATGTTCAAGGATACGGTGGGAAGTGACCAACGAACGGCACGCCTCCTGCTAGTAAATGTCCAAGGATATGGTGGGAAGTGTCGAAGGATATTCGCCGGACCTCGAAGGATATTCGCAGGACCTCGAAGGATATTCGCAGGACCTCGAAGGATATTCGCAGGACCTCGAAGGATATTCACAGGACTTCGAAGGATGTTCGCAGGACCTCGAAGGATATTTGCAGGACCTCGAAGGATATTCGCAGGACCTCGAAGGATATTCGCAGGACCTCGAAGGATATCCGCAGGACCTCGAAGGATATTCACAGGACTTCGAAGGATGTTCGCAGGACCTCGAAGGATATTTGCAGGACCTCGAAGGATATTCGCAGGACCTCGAAGGATATTCGCAGGACCTCAAAGGATCTTCGCAGGACCTCGAAGGATGTGTGCAGGACCTCAAAGGATCTTCGCAGGACCTCAAAGGATGTTCGCAGGACCTCAAAGGATCTTCGCAGGACCTCAAAGGATGTTCGCAGGACCTCGAAGGATATTTGCAGGACCTCGAAGGATATTTGCAGGACTTCGAAGGATATTCGCAGGACCTCAAAGGATCTTCGCAGGACCTCAAAGGATCTTCGCAGGACCTCGAAGGATGTATGCAGGACCTCAAAGGATCTTCGCAGGACCTCAAAGGATCTTCGCAGGACCTCAAAGGATGTTCGTAGGACCTCGAAGGATGTGTGCAGGACCTCGCAGGATATGGGCAGGACCTCAAAGGATACAGGCAGGATGTGTCTTCAAGAGCTAGAAAAAAAGGATAATTAGTGAGATGTACCTTGTTAGTTGTGCACGCGTTGGCGGCTGCCAGCAACTGATCCCGAGTTCTGTGATGCTGCGCTTTATATACCCTTGCGTGTATCGAGGGCCGTTTGATAATTATCCAGAAAAACTGCGAGGGGTGTTTGGGAATTGCCCGGGATAAATTGCAACGTGTGTAGACAGCGACTTCTGTCGTTACAAGCGTCAAAAAGATGTAAATAAAATTATTTTATTCAAAGATTTCAATTTAATAACAAAATAAATATATAATTTTATAAAAAAATTTATAGAAAAAAAATTTTAATTTTATAAAAAGAAATTCATTTTGTAAAAGAAATGCATATTGAACTCGTTACCTTCTGAGTTTAAACCTTATTTTAACAAAATATTGTAATTTTTATACAATCAGTGCTCTGCCAGTCTATTATTTTTTGAACAGTTGGCAATATATGTCTGGGATCTTATTTAATCCCAAATAAATGGAGATCTTACGTAGTACCCAAATATAATGCGGCATCTAATTTTATCTGTCATTTTTATGGATACTTTTAGATGTCAATCCCCAAATATATTGCTGTTTCTAATTCGATCTGCCATTTTAATACCGAAATAAATTGCTGGATCTAATTCGATCTGCCATTTTTCGGATCAAATTAGATATACGTTTATCCACAAATATATTGCCGGATCTAATTTGATCTGCCAAAATTGAGATCAAATTAGATCTAAGTTTATCCCCAAATATATAGCTGGATCTAATTGGATCCGCCATTTTTCGGATCAAATTAGATCTAAAAATATACGCAAATATATAGCTGGATCCGCCAATTTTCGGATCAAAATAGATCTAGGTTTATCCCCGAAGATATCACTGGACCTCCCAATTTTGAGATATAACTTGATCTTAGTTTATCCCCATATATACAATGGGATCTAATACGATATGATTGGATACACCCAATTTTTAGATCTAATTGGATCAGCTAGATATTACAGCAGATCTTAAACAATATCAAATTGGATATAATTAGATATTGCGCGAGATCAATTTTTTTTACTCGGGAATATATGCTACTAAATATAGTGCCATATATATTTATATATGGTGTTATTTAAGCATTATATTAGCATATATGGTGCCATTTAAACCATATAGTATTATATATGGTGCCATTTAAACAATATATGGCCATATATGGTACCTCATGTTCTAAATTTTTAATACAGTTCCAGATATGATAATATATGATTCTATATATAGTGCCATATATATTTATATATGGTGTTATTTAAGTAATACATTACTATATATGGTGCTATTTAAACAATAATTATTCATATATGGTGCCATTTCAACAATATATGCTCATATATGGGCCCTCATGAACAACATTTTTAATACAGTTCCAGATATAATAATATATGCTACTATATATAGTGCAATATATATTGATATATGGTATCGTTTAAACAATATATTACCATATGTGGTGACATTTAAACCATACATTATGATATATGGTGCCATTTCAACAATATATGGTCATATATGGTACCTTATGAACAACATTTTTAATACAGTTCCAGATATAATATATGCTACCATATATAGTACCATATACTTTGATATATCGTATCATTTAAACAACCCGAGTAAAAATAGTTACATATATTCATATATGTGATTAAGTTATATCTGTATAAATATACAGATTCATCCGAAGAATGGCCCGATATATTTTTATCAATTGTTTATCAATTTTTATCTAAATGTATCAGTTTAGATCTGACTTGATTAAATTATGTGTTAATCAGATGAAATTGTATCAGATTTTTTACCTGATCGTAATTGGTTCAATTTTATATAAATAAAACATAATTGTATCCGACATTTACCTTATACAATTGTATCAAAGTTTTAAACTGATATCAGGTCAAAATTGGGATATAACTATATAATTTTGTATACAAATATATCTATTTGGACCTAAACTAATGAATATATAAACCAATAAAATTGTATCAGGTCAAAAATCAGATACAATTTCATTTGATTAACACATAATTTAATCAGGTCAGATCTAAACTGATGCATTTAGATAAAAACTGATAAACAACTGATACAATTTTATCGGGCCATTTTTCGGATCAAATGGTACATGGATGACTCTAAGTTATATATTACCATATAAAGCTCCATATTGTTTTTTTTAATAGAGAACATACCATATATGGTGCCATTTAAACAATATATTGTCATATATGGTGCCATTTAAACAATACATGGTCATATATGGTAACTCATCAGCAACTACAATATTAACTGTATTTCAGAAGCTATTAATTGTATTTCAGAAATTTTAAATGCATTTTAGAAATAATCAAATTTATTTCAGAACTTATTGATTGTTTATCATAGTTTATAGAGAAAAATTTCTATCCCGATGAAAAAAAATTGATATGAGGCTTTATACAGTCATATGTAATTTAACATGAGTCTTTATACAATTTTATCCGAGAAATGGGCCCATATAATTTCATAAGTTTGCATCTATTCAGTTATAATTTGATAATATCAGATATAAATGTATCCGAATAATGGCCCGATATAATTTGATCAGACTTTATATAGTGGTATAAAATTATAGCTGAAATGGTACAAACATATAGAAAATCAGATATTGTTATATTAAGTTTATTCACTATAAATTTCACTGAAATCCTAAATGTTTACAGAAATAATTACCTGAGAGTTTGTCAGACCTAAAACTTCATGAAAGCTATTAAACTTTTTTGGATTTTGACAAAAGGACATTTTACAGAAAAGCACAAGCGCCTTTTACTGTTTGTATAAATTTTCTAACAATTTATTTCCATGGCAATGTAATATAAAATTATATCCAAAAGGCGACTGACAAGAGCTCTAGTGTGATTCTAAATGGGGTATATATAATTCTATCCAAAACGAAATCGTGTTTTTTTGAAAAATGATTTCATATAAAAACATATATTATTTTAAGTTATGTACTAAATAACTTATATATAACGTCATATAAAATTGGATTATCTGTATCTAATTGTAAATGCAATATACAATTATGTACTAATCGATATGTAATAAGATGCAACTAAATACGACATCATATTACAATTTTTTGAGAAAGAAAAAAATATATATGGATACATATAATTATGTCCGGTTATATACATATACACTGGTCTACAAAAACATATATGGGTATATAAAATTATACATTATTATATAAAAACGTTTTTACTCGGGATATTACATTTCATAATTTCTGAAATAAAATTGATAAAACTGAAATACAATTGACTAGTTCTGAAATACAATTCATAAATCTGAAAAATAATTGATAAGTTCTGAAATACAACTTATAAAACTGAAATTCAATTGATTATTTCTGAAATACAATTGATAAATCTTAAAAACAATTGATACAATTGGAAATGGTGTAGAGCGTTAAAAAGATGTATATAAAATAATTTTTTTTTAAAAATTCAAAAAACTCGAGACCTTCTGAGTTTTAACCTTATTTTAACAAAATATTTTAATTTTTATAATATCAGTGCTCTGTCAGTGTATTATTTTTTGAACTGTTGTCAATATCTGTCTGGGATCTTATTTAATCCCATATAAATGGAGATCTTAAGTAGTACCCAAATATAATGCGGGATCTAATTTTATCTGTCATTTTTCTGGATAGTTTTAGATGTCAATCCCCAAATATGTTGCTGTTTCTAATTCGATCTGCCATTTTAATACCGAAATAAATTGCTGGATCTAATTCGATCTGCAATTTATGGGATAAATTAAGATCCTACCAAATCTTCAAATATATATCACTGGATTTAATTCGATCTGCAATTTATCGGAAAAGTTAAGATTTTACGCAATCCCGAAATATATTACTGGATCTAATTTGATCTGTCATTTTTTGGATAAATTTAGATCTTACTTAATCCCCAAATATATTGCTGGATCTAATTCGATCTGCCATTTTTCGGATCAAATTAGATCTAAGTTTATCCACAAATATATTGCTGGATCTACTTCCGTCTGCCATTTTTCGGATCAATTTAGATCTTAGTTTATCCCAAAATATATTGCTGGATCTAATTCGATCTGCCACTTTTTCGGATCAAATTAGATCTAAGTTTATCCACAAATATATAGCTCTATATAATTCGATCCGCCATTTTTCGGATCAAATTAGATCTAAGTTTATCCACAAATTTATAACTGGATCTTATTCCGTCCGCCATTTTTCGGATCAAATTAGATCTAGGTTTATCCCCAAAGATATCATTGGACCTCCCAATTTTGAGATATAACTTGATCTTAGTTTATCCCCATATATAAAATGGGATCTAATACGATATCATTGGATACACCCAATTTTGAGATCTAATTGGATCAGCTAGATATTACAGCAGATCTTAAACAATATCAAATTGGATATGATTAGATATTGCGCGAGATCAATTTTTTTTACTCGGGTATATAAAAATTATATAATATTAACTTAAAAAAATATTTTTATAGATAAAGAAAACTGTCAACTAAATTTTGTTGTTTTTAGAAAAAAATTCGGCCTTGGCTAGAATACAATACGAAATTTGTTACACTAAAACCTTTATGAAACAAAAACTGCATGAAATGTACATTAACATTTGAAAAGAATACATTATGTTTATTACAAAAAGACGTTTGTATAAAATAAATGTAGTTTATAGTTTTTTTTTTTGCGAAAATCCTTTCTTTTGTTGCTGTTTATAAAAACGAAAGGCAACAGGATATTAACAATCACTCCACACAAAATCTCAATGGAACAATTATAAAATTGTAGGGCAAATATTTTTTCTAAAGTCACAATATAATTGTAATAATATGAATTTATAAATTAAGAATTATTCACATCTAGATGATAAAATTGGAAATTGCAACAGTAAAATTTAAAAATATATTACTCAATAAACCATATAACGGTAAAGTATCGTTTGTGAAACAGAAATATGCTGCAATAAGTTTTTAAAATAACAATAAAATTTGTGGTAAAATTGTATATGTTTGTTCCAATTTAATCGCTAAAGATATTGGTATGAAACTAGATTAGTCTCTTATAGAAAAATTCTGGTACTTAAGGAGAAAAATATCCCGAGAAACGGGAGTTATTAATTCCGTTAATATGTCAGCACAAGATCGAAGTATGCGTGATGTTAAAGAGTAGTTTACATTATAGGACTGTGTGCCAGGGTCTGTCAAAATACCATGTGCTTAAAATTTTTTTGACCGTCATACGATTATTTTGTCAGTCATAAGATTTCTTATCGGATTTCTCATTTTTAGACTTTTTTAAAAAAATCATTCTCTCTCATAAGATTTGCACACAGAAAGTCATCTCTGTTGAGTTAGCTCTCTCAGATTTCAAGTCTTTAAGATTTTAATTAGGATTATATTCCCAGTGTTATGATTTCTTTTACTTAAAATCATATGACTCAATCCTATAATGTAAATGACTCTTAAGTGGTTGGGGGCTCCGCGATTAAAAAATTGTTATAATTTTAGTACTCTGGGTGTTTCCAGAACTATCTAGCTTGTTATACAACCACGGAAGTTAAACTATAAAAGTGCTGCCACTTGCCGACTGCATTCAGTTGCGCATTAGCGTTTATATAGTTCAATCTAGCATTAGAAAATCATAGTATTCAAATCGTTGGTAAACTTGCGTGCAATAAAGACTGTTGAATGTAAAGTAAGTATATAAGAAACAGAAGAGTGTATAGTTATTTTTATTGCAATAGAAAAGAACCCGGCTTATTTAAAAGAAGCAAACCAACGTTTTTAAAAGGTAAAAACGTAATAATTTCTTATATTTTTGTTTTTTTTTTTTTTTTTTTTTGATATCATATTTTAATCAAAAAACGATATCATTAACGAACGTGCATTTTTCTTAAAAGTACCTACTACTTATGAAACGTTTATGATATCATTCTCTGACAAATATCGTTGGGTTTGTTGGAAAAAAAAAATTGATTGAGGATATACACAGTCTGCTAACAGCTATCATTGTAAAATAGCATGATTTTTTAAGTTTAACCCATAGAAAGTTATCAAATTTACGACAAATGCTAATTTAGTACTAAATATAGCACGAACTATGAATTCCATCATTATATAAAAATCGTATGTAGTATTATAAACAATTTTTGATCTTAAGACTAAAAACGTTTGTATATAATAGCACTGTATGACACAAAAACAATTATTGGAGTTAGAACCACCAATTCTTTATATCTCAGAAATGCGGATTACTATGGCGTACCTTATTTTTCGATGTAACTTACAGACTTTCCCCGAAATATTTTCAAGATTTAGCAAGTTTCCATTTAGGTTTTTATATACAAAAATGTTCTATTCCATTAATATAAATTTTTTGTGGTAAAAAGTAGGAACTGGACCTGGTCCAGTTTATGGTTAAAGTTTCATACATAAAACTGGATATTAAAATCACTGTTCGCATTTAAAATAGGTTTTAGAAAATTCAAGCGCTGAATGTAAAATCGACATTAATAAACGTTATGCCCAGTAAGAGAAACAATTAAAAAGAAAATATTTCAACAAAAAAGATATTTTTGTATATATAAAGCTATAAATTCGCTATATTACAAAAATTTTATATGTCGGCATGGCTTTCCAAGTAGTTTCCAAAGTCCTACTTTTAGTATAACAAAATGTCCTAGCAAAATTTCAAATACTTTTTTGTAATTAGTTTTTTTTTCAAACCAAAATATTTCTGAAAAAAATGCTTTTTCGTCAATTATAATTCGTCGTTTTATGCGCTAAATAATGCCAATTGAAAAAAAATCAATTGTAATGCCAAAAAAATTGCATTGCCATTGTTCAATTGTAATGCTAATGATATCGTCAGTTAATTGGTCCCTTCAGTTAACTATTCCCAAGTATGAAAGAAATACATTTATTTACTAAAATTGATATCATAAATATTAAATAAATTAAAATACTAATTTCAATAAAAATTAAACAAAATAGCTTTGTTCGGGTACTCAACATTGGGATCGGCGGGATCCCAATTTTACCAAAAAGCGTTTTCTTAGTACACAATTGGGTAAATGAGAGCTGTCATGAGAGAGTAATATTCTTGTTCTTCTTGCACGAAAAAGCCCAGACTTTTTTTTCGTGTAAATTTGGGTAAATTATTTTTATCAGCTGTTATATCATCAGTTGGGTTCAACTAGTTCAATTGAACTATTCACTAATTTGAACCAAAGACCTAGTTCACAACTAATAGCTCTTTTAGTTCAATCGCTTTTTTCATTCATTCAGAAAATATGTTTTTCGTTTACAAAAATTAGTATAATAGTTGCAAAAGCCTATCGGTGATTTTACAACTCCATAAAATTACCGACAATTTTTGAAGACGCTTGTTTAAATGTGTTAAAGAGATAAATATGTAAATAAATCGAAGCTTTTGTTTAATATTAAAATTTTTTACAGATTTAATAAACTATGTATTCCTTTTTGTATATAAAAATGTCTGAGAAGGAAAATTTTTTTAAATTTTTTATTTAAAAAGCGGTTTAACTAGAAAAGCTATCTAGATTTTTACAACAAATTGAACAAGAACTAGAAAGAGCGCTCACAAAATCGAACTATAATGCACAAATCAATTGACATTTGTTTTTCGGGCTTCAAATATGGTTTTTCGCGTTCGTTTACTTTTGGGCATTTTTGTCACTTCGTGAGAGTATTTCTTGTTAACTCTCATTTTAC
This sequence comes from Leucophora obtusa, assembly GCA_949987735.1. Taxonomy (NCBI): domain Eukaryota; kingdom Metazoa; phylum Arthropoda; class Insecta; order Diptera; family Anthomyiidae; genus Leucophora; species Leucophora obtusa. The sequence goes on along the minus strand of OX465296.1, from coordinate 132,435,935 downwards.
CGAACTTTACCCAAAAAGTAAAGAAACAGACCTAATATGTTGTATCCCAGCAAAATCTTTCATTACCACATAAGTGGTTATATAATAGAAATTCATAGCTCCGCACAACTTATTTGTTGGCGTCTAAACTCATTATTTTTGTTTGGCGTGGTCGTTTTTATAAGTAGTCACGCTTACCCGCTCGCTTACAAAAAAATGAGAAGTAAGTAGTTATGAGATTCTGAATAATAAGTGGTTACAAACATGCTTACAAAAAGTTGAATTATAAGTGGTTATGCGACTGCTTACTTGATTCTTAAAAATAAGGAGTTACACAAATGCTATTGGCTTCAGGAAATACATTCAGAGAAATTAAAGTTTTTACTAGAGTGTAATTTTAGAACTCGTCATAAAAATTTTAACACAAACATAGTTACATGTAATAAATATAAATGTATAAAATGTAACTTTGTAAAAAGTACTTATTGAAACTATTGCGAGTAAGTCATTATTTTATATTTAAAAGCAATGACTACAATAGGCCGTTATTAGGAAGTCATTATTTTATATTACAAAATAATGCAAAAGTAAATGATATATCATTATTGGTAATGCAGACAGCAATGAGCTGTCATTACCAATATTTTGCTGGGATATTTTTGGGAATAAAACATAAATAAATCATGATGGTAACCGAAACGAATGCGGTTATCGTTAGGGTAACGATATTTTAGGTTATTTCGGTAACGGTAATTTAAGGGTAACGCTATTTCATTTATTTCGGTATAGGTATTTTAAATATAACGGTATTTGAGTTATTTCGGTAACGGTATTTTAAGGATAACGATATTTGGGTTATTTTGGTAACGTTATTTTAGGGTTAAGGGTATTTAACATATATCGGTAACGGTATTTTAAGGATAACGGTGGTCATTTATTTCGGTACATACCGCATTTGTTTTTTGCAAAAACCACACTAAAGTAAAAACAAAACCAAGTAATTGACTTAATTTATGTGAAATACTAAACAACCACGTGCAATGATCAAGAGTAGAGAATTAAAAATAACGGTAACGGTATTTTACGGATAACGCCATCTCATGTATTTCCGTAACGGTATTTTAAGGTTATCGATATTTCATTTATTTCGGTATCGGTATTTTAAAGATAACGGTATTTCACTTATTTCGGTAACGGTATTTTAAGGATAACGGTATTCCGGGTATTTCGGTAATGGTATTTCAGGGGTAACGGTAGTCAGTTGAAAGGGTTTTGAATCGATAACGGTATTTTAGCGGTATTACCTGCCAAACCTGATATAAATGTTAATAATTAACTTAAAGTGTAAATTTAAATTTTATTTCAAATTGCAAAAGGTTATAAAAACTCAGTAAAAGGCATGTGGTAATTCTAAGACTTGGCTACTAGTTTATTTCATGGTTGCCAAGTAATGACTAAAAAACAATTTTTGAAATTTTTATTGCACTTTTAAACAAATTTGTTTACATATAAAACTAAGATGTTAATATGAGTTATTTAAGGCTATATGTACATATGTATATGTAACATTTTTAGATGAAAAATGTTTGTTCAATAAATATGTATAATATGAGTGGTTGTTTTTTCCGTATAAAGAAAACATTTTATTTTACAATTTTTATCAAGGACTTTAGTATAGCATTAGGCATAACCCTTACAAAGGTCAATTTCATAAATATTTATCTATGAAATGATTTATTGGACGAAAAACTATGAGGTTTACATATATCTACTTATCATAAATATGCTGAAGCTTTTTCTTTGGGTGTAAACGTCTTTTGTTTTCAATATTAAAATTTTTATTTATTTTGTGTTTTGATTTGTATTGAAAAAAAAGAAATGATTAAATTTGTAACATTTCAATTTGTGGTTTTTCAATCTTTATGTGTCAAGAATTTCTTTTAGTTTCAATTGAAATAACTTTGTATTTAACCAAACTTCATTGAGCAAAAAACAGAATAAATTTATTTGCAATTTTCGTTCTACAACAAAAAACAGCAAAATTTTAAAAAAAATTTTTTTATAAATTTATTAAATTTTTTTAAAATTTTACCTGCTGAAGATATGTATTTTTATAGTTTGTTTTTGAATGACTGATATGTATAAAGGGTTAGTAAATACCCTTTCGAAATTAGGTTAGTCTAGTATAGAAAACTCTGGAATTTTCTAGAAGAAAATATCCCGAGAAATGGGATTTACTAAACACTTCAATCTGGTAACGTAACACTAGATTTAAGTATACACCATATGCTATAATGTTAAATACCATAAATAAGTGTTATAATCATAGCCACTGGATGTTTCTAGCATGTTCTACAACCACGACCATAAAACTATAAAAGACCGAACGTTTCGAAGGAAGCGTAAGTTGCGGATTAATATTTCGTCATATGAAATCAAAAAAGCCTAAGTTACATTTAAAAAATTTTACAGGAGAAGCAAAAAACTTCCTAAAATGAAGATATAAACCAAATTTTTTCAGCGTTTTTTTTGAGTTAAGTTGTAAGCTATGAAACTTACGCCTTTGAGGATTAGTTTTTTCCGCGCTTGCAGTAAGGGCTTTTACAATTTTGTTAATAAGTCGTAGTCGTAGGAGTGTAAAATTTTGCAGAGTGATACGGTGCAGCATAATCAATGAAAAAGTCGATTTTTATTTTTTTGTAACTTACGGCTTTTTTTGATTTCATATGACGATTTGTTGATTATTAACATTTGTGTTGTTAAGTGTGTTGAGTTAGTAGCGCTCTAGTAAATCATTGTATTAAAATCATTAGAGTCTGTGTGTGTGTTAAACTGTTGTGTACAAGGTAATGGAGAGTTAATAAATAAGTGTATAAGCTCAGTATCAAACTAAAGAGATTGTGTGTTATTTAAATTGCAAAGAGCTCTAACATGTTTTATCTGACGGAGATAAACGAATGTTTTAGAAGATAAACGTAACAAATATTGTCAGCTGTGGGATTGGTTATTTTGATTGCAATGAGAAAGAACCCGGTTTATTTAAAGGAAACAAATCAACGTTTTTAAAAGTAAAAACGTAACAATATCTTTATATGTATTTTAATTGCCCAATAAACCAAACGATGTCGTCACGATATCGAAACGATATCACCTAGGTGATATTTATTATCATATATGAGAATCACTTGTGATACGAAAATGATAGATTTTTTGTTCTAAAATGTAGCTTTCGTAACGATATCGTATTTCCGAGGAATTGTACCGTTTTCGCTATCGAAATATCCTGAAATAACGATAGTAAAATCTCCAAAATCTGGTGCAACATCGAAACATTATCGTTATTCCAGGCGATTTCGGTATCGAAAGTGATATCATATATCAAGGGTGGGCACGGATTTGTCACCGAGGGCCAAATTATAGTTTTTTACAAATGACAAAGGGCCGCGCCATACATTAAAAAAAAGTAAACCACTAAACTAAACGGAAGTACTTCTTTACTTTTTTAAGAAAAAATCGGTTCTCAACTCCATCTGTTCCAAACTGGTTTCATAAGAACCGATTGTAAATTCAAAATTTTGCAACTGCAACCCTACACCACAACTTATTATTATACCTTGCAGCACTAGTGGACAGAGTAAAATTTTATGCTGATGTTTGTAAAACCAAAAAATATTGGACGCAGACCCACATTTTGGTATACCGATCGACTCAGAATCACTTTTTGTTTCGATTGTTTGTCTGCCCATGTATTCTTGTGCGCGCGCTAAAGGTCCCAAATATTAAGATATCTTAATGAAATTTGGTACACCTACTTATATCGGCCCATGAACGAAGCTTGTTGATTTTGGTTTGAATCGGTCCATGGTTGGACATTAGAGTGGTCCAAAAAAACATGAAAGTTGGAATTCGCGATCTCCACAATGTTGCCCCTATTCTTTAATGTCTGAAAACTCTCTGTGCCAAGTTTCAGCTAAATCCGCTGTTATTTAGAGGTAGCACAAAAAGTTGTCTTTTAAGAATTAGTAATTTATCTCTAGAGTAATTTATACAAAAAGTAGGGTTGACTTTAAATTTAATTATTTCTTAACCTGTACGCTATTATTTAACAATTTTTTTTAAATCTGGTCTTAATTAATGTCAATATAATGAATTTGAAATCAAAACTTAAAAAAATTAAGTAACCCTTAAGTAATTCGCGGTTTTTTTTAAACTTATACAAAAAAATACATACTTTAGTAAAATTTTCGAAATTTTCCGAAAAGATGTAATTAAAAATGCAACTTGTTTCTACCTTGTATGCGTAAATTTCTCAAATCTGATCTTTATTTTAACGAAGATTATGAATCAGCAAACGAAACTTAAAAAAAATTTGTGGTTTATGAATTATTCGAGGTTTTTGAAAATTCAAAAAAACTCAAGTTTTTTGAGATATTTTCCTAATTACCTGTAAACGGTGTTATCGAAAAATGCAATTTGTTATACTTTTGCAATTTACTTACCAAGGACCTTCATTATATATAACACTGATTTTAATTTTAAAAAGGATAACAGATATCCTTGCAAATTTACTTAAAATTTGACAGTTTTTAATATTTCGCTATTATTTAGCTTGCTATAATTTTATTGCTGCCAAAAACCACATCTCACATAATATGACATTCCACAGATATATATTAATGCAAAAACGAAATTTTCGTCTTGGTAAATATAAGAAAACATCTTGATAGAAGTTGATCATTGTTTGTATGAAATTTTCAAATTTCGCGAAATCCGCGACTCCGACTCCGATTTCAATTTTGATTTCATATTCGTAATGTACACCTAAAAATATATTAGATGTGATATGTCGCGATCATAATAATTATATTTAATTTTTCTCATTTTTTCCATTATTTTTAATTAATTAAAAATAATAGAAGAAGTACAACCTCGAAACTTCAATTGCGATGTGCTACGTCTAAACAAAACTTTTTTGGTGATTTTTTTGATCAGACCACTTTTTTTTCAAAGTGGCATATTTGTAGGGTTGTGGAGCGTGAAAATTCCAACTTTTTTTTTTTTGGACCACTCTATTGGACATAGTGCCCATATAAAAGTCCCCCAGATTGCAGGTCACAAATAGGAATATATTTTAATGAAATTTGGTTCGCAGACTGACATGTGCTCAAGGACAAAGCCTATTGATGCTAGATAATATTGGTCCATATTTGAACCTATCGTTCATATGGACTATATTTCCGATTTCTCTTTAAATCACCAAGAATTAGGTAAAACCAAAATTTCTTACCGTTACCCTATTTTTTTTATCATTTTATAGGCAAATTTTGACACAAGTCCACTTCAACCCATTCGAATTTCGAATCCAAATATTCAATCATATTTACAGCTTTACCATACCATAGCTTTAAACCATACTGGAGTAGCGTATCATATTTTTTTAGTTTTAAGTTATGAACGTTTTTAATTTTGGGAATATTTTTTAAAGTTTTTCTTTTTGATCCCCGGAATCTAAGATAAGAAATAGCCGCCATGATTAAATTTTTATTTAATAATTTTATTGCGCAGAGCAAACGAAATTGCAGGGACACCATTCACTAAAGGACTAATTTAAATGGTAATTACAAACTGAAAAGTTTCATGGTCTTTATGAAATTCCCACCGGAATTGAATTGGAAGCGTATTCGATTCTGTAGACAGATTCATAAAAATTAACGGAAATTTCATTACAATGACGTCATAAAACTTTTAATATATTTAAGTTTTAAAATATTAAATCAAAACATATAATATATATATACCGCTTAAAATTTTTTATTAAAATTAATTAATTTAATGCAAACAATTTTAATCGGATTGGAAATTTCCTCATCAAATCCGTAGAAAGGATTTGTAGAACACAATATCGGAAATTTCCGTTTAAAATTTCCGTACAAAAAGAAAAATTAGAAAATTTCCTACATTTTTCTTACGGAAATATCCGATTGTTGATTTCTATAAATCAACCCTACGGATTTAATGAGAAAATTTCAGATCTGACTAAAATTTTTTTCTTAAAATAACATTTTCTGACAGCCAATTTTTAGTTATTTAGTTCCCTACGGGGAATGAGGAGTCAATTGACATCCAACGACCTATCCTGTGACCGGTCAACCGAAGGTATATTACTAAATTAGTACAAATATGAACAAAAGAAAATGAATTAATTTTCTAAGTATTTTCTGATCCGTTATTTTCACTGTTGCTTTTAAAAAAACTTGACCGATACCGAAATAAAAAACAAAATTCGCGGCATATTTTTTATTTATTTTACTCTTTTGTTTATTTCTAACTTAATTTTTTTCGATTTGCTTATTTTAGCTCTTATTTTAAATTTCTATAATGTTTTGCTAAGAAATTTTAAGTTTTGTATTTTCAACGTTTTTTTAATGTTATAGCTGTTTTCGTTTTAAGGATTGGTATTTCATTTAACTTTCCTTTTTAACTTAAGGGGAATTTTTTAAATTTTTATTTATATTATCAGAGTTTTTGAGGTAATTTTCTAATTTTTAATTGATTTTTTATTTAATTATGGCCAACGCAAAAAACAAGTCAACTGCCATTAAGGGACCTATCCCATGACCGGTCAATCGGGGGCATATTCAAGGCACTTTCACCATATTTGTGTGTGTGTTAATGTTGTTTTCTTTTCTATTTTTTTCTTTTCCATGTTTTTTTATTTGCATTGTGTTTGTTTTTTCTTTCTCTTTTTTATTTTAACAGAAACGAAAAATATATAACTTAACCATCAGCAAGCCATCACGCATAAGCAACATTAGCTCAGACGGTAGAGCGTTTGCCTTACAAGCAGAAGGTTGTGTTATCGAGCTCTACTTCGACGCCAAGTAGATTATTTTTAATTCTTAATTTTTTATAGTTTATTTGAAAAGCTATTTTTAGACACACCACCTTACTGCCACAATGTGTCTAAACAGTGGCAATTGCTCATTTCCAATGACAACGCCATGTTAAAGTGATATGTCTTTTTCAAACAAAAAGACCGATCAACGACCGGTCTCTGCCCCCTTGGGACCTATCCTGCGTGTCATCTGGGACCGATCCCTTCCCCGTAGGGTTGTTGCACATGCTCATTAAATTTTCTGAAATATAAATATTTAAAAAGTTATATGACGTTATTGTAATGACATTTCCGTTAATTTTTATAAACCCGTTTAAAAAATCCAATCCATTTCCAATCAAATTACGGTACGGATTTCATAAAGACCACATTGATTAGTAATTTGATTGCTTTTTCATGAATTAAAACGCTAACTTTTCACACAGTTCTAATCTTACTATCATTATTATTATAGTCGGAACTAATTACGAATTGTTACTAAAACTCAAGTAACCAATTTTCAAACAAAATTCCTACTTAAATAAAATTTGAGTGTAAAGTCTTAAGTACTTGATTCTGACTATAAAACTGGCCCTATAGGTGCTATTTTAACTTTAAATTTAATTTGAATTTATTTTTTAAATAATTAAGAATCAGTTTAATAGTCAGAACTAACATCGATTTGATTCTTGAATATTTCTTAAGTGAGAAATTTTCAAATCAAAATCTTAGTTGTGACTATAAAAGAGGCCCTAAGTTTTTATCTAAAATTTTAGAAGTAAAAAATTTTAATGAAAACTGTGAAAAAAATACTTAAAAAAAATAGAAATTTTATTTTCAGCAAGGGTCGCACTAAAATTAACAACGGCCCGCATGCGGCCCAATGGGCCGCATTTGCCCACCGTTGTCATATATGAAAGCAAAATCGGAATTCTTTTAAAATGAGCTGAAGAAAAGTCGAACTCACCTAAATTTTGGAATCATAATTATCCAATAACAAGGAGTATATTTATTTATTTATTTAGTCTATAGATAAATCCTTACAGACTGAGGTAAAAAATATTACATTTACAAATCATGTTAACATTTATGCATTTAAAAACAAAATAATATAACTTTTGATACTAAATTAGAATTAATAAAAATACATATTAATTACAATATTAATTGTATTTGGTCTATATGACGAGTTTGAAAAAACAACACTTAACTAAAAAAATAAAAATGCCCTGTTGGCTGTCCGTTTCCAATATACACAAATTGCCTGCACTTGTACGTAAAAACCTTACGTCAGTGTGGCAACATTTGCGAAAAGGTGACACGGAGGAAATAAGAAGATAAACAGGAAATCTAAAGTAGAATGTTTGTATATGTCTGTTTGATCACTTCTGAAAGTATTTATATAGAGACAATTTGAAAATAAAAATATAAACAATAATACAATTTAATGGAAAATCACTGATGAAGCCTGCCTATAAAAAAAGGCAGAAACTGGATCTAGTCTGATTTGCAAATTTATTGTGTTTATAACTTTTGAAGAAAATGTTTATTCTTCTTCTTAACCTCAAACATACTAAAATAATATTGCGTTTAATAACGTTGACATTCAACGAGAAATCGATTAAATTATAATGATCATTAAAATCGCTACACATTTTTCTAAATGGGTCTGCATCTGCATACACTGCATCTGCGTATCATTCTTTGGTTTATTGGGTGCTTGTTCAATTAAAAACAAGCTTTATGTATTATTAATATGCAGGTTAATCTGTAATTTTCAGTTAACTAAAAGTTAAATGAAATATAACTAATATTTGGTCAAGTTCACAGTTTAATTTATGATGTTCTTTATCTCTAGTATTCAGAAAAAAAACAATTTTTCAGAAAATTAACTTGTATTAGCTTTTTCTGCAATTTTTACAGGTGTATTACCCAGGCGTGTTTCCTTCTGTATTGGTTTAAGTTCTACAATAAGAAAATTTTGCAAGACCATGCTTTTTAAAAGGAAAATAGTTTTTATTTTTCTGCATGTACAATGATGGACAATCAATTAAGGCTCAAAGATAAAAATAATAGTTAAATTGTCCACAAAAAATTGGAGGATCGCCCAGAAAATTATAAAGATTTTTAATGTAGTGTTTAGTTTTTACTTTTGCTATCCTTTTTAAGTAGGCATGGCTTTTAATAAAAAATTAGCGATATCGATCTCTTATAAAATTACATTGTAAAATTTTGCGAGTACTGATCGGATCGATACAGATTCTATATTGCTGGAGATCTTATAAAATTTTCTTAAATCTCGCATTATTTTTATTGATAAATGGTCGCCAGTTTTACCATGACAGTGCCTTAAGCATGGACAAATTTATGGTTAATATAGCATAATCCTATTGAGTTTAAAATTTTAGTGTTTTTAAAATTGTTTTAAAATGACTAAAAGCTAAGTAAACTTTGTTCACATTTTCATGGTAAATCTGATGACCAGGGCAGCGACTTTCATGCAAATGTATATTTGTAGTCATTAATCCAAAAATGATTTTGACCAAATACTTTTCCGAATCAAAGAATTTGCAACAAAATGGCATCGATTTGTTGTTGCATATTTTTCCATATTTTATTATAATTGCATATTTTGCTTTTGAGTGCATATTTTATGATTTTTAGTGCATATTTATACATATTTTTTATTAAGTTTCATATTTTCTTCACATTTTTTAAAAAATTAAAATTTAATGAAAAATTAAGAGAAGAAGAAATTGCATATCTTAACGCAACACTTAACAAGAAGGAAAACATCAAGTTGTCATCTACTTACATTTATATTGGATTGAATTTTTAACCCAACGATCTCGAATACCTAATAAATATGATATTTAAAAATCGAAACATTTAAAGTTGATTTTTTGGTTTGAATCATTTATTTTTAGATTATTAGTGCATATTTTTTGGGTTTTTACTGCATATTTTGAGCGTATATTTTCGGTTTTTAAGTGCATGAAAGTCGCTGCCGTGCTGATGAACATTTTAAAGAAATTTTGTAGGATCTCCAGCAATTAACATTTTGAATATTATATACTAAAATTGTATTCTATGCTTTGATAACAAATCAATTTCGCTAATTTTTCACTAAAAGCCACGCCTACTTAAAGCGGATAGCAAAATTGTATACCAACCACTATATTAAAATTTCCTACAATCTCCTGGACCAATTTTCAGTTTATGGGGACAATTTCTCAATTATTTTGATCTTTAAAAATAAAGGCAGCGAGAGTAAAATTAGGAAAAATTTCATGCATATATAATCGTTTTTCATATACATAAAATATGTATTAAAAATTAAAGAAATATACATCCAAAACTAAAAAAGTATGCATTTATGCAGCGTTTTTAATACAACTTAAACATTATTTGTTTTTGGAGTAGTTTAAACACTTAAATTTACCACTCATCATCGTCACAATAGTAGTAATTTAATTTCTCTGATATTTTTGTCTCCATGATAAAAAAAGCAAAAACAAATTTGAAAAACTACTTATTTTCGTGAAATATATAAATTAAAAAAAAAAACAAAATAAATTATAAAAAAACGAGCCTAGGAGTATAAGTTTTTAGTAAAATATACAGAAATAATATGCATTTACAGCAAAGTATGAAAAATATGAATTAAAAAATCGACAGCAAATGAACTTCCGAGTTCTACTGATAAGTAATATTTTTTTTTTTCCAAATTAAACTTTCTTTGTTGAAATAATTGAAAGAGAAATATCTTAAACGAAAAACGTGATACCAAACGAAAATGTAATGGAAAATAAAATAAACCTTGTGTTAATGACCAAAACATAGAAAAAAATCCTGTGTTCAGTAAAACTCGGTTAAGGCGAACTCAGATATGCTGAATTCTTGGTTAATATGAACTAATCTGAAAGTCCCGACATTTAGGCACCAATTTCAATACAAAAAACAGATGTTAGTACGAACTCGCATAAGACGAACCCTTGGTTAGAATGAACTGCTTCTTATAGTTTTTGGATCTACAGTTTAGTCTGGAGACATTTGCTTTCTTTGGGGTCGGTCCTCAAATAATTCGTATTCCTTACTAACACGTTGAGAACATTTATTTGGGTACAGGGTATACTTTGGATACATTTTTCACTGTGACCTCGAAATATGAGTACTACTAACTAATATTTGTATTTTGACAAATTTTAAACCGAAAGCACTTATTTTTTTTTTAATGTAGAGCAAATACTTTATGTACGTAGTCAAGTGAAAGAATTCTTCATCTTTTGAAATGTTTTTAGGAATTTTAAATATTTTTTGGGTAATTAAAAATGTTAAACTAATTTTGGCCCGGTTACTACCTCGGTTATAACGACTCTGGTCCCCCGAAGTTCGTCATAAGCGAGTTTTTTTAGGCCAAGTTTTTAGGCTGTAGAATATCTTCAAAATTACATTAACGTAGTTTTTTACTACATTCAGAAAAGTATATAGGCAGAAATTACTACAGTTAGAAAGGTGGCAAAGGTATTTATTTACCTTTGAAAAAACTAAAAATGTTGTTATTTTTAACCATTGAAAGAGTAAATGAAAAATTTTTACTACAAAAATTTTAAAAGAACTAACAAAACTGGTAAAAAGTGCTATTTTGTTACACTTCATTTTTTGATATTATAAAAGTATATTTCTATAAAAAAACATATTTTTTACATGTTTTATATATAATGTATAATTACTTCAGCGTACTTAAAATCTGAAGTAAAATTTCCAAACGGTTACCCAGTTATTACATTTTTATTCATTGGAGATGCAATACAATTTTCTAATTCTTAAAAAAATCTCAGCACCCATGAGCACCCACTTCATCACTTATTACTATCTTTTTGGGAATCAGTAGAATTAAGGCCTACTGCATATAATTAAGAACTCATTATTTTTATTCGAGGAGGTCGTTTTTGAAAGTAGTTGTACATATTCGCATGAAAAAAACGCACGAAGTTTGTCCACCTGCTTGCGAGCATATTACAAAAATTTTAAAAATAAGTCTATATCAAAAATAAGTTGTTATTTGTATGTTGATAAGAAATTGTGAAATAAGTGGTTACAAGTTATTAAATAATAAAGCTTACTAATATACTTGTTAGCGATTAAAAAACAAAAAAATACCAATATCACATAATTTTTGTGATTAAGAAGTCGCGTGTAAGACGGACTACTTATAAAAACGCCGAATTATAAGTAGTAAAAAATCTTAGTTTCATTATATAAGAACTGACTTAATAATGAAAGATTTTGATGGGTAATAACAAATATAAACTAAACAAGAATTTTTAAAAACTCAACGAAATTTTTTACTGTTTAAATAACTAACGAATCTAACTCTTTACTGTAAAAATACAGTTTTGGTAATTGTTTATTATAGAATTAAAATAACTGTTCTAAGCAATAATTTCGAAATACAATACTTTCCCTTAGCTGCTTTTTTTTAAATAATAGCTTTAATAGTTTTTTGTGTTTTTCTATAGAAAAATAATTGAAATTATAGTTGAAAACAGCTACTGTTTACTACACAAAGACATGATTGAATTTGTTTTATTTCAATAAAGAACAAAATCCTTAACAATGAAAAGTTGTTTCCACAAATTTTCGGTAATAAGCTTGGAAGTGGCTGACAAAATTTGTTTTCGGTTTAACAAACCCCAATCTAACTGACATAAAAAAATTCGGTCTTAGTGTGTTCGTATATTGTAGAAAGACGTATGGTCATTAAGTACCCAGCAGAAAAAGTGATGCCGAAGCATTAGAAAAAGCACTACAATTGTTGATCTAGATGTACTTCTTTTTTAACATTAATAACCAGGGCAAATTTAAAATGGCACAAAAAAGTTGAAATTTGGCAGGCAAAATGGCACGAAAAAATAGTAAAATTGGCACAAAAAAACGCAAAAATGACAAGCTGATTCCAAAAATTTTAAAGTATAATAGTTGATTTAAGTGTTTTTCTGAATGTTTTTAACAAAAATACAATAATGAAGGAATTTACCGTTGAACTGCTAAAGTGCATTCGCCGTATATTAGTGTGGTTAAAAAAAAAAATCTGGAATTTTATTAAATATTAAAAAAAATATTGTTTTTTTTTTAAATTTTTTCCAAAAATTATTTACAAAGATTGGGGTTTTACTGAATTTTATAGTAAGGGTTTTCACAAGGGGTGTACTATTTGTTGTATCGTTGTATCGTCCTAACAAAAAACAGAGTTGTTAAAAATTAAATTGAAAAAATACAACATTTGAGAATAGCACGATACAACATTTTTAGGTATGTTTAGTGTCCTATGTTTGAGTGTGCTAACAGACAGAAAACTGAATAGAAAATCGTTGTTAAACACAAATAAAAATTTTAACAACTCTGTTTTTTGTTAGGACGATAAAACGATACAACAGATAGCACACCCCTTATGAACAACCTAAGTATTTTTTATGGAAAGTGTAAAATAATAGACAAAATGGCTTTTTTTTGGCAAGGATTTGTAAAAATGGCATTTTTACAAAATAAGTGAAAAAATGGCAAAAATGGCATTTAATGGAAAATGCCAAAAAAAACTTGCCTGTTAATAACGTACTAATGATTTTAACATTGAGTTGCCATAGGAGAAGAGTACTCCCACTTCAACATTTTTTCAGTTGTTTTTGAATGAGTGCAAAGGAAGCTCTTATTCACCAATTAAAAGTTAAAACAAATTCTTAAAACAAAATATTTTTCTATTTTATAAATGTTTGTTATTGCCGCCACTGGGTATCGAAATTACGACCTCAAGAATGCTAGTCTAGCGCTCTACGGCTGAGCTATTCTTTGATATGAAAGTTGACTGGCATAAAAATACAACTTTGTTACCGCGAGATATTGTTCCTTATTCTCTTCAATAAAAGTACTTATTAAACAAGTGTAAAAGTTGCACTCCAATTCAATATTATTTTCAGTACTATTTTTACAGGTGCATAAATAGCAATTTCTCACAATTTTCTTTATATTAATATATAAAATTTAAAAATTAAAAAAAATATTGAATTTAAACAAATTAATTATAAATGTTTAAAAAAGTTAATAGAAAAAATTTAAAAATAAAAAATATTGGTCCCGCCGGCAATCGAACCCTCTGTTTGAAAATGCCAAATGATACCAAAATAACTTTTTACGATCACTTTTAGAGCAAATACTCTTTAGAAGCAATACTTAAGTTATTTTTTTGATGTTGTTCAAAAGTAATTCTAAAAAAGCTGTAAAAATATACTAACGGATACTTTGGAAGCAATAAAAGGAGTGATTTTTTGAAGTTGTTCAGAACAACTTCTAAAAAAGCAGTACAAATACACTAACGGATATTTCTGAAGTATTGAAAGAAGTAGTTTGTAAAGCATTACTTGCACTTTTGTTTGCTGGGTAAAGACGCATAGATTAAAAACCGAAAATTTTATAACGAAAAACTTTGATATTATGTATAAAAAAATTAATAATTAAATTTCATAACCCTAGTAAAAATAATTTTTGTGTAATCATTTATGACCCAGGAAAATTTTTAACAATCGGTAGCCAACCACACCCATTCTACAACTGGTTCCAATGCAACCGATTCCAGGGAACTGGTTCCGGAACCAGTTCCTAGGATCCTATATGGAAGGTGTGGGTGACGTATAATCAGTTCCAGAACTAGTTCCAGAACAGATTCTAGAGCAACCGGTTCCACTTTCCGATCCATGGAACTGGTTCCGGAACCAGTTCCTGGGATCCTCTATGGAAGGTGTGGGTGACGAAGAATCAGTTCCAGAACTAGTTCCAGAACTGATTCTAGAGCAACCGGTTCCACTTTGGAGGCATAGAAGGGGTTGCTTTTGGGACAATTTCAAACAAAAAGAATCGGTGTTATAATCGACAGTAGAAGGGGTTGTGAATGAAAAGCAGCTATTCTACAAGCGATTCTTTGGAACAGAAAATTTTCGTGGGTAGCTATTGTACAACCGATTCTTTGGAACAGAAAATGTTCCTGGGGATTTTATGTCTCGTCGAGTAAATATATCAAAAGATATTTAATTATATAAAATTATATTAATCAAATCCATCGTTTTGCGGATCAAATCGTATATGGGTTAATATAATTATATATTGATATATATTATTGTATTAGATCAGAAAAATTGTGGATCTGGTTAATATAATTTTATATAACTACATATATTTTGATATAATCATATAAAATTATACTTGGTGTTACATAAGACAATACTCAATGATATAATTCTATAAAATCATGAATGGTTATATAAAATATATTTTTACTCGGCTACCAATCCATTTAGAATAACTTTCTGAGTTCGTCCGTCAATGTATCATTGTAAGCAAATTGCAGGTCGCAATTCTAAAGATAATTTGACGAAACTTGGCATATCAATTTCACTCAAAATAATATTTTCGTTAGCTCAACAGAAAAATTTGTCAATTTAACAAAATGTATTCATTTGATTTTTTTTTTTTTGCATAAAATAAAATTTGTAGATTTTATCACATTTGCTATTTTTTTTTTTGTTAAGTTTAACAAATCTAAATTTGAGTAACGAGTTACTAAAACTAAGGTTTTATTTGTAATTACACTGAGACGGATAGTTCGACGGAGCAAGCATTTTGTCCGCTTTGCCGTATGTGCAAAGCTTCACCATTTTTGGATAGAAATAAGCTTTTCACGGGAGTATTACATCGTTTTATTACATAGGATTTTTAGGGATATTCGATATCTTCGGTAATTTTCTATATCTCTCTTAGTCTACAAAATCGGGAGGAGAATAAATAGCACCATCTTTAAAACTTCGAATATACTGTTGCCGCCATTTACTGGATAATATCAAAAACATTTTTTAATAATTTTAATAATAAGTTGTGTAAAATTTAACAAAAGGATTCTTCAAAATTAGTTTAATTAATTTTGAAAATTAACACTTAAAATTAGTTAAAATACAGAGGATTTTTAGTACTATGTTAAATGAAGATAACTAAAATCTTTTTTTAAAAATTAGTCAAATGGATTTGAAACCCGTTTAAGAGATTTTTTACTGACATATTATTTTAAGTGCAATGATGAAGAATTATTTAACAAAATTAAATCAATTAAGCACCGTTTCCGGACCGTTATGTCGTGTGAATAACGGATTGACCCCATTTTTAGAATTCCGTTTTCGGTCCGTATTCGTACCGTTTTTTGAAACAAAAACGGATTTGCATGTCTACCTATATTGACCCTATTTTTATTAATTATAAGTAGTACTTTTTAAGTTTTTTTATAAATTTATTAAAAATGGAATTTATTTTTTATATTTACACTATATTTATATTTGGTGCAGCTTACGTCTCTATCCAATATCCATTTACAATATCGGCACACAATAAAATTCAATACAAAAGAAAAAATAAATTAGATACGATGCATCAGCGAGGATATAGGCTAAAGAGTTCCCATAAGAAAAAAGTGTACTCTTTGGTTCCCTTAAAATTTATATGGATTGAGTTCCTGTTAATTCCCGTGAAGAATAAGAGAAACAAAAGGAAAACCGAAAAAGTTAACAGGGCACTGTTTTTATTGTTTCTTATGATTATTGATTAATGCGGTAACAAAAACAACTTTAAGAGTGAAATAAATAATAAATAATTAATTTTAATTATTTTTTTTATTGTTTTTAATGGTGTTTTTTGCTTGTAAACCCGTTTTTATTAAATTTATTGTTATCGCGACGTCCTTCATTTTCTCTCGTTAGCTGTTAAATTTCTTCAAATTCTTTGTGTTTTTCTTCTCATTCGTTTGTGAATTTTTTTAGAAATCTTAAAACACCTTAATGGATACCCCCTGGTGACATCACATATTTCTTATTTGCACTGGCATACAAAAAAACAACCTTTAAAACACATAATAAATTAAATAAATCTTACCATTTGATATATGTGACTTCTAATTCTTTGGTTGGTGGGGTGTTAGGAGGGAATCACGCTACTGCGACTTATTCAAATACTATTTTTTTTAGCAGCTAAAGGGCTTTTTAAAATAATTTGTGTACTTTTTTCCAAAAACAAACTGATACCGATAAAGTCCGTATTTAACTGTACGGAAACGGATACAGAAAACAGAGTTGAAACGTGCTGTATTCGAATCTGATGAAAATTGGTGAATTCCGTATTTAACGGTGAGGAAACGGATACACCAGAACGGATTCAAAACATATTGTATTCGAAAATCCGAAAGTACCGTCCGTTATTGTTCCGTATACGTACAAGCTTTGACGGATACGTGTTTTACGGATAGTTAACGTGCCGTAAAAGCCGGATTGATGATTCCGTACATGCCGGAGAGTCCGTAAAAATGTTTCTTGGGAAAATAAACTTTTATATTTTTTATTGAAAACTTTTTTTTATTTAAAAAAAAAAAAGAAAAAAATATTTTTTAAGTATTAGGAGAATCTATGAAAAATCGCGTAGCAGTTGGATTTATCGATTCCGATTTTAATGAAATTCACAATTAATATTATAAGATATCAGAGTTCATAAGATCAGAAACTTTCCGATCCGAATTCATTTCGGTTTCTAAAATATGACGTTTTGAAAATTGGATAAACATAAAAAATTTACAAAGTGTTTTTACAAAGTCACTCATAACCAGTGCAAGTTTAAAATGGCACAAAAAAAGTTGAAATTGGCAGGCAAAATGGCACGAAAAAATAGTAAAATTGGCACAAAAAACGCAAAAATGGCACGCTTATTCCAAAAATTTTAAAGTATAATAGTTGATTTAAGTGTCTTTCTGAATGTTTTTAAAATAAATACAATAACGAAGAAATTTACCATTGAACTGCTAAAGTGCATTCGCCGTATATTAGTATGATTTAAAAAACATCTGGAATTTTATTAAATATTAAATATGATTCCTTTATGTCTGTTAAATTTTTCAATAAAAATGTTGTCTTCTTCTTCTTCTTCCTATAAATCAACTCTAAAAAAAGATCATTTTTTTTTTTAATTTTTTACAAAAAATATTTACAAAGATTGAGTTTTTACTGAATTTTGTAGCATTTTTATAATGAAAAGTCTAAAAAAATAGACAAAATGGCTTTTTTTTTGGCAAGGATTTGTAAAAAATGGCATTTTTCCAAAATAAGTGAAAAAATGGCAAAAATGGCATTTAATTGCAAATGCCAAAAACACTTGCCCTGCTCATAACTATTAAATTTTACATCTGAAAAATTTAATTTTGGTTCTCCTTTAAAGCCGACAATATTATCTTTCAAATAATATGCATATCTTGAAATATATAGAATGAAACTACCGAGTAAAAAAAATTGATCTCGCGCAATATCTAATTATATCCAATTTTATATTGTTTAAGATCTGCTGTAATATCTAGCTGATCCAAGTAGATATCAAAATTGGGTGTATCCAATAATATCGTATTAGATCCCATTGTATATATGGGGATAAACTAAGATCAAGTTATATCTCAAAATTGGGAGGTCTAATGATATCATTGGGGATAAACCTAGATCTAATTTGATCCGAAAAATGGCGGATAAACTTAGATCTAATTTGATCCGAAAAATGGCGGATCGAATTAGATCCAGCTATATATTTGTGGATAAACTTAAATCTAATTTGATCTCAATTTTGGCAGATCGAATTAGATCCAGCAATATATTTGTGGATAAACTTAGATTTAATTCGATCCGAAAAAGTGGCAGATCGAATTAGATCCAGCAATATATTTGGGGATAAACTTAGATCTAATTTGATCCGAAAAAAGGCACATCGAATTAGATCCAGCAATATATTTGTGGATAAACTTAGATCTAATTTGATCCGAAAAATGGCAGAGAGAATTAGATCCAGCAATTTATTTGGGGATAAACTTAGATCTAATTTGATCCGAAAATGTCAGATCGAAAAAATGGGTTAATCTAATTATATAAAATTAGATTTAATACAAAAAGTTACATTTTATTTGATACCATTAGACAAAAATAATTCATTCAGATATCGCTCAGATTGCATTAAATTGTCCATTCTATTGAAATTACTTCTTGATTATCATTATGTCACATCCAATTTTACATAATTATTTAAACTCGTTTTTCGGATCGTATTTCTTCATATTGGATCCAAGGTGGATTTAAATTACTGCAGTACGATCCACCATTTTTGCGATAAAAATTTTTTTTTGCGATATGAATTTCTTTTTATAAAATCCCTATTAAAAAAAATTAATATGGAGCTTTATATGATAATATATAACATAATGTGATCCATATACCATTTCATCCGAAAAATGACCCGATATAATTGTGTCAGTTGGTTATCACATTTTATCTAATTGTATCAGTTTAGATCTTAACTGATTAGACTATATATATTAAGCAGATGAAATTTTATCTGATTTTTGACCTGATACAATTTTATGGGTTTATGTCGCATGGTATTAGTTTAGATCCAAATAGATACATTACTATACAAACTTATATAGTTATATCTGAATTTTGACCTGATGCAATTATATCTGCTTTAAAACTTTGATACAATTATATAAGGCAAATGTCGGATACAAATATATTTTATTTATATAAAATTGTACCAACTACGATCTAAGCAGATACCATTAGATATAAACCGGTAAAATTGTATCAGGTCAAAAATTGGATATAATTTCATCTGAATAATGTATAATTTCTTTATTTGAGATCTAAACTAATACAATTAGATAAAAACTGATAAACAACTGATACACTTACATCGGGCCATTTTTCGGATGAAAGAGTATATTTATACAGCTATAACCTCATCGCATTTTATACGACTATATGTAACTGTTTTTACTCGGGGTTATAATTTTTTTTCTATACATTTTTTATAAAATTATATTTTTTTTATTAAATTGAATTTTAAATGAATGTTATTTTAGTTTGACTCAAGATCATAAATTAATATCACTTTCTGTTTAAATTATTTTCAAATCAAAGAAAGGTGATACAATTTTTACAAGTAAATTACAAAGAATAAAAATTATTGAAAAAATTCGATAAGACCAGGAAGGCAGAATGCGCATTTTATTTACATCTTTTTGACGCTCTACTCCATTTCCAATTGTATCAATTGTTTTTAAGATTTATCAATTGTGTTTCAGAAATAATCAATTGTATTTCAGAACTTATCAATTATTTTTCAGATTTATGAATTCTTTTTCAGAACTAGTCAATTGAATTTCAGTTTTATCAATTGTATTTCAGAAATTATTAATTGTATTTCAGAAATTTACAACTGTATTTCAGAAATTATCAAACTGTATTTCAGAAATTATCAATTGTACTTCAGAATTATGAAATGTATTTCAGAAAATTTTCTCTATTAACTATGAAATACAATCAACAAATTCTGAAATAGATTTGATTATTCCTGAAATGCAATTAATAATTTCTGAAATACATTCGATAATTTCTGAAATACAATTATAATTTCTGAAATACAATTAATAGCTTCTGAAATACAATTAATATTGTAGTTGCTGATGAGTTATCATATATTACAATTAGGGATTCCGAACGGGACTGGTTTTTACAAATCCCGGGATTCGGGATTTTGATAATTTAAATCCCGGGTTTTAGTTATATTTGGCTAAAATTAATTGAATGCAAATACAAACTACTCTGCTAAATTCATCAGAAATATTTAGTGACTATTAGTTTTTTTAAATCAACTAACAAAAAATATTAAGCACATACCTCAGCTGATTTCAGAAAGGCAGATTGTTAGACTTTTCTAATTTAACAAAAATTTGCTGTTTTTAGTCGACAAAATTATTTTGCATGAAGTTATGATTTTAGCAAATAATCAATAAAATAAATAAAAACATGTCCGTTTAAAGCTAAATTACGATTTTCAAAATAAATAAAAGTTTTTAAATGATTAAAGTTTTTATTCACATTTATTTAATCTGTAATCTATTTTAATCTATTATTTATGAATGGGAAAAATTCTTTAATAACATTTAATAAGATATCAGATTTATGTGATTTAGGTCGAATATAACAATGAAAACAAATAAAAAGATATAAAATATGCCATATGTGACATTCTCCGAGAAAAGGGACCTAGTGTGTGAAAATGAAGTTTTAAATTAAACATTACGTTGTAACGTTTTTCTTATTTTTATCGATTTTCCCAAGTTTTTGACACGGAGAAGGTCACATATAATGAAATCGGAAAACCCCGGATTTTATCAAGACCAATCCCAGGATTTCGGGATCGATTGAAAATCTACAAATTAGTACCCAGGACTGCCCAGAAAAAAAAACCCTGGGCCTTTAAATATAAAAACAACCCAAAATTGGTCAATTTTTTAAAAAATAATTAAAAATATTTACATATAATTATTATAATTATTTTTAAGAAAAAGGTATTAAAAAAATACCTTTGAAAGGCTAAATAAAAAAAATTAAGAATTTTAACTAATTTTACCCGATAACAAAAATTATTTAAAAAAGTTGATTCTAAAATTTCAATTAATCGCCACTTTGGCATCATTTGAACCCAATGTGCGCCGTGTAGAAATTGCACATTCTGTACATATATTTTCGTTTGCTACATTGTTTTGTAAGATAACCTAACTACAGGATTAAAGGAAATTCAATTTGTATACCCCTATGTTAATAGTTCTCCCAATTATATATGTACGTTAGAGCGACTCACCTTATATGGGCAGAAAAAATGCAAAAAAGTGCCCCCTCAAAATAAATCTTGATTTGTTTTATGACGATTCCCAAAATATTTCGGGTCTAGGAATGAGATCCCACGAGCTGGACCGTTTTTAAAAAAGGTATTTTTTTAGTTTTTGGAAGAAATTTGGTATTTAGCTAAAGACAATATACACAATATTGGTATCATATGCAAGTTTTTTTGAGGCGCGTCCAGCGGTATAAATAATATCCCAGGTAGAAAATTACAAAGGGGCCAGCACTGGCAAAGCACCGAAATGGGTGGTATGAGTGCTTGTTAACAGCGCTTTCCCAACACCCAAATGATAACACCGTTCCACGGTGGTGCCAATGCTTTACCAAGCCCTGGGAAAGCACCCATAAACATAAAAATCAAATGCTTTGCCAACGCTCAAATAAAAAAATTAAAGTACTTTCCTGACACTCAAATGATAACACCGATCTATTTAATGCTTTGCAAAGTATTGAGATAGTACCAAGAAACATAAAAATCAAGTGTTTTCCCTGCCACCAAATTATGAGCCCTCATCACTGAAGAATTTTAAATTACTCTAAAAATAGAGGATTCTTGGAGTTATTGTATTGTCAAAAATTATTTAAATATTCACTCTTTTGGAGTTTCTTTTTCAAAAACAAAATAATGTTATAGGAAAACAAGTGCTGGGAATTCACCCTTTTAAAGCGTTGGGAAGGCGTCCAAATTTAGTGCTTTGCCAGTACTTCTTTTTGTAAGACCGCGGTCTACTTGCGCTTTGCCAGTGCTTCTTTTTTGTTACCACACATAATTTCCACCTGGGATGTCATGTTCAATAAGTCCTGTTTGCAAATATAACCTACAAAAAAACAAGTTTTTGACTCTTTTGTTAGAAGAATTTTGTGATTTAAATGTCAATCTTACATATATTAATCTGTAGTCGATTTAAGTGAACACGTGTTTCAGTTTTTTTTTTTTTGAAAATCGCGATTGTTCGCGTTTTATCAGAAATTAAATATGGTGGAGAAAATATATTTAAAATAGAGCAATATTGATATAAAAACTTTCTCTTTGATAAGTAAATATTCGCTAAGTAGATATAGTTTAGAATTTTGCAAATTTAATACATTTTTCACGCTGCTCTGGACCAAATTTTTATAAAATTTGGAGTTACCCCAATTCAATAAAAAAATTTTATGAAATTTTTTGTAGGTTTATTATTAACTAAAATATTTTACTGAAATATGCATGTCTGTAATTTTTTAAGAAAAATCTTAATATATGCTGACCCTAAATAAAGTTTAGCGCGTGTTGCGTTTTTTCTGTTAAGTTGCGTTTTTATACTTATATCTACTAGAAACTGAATTAAAATTACTTATTATCAAAATTTTATAAAAAAAATTAAAAAAAAAAATTATTCCACCAAAAAAAGCGTGTGCTGGATTTTTTTTCTGTTAAGTTGCATTGTTATCTTACATCAACTAGATACTGAATTCAAATGCATATTGCAGTAATTAAAAAATTTTAACAAAATTTGGTCCAGAGCATCGTGCAAAATGTATGAAATCTTCAAAATTCCGAACTATATCCACTTAGTGATGATTTACTTGTCAAAAGAAAAGTTTTGGAATCCATATTGCCCTATTTAGAACATATTTTTTCTTCCACATTGAATTTCTGATTAAACGCGAAAAATCGCGAATTTCAAAAAAATCTGAAACACGTCTTCACTTACATCGGCTATAGATTATGATATGTAAGTTTGACATTTTAATCACAAACATCTCCGTACAAAAAAATCAAAAATTTGTTTTTTTTTATAGATTATCCTTGAAAGAAGGACATGTCTGGATACGCTTGAACATGTTATACATACTGCTCAAAAAAACCTTTCATATGATACCCATATTGAGTATGTTGTCTGCAGCTAAAATGCAATATTCTTACAAAAACTAAAAATGGTCAAAATGGTCCAGCTCGTGAGATCTCATTGCTAGACCCGAAATATTTTGGGAATCATCATAAAACAAACCAAGGTTTATTTTGAGGGGTGCACTTTTTTTACTTTTTTTTCGTGAGTCGGTCTAATGTACGTATGCATGTTGGCTACATTTGCCATTTTATTGTTTCTTATAAGAAAATATTTCAATAATGCAAAGAAGATAGAAAAAGCTTGTGTTCTATTACATAAAGATTTGTCTATATAGAAATGTTTACTGTAGGTCTTCAACACATACATTTGCAGATTATAGTGGACCAAAGCTTGAATTTTGAAACTTTAAATCTTTCAAAGTTGTGTGCATACAGTAAATAAAGCCTTTTTTAGTGGGCATGAAAAGCTTAAAGACGAATTTCTTTTTCACATTTTTAATGTCTCGTTTAGACAGAGAAATTAATCTACTAGATTACAGTTAACCTAACTTTTTATTCTTCATCTTTCCTTATATAAGAAATAATTATATCGAAAAACTGTCAAACTGTCAAATGGATTTTGGTTTTGCAGTACCCTTCATATGATTTGCATTGATAGTGCAAAAAAATAAAATCTAGAAACTAGTAAATGTCATATAGGATTTCGCAACATATTTGTCGACTTTGCCAAAATTGTTTTGCGGCAGCGTCTTGAAGTTAATTTTTTTGAGCGTATATTAGGGTTCTCCAAAAAAAATTTTTTTGGAGTTTTTTGACCCCCTGGAAATATTTATTTGGGTGTAAAACTACGTCCCCCAAAAAATTAAGTTAATCGGGAAGGGGTGCCGCATCGGCTTTAAAGTTTGGAACACGGATTACAAGGGGAAAATATGACTTTTTGTGCATTTTCTCGAAAAGATTGATATTTTAAAACTAATTTGAATTAAAAGTATTATAGAATCGTAATTTGAAGTGAATTCTGTTTTTAATAAAGCAATAAAAACTTAAATCGGTTAAAAAGCAGCCGAGTTATTACAATTTCCCCACGCAACTGATTTATCGCAGAGCACTTAATCAAGATATTCGGGTCCAAAGTTCAAAATTCATTGAAATAATCTACTACAGAATCATTTTTTTTATTCTATAAGTTCCAAGAAACTCAGATAAGAAGTATTTTTTCTATTGTGTTTTCCTAACTCGTTTTAAGTTAGTGCCAAAAGGTCAGAATTCTTAAACACTGTTTTGAAATCTACAATTTAAAAATTTATTAAAAAATTTTTTTAAGAAATTTTAAAAAATCATCGACTGGACTTGGACTAATTGTGGCCGGAATATAACTCAAGATTAAATACTTCAATTCTGAAAATTAGGGTAGTTTTAGATTCCAGGGGGTAGCCCGGTCAAAAACCAAAATTTATTTTCCTCCATACAAGCTTGGAGCACCCTAGTGGGTATTGATTATTTTGCCAACCGTCATAATAAAAAATAGCGTTGCATACCATTAGTAGTATGAAAACAGAGTCATATAGAAATAGTAACCACATCAAAAAATAGATTAACAGGTAATCAAAAAGATCAAAATATGTTATAATCGACTTGTTAATGTTTACATTTTCGGCCTTGCGCAGTATACTCAATGAAAAGAAAATCGTAAAAACCAATACAGAATGTAAAAATCCTCAATTTTAAAAGATAATTGAGGGTGTTTAAAAATTATCTTGTCAAATTACAACCGAGAATTTGTATGGAAAACTCAAGATAATACAATGAATAATGCAAAAACCTTCAAGATAACTAAACTAACTAAAATTTCGTTCATGTGAATGGCGTATAGTCCTTAACTACCAATAAACGATTTTCAATACTAACAAGCCACAGTTCCATTTTAATTGATTTCAAATGTGCTTTCCCCAATAAAAATTTCAAAATTTTTTAAAATTTCCATTTGACAGGTATATTCTTCTACTAAATTTTCGGTTTGATTATAACGAAATCGTGCTGAAATCATTCAAAGGGTTTTCGAATTATTGGTATTACATTTTCACCGAAAATCAAAGTTTTCTACACTTAGGAATAATTTTTCTATATATTTTAAGTGGGTACAAAGCAAAATTTTATTTTAGTATAATCAGGTTTAAATAAGGCCAAATAGAGTTTGCATTAACGCGATTAACCGCAATAATTAACAGCAACCGCATGATAAAATGTGCGGTTACCGTTAAATAATCATATATACATACAGATTTTTGTGAATATGTAGTTAATATGAGAATTTTAAAATTTTTACAAAAAACAAAAAATAAATCTGTTTTGGATAAGGTTAACTTAATTCCAGAAATTGAATTTTCGCAAAACTTAAATTATTACTTTTACACTATATTAGCGAATAAGTGATAGATTGGATAAAAATATTAAATTTTGGAAATTAAAGAATAAAAAATAGCGAATTTTTTAACAAAATAAATAATAAATAATTGAATCTTTCTATCACAAGAAGAAATTTTTTTAATAAAGCATTTTCTTAATTTTTTATAATTGCCCAAGCAGAAAAATACGATCGGCACAATGTTGGCACACTTTGGCGATGGTCGGTTATGCGTTGCCAGAATCCCACGTTCTTAAAAATCTTGGCAGTATTGTCCTGTTACCCGATTGATAACAGCGGCCAACCGTTGGTTGGCACTAACTTGCCAACGTTTTCACAACCTTGTCGAAATTGAAAAAAGGTGGTCTAAAAATAGATTAAAATAAAAATTTTTTTTCCCAAAAAATTGTTTTTAGTATTTTTTAAAAAACATGGTTCTGATGGGAATTGAACCCAGGCCGCCAGGTTGTCAGCCGCAATCTCTACACACTAAGCTAACAAGACTTGTAATATCTAATAGCTAAAAAGTTAGATCAATGATAACAGCAGTTGTAGCTAACTTACAAGCGTCGGCAAAAGGTTGGTTGACACTAAGCGACCAACATTGTCATGATGTTGGAAAAACCAAAAAATTGATGGTCTAAAAAACTTAAAAAAAAAACTTTTTTTACGAAAAAAAGTTTATTTAGAATAAAAATGTTAATTATGATTATTTTAAATAAAACATGGTCGGGCTGTGACTCGAACCCGGGCCGTAATATTGCCAGACAATCGCTCTACACACTAAGCTAACGAGACAACATAGTTTAAATAATAAATGAATGATAACAATGGCTAATATGTAAACATTGGCATAACGCCTGCCTCACTTGCTAACGTTGGCGTAACGTCAGGAAAATCAAAATATAGATGGTAAAAAAAATTAAGAAAAATTATTTTATAAAAAGAAATTAAATTTAATAAAAAAAATGTAATTTTATAAAAATAAAATGTAATTTTATAAAAGAAAATATATAAAAATAAAAAAAACTAAAACAAAAAATTGCATGTTCGTGACCCGAATCGAACCCGAGACCTTCCGACTTTACCTTATTTTAGTAATAATTTTTACAAAATCAGTGCTCTGCCGGTGTTTTGGTTTGGGTACAGTTGGCAATTTCTGTCTGGGTGGTTATCTATACTCAGCAAAAATAAATGTATTTATTTCTAAATGAATCACCTCCTTCATTACATCACAAAGAATTTGTCCCTTAGGAAAGGGTTTGAAACTACATCACTTCTTTTTATTTTAATTAAATTAAGCGAAAAAGAAGTGAAAAATAATTTCCTTATTTATCATTGGCTCAAATATACAGCATTTGTTAAAAAAAACTTCCTTGATATGACAAGCCAATGTTAAATTCATCGGTGAAAACACCAAACTAGAACAACTTCCTATTCAACAGTTGCAGTGCTATAACTACTTGATAAGGAATTGAGCGAAATTTTCAGCGATAATTTGTGAGGCCAAGGACCTATACCCAGGTATTTTTATTATAGCATCACGCCCTCTAGCGCAAATATTTGTAGCCAATGCAGGAAAGTTAACCCGCCGTAATTTTTTAATGAATTCAGTTTTTTGAATTCTATGCAAATAATAATGATTTTTTAAAGAACAATAAATACGCAATTAAAAAAATTCGATATTAAGATTTATAAATCAGTATCTCGCAACCCTGTGATGATAACTAAATATTTTTTATTTGTTGTCATAGTCAAAATTGTACACTATTTTATGTTTTTTACTGCACTGCTACACTCTAATTGAATTCTGTTGAAATTTATCTAACTGATAGTAGGAAACTGTACTCCTACTATAAATTGGTTAAATTTACTCTATGTGTGTAATTGAAAAAAAATACGCACCACGTGTTTAAGTTGGTGGACAAGTAGTGTGTAATTTTACATTGAAAGTGCGTAAAAATTAAATGAAATTTAGAAATTAGTGTGTTAATTTACAAAATTTGCGAGTAAAAAAGCATGTTCACGTGTAAATGTACGTATAATTGCATATGGAAGTGTATATACATATATAAAAAGCCGTTTGGAAAATACCGGTTTGTGAACTTTTGCCGTCAAATGATGGCGCTAGGATAATAAGGGTTAAATAAATGAACGGAAAAACGATTTCTAATCAATGAAAGAAAAAAATTTTAAATTAATGAACGGGTTTTTTTTAAACCAATAAACAGTTGAGGGAAATTGAATGAATTCTTTTCGTTCGATTTCTACAATAAGAAATGAATACGTTCGTCAGTCAATTAATTCAATTAAATGTGATTTAAATACATTCTATGATCTGTGATTTTGAATTTAAGACTTATTTTTCTATTCATGATTAAAAAATTTAATTATCGAACTAAATTTTCGAAGCTCTGAAACATATTTGTACAATTAATCTGTATTATTTTTTCCCTGACCACCCTATACTCCCCTACATTTGATACTAATCGAAACAAGACTGAAAATTCGTAAGTTAGTTTGTAGCCAAGAAGTCCTCATAGTTTATATTGTATCATGTTTTTCTTCTAATCTTACCTACATATATAAAACATTAAATTTTATATAATTTGTCTTTCCTATCTTCGCACTTCTCATTTCTTAGCATTATATAATTTCCATAATTTTGTCCACTCTATGAACATGGTTCAACAAAAACAAATTTAATTTTTTTATCTTCTCCTCCTTTTTAAGATGGAATTTTAATTAAACCTCAAATATTTAGATTTTTTTGTTCATATAACAATTTATTTGAAGCATACACGGAGAAAAAAACTAGTGTTTTTTTAAAGAGTGGTATATAAAATTTCCTTTGCATATTAAACTCATAGTAAAATACAAGTGAAAATTCTTGGTTTATTTGTTTAATGGCATTTTTGCTAAACTACACATGTTTTTTTTTGTTATGTGTGATAAGTCCGTGGCTTGTTAAATTTACATTGATAAAAACTACTACAAATGAGCTATGTAAAATTTACATTGATGAAATATAGAAAATAAAACAAGCAACGAGTATACATTTCCTAATAAAACATGCCAAAGAGCATTTTTAATTTTCGTTGATACACTCACAATATTCTATCGTTAAAAACAACCTAAAATACATATTAAATTTATTGAAAACACATTTAAAAAAGGGACTACTGATTTTTCATTATATCCAACCATTTTGCTATCTGTTTTCAAACATTGTTTAAGCAATCCATAAAAGAAATAAAACTAATTGAAAAGTCTGTTAAAATAATCTTCAATTTTTAACTGACAAAACGTAAAAAAAAACCATTTTGTGGTTAGTTCTTTCATATTGGAAAGTTTTTTTGTTTGAATTTTTAAAACACTACACAACACACACCTGCTTATTTTTATTGGCTATGTTTGTGTGTATGAGTAAAGAATTTCTTGTAATTTGAATTGAAATAATTTTGTATACAAAGAAACTATTTTAACAAAAAAGAAAACCGAAAATATTTGAATTTTTTGTTTTAAAACAGAAAACAACGAAATTATTTAAAATATTTTTTCTAAAAATATAATAATAGAACATTTGACTGAAAATATCAACTCCTACAGACGATACATATTTTTTGTGGTTTGTTTTTTATTGATTGATAAAAAAAAGTTAAACAATATGTTTCAATGTATTTTAATTGATTCTTCAATTGAAAACAAACTTTACCTATTACTTTTCAAATAAACCTCAATCGGTTGTGGAAAATATATTGTGAGGGTAGAAAAAAGACAAAAATATTTTACCACATTGAATTGATTACAGATACGTTTTTTACTTTACGATTATACTAATGAAAGCTTTAACATTTAACCCTTTCGACCCCAAAGTTGCCTACAAGGAACTTCGTTTTTATGTGCCTATAACTCGCGTTATATTTATTTTTTATAACGATTTTTTTACTCAGTAGCAGCGCAGTTCCACAATGCCTGTGTATAAATTTCATATAGCTGGCTTTGATATAGTGTTCGTTTGAGAGCTGTTTTTCATAGTGTTCATAGACATTTTTTCTCACAGCAAATTTTACGGAAAAATTAATTTTTTGTTTAAATTCGTCTCAAAAATTGTGTGCTGAATTAAATTAAAAAGTCAAAAACTATTATGTAGAGTTTAGTAATAGAAAAAATATAAAATTTAAATTTAAAAAAAATCTTAACCCTTTCGGGTTCGGTAGCATGTTAATGTTTGAACTTTAATTTCAAATATCTCCGCAAATATCTCTCTGCAAAGCCATAAAAGTAATAAAAAATATTTATTTGGTATAGATCTACATTTCCACGAAGTTTGGTCGGAAAATTCCCAGCCATTTAAAGTTGGGGTCGAAACGGTTAAGGGGTTATCATTATCTCGGTAACATCTACATATTCGGTTATTTTTGTAAACAAAAATATTTGTGATTAATATAGGGTGGTTCAGTAAGACCGCAAAATTTTCTTTTATAAATAAAACACATCAAAATTGGTGAAAACTATATTTTTTTTATTTCATCATGTTTACTGGTCTATGGCATTTATGTATATATTCGTTAAATGTCCACCGCGACTTCTCCGGCAACACAAAATGCGCGTATCGAAATTTATCATGACTTTTTGGCATAGTTCGGGTTGTATATCATTTATAACGCGTATGATTTCGTCCTTCAGCTCTGGAATCGTCTCCGGCTTATTAACATAGACCATACTCTTCACATAACCCCAGAGAAAGATGCCAATGTTGTCAAATCGCCATTTGACCACGTTGTTTCTGGAAATAATGCGTCCTGGGAACTTCGTTCGCAATAGGGTCATTGTTTCATGTGCAGTATGGCAAGTGGCACCGTCCTGTTGAAACCACATGTGTTCCAAGTCCATGCCATCTAAAAAAATCTAAATAAAATCCCGCAATGCTCGAAATGCACTTCTTGCACAACGACTATTTTCATAAAATCTTTGGATAACTTTTACGCGTTCTTCAACTGAATATCGCTCCATGACTTAATTTGCCAAAGACTGTAGTACCAATTGACGCAAAAAAAAATTTAAAAAACCCCCACAAATCACAAACACTTGCTTTCAGAGATCTGCACTACTATTAAATCACCCTATACAAAAACTTAACAAAATATTAAAAGACAAATTCTTAGCGGCCGGAATAAAATAGTTACTAACTTCGGATTTTTTGTTGTTGCTTTTTTTTTTCTTTGATATCTTTGTTTAATAACGCTCCTAGATGAGAACAAGAAATTCTTATTGAGTTTGTAATTTAACTTAGCAAATATTTCCAGAAATTCTAAAAACGTCGCCCCTGACGATTTCCTTAGGCAAGAATGAAATCCGGATAGGGACATGCCTACAACGGATTATTTTTCACAATTTGTTAAATACGTTTGGTATTTTAGCATATTTAATTCCATTAATGCAATTAATGTATATCTCGATAAAATAAAATTAAAAAAACTAATATGCAAGTGCTTGTGTAAATTTAAATGTTACTGACACTTTAGAAAACATTGTTTTCTATTGTTCTTTATATGTGAATGGATGTTGCTAGATCGGTCAAAACAACAGAGTAGTACATTGGAAGATGACACAGCAAAGTGTGAAAAATGTTTTGTTGTTGTTTTTGTTTTTTCTTTGATATTTTAAATGTTTAATAACGCTCCTAGACGAGAAGAAGAAATTCTCATTGAGTTTGAAATTTAACTTAACAAATATTTCCAGAAATTCTAAAAACGTCGTCCCTTGACGATTTCCTTAGGCAAGAATGAAATCCGGATAGGGACATGCCTACGACGGATTATTTTTCACAATTTGTTAAATACGTTTAGGATTTTTAGCATATTTAATTCCTTTAATACTAGTTAATGTTGTATAAAAAAAATTTGTAGTATAGGAATGAGTAATTGAGATATGATATTTTTAATTGGTTGGTCGGAAAAAGAGTGCAGCTATCGAAGATCTGAATTTATGGCCAAAGGGATAATAATGATATTTTTAACACAACTTTCAGCAAAATTGAGAATTTTTTCAGTAAAAAGCTAAATTTATTTTGTTCTTGCTGATTTTAATTTTATTTTTATTAGAAATTTAAATTTATTTTGTCTACATATCTTTTATTACAGAGTTTTAAAATTATTGGGTATTTGGGTACTGAGTACTAAATACCCACCTACTTTTTTCGAGTACTCAATACCCGAAAGGAACTACTTAATACTCTCATAGTTGTGTTTTTCCAAATATATGCATAATGTTGCCATTAAAATAACATATGAAAATAAAAATATGTGTAAAATACAACTCTTTTTGGTATGCAGTAATATCGAATGCTCAAAAGTACAGATAATCTCTAATTTATTATTGAGTATGTTCAGTGAAACTCTCTAATGGTCAAAATGGTAAAGAAAAATCACTGAATATAACAAAAACTCCTCTCAAACCTTGACTTTAAAGAGATAATTGAAGAGTTTGAAATTGAAGTGATTATTAACAGAATATTTGTATGGAAAATCTTAAAATAATACATGAGTTACTGCAAAAATCTTCAAGGTAACTGAAACCTCGTTCATATAAATTAAAAAAATCATGATGGTGGGTTTTCTAAAATTTTTATTTTATAATTAAATTTCTTTAATATATAAGCAAAAAACCAAAGTTTTACAAATGCCACACCTTTTTTCTGATTGTATTAAGAAATTATTTTCACTGACGTGTTGTCAATAGTAACTAATGTTATTTGTGCGGTAAAAATGTATGTCTTTTTCCATACGTCAGTGATATATCAAACGCTTATTATAAATATATTACTTATTCTCTTTATTGGTGCTTTTGTTTGGTAATGATTACCCAAGTAAAAAAAAATGATATGGAGCCATATGAAGTTATATTTAATTATATATAATATTTTATGTAACTAGATATAATTATATCCGAAAAATGAGAACGTCTTATTGTATCATATTGTATCGAATTGTATACAATTGTATATAATTTCGTACAATTTGATACAATTTTATGCAATTCGATACAATTGTATCCGAATTTTGTCCTCATCCAATTACATCAAATTATATCTTTTTGTATGAAATTATATAAAATGTTATAAAAGTGGACATAGTTTGATACAATTATATCTAAATATTGACCTTATATTTTTTATCATATTATATATGACCATATCTAACAATATAAAAAATTATTTTTTTAGATAAAAAAATATATACAATATCTGGAGATCAGACCTGAGGGATTTCAATTACAATTATTGTAATTTGTAATTGAAAATTTTCAATTACAATTACAAATAAATGTAATTGAAATTAAAAAAAAATCAATTACATTTCATGTAACTGTAATTGAAAATTTTCAATTACAAATTACAAGTAATTTGTAATGCACATGAGTATATTAAAAATTTACTCATTATCCGAAAATTCTCACGCAAAATAGTAAAAATTACTAAAAACATATGATGCAAAAAATAAACTCACACACGGATCATGCACAGGTTATATATTCTTACTCACGCTCACGCACGAATAACGTACGAATTATATATTCTCACTCTCAAGCACGAACCACTTGAGTATAGTAATTATTACTCACGATCACGTGTGAATAACGTGACTCACGAATATTTCTAGTCACGCGCCAATCCCTAGTAATTATTAAATCTAAAACTAGTAGTATCCGATCGAACAGTTCGGCCAAAAAGTGACATTTAGTCGATTTTCTGTTATTTGAAAGCATTGAGGAGAAATTTTCATACTGCTAAATTGTTTGTTGAGCGGATTTAATTCGATTTTCAGTGTCAAATTTAAGGAAAACTGTTCGGCCGCCGAACTTTTATCAATTTGGCCGAACTTTCGGTGGCCGAGCAGTGAATTTGTAGCTTTACTTCGGAATTTTCCTTAAGTTTGACCCTCAAAATGCATTCTAATCGATTTTATATGATTTTATAAAGAACGTTATATTGTTATATATTAAAGAAATCATGAAATATTGTATGTATGGAACCATATAAGTTATATATGGGTTCATTTTCGTCAATATACTATCATAACTAACACAAATTATAAAATATTTCTTATATGGCTCCACATATAGTTTTATATTATTATGTATAGCGCCATACTAAATTATATATAAACGCATATGTAATTATATCTTTTATATGTTAATTTATGTACTTATATATAGCACATACAATTATATGTAGGCCAGTATGTAATAATATAAAATAACATATGTCTTCATATTAAAACCTTTGAGGAAAAATATCTAATATATGACTATATAAAAGTATATATGCTTGAATTTAAAAGCATATGTGGCCATATGTAACTATAAGTTAATATATGCAATTAGATAAAATAATATATGATTATATCAGAACTTTTTTACTCGGGTAAAATTTTTTTGAAAACCAGTAATTGTTTTAATGTTAACAAAACTAAAAAATACAATTAAATTTTCAACAAACTAAATTATGGAAAGTTAAAATAATTTCATAAAAGTAGTCATCCTATCGTTATCACTTCTTAATTGATTTCTGAGTAAATAAAACTCTCCCTTATTAACCCGAATTTACTTTAGATTTACAGTGTTATTCAAAAACTTTAAAAATAGCATTAACCAAAGACTTTTAAGCTAATTTGGCAAAACGAATATTCACAAATGATTAATAAAGAAAAATTTATCAAATGCTTAAACTAGGGTATAGTCTATAATATCCCAGCAAAACCTTGTAATACATCAAAGCGCTTACCCTTGCATTACCTTGTACCCTTACACCTTACCCTTCCATTACTTTTAATACTAAAGTCATACGTTTGGATGTTTTATTGTTATAAATAATTCGTTTTTCTAGAAAATTTTATAAATTCTATTATTTGTTAAAAACCCGTGAATTTAAAATTGATATTCGGTTTAAAAAATTTTAAATTTAAACAAAATGTTTTTAAAACTCCTTACCTGTAAGTTCAGAATAACATGTTACTAGGTAAGGAGTTACATCGATGGACATTCCCTAGTTAAAATAATAGGTCTAGTAATAGAAAAGTAAGAGCTTACACCCTTCATTAAAAAAAGCGTATTTATATAACCAAAACTTATAAAACAAAATTTTTCGTTAAAATTGTATTGTTTTTAATTTAATAGTCAATATGAAACAAGATGAAATTTTTAGAAAAAACAACGTAGTATTTTAAGGTTTTTTGTAACCTGGAGTTATTAGGTAAGCGTAACATGTAAGTTCAGAATAACATATTACTACACAGTGTAGAAACGGTAATGACATATTATTTTTTGGACTACCAGTAATGACACCGACTTACTTTCTGCATTATTTTAAAAGATATAATAATGAGTTACTAATAAATACTTAATTTTTTCATTATTCCAAAATAAAAATTAATGTGTTACCAATAATGACTTATTTTTATCATTATTTCAAAAATAAAGTAATGTTTTAGATTTTTTGTAAATTTTTTTCAAATTTATTTTAAGACTCAATATTTGTTCGACACTGGCAATGATATATGTACCCAGATATTTTTTGATTTTTTTTATATTGGCAAGTAAGCTGACTTGTGCCCAGCAAGTCAATTATGTTTTTATCTATCAAATATTACATGTCGAGATAGCTCAGATGGTACAGCTTTAGACTGGCATTCTGGAGACCGAGGTTCGATTCCCGCACGAGAAAATTTTATTAAAAAAAAATTTTACATAAAAAACTATTTTTTAATAAACTTATTTTTTAAAAATCTATTTTTAGAATCATTATTTTAGTCAATACTGGTAAGCACATAGGTAACAACATATTTTTTGATTTTTCGTATGCTGGTGTGTAACTCATTATTTTTCGCGACATCGCCATACAAAGGTAATAGAAAATGTAATAATAAAAGTAACTAGTTGCCATTACCAGATATGTGGTTATGTAACTACATACACTGGGAATTACCTCGATGGACATGCGCTTGTTAAAATAAAAGCTTTGGTAATAGAAAAGTAAGAGGTTACCTAACCTTATTTCATCTTACCAAAGTCATTACCGGGTAATTGAAGGTTTTGCTGGGATGTCTTTGATTAAGTTCGGAAAAAGAAGAACACTGCAAAAAACTAAAAGATGACAATAATTAAATGGATTGTTTAAGAGTCATCAACCCAAGAATAGAAGGAATACAAAATTTTGTATCGAATAGAAACACAAAAAAAAAAAAAATTCCAATAGAAACTTTTACATAATAACTTTTACATGATGTATTTATACACTAATAGAAATAAATGTATAAAAATAACAGAAAAAGTTACTAAAAATTAGTTAAAAATGATGCTGCAGAAAAAACTGAAAAAATTGGAAGATTTCTTTGCAAAATACTAGTAACATAAGAACAGCAAAATTAAAACTGTTAAATATACAGTTAAATTTTTGTTAATGGAAAATAGAAAATTAACCTGCTAAAATCAGCAGAAAATTTTACTAAATAATTTTTAGCTTAAAAAATCTGAGATTATCGGCAATCGTGTGCATTTATGAGGTTAAAACTGGGGTCAAAAATTACCCACTTTTTTGTTTTTTTCATTTATTTGTTACTTGATCCAAGGGAACAACAATAAAATCTAATACGACAATATCATATTAGAATTTGGACTTGAGGTAGAACAATATTATGTCTGAAATGAATTTTTGCAATTCTTTAACACATTCCAAGTTTACTATTTTTTACAAGAAATGTATACGAACAGACCCATTCTAACAAAATATATTGAAATACAGAAAGTCCGAAAGAACAATTTTCGTATTTTTTAATGCAAAACTTAATACAATTTTAAACAAATATCATACCACGGGTAGTCCTATCCAAACTACTTTTTGTTTTTTTTTTTTTTTTTTTTTGGGATAATCTTGGTGTTTTTACAAATGTTATTGACAATTTTTGTACGTTAAGTAATGTCTGGGTTTTTGTGTTCCAATCGTCATTTTCTTTGGCGGACAACTGATAAGTTGCGGTTATGCCCATGACACAATTATATTGTTTATCACAAGAATGGCCAACCTTTTTGAAACA
Source organism: Leucophora obtusa (assembly GCA_949987735.1). Classification (NCBI taxonomy): domain Eukaryota; kingdom Metazoa; phylum Arthropoda; class Insecta; order Diptera; family Anthomyiidae; genus Leucophora; species Leucophora obtusa. The sequence continues at coordinate 132,398,947 of OX465296.1, read as the reverse complement.
GCAAATAAAATGTAATATGAAAATATACTCATAATACGAGTATTAGAATTTGGACTTGAGGTAGAACAATATTCTAAATAAATATTTATATGAAAATACACAAAATCCGAAAAAACAATTTTTGTATTTTTTAATGAAAAATTAAAATAACTTTATCCAAGGAAACTATACACAAATGTTATATTTTCGGATCGGGATTTTTAACTGACGTTTCTGGTACCTTTTTTTAGTATGTTGTTGTCGTTCTGTAATTGGTGGTGTAAGAAATGTGTTAATTTTAGGGTACTTTATATGGACATGTATTGTCGTACGATCGTCAAATTAACACGCATTAACCCTTGTTAAGATTAAGCGGACCTGTTTCTTTTATTTTTCGATATTACACTTATTTTGCGGTTTATCTGGTTTTTCCCGACACTCTATGATACCAATATAAGCAATATGAGTATCAGATTTATGTTTTTAGAGTATTTTACGGCCATTGGAAACAAAATATATAATTAATACTTTAATTTAAGTGTTGCTTCCCATTTTCTGCATTTTCTAATACTTATGTGATGGTGCAATTATTTTCCGTTCAAATTAAGATCTTTTCAATAAGCTTTTTATTAATGTATGACATAATATTAAAATAATGTACTTTTAAGTACACAAAAAATACAAAAACTTAAATTACCATACAGCAAATTATTAAAGTTAATCACATTTGATTTGCACTAGTTATTACTCTTTAAAAAAGTAGACAATATGTTACACAGTACAACCCTAAAAATGCATCGGGCATGCTACATATAAATTCTGATAGATTTTAAGATAAACATCACAAGTTCGAACACCAAATTTTAAAATTAGCTCTACTTTTTGAAATATTTGCAAATTTAACTTTTAGCTAAAAGACAACTTTTTCTTTAAAATTCCTTATTTATTCATATACTTGACTAAACCACGGATAATTTTGAATATGGCTTAAAAGTATAGGCTTTGGGCTTCTAGATCCGTATCAGCTTATTTTGATTAGGTAAAGATTTAAGATATAATTTAATTCCTTACTTTGCAAATCTAGTAAAATCTCATAATCGGCTTTACAAAATTTTAACATACGACTTTAACTCATATTCCACTAAATTCATTTCATCAAAAGAATCACAACTTCTGCATCAAAAAATGCATAAAATTCAATCTGAAATACAAATTTTAGAACTTTTTTATTTTAAATTAATTTTTGTTGTATTTACTATGGAAAAAGGAAAAAAAAGTACATTTTTGAACATGCATTTTTTAAAATCCCCGAGTAAAAATAGTTATATAGGAAATTATATAATTTAATATGGACTAATATGTTTATATATAGTCAATTGTGACACTATATCTTTGCGGATATAATTATGTATAGCTTTTAGTTTTTAAAAAATTTCTTATTTGATGTCATATATAGATCAGTATAAATATATATGTCCCTATAGATTTTAATATGTACCATATGTAGTTACATATGCTATGACAATTTTAATACAGCGTCATATATAATTAAAAATGGATTTATCGGAAAACATATAAAGTTTTATATAGCTCAATGTTAAATTTTTTTCTAAGTTGTTTTAGATATGTTTAAGTATAGCGCAATGTAAAAAATTCTATGTTTTTTGAGATATATTTATGTATGATTTCTAAATATAAAAGACGTACTCCCCTAGTAAAAATGATTTTTATATAATCAGATATGATTTTTATATAATCATTTATGATTTTATACAATTATAACTTGTCGAGTATTGTGAAACATATATTTTTATATGATAATATCAAAAGATATTTAATTATATAAAATTATATTAACCAGATCCACCATTTTCCGGATCAAATCATGTATGGGTTAATATAATTATATAAAAAATATATTATTTGATCCGAAAAATGGTGGATCTGGTTAATATAATTTTATATAATTAAATATCTTTTTATATAATCATATCAAAATATATGTTTCATAATACTCGACAAGTTATAATTGTATAAAATCATAAATGATTGTATAAAAATCATATATGAATATATAAAAATCATTTTTACTAGGGTCATTATAACTCGTAAATTCCTTGTAAACCTTGTATAAATACAACCATATTTTTTATTTATCGAATTTGAAATTAAACTCATAAACATACCAGGTTTACACAGTTTACGGGTTTATATGAGAAGGCTTAAAATGCTTGGTTACAATTATGTACAACTTCTTTTAAAGAATTTTTTATTTAAATTTTGAATCCTTAACTTAGGGGTGTTATTTTTTTAGTACTTCTTAATAGTTTTTATTTTGAACCTGAAATATAAAGCGTTATATAATTATGCCTTTCTACATCAAATTAGATATAATTATATCGGGTCAAAATCCGGATAAGATTCTATATGCTTCAATATATTTAGATCTTATCCGGTATAATTTTATCCACCATTTTTCGGATCACAGTATATCTCCAATTATACTTTTACTCGGCTCATTATTTATTAGGAATTTGCACTTCGTTGAAATTGATTAGAAAATATGTGACCTTCTCCGAGAAAAGGGACCTAGTATGTCAAAAAACGGGTTTGGACTTAAGAGTGGATTCTGGTACTTCAATGGGTGTAGAATAAGATGAAATGAGTTAGATTTCCATACCATACCAAATCGCATCTCCCAACTGAAGGTGTGTTCAAAGTGAGAATGCGTTATGAAACTTTAAATGCGTTCTTCTCAAAACTTCATTTTCACACACTAGGTCCCTTTTCTCGGAGAAGGTCACATATGTTTTCCATTTCTGATTGGATTTATCTGAGTTTTATAATTTAAGATTTGTTACAGACTCCTTTTTTAGGTATCAAAAAAGTCAATCTTTTCCAGCTTTAGTCAATTTTAACTTAAAATTAGAATATAAAATTGCAAATTTTTTTGATAAATTACCCAGCAAAAATTTTTTGAACTGGTTACCTGTTCTAGAACAGGTGTTTTTGTCACCGGTTCCGTGGAACAGGTTCTAGAACTGGTTCCTGGGAGTCAAAATGTAAGGCTTCACTCTCGCAGAACCAGTTCTATAACTGGTTCTATAACCGGTTCCAAAGCATCCTGTTCTAGTTTGGAGGAAAAGAACCTGTTGCTTTTGGGACAAACTCAAACAAAAATCACCGATGATAGAACATAAATTAGAACAGGTTGCATGCAAGTACAAGTTGTTCTACAACCGGTTCTTTGCATCCGACAATTTCGCTGGGTAAGTTACATAAGATGTTTACTAAAGGTACAAATTCAAATATTGGATATTCCTTTCATCGCAGATTATTTATTGACGAAACCGTGGAGAAAGAGAAATTTAAATTTTAAATATATAGGGAATACTATCGCAGCTTTCAAAACGTTCTGTATATCAAATCAAAGGGCATATTTCATCATTTTAAAATCCCAGTGTAGAATATCATTACCAGATATGTGGTTATGTAACTACATACTTGGTAATGGTAATTAGTTACTTTTGTTATTACATTTCTTATTACCTTTATATGACGATGTCGCGAAAAATAATGAGTTATGGTTACACACCAGCATACGAAAAATCAAATAATAAAAAAATATATTGTTACCTATGTGCTACCAGTACTGACAAAAATAATGAGTCTAAAAATAGATTTACAAAAAAAAAAATTATATAAAAAAAAAATATTTTTTATTGTTTTTTTTTAAGAAAATTTGCTGGTGCGGGTATCGAACCTGGGTCTACAGATTGCCAGTCAATAGCTCTACCATCTGAGCTATATCGATATGTAATATTTAATAGATAAAAATATAATTGACCTGCTGGACACAAGTAAGCTTACTCGCCAACATACAAAAAATCAAAAAATATGTGGTTACATACATATGTATATCCTTATCAGTGTTTAAAAACTATTGAGTCTAAAAATAGATTTCAAAAAAATCTAGAAAATTATTTTCTATTTGAAATAATGATAAAAATAAGTCATCAGTAACTCATTATTATATGTTTTAAAATAATGCAGAAGGTAAGTGGGTATCATTACTGGTAGTCCAAAAAATAATGATATGTCATTACCGTTTCTACACTGGGATGTTGCGAGAAATAGCGTTGTAACTTTCAATTTTGTATTTTATTTCCAAAAAGTTTATTAACAACCCAGTGTAGAAAATCATTACCAGATATGTGGTTATGTAACGACATACTTGGTAATGGTAACTAGTTACATTTGTTATTACATTTCTTATTACCTTTATATGGCGATGTCGCGAAAAATAATGAGTTACACACCAGCATACGAAAAATCAAAAAATATGTCATTACCTACATATATGCTTACCAGTACTGATAAAAATAATGAGTATAAAATCAGATTTTCATAAAAATAAATTATATAAAAAAAAATATATTTTTTTTAAATAAAATTTGCTGGTGTGGGAATCGAATCTGGGTCTACAGATTGCCAGTCAATAGCTCTACCATCTGAGCTATATCGACATGTAATATTTAATAGATAAAAACATAATTGACCTGCTGCACACAAGAAAGCTTACTCGCCAACATACAAAAAATCAAAAAATATGTATGAAAATTCTTTAATTTTCATCATTAATATAAGTTGCCCGTCAAGGCAAATGACACTAATGGTGGGTTTGTAGCTAAAGCCGAAAATACGTATTCTGTTTTGGTGGCCTTATCGAATTCTTTCAAATTTGTTATTCTTTGTAATTTACTTCTAAAAATTGTATCATCTTTCTTTAATTTGAAAAATAATAAAACTAGTGATAGTATACACAACTACTTAATTTGAAAGTAGATATGATGTTACCTCATTTCGCCGCACTTTACTTCCAAACTTATTTGGGCTATAGTTATTTAAAATATCAATATTCGAAAAAAATTTAAAAAATTGCGATCACATCTCGAACTATGCCTTGAAATTTCCGTAATATAGAATAGAGTTTTTGGAGATTTAAAAAAAAAATAGAAGGGGTCGGACTTTATGAATAAGTCGGTTTTAATTTTTAACGTTTTTAACTAAGTTAGAATTACTTGTAAAAATTTCTTCTAAAACTTCATTTAAAGAAGAAGAAATGGTATTTATCACGTTAACTGAAAATATTTTCTCAAAAATTTAAAATATTTCTATTCAAAACCAGTTCGGAATAAAAAGCTGAAAATCAGTCTGCAATTTGCTTTGAATACCCACCAAAACATGTCAAAGAATTAGCGAAATCAAAGAGATTCGGGCCAAAAACTCGGTGATTTGGCATGGAATGCCCCATATATAGATATGAAATTCTAAAAAAACCTGATTTTATTTTGATCAAAATTTTAGTTTTTTTATATTTCAAGAAATAATGAATGGTTTAGCAACGTTTATACAAAATATTATTCGTCCAAATTCTATTTTATCTTCTTTTAACTGGAACCATGTTCTTTGCTCAATTGATTTTTTTTGATATGTTAAACTGTTTTTATAACACTTTGAATGATTTTTTCGCTAAATCTGTTCCTAATAATTTTGTTCGTAAAATCAGTGGACCAACAGAGGATAATGGTAGTGATTTCCAGATTTAACCACACAGTCTCAACCTTTTTTTGAATCGACTTACTTAATGAATACTTATAACGAACCAACTCCGTATCCTTTTCTTATAACAGAATCTTCAACTATAAATATTTCGTTTTTAGACAACAATGTGGTTTTCACTACTTTGAAATCCATAAAAAATTCATTTATTCTGGGCCCTGGTGCAACTCCTAGCAGTATACTTAACCAATTTTTCGCCGACCGGTGATTATAATCATCAGAAATTTTACTATTCATAACTTGCTAATGAAATGCTTTTTATTTAGTATATTTTTTGTATCAATTACACAGTACAACAGCCAATCTGGGGGGGTGAGAAATTCCAAGTCAGGGTGATGGTACTAGGTCAGTACAGTAAAACCCTCCAAGGGTTTGGCGTTCGTATGTGTCATTTTTTTTATGACCTTTTAAATTTTTTCCTTATCTTGATGTTTTTTCGCTTAGTTGTAACATTTTGGCAAAAACGTAGTTTAACATAACTCGAGAACCACTTGTCCGATTTTGATGAAACAAATTTAGAAAAATTTAGAATTACAATTTCTTTAATCCGTTCATATAACGTTTTTCTTTATAATCAACAGTTTTGCCGGTAAAAAAAAATTTGTGGAGGAGAAAAAAAAATATTTTTTTGCCTAAAAATTAAAATTTTTTTTTTTTAAATTCATAAAAAATCCAAAACGGAAAAAAGGATCAAGTGTTATTAATTTCATGTAAAGTCACATAACCTATAAACAAAATTTAACGCGTTCTGCTTTTATTTACAATTAAGTGAAGGTATCCCATTTTGACAAGAATATTGATATTTGTTTTTATTCAAAAAAGTGTCATTTATCGCCTTTTTCATAAATTTTCCCCAATAACTCCAGACTTCTGGCCATAAACTACTAAAAAAATTAAGTAAACATTTTTATAATTTTTTATTTTTATTTTATTTATTTATTTTTATTTATTTTAATAAATATTGCCTAGACTTTTCGATGGTGGTTGTTCGGGACTAGTGGCATCGCATTCATCGCTATCATCAGTTTCTGAACCACACATAATGTCAATGTGTGACTCCACTGTTGGCCCTTCTGCATCTCCTGAAAATTCTTTATCATCAAGATCATCCTTGTCTTGCCACACTAACTTACTCCACCAGCAAATTTCCGCAATTATTGCACTCGGCGACTTTTTGCCTCTATATCTGTAAGTTTTTGTTTTATTAAAATGAGTTTGAAAAAATAAAAAATCAGTATTACCTCATTTCAAATGGCATAGCAACTTGATGATAGCGTTCACCTTGTTCATCAGATTCGGTAGTCAATTGTTTGCTGAAGTAGTCCAGATGATGATGTAAATAATGGATTTTCAAGGACATGTGGACACCAATTTCCGAGAATGCTCTTAACATCCTTGCGACAGAAACATCGTAGTTGTTAGAACGATGCTTTCCCAACAAGCCTTCTATTACTTCTTTGATTGCCTGCCATGCATTCAATTCAGCGTCAATCAAAATATTGTTGAATGCGTCACTTTTAATCAGCTTTCGTATATCTGGACCATTTAGTACGCCTGATTGGAAAAAATTAATTTGTTAAGATGGAAAATCATGGGAAATGAATGTGATATTATAACTTACCTTCTTTAATTTTACTTTCGCTGAGTCTCGGGTAAATTAGTTTCAAACACAAGAAAACTTCATCTCTTTTGGCGACAGTTTTGATAAAATTCTTAACAATTCCAAGTTTAATATGCAGTGGAGGCAGCAATATCTTCTCCTTCGGCACTAGAGGCTCACGAATAATATTGGCCGTTTGTAACCTGCTGTGCTCTCTGAGTTTCCATCCGTGGCATGCATATTGGTCACCGGAAAATCGTGTGTCCCAATCGCACAAAAAGCACATATATTTTATATAGCCGCTTTGAAGACCGCAAAGCATTGCAACAACTTTTAAATCGCAGCATATGCGCCACATATGTTTGGCGTAGTTGACCATTTTTAAAATATTTTCCAGTGCATCATATGTTTCTTTCGTTTCTGTACTGTAGGCGATTGGAACTGAAGGTTTTTTATTGGTCTTATCCAGTAAAACCGCCTTCAAGTTGAGTTTTGAACTGTCAATAAATAATCTCCAGTCATCTGCTTCATATTTTATTTCCATTGCGTCCATCAATTTTCCTACATCCGGGCAATATGCAGAAGTTTTTTCATCATTCACAAGGAATAAACTTTGGAGTGTTGCCTGACGACTTCGATAAGCTGTGACTTTCACACCGGGTGCCAACAAATTGTTTGATTTCAAAATGGAAGCCAGCTCTTCCGATTTATGCTGTGTTAATTGCAACTTGGCAACAATTGAATCAAGCTTATTTTGATTTATTAAAATTGGCTCATTGGATACTGATGGCTCATATGGGGAATCATCACGTGCATGATATGTCGGAGCAGTCGTAGAAGAGAAAATATCTGGGCTAGAAGCTTTTGGCACAGGAATGTGGTCCGAATGAGGCAATGGTGTTGCGGCACTTGCAACACCAACGTAATTATACGATTTTCTTATCCTTTTTGCGGCATCTTTATTCGCACATGCATAGCAATTCAATGGATTGTGACCTTCGCCAGGATTAGTCCAAGTCATTGGGATACCGAATGGCATACTTTCACGTCTTCTATTTTTCCAATCCATTAGACGGTTGTAGCAGCTTTTACACACTATATTTGGTACCCAATTTTCGTTCACTATAACATTTTGGTTGAAGTACATCTCGTATGTTTGAACAAAATCAGTACTGAAATTTCCCCTTTTTTTATGTGTTGAGACATATTGACCACAGCAGTAGCAAAAGCTATTTATATCTGGCTTGCACAGTTCCATATTCTGTTCTCTTTTGTTCACTTTTAAAAAACTGGAGAAAAATCACTTTTACTGTTCGCGTTCGTCGGCACTTGTTGAATGACAAAAATCACAGAACCAGTGTGAGAAAGAGAAGAAGTATAATGACAATGCATGTTTTATGTGAACATTACAGAACCAGTGTTGCCACATCAATATTTCTCTTTTAGTACAGTAGAAAAATATGAGAGAGTTCGGCTTGTGAGTGTCAATGTTTTCTCCAAATAATGTTGTGCATATCTGGAGCAAATTTTTGAAATTCATACATTTACCTAATTGTGAATAAATGAGAAACGCGTGCATCGATTTTCATGATCTATACCTTTTTTTGCTCATAAGTTATGTGACTTTACGCGAAAGTAATTAGTTTTGGCACTTTTTTCCATTTTGGATTTTTTATGAATTTTTAAAAAAAAATATTTAAATTTTAAGGCAAAAAATACTTTTTTCCCTTCATACATTCATTTTTAACTTCGAAAGTGTTGCACATATAGGAAAACGGTATAGAAACAGATTAGAGAAATTGTAATTCTAAATTTTTCTAAATTTGTTTCATCAAAATCGGACAAGTGGTTCTCGAGTTATGTTAAACTACGTTTTTGCCAAAATGTTACAACTAAGCGAAAAAACATCAAGATAAGGAAAAAATTTAAAAGGTCATAAAAAAAATGACACATACGAACGCCAAACCCTTTGAGGGTTTTACTATACCCTGACTTGGAATTTCTCACCCCCCAGACAATAATCCCAAAAATGTTCCATAGTGTTATTATGGGTTCTGTTTCTTTAATGATATACTCAGTATAAAAACGCTTATTTTTGCACTCTAAAAATATCAGTCGTGTATACATATTCCGCCAATGGTGATTACAATCTCCACTAATTTTCAGGAAAATTGGAAAATTCACTGAATTTAAAATTTATAATTTTCTTAATTAGACCCAGAATAGCTTAGATATAGATTTTTATCAAAATCTGTCGACGGGAACTGGTAGCGGTGAAAAATGGGTTAAACCCCATGCTTCTGAATTATCAGAACCCCTCGATAAAATATTTAATGAGTTCTTGCATTCAGGGTACTTCCCACCTATATTGAAAGAATATTATATTGTGCCTTTGTTTAAACCTGGTATTGGAAGATATTATAACCGGAATATTAAAGCATTAAGTGTAATCCTTATTTCTATATGCCAGTGTGGTTTTCATAAACCTCGATCCACGCTTACAAACTCACTACCGGATGCAAACAGGTGTTAGTTACACCGATTTTAGCAAAGGTTTTGATAAAGTGAACCATCAGTTGCTGTTGCACATATTGAAAGTAATTAGGTTCAGTAGTTCCTTGTTAATGTGGTTAAGATGCTCCTTAGATGATAGAGCTGAACGGTTTAGATTAAGAGATACTGTTTCCAAAAGTTTAAAGTTCCTTTTGGTGTTTTGGGTTACTTCTTGATAGTTTTTTGAGATGGTGCAAAACTAATCTAATGAAGCTTAATATACTTAAATAAATGCAAACACATGGCTTTTTTTGAGTTAACCATGTTTGTATACTTAAAATAATACGTCAGTAAAAAATCTGTCAAACCAGTTTCTAATCGTTTTGACTAATTTTAACAAATTTTTAGTTGAAACACTGATTTATTTATTTATCATGTGGAATCCAATCTTTTACTCACCAACGGTTGATGAGCAACTCAATTTTTTAAATACTTTAATATTGGAAACTTATAACAATCATGTTCCAATTAAAAATAGGACAATTAGAAAGAGGGCAAAGCCATGGTTTACGGATGCAACTAAACTGTTAATAGAATACCGAGATAGGATGTACCATAGGTGGAGACGTTATAGAACACCGGAATTAGAAAATGAATATCGTATGGTTAGGAAGTCTGTTGTTTCGAAAATTAAACACGATAAATCAGCTTATTATTTTGATAAATTTAATGCAGCAGTTAACAGTAGGAAAACTTGGAGCAAGTACGTGATATTGGTATTGGTAAGACAGTTGGTCAAGCAATGGTTGATAATGTCGATTTGCTTAATTAGAATTTTATCAATATTTATATGCCAACGGTTCACCCTGAGTTTTACGACCATCTTTCACCTTGTGAAACTACTGAATTTAATTTCCACTGCCTAAATGTAGTTGATGTTGTTGAAGGTTTTATGGCAGTGAAATCAGAAGCAATAGGCCTCGATGACATAAACCCGAAATTTGTCAAAATGATATTACCATGGATAATTCGATTTGTTACATATCTTTTTAATTCAATAATTACGACCAATATTTTTCCAATGCAGTGGAAACATGCCAAAATTGTTCCGGTGCACAAAGGCAGTAAATGGATATCGTCCATAGAGGATATTCAAAGTAACTTGGATGAGAATAGATTCTCTTTTTGGTATTATTGGACCACTCTAAGGCTTTTGATACAGTGCACCATTCGATCTTGTGCCTGAAACTATCAAAATGTTTCAATTTTTCCTCATTAGCTGTTAAGTTGATGTCCTCGTACCTTTCAAATAGATCTCAATCTGTTATTTGTGGCAAATCTATTTCACGTCCCTTAGAAGTATCAAGATGTGTTCCGCAGGGTTCCATCCTCGGACCGCTGTTGTACTCTTTATATTCTAATGATCTTCCACAACAACTTAATTATTCAAATATACAAATATATGCTGATGACGTTCAGCTTTATCTTAGTTGCTACAAGGAGTTGATGACTTTAAAAACCCAAGAATTAAATTATGATCGGGGAAAAATATTTACATGGGCTTCAGCAAATGGATTGCGTCTCAATCCAAATAAATCAAAATGCTTAATAATAAAGAAAAAACACTTACAAATTGATGGTGAAATAAATATTTTTCTTGGTGGTTCAAAAATTGATATTGTAGAAACGGCTACAAATTTAGAAGTTACATTTAATAACACGTTAACATGGTCAGATAATATTCACCAGGCCAGTGGTAGAACATACAGTATGCTGCGAAATCTATGGGTCACTCAACACTTTACCCCCTTGAAAGTTAGAATATTGCTTGCAAAAACATATGTTCTACCAACACTCTTATATTCATCGGAAATTTTCACTGGTTGCAACTCCAATGATATGAGAAAACTTACCATAACCTACAATAACATAATCCGTTACATTTATAGTTTAAAAAGATTTGATCATATATCCCAGTATTCCACCCGTTTATTCAATATGTCTTTTTTCGACTATCTTAAGTTCAGAAACGTTATTTTCATTCATAAAATCATTATTACAAAGGAGCCAAAATATCTTTACGATCGTTTACAATTCTTTATATCTCCAAGGGGCAAGGGCATAACCCAATTTCGTCATCGTGACCATGCTTCCGAATGTCAGTTTTTTATATTCACCATACATCTCTGGAACCAACTTCCAAATAATTTGCAGACCACAGTCAACGCAATAAGATTTCGAAAATTACTTGTCGAAAATTTTTCATAAATCTTTTTTTTTATTTCATTTGATTTTCATTTTCATTTCATTTCTTGTATTATTATTATGTAAATCAATTTTTTTTATTTAATAACTGTTTTTTATTTTATTATTTTTTTATAAATTTATTTTTATATTTATATTTTTTTAAATTTTTTAAATTTTTAAAATTTTTTCTTTTGTTATTTTTATTTTTTAATTCTTTTAACCACAATCTAATTCATTATTACTGTATAACTTGTCTGATTCTAATGCTGTCATTTATAAGATATTATGTCTTGTTGTATTAGAAAGGCAAAATAAGTAAATACAAACATCACACATCGTATGGACTAGGTCCAGGGAGGGTCCCTAGTCCCTAAATTTGGATAAATTTTAAGACTGAGTATAATTAGTAGAAGTAGGCATTTTTGCTAAGTTTGCTACTGACTTTCACCAAGCCAGGCTGGTGGCTTAGCTAGCAGCCCCAGCACCAGCCTAGGAAAGCTATAGGCCAATCACTTATTCTCCCCGAAGTTAAAACGATTACTGAAACCTAGCGGCCCTATGTTCCACTAGGAATTAAAAAATTAAATATATAAAATTACAGAAAAAACTGTTATTTTACAAATTTTTTACTTTAATTTACATTTGTTAAATTTAACAAAAAAAGTGTTCAAATCAGCAAATTTTATTTTAAGCAAAAAAACAGGAATAAATTTTATTCAAGTAACAAATTTTTCTGTCCAGCCAACAGACGTATTACTTTGAGTGTACCAACTACCTTATGGGTGAATATGAAGGCGAATTTTTGATGTCCATTAATTAGCTTGGTATCTTACTAGGCCATAGTCTAACCTTTCTACTTGGAAATATTTCCAAAACCACTCTACATTTTGAACATTTAAATCTGTAGGTACTATACAGCATATTTACTTGGGACTAGTTAATTGAATGGACCCATTAATTGATGATTCAATTGGCATTACAATTGACCAATGCCATTGCAATTTTTTGGCATTACAATTGATCAATGCCAATGAACTTTTTTTCCAATTGGCATTGTTCAATGCCTTAATGCTCAATTATAATTGATGAAAAAAGCATTTGATTTCAAGTTTCGATAAAAGAAAAAATTAAAAAAAAATTAAAAATAAGCATGTTTTTTATTTTATATTCGCTATTTTGTCAAGTTTACATTACTAACCAGTTTTAAAAGAAGGATGAACAGCAGTATACTCGATAAAACCTGATAAAATAGCGAATATTTATGGTATTTATAGCTCAGAAATTTTACATTCTTGCCTTAATGTCCTTTCTTTATAAAACTATTTTTTTTGTATACAATTATTTTTTCTTCATTTATATGTAGATTTCATTACCATTACGTGTACATTTCATTACAATTGTTTTAATCAATGGCAATTGAAAAAAATTTCATTGGCATTGAATGGTAATGAAATTTTTTGGCATTGGCATTGAGATCAAGTTATGCTAATTAAATTTCAATGCCAATGAAAAATTCGGAAGTATGCTATAAAGTAGATTTACTAAAAAAATAAATGAACCATTCACATTGCTTTGGGCATTTTTTTATAATTATTTGTTTTTTTTTTGTTCTTTTTGCTAAAAACTTTTTAATAATATCTTGTTTTTCATAGCTCCCTGAACCCTCCCTGAAATCACCAGAATGTAAAGAGCACCGCGTTTCTGATCGACTTAAATAATCTAAATTTTTTTTTTTTTTTTCATTTGCTGTAGCACATCCTGTTCAATTCTAATGAAACTAAATTTTTGGCACAAAAATACATTTTAGTATGTACTATTTCAGTATGTATTTATTCAGCAAGTTCAAATACCCTAATAAAATTATATCATATTTTAAGGAAAAAGTGAAAAACTTCATTCACTTAATGCAAAATAATGGATAAAATTTAATGAAATCGATTCATTAATAGAAATGTTTTGTTTTCCAACACCAAACTATAACACTATACGAGACGTATGAGTGCTATTTAATTCACTGAAAAATTACTCATACGCAATGCACAACTTAGAATGTTCTAAATCAGGGATGATAAAGTTGGTACCATGGTCCTTTTAATGCTACTTTTAAAGTACTATGCTACTCCTTAGATTCATTTGGTATTATTTTAAAACCGAACTCAGTTTAATTTGAGTTAATTTTCTCAAATAATTTTCGATAATTTAAATTGTGTTGCAAATTCATTTTTAGTAAACTTTCACAAATTTTAAGTTAACGTCAAAAAATTTTATGTTGTTTGTTACATTTTTATTAGAGTCAACTGATACTGACAAGGTAGACTTTCCGATGGGATTCCTCTGATCCGAAAGAAATTCGCACATGTGATAGATACACGCGGCCAAACCTCGTGTTTTGGGGCTTAAATGTGCAGTTAAAAACGAACTAATTTTTGCATTAAACTTGATGATATTTAGATTTATTTGCACACAGCGTTTAAGCACTCGGAAAAAAAATATCGCCTACGTTGGGGACCCAATTTTCCACTTATATGAAATATAAAAAGAAAAGGCTTTTCAGAAGAAGTCGCCTTAAAGCTGAACGATACTAAATTATAACTTAACCCATTTCCATCCTCTGTGACTAAAATATTATCCCAGGGTCTCAATTTTCAAAATATCGAGATTTGAATAACTCAATTGCCTTGGGCATTTATAGTAATCGACTTTTTGCACAGCTTCCTAATAAAACTTTTTTTTTAAAGAATTTTGGTTTCCTAGGCCCGAATCTGAAGTTAAAAAGGTTTCACCGAATACCCCTTCCGCGATGTGAACCTTGTTTTATTAACTCCTGTCTTAGGATAGAATAATTTACTGGTCAATGTTGTACTTTAAAATATTCTTTATGGATTTGCATTCCACATAAAATTATCTTTCATTTGATTAAGTATTGTTATGTCGAAAATTGTTTGCCTGTGTGTAAAACCCCGTAAAAAAATTACGTTTTTTGGAATTGTCCTTGATCGTAATTGAAAAAATAGTAGTAAATTTTTATCCAGAATTGGCAAATATTTATTTAAAAAAAAATCATTTCGGCTTTTTTGATGAGATATTGTTTTAAAACTTTTTACAAAAAAATATAAATATCTAAATTATCCTTCATTTGGAAATTATCTAGAAAGTTCGGCTAAAAAATGTCCGTCGGATCTATGACGTGTCAGATATGGTTTATCCAATTTTATTCCGTGCTAATTTTTGATGAAATGTGTCATAAAAATGTTTCGTTTTTCAAGTAAGCATATTTTGTAGTATTAAGCCTCTTTCATACTGAACGCAAAACTAGAGGTGTTCGTTTGTTTTGAGTTTTCAATTTCAAATTTGTATGGGATTTGACAATCGAAAACGAAATAAATTTGAAAACTACTAGTTTTGGGTTCAGTATGAATGAGGTATTATATTGGCATTTTTAAATTTATTTATGTTTCGATTTGTACCTAATTTTTTACAATATGAAAGCTTCATTGTAATTTTTGGGTCATATGCATAATCACTTTCTAACCCAGTGTAGAAAATCATTACCAGATATGTGGTTATGTAATTATATACTTGGTAATGGTAACTAGTTACTTTTGTTATTACATTTCTTATTACCTTTATATGGCGATGTCGCAAAAAATAATGAGTTATGGCTACATACCAGCATACGAAAAATCAAAAAATATATCGTTAAGTATGTGCTTACCAGTATTGACAAAAATAATGAGTCTAAAAATAGATTTTCAAAAAAATAAATTATATAAAAAAAATATTTTTTATTGTATTTTTTTTTTTTAATAAAATTTGCTGGTGCGGGAATCGAACCTGGGTCTACAGATTGCCAGTCAATAGCTCTACCATCTGAGCTATATCGACATGTAATATTTAATAGATAAAAATATAATTGACCTACTGCACACAAGTAAGCTTACTCGCCAACATACAAAAAATCAAAAAATATATGTTTACAAATATCCTTACCAGTGTTTACAAAATATTTGGTCTAAAAATATATTTCAAAAAAATCTAGAAAATTATTTTCTATTTGAAGTAATGATAAAAACAAGTCATTATCAGTAACTCATTATTATATGTTTTAAAATAATGCAGTAGGTAAGTGGGTGTCATTACTGGTAGTCCAAAAAATAATGATATGTCATTACCGTTTCTACACTGAGAAGTTTATAAATTTACATATGTATATAACACTATAACTTTAATTTTCTGAAATAAATATACCATCGTCGAAAATCCAAAAGTACATATCACTCTTTTAATTTTACAGGAGAAGTAAAAAACGTATAAAATGAAAAATATTTCAGATATAATTACAAATTATCGAATATGCACCTACAGAAAAAATTTGTTGTCCCAACCGAATCGTTCGGTTGCTGCAACTGAAAATTCGGTTGTTTTAATCCTATTTGTGTTGTCACAACCCTATTTCGTTTGCCGCAACCCGATTTCAGTTGTAGCAACAGAAATAGGGTTGTGACAACCGATTTATTGGTTGCAGCAACCGAACGATTTGGTTAGAACCAAATTCGGTTGGGACAACAAAATTTTTTTGTAGGTGTGGGCTGAAAACACAACAATTTTTAGACTTGGTACCTAATTTCGTAAAACACTTGGGTGAAGTGAAGGGAACTTTCAATGTAAATTATTTTTGTAACAAAAACAATTTCTATAGAAATAACGCAACACTTCACCGAAGTGTTTTAGAAAATTACCCCCTTGGTCACAGAAGTCTAAAAATTGGTAGAGGCATGTAGTTTAACCTAATGAATAAGAATCAATAAAAAAAAGATTTCGATTTTTTTGATGATGCATGTGTACGTACTTTTGGATTTTCGACGATGATATGTACTTGAATCACTACTGAGTTGTGTTTAATTTTGTTTTTATTTTAATGTATTATATTGACAAACAAGAAAAAGAAAAATATTTTAAAGTTTTTAAAACAATAAATAATAATGTTGAATAGCGGCCAATGTTGGCGCTTGCGAACACCATTTTCTGGCGATCCTAGAAGGGCTAGGGGAATTTTAACTGCGGATTTGGATTCAGGAGTCCCAAATTAGCTAAAAACTTGAATTTCGTTTAAATCTGACGACTTTTATGTTTCGCGGCCGGAAATGGGTTAAACTAATAATAATTTCTTCAGAAGACTAGCATTTTAATCCTAAGGGACTACCTGCTCGATTCATTTGAAATAATAATTTTCTTTTCTTCTTAATGGAGATTCACTAATTTTGAAATATAGATTTGAGATGATTTATCAACACACTAACTGTAAGACTAATTACTTATTGCCTAATATTGACAAGCGTAATAAAAAATGGGAAACAACAAAAGTTGGACAAGTCGGGTATCCCGTACATTTTAATACCCAAACCATCTACAATTTTTTAATTATAAGAAATGACTTTACAAAAAAACATTAAAATTTTATAATATTTGGCCCCGCTTTTCAAACTGGCACGCTAAAATAATACTCTACGCTGCATATTAGATGCAAGAACAAATGAGATAGAATAATATAAAAAGTAATTGCGAAGAAGCAAGAATAAAATAAAATATGCATGGTGGAGTACTCTAACATTATGAATCCAGCTTAGCCATCTACATTATATTTTGAATTTTGTGTTATTGTACAAAAAAAACTTTTATATATGTAAGATTTTTTTTGTTAATTTGTAATGAAAAAATTAAAAAAAGGAAAAATTGAACTATGAACTATTTTCTAAGCAGGTTGGTACTATTTTGAAAACCCCATTCATCATCCATGTTATAAGTCAATAGAATGATTGATTGATAACAAATCTTAATATTTCTGAAGTTTTCAAACATATAAAGCTTGTTCGTTTACTTACTACAAGTTACTACTTTTACTAAAGCTGCAAAATTCAATACAAAAAGATTATAACAAATTTTTAAGAACCCGTTCGTAAAATGTTACAAAATTTATTGTTAAAATATAATATTTTCATGTTTCTGTTATTACCCGATAGATGGCGCCACCAATGTATCCGAAGTTTTAAAGATTGCGCTACTTCTTTCCTTCCGGTTTTTTAAAATGGCCCATATCTCCAAAACTAAGAGATAGAGCAAAATGGACGAAAATTTCGACTACCCCTAACCGTATAATACACCAGCGAAAGGGGGTATCTCTATCCAAAAATGGACCTTGAAGGGACCTTGCACCCTCGGATATTTGTAATAAAAATTTTCCACTTCATAAAATGGCCCATATCTCGAAAACTAAGCGAGATAGAGCAAAACGGAAAAAATTGTTGCTACATTGGAGTGCCATTGATATGGACTAGGCCCGGGGAGGTCCCGAGACCCTAAATTTGGATGAATTCTACGACTCAGTGTAATTACAGATAAAACTGTAGTTTTACAAATTTTTTATTTAAATTTAGTTTTGATAAATTTAACAAAAGAATTTGTTAAAATCAACAAATTTTATTTTAAGCCGAAAAACAGGCATAAATTTTGTTAAAGTAACCATTTTTCTGTCCAGCCAACAGGCGTAATATTTTGAGTGTACAGTAGACTAAAATGAATTTTCTGTCATATAAATTCCAGAAAAATTTACCATAAAAAATTAAATTGGAAATATGTGGCTGCGTTTGTAAGTATCTGAAAAGAGTATTCTCCAAAAAATTTTATAAAGAACGGACCAATAGTTTAAACGTAATTAATTTTTGTGACCCGGACTAGGATTCTACCACTGTGTGATCGCTTGTGCCTTATTCGCATAAACCTGCGATCAGAACAATAAATAGTCTAACTGGGTCATTTGTGGTTTATTGGCATATGCTCCGAACTTAAGGAAATGCTACAGTAAATAATAACAGGGTTAATATGCGCAACGGGCCCGTCGTTACCACAAAAGAACACCCATTTTGATAATAAATTTTTATTATTGCTCGATGATATAACTTGCCAAGTTGATTTGCTTTTATTGTCGGGAAAATAAATAATACGAACTTAACCGCCATGAACTGGAACTTGGAAACTCCGTTTTAAAGTCATTTATTTAAATTTAAAAATTACTGCGCTGTGGTGTAATATCTAGCGCGCTGGACTATTACACATGAGGTTGCAGATTCGATCCCCAGTGACCGCAACATCAATTTGGGGAAATAATATAAAAAGTGCGTCATTAGAAATGTGTGCACAGAAAAATAAAATATCTCAGTAAAGGGAATTTTATTCAAAGTAATAAAAAAAATGAAATAGAAAAAATAATTAATCAATGACAAAATTCAATCCCCAGTGACCGCAATATCAATTTGGAGAAATACAATACTTATATGAGTTTTCTATCTTTCATACATATCTCCCCACCCACCTTCGGTATTCACATAACACTTAACCCCACTGAGGTAAAATGATATAACAAAGCCCTGAAATAGAGTTTTCATTTCGGTATTAACCGTAACCGAAACCGCAGTTAGCAGCACCATATAACCGTAATCGCGTAAAAAACCTTGCGGTTGCGGTTATATTATTAAACATTTAAAACCAGATTTTTGTAAATAGTTTAATATAAGGATTTTTAAATTTTTACAAAATATAATCTTATTTTTAAACACAAGAAATTTGTCTGAATACATTTTTATCGTTGCGAAAATAAATTAGGTATCAATAATTGAATTTTTGAATTTTTTTATTTAAAATATTTGTAAATTCCCAGCTAAAAATCGACATATATGGATCCATACAGGTTAAATGTATGTTCGTGCATGCTCATAAACATACATGGATACATAAATCTCCATACATGAATCATATATGACGATACGTGTGCATTAACGAAATTTGAGGTTTTATTATTCAAAGAAAATTATTAATGTGTTTCAAATATTCCGAGTTTGTGTTTAATACTTAAAAACAATGGATTTTAAAAGAAGTCGTGGGTGAGGTTTTTTATCCGAAATGACCCCAAAATTATTTTTTCGTAAATAACACAACCTTCGCCATCGCGTGGTGCTAGGGCCAAAAATTGGTTATACCCCTAATGCACAGTAGACCTCGCCTCGAATTTTGCATTTGGGGATTGGTTAAATGTGCGATTTGATGTAAAAATTCATGTGGTAAAATTTGAAGTCGATCAGAGTGTGCCAACCCGTGCCACAATGAGGTCAAAGTTCAAAATATATAGAAAACAATAGTTTTTGCATTGATATTATAATTTAGGAATTTTTTTTAACAAAATGTTTTCTTTTTATGTATTTCCTTCAATTTTTTTATTTTCCCTAAATACTCTTCACGCATGAAAGAAATATTTGCAACTAACACAAGAAAACTAAATCAACTGTACTCGTTTTTATTTGTTTTTTTCAAATAGTGCATGGAACTTTTTAACAAAGCATACATATCTACGTAGCACTAAATTTATTCCAGTCTTATCTACATGTAAAACAACTCTCACAAGTTGAGTGAGTCACAACACAACACAACACAACGGAGCTAAATTCCACGTTCTTATATTCTAAGAAAACTAACGGTATAGTAGATTGTGACATTCTGCCACCAATTTCGTTTAGCTTTTATATTTTGATTTTAGTAGTTTTCCATTGCGAAATTGAGTGCGGTTGTGAAAAGTTGTTTATTAAAAGAATTAAAAATAGTACAATCAGTATAGAATTTTTATTATGGCGCTAAATAAATCTCTAAATCTTAGATCTGCTGACATATACGTGCATTTGATAGGAAAATGGGGGAAAAAAATAGTTGGATGCAAATTTCCCAGCAAAACCTTGGTTGTTGTTGGTATTACAGAACGCATTACCTGGTAATACCATACCCCTTACCATTGCATTATTTCATAACTAAAATGTAATGTCTTATATATAATGTGCTGCATAACTACTGGTTAGTAATAGCAACTTATTACCAATGATATATTTAAACACCTCAAAGAAAAGAGTTACTTGTAATACACAACATGAGTTCTAAATAATAGCAGCGACTTATTACAGATGGGATATTTTAAAACCGTAAAATAAGGAGTTACTTTTAATGTGATACGTGATCACTTAATAGAAATAGCCACTTATTACCGATGGTGTATTCAAATACCTCAAAATAAGGAGTTATTTGTAATGCGATACATGAGTGTTATTTTCTATTTAAAATATTCGATACAAATAATTTGTATGTTTTATACATACTGACTGAAATATTGTTTTTCGTTAACTTTATATTAATCTGAGTAAATATTAATTAAATATGAATTTGCTTCGTTTTAGCATTTATAAAAAACCAACACGATAACATCTTACTTTAATTTTTTTGTAAGAAGTAAGTATATATTTTTATACAGTAAGTAAGCGCATAATTTTAATGTGTTATTTCAGACCTGTTTGTAACACATTTTTTTGGCCTTACTTTAAGCTGCTATGTAAGTAGTATTGTGCTCAGTATCGGTTATGTAAGTGGTTACGTAACTCCTAACATGTAACATTAAAGTAACATGTACGTATGTTGTTACCTAGCCCTCTTTTGGAAAGTACATACCTCCAATGACATGCCCTTGTTAAAATAATAGCTGTTGGAATAGCAAAGTAAGAGGTTACATACCTTAATTTCTTCTTACAAACCTTATTACCAGGTAATAGAAAGTTTTGCTGGGTACCTTCAAAACTACAAGTGTTACAATGCTTTTTTTATTATGTGCGGTATGAAAAAAAGACAATTCTGTATTAGCGTTAGAAGAAATATTGCCCTTCTGGGAAAGAGCTCGTATTCCAACGTTACACAAAAGAACATGTGTTGAAAAATTAAACAAATTATATGATGAGTGGAGAAAGGTGCAAAAAGTTTCTAAATCTAAATTTGCAAGTTATAGAAAAATGGAAGAAGATTTCAAAGAACATTTGAAAAATTTATTCGATATTGCACATGTTGATGCCTTAGAAATAATTTCTATTCAGGAGGATAGAGATTTCTTAATTAAACAAAGGGAACAAGGTCGTGTTGGCATAATGACTTCAATAGATCAAAATCTAACAAATAAAGAAAAGCGTAAGGCGGAAAGAGAAGAAAATGAAAATCGACGCAAAGAAAAGCATCAAAGAATTGAAAGCTCTGAAGGTTATATTAAAGTCAGCATGAGTAATTTTTTTCTTTCAATTTGTTTGTTCAATAATTTTTACTTTAGTCTTGACTGTACAATTTGATGCAAGTGATGAAAGTGAATCTGAAAATTCTGCAGATTCGCCGACAATTGAACCAAAAAACATTAACCCGACAGAGAATCGTGTTAAGAAAAAAATCATAAATGACAGAATGTTGGCATGCATGGATGCTGGTAATATATCGACTCCACTCGTAATCCATTTTATTTCTGCGACGGCGAAAGATTTAGGTCACAATATTGAAGATTTGGTTCTTAATTCTACAAGTTTGAGAAGACAACGCAAAGAATATCGTCAACGTCATGGCAAAGAAATTCAAGGTAATAAAATTTATTTTAAAATTGTTATGAATATTTCACAGAATTAACATTTTTCAGATTCCTGACACATTCGTTCTACATTGGGATGGTAAACTACTTCCTGCAATAGCTGGAAAAGAAAAAGTTGACGGCCTAGCTATTGTTTTAACTGCAGAAAAAATTGAAAAGTTAATTGCCCTTCCAATTATTGAAGTTGGATCTGGAGCAGCAATCGCACAATCAATATATGATTATTTAACGAAAATTAACATGATAAATTCATTAGAAATGGTGTGCTTTGACACAACTGCTACTAACACTGTTCAACATAATGGGGCAGCAATGTTGCTGGAGAAAAAATTAGATCGGGGTTTGATGTGGTTACCTAGCAGGCATCATATTGCAGAAATCTTACTGCGAGCTGTTTTTGAGGTATATTTTGGAAAATCTAGTGGTCCAGAAGTTGGTATATTTGAACGTTTTTCACGGGAATGGAACACTTTTAAGTTGGAAGATTTCAAAGTTGGTATTATGGATGAAGAAGTGCAACGTGCTGTAAGTGTCGAAGAATGTAACTTCAGCAAAGAGTTTTGTATTAAATATTTAGAAAAAGACCATATTCGACATGATTATAAAGAGTTATTACAACTTACGTATATTTTTCTTGGTGGCAGCATCCCAAATTTCGCATTTCATGCACCTGGGGCAACATCCCATGCAAGATTCATGTCGAAAGCCATATATGTTTTAAAAATATATGCTTTACAAAAACAGTTTCAAATGTCTTCCAGCCAGTTGAATGGTTTGCGAAATATTTGTATATTTCTGGTACGCCTGTATGTTCCGTACTGGTTCAGAACCACTTATGTTGTCGAAGCACCAAATAACGATTTACAGCTGGTTATAAAGATTGCAAGTTATATTGACCAAAACATATCAATACTATTATTAGCAAAAATCCGAAACCACCTATGGTATTTATCGGAAGAGTTAGTTGCTCTTGCGTTTTTTGATTGCAACGTACCCTTTGACGTAAAAAGAAAAATGGTTGCGGAACTTGCAACTGATATCGAAACTGAGGAAGACAATGTAATTTCACTGCCTAAAAAAGTTTGCACTAGTATTGAAGAATTAAAAGAATTTCAATCTAAAGATTTGAGTTGCTTTGTAACACATAAAACTAAAACTTTTTTGCACGTTTGGAAATAGACACCAATTTTTTAAACTTTGATCCCTCAAATTGGCACGAAAGGCGTTCAAATTCTGAAAAATATTAATGTTGTTAATGATGCTGCTGAGAGAAAAGTCAAACTTATTACAGATTTTAACCGGTCCTTAACACATAGCGAGTACTTGCTTCATGTTGTTGAGAACTACCGAAAGGAATTCCCATCATATACTAAATCGTCGCTCTTATAATAATTTAATAATATTAATTTTTTTTTTTAATGAAATGTTTGAATATAAAAAATTGCAAATTAAGAAAACATTATATGAATTGCATGTTTTTTATATAATAAATAACTTGTCATCAATGAAAAAATGATTGTTTCCTATATATTTTGAACTTTGACCTCATTGTGGCACGGGTTGGCACACTCTGATCGACTTCAAATTTTACCACATGAATTTTTACATCAAATCGCATATTTAACCAATCCCCGAATGCATATTTAACCAATCCCCTCGCCATATAAGTGAGGCGAGGTCTAATGCACAGCGTTTGCTACGGGGACAGTTTTTCGATTAAGTGTTTAGTATGAAGACATTTGGTTAGTTTGGGGACTGTCCTCAAACTCTTCCTAGGTCTAGCGCATAGTATCAAGACATTTGTGACTCATATACAGCATAGTTTGGGCACATTTTTGGCCATGTCTCCGAACTATGCGCACCACATACATATATATTAGAGTTCGTCACAAAAATTTGATTTTCGGATATCATCACTTTTTTTAAAGTTTTTGCATAAAAAAAAAGAATATCGTTTTTTTTCTTTTTTATTTCAACTCCTTCCAGTGGCGCAAGTCGGCCAAAAACGCTAATTTTAAGACCCTTTCCTTCAGAGCAAAAACAGCTGCATTTATAGGAAATTTTACCATTCGATTCTACAACAAAATTTAATACACAAAACTTTTTTTTTGCATTTTCAAAATACACCAGATAGCTATTAGAGTGGTTCGAAAATCCGATTTTTTCAAAAACTTCTAAAAAGTAAATTTTTTATTACACACAATGAAAATGCTTTTTCCGCGGAGTACATGGGTACAAAAATTTTGGATTTTTTTTAATTCAATGAAAAAGTATTTGAGCTAATTAAAATGCAGCTTCCAATACTCGCTGCCGCATTATAAATTAATTTTTTAGTAATGACAAAATAATTTGTAAGTTTTGTAATCCCGAGTAAAAAAGTTTTGATATAATCATATATTATATATTATATTATATATTATATTATGTAATTGCTTATAGTAACTTATAGTTACAAATGGCCACATATGCTTTTAAATTCAAGAAGATATACTTTTATATAGTCATATGTTAGATATTTTTTTCTCAAAGGTTTTAATATGGAGACATACGTGATTTTATATTATTACATACTGGCCTACATATAATTGCATATGCTATATATAAGTACATAAATTAACATATTACAGATATAATTACATATACATTTATATATAATTTAGTATGACACTATACATAATAATATAAAATTAATATGGTTCCATATCTACAATATTTCATGATTTCTTTAATATATAACAATACAACGTTCTTTATAAAATCATCTATAATTATATATCATCCCACATAAGCAATTATTTCAAAGTGATTTGATATAAAAATATATAAGGTCCATATAAAACCGTATTATATTATATGTGGTTCTATGGTAACAATGATTTTGAACTAGTTTTAGATTTAGTAATTACTAGGGATTGGCGCGTGACTAGAAATGTTCGTGAGTCACGTTATTCACACGTGATCGTGAGTAATAATTACTATACTCAAGTGATTCGTGCGTGAGTCTGAGAATATATAATTCATACTTGATTCGTGCGTGAGCATGAATAAGAATATATAACCCGTACATGATTCGTGTGTGAGTTTATTTTTTGCATCATATATTTTTAGTACTTTTTACTATTTTGTAATATTTTACTATTTTTTTTACTATTTTTCTTATATCTTGGTTGTATAACATAATCCTATTAACTTTAAAATTTCAGTCTTGTTAACTTTATTTTAAAATTACTAAAAATAAAGAAAATTTTGTTCATGTTTAATGCACTGTCATGGTAAATCTGGATAAAAATAATGGAAGATTTATCGAAATTATAGGATCTCCAGCAGACCTTTGGGTTAATCATTATATTTGGAAATTAATTACTTATGCAATTATACAATTACATGTAATTGTAATTAAAAAAAATTCAATTTCAATTACATATTACTTGTAATCCTAATTAAAAAAAAAAACAATTGCAAGCATTTTGTAATTGAAAATTTTCAATTATACATTATATATAGGGAATGCATTCCGGGATTACCCGTCCCGGGATTCCCGGGAAATGAAGCATTTTTCAGTTCCCGCTTTCCCGGGAATTTGGACCGGGAATCCCGGGATTTCAAACAATGCAATTTAAATTAATAAAGTTAATTATTTTCAATTTTCTTATGCAAAATTTTCCAACCTTTTGAAAATAGTAAACATTTTACATTAGGCTTGCTCGTTTACTTACTACAATTTGTTACTTTTACTGGAAAAATTCAAAGAGTAACCAAAACAATGATTGATTAAAAGTAGTAAGATTTTCGAGTTAACGAACACATTGATTAATTTGTGTACTTGATCAAACTTTTTAAGTTCCTTTCAGTGCCTCTTAAAACCACTCAAATAATGTTTGTATAAAAAATTTTGAATCGCTCTTATTCTGTACAGAATTAAAGACAAATATTGATTTTCAAAAATTTTCAAGTAAGTTAAAATTTATCCCCATAAATTTTAAAATGTTTTCCAATTTACTAAAATTATTTTCTGTATTTATTTTTTTGACGGGCAAGCTTTTTAGTCTAAAAATTAGTTTTAGTTTATTCAATTTTTAAAAATATATAATTAGACTTTTATAATTTCTAATATAAAATTAATTCTTTCTCACTACGAAAATTCCAAGAAAAACCACCTGAGCTTTTTCACAATCATGAAAATTTGAGATCTTTAAGGTATTTTATTTATAAAAATTTTTAAATTATTATAAAATATATTTTAATTTATTTCCCTTGCGGGATCCCGGGATCCCGGGAATTCAATATAAATTTCCCGCTTTCCCGGGAAATCAAAAAGTGCGGGATTTTGCATTCCCTAATTACATATAATTGTAATTGAAAAAATGTCAATTACAATTATATTTTTTCGGAAAAGAAATAGTGACAAAAAGCACAAGTGAGGGGTCAGCCCAATATGACGTATTCTTTTTATACTTATCCACGCATATCCAACCTATCCCAGTCAGTTTTTTCTACAAAATTTTAACAAAAACCACTTTAATTCTAAATGTAATTGAAATTTGTAATTGAAATCACTTTCAATTACAATTACTTGCAATTGAAAATTTTCAATTACAGTTACATGAAATGTAATTGAGTTTTTTTTTTAATATCAATTATATTTAATTGCAACTGTAATTGAAATCCCCCAGGTCTGATCTCCAGATATTGCATATCTTTTTTATTTAAAAAAATAATTTTTGTATATTGTTAGATGTGGTCATATATAATATGATCAAAAGTATAAGGTCAATATTTAGATATAATTGTATCCAACTATGTCCACTATTATAACATTTTATATAATTTTATACAAAAAGATATAATTTGATGTAATTGGATGAGGACAAAATTCGGATACAATTGTATCGAATTGCATAAAATTGTATCAAATTGTACCAAATTGTATACAATTGTATACAATTCGACACAATAAGATAAAATAAGATGTTTTCATTTTTCGGATATAATTATATCCAATTACATAAAAGATTATATATAATTAAATATAACTTCATATGGCTCCATATAATTTTTAATTACTTGGGATGTTTATTACAAAGATTTTTTTTACTAAACATATTTGCTTACTAAATAACTTTTTAACGGGTCGCGGTATTTCAAAAATGTTTGTACCAATATTCTCAGCAGGGAAAATATTTTCATTGTCTGTAATAAAAAAGTAACTTTTTTGAATTTTTGAAAAAGTGGATTTCTGGACCACTCTAATGACTATCTGCTGTATTCAGAAAACGCAAAAAAATGTTTTTTATATTAATTTTTGCTGTGGAATCGAATGGTAAAGTCAGATTTCCCAGAAATTCAGCCGTTTTTGCTCTGCAGAAAATGGGTCTCCAAATCAGCGTTTTTGGCCGACTTACGCCAGTGGAAGGAGTTGAAATAAAAAAGAAAAAAACGCCATTATTTTTTTCTATGCAAAAACTGTAAAAGAAGTGATGATATCCGAAAATCAAAGAATTTTTTTTTTTTTTTGACGAACCCTAATATATATTATTTATTAGGTATATATTTAATTTTATAATACTTGCCTAAAAAATTATAAAAATTAATATATGTATATTTTTTTTAATTTTTGGTTCTAATCTTAAACCGTAACGTTATTTGTTTTTCAACTGATGAACAAAGCTTCTATTTTCGAAAAGGTACCTGCAAAAGTTTCTGTATTTTCAACCGATTTTCGTAACAAATTTCTTTTCGGATTAAAATTGGGATTAGAATTCGACGTTTATTTTTTATTCTTTTTGCTTAAAATCTTAACAATTTTGCCGTTGTTAGGCTGAAACTAATTAATTTTTTGTTGAATAATTAATTTAAAAATGTTTTATTTTAAGTTTGATTAACCTTTAAACGTGATTAACCGCCACAATTTTAATCGTAACCGCGGTTGGGCGAAACTGGGGTTAAATACAAACTCTACTCTGAACTAAACAGCTTCAACAAAGTTCGCCAACTCACCATCAGATAGCGCGCAACAACTGTTTTAAAATTCAATATCTCAACATATTTGAAGCCCTTCATCTTTCACCAAAAATAAAAAAAATAAATAAAAAAATTATATTGCATTCTGATATACATCCACAAAATAAGGAACATAATAAATAAGGAGCAAATATATATCTGGACCCTAACTACCCAGCAAAAACATGGTAAAGTCAGGTCATTACCACATAGATTACCAATCAATGATATGTCGTTACACTTTGCATTACATTAAAGTACAAAATAATGACTTGCTTAAATAACTTATAGAAGTACTTATGTATCCTAATAAAATAATTACTTACTCGTAATTGATTCAATAACTACCGACTTAATGTTTTTTCTGTTTTAATACATTTGTTAATTGGTTTAAAAAATTTTCACAACTAAACTGAAAATGTCTACAACTAAATATAAAATTTTGTGAGGCAAAAATCGGTTCGTAAAAAAAGCTAAAGTTTATAGATGTTTTTATTTATTTTTATATTTGTTTAATAGTTAAGTATATTTCTCCACGAATTTGCAGCAACAAATTATTTCATAATCTTGAGTAACCACTTATTCCCTAACTCTGGGTAACCACTTATTTCCTAATTAGTGGGTAACCACTTTTTTTCACTTTGGGTAACTATGCTGGGAATTCGTTATTCGGGTTTTTTTTGTACGCGAGAGGATAATGACCACCCATGAATTTTGGGACATCGCAAACACAAGTAAGTAATTAAGCGAGAAAATAGCCTAATGTGACCCTTTAGATCCCCGCTCTTCATATCCCAAACCACCCGGAGACGAAGTGAGCTTATGCTTGCAGCCTCCTTCACTGAAATATGCATCCGTCGGGCACTTTCTCCCTGCCCCCGTAATGCCAGTACACACAAGCCTCTTTAGAGAATCCTTTGCCGTTGATTGTTCAACCTTTGGCCACCACGCTAAGGCAGAATGCTAGTAGACCATGTATGGTCTTAGACCCCATGTTTTCCCAAAGAACCTCTGACAGTCGCTGTGGGGTAATGGTTAGCGGGTTGGACTGTTACACATGATACCCAACCAAGCCAACATCAATTTATGAAAAATAATAATATGTATGATTTTTCTCTATCCCTCATAAGTACATATCACAGCGTCCCCCTTCGGTGTTCCTATAGCCACCGAAGTGAAATAATATAACAGGGCTATGAACTAAAAAGCTTTAACAAAGTTTGCCAACTCACCATCAGATGGCGCGCAACAATTTTTCTAAAAATTCAACATCTTGCGCAATTATAGTGTTGCCATATTTGAAGCCCTTCATCTTTTACCATCTTGAATTTATAGGAAGAATTTCCTGAGTGTTGCTTCTCTTTAAAATAAAAGAGACTCTGACAGGCATAATATGTCCTGGTGGCCATCTTGATCACGGAGTCGAGATGATCATTCCATGTAAGGGATTTATCTAGAGTTATCCCTAAATATTTCACACTATCCGAGAAGCCTACTGTTTTTTCTCCAACAACAGGTTCGGTCAGGTTGACCCTTCTTCTCCTTGTGTACGGTATCAGGATCGTCTTCGTCGGGTTCATAGTCACTATTTTTCCCGACATCATGAGTGAGTAAAGTTCAGAGCCTGCTGCATACGATCAGAAATTGTCCTGTCATCCCAGCCGACAACGGAGATGAAAAGATCATCGGGCCCAGCCCAGGTCATTCAAACCCTCAAGCAACTCATCAATGACTAGTGTCCATAGTAAAGGCGACAGTACACCGCCCTGAGGACATTCTCTGGTCGCATTCACACTCTTACTAGTAGACCCTATACCGAATGTGATTTTCCTAGAGTTGAGCATCTCCAATGTCCAATTTATAATCATTGGAGAGATGCCCTTTCTCAACGATCACATCGTACGACGTGTTGTCAAAAGCGTCCTGTATATCAATAAAAGCACACAGGGCAATGTTCCTTGCATCCAGTGCCTTCTCTATCAAAGTGACAACATGATGGACAGCACTTTTGGTAGACTTACCCCGTTGATACGCGAACTGAAGCTCATGTATCGGTTTACGCCTGAAGTACGTGTCCCTAATATAGTGGTCCAAAACTTTATCCATTGTTTTAAGAAGAAAAGAGCTGAGGCTAATTGGTCTATACGATTTAGGTAGATGTTCGGATTTCCGCCCGCCTTTGAAATAAAGGCCACTTTAACCCCCCTCATATTCGTCGGTACATGACCCAGCAAAAGATTGGGTCTAAATATCCTATCCAGTTGTGGGGCTATTATATCCACCCCTTCTGCATCAGACACGGATAGATCCCGTCCGGACCCGGCGACTAAAAGGATGAAAATCCATTTATCGCCCATTTCAATCTGTCCTCTCGAAAGACGGCACCAGTTAGGTGTACATACCTCCCCGTCAGGTTTGGGATTCTTTGAATCGCAACAGACCTGCGGGAGGCTACGCAGCCTGGGAAGTGCGTGTCTAGCAATAGGTGACAACTTTCCTCAGGAGCTCCAGTGTAGGAAAGAGTGCTTATGCTGAAAGTACAAAGACCATTCTTGTGATCCTGTGAAAAGGCCTTCTGAAGTCGCACAACTTCCGGAAGATCAGAGATCTTCTCACAGTAGCTGCGCCACGTGGACTTTTTGGATCTACGTAATTCCCTATGGCATTCAGTTAGAGCCATCTTGTAGGTGACCCAGTCATCTGTTTTCTTGGCTTTGTTGAATAGTCACCTGGCCTCCCTTTTGAGCTTATCCAGACCATCGTTCCACCATGGAACATCCCTTCTCACCCTCCTGGTCCCTCTAGGACAGCTCGCAAAGTAAGCAGAAGTCAGACTCGATTGAATCTCAGATGTCTCATAATCAATCTCATCTGGACAGAGAATGAGCCCGTTAGAGATATTGGCATCGCTTTCCAAATGATAACGGAAGTTCTCCCAGATAGTGCGTCTGGGATCAAAGACCTGGTGCTGATGATCAAGCATTGATAGTTCACTGGATACATGTCAGTTAGAGATGGCGAAAAAAGTTTAGAACAAGTAAGAGTAAAATCCAATTCCAAATGTCGGCTCGTCACTCCTACTTGCTATCTGCCCATTGTGCACCTACGGCTCCTGAATGAAGACTGCATCGACGGTGAATCTTCTGTTGGCAACATCAGATGCCGCTTTGGCATGGTGAAGGGTCACTTGTATGCACCTGAGGGGCTTCGCTGTTCTGCTTCTTGGGGCAGTCCTCATTTGCGGGAAAGTTTGGCAGCACGCTTTGTTTCTCTCCCATTTTTTTCGCCTCCTGGCCGACTGTTTGGCATGGACCCTGTTCAACACCTTGCAGTACTCAACGGAAATTTCACAGTTCTGGCCCTCAACATTCGGTACTTCGTCTTCCGCCACCACCTTCAGCACAGCGTCACTCCATGGCTTTAACGTGGACATTAGTCTCCAGCCACTGCGCTGTGTCTTTGTCGCGGTACACAAAACTAAGCCATCCCTGCTTAAAGGAGTAGCTCGAGAAGCAGGGCTTGATGATCCCTTTTCTCAGCTCCGCTATATTATACAGTACAGCTCTTTGGATGGAGTGGCCATTTAGTTGCCGGGAAATCAGGCGGAATAACACCAATATTCGTCGTCGCAACAGTCTCCTTGTAAGATGGTACCGCTGTTTTTTGCTGTGTCACCAGGACTGCCAAGGCTGCCTTTGTTAATGTACCACCACCAACCTTCAGAGGTGTGCCATCAATAGCCATCTCAGCGATGCTTTCCGCAGGGTATCCGGAACCAAGTGGTGTTGAGCCATCTGATTGCAACCTCTTTCTGATGCCTCAGAGTTCTTTGACTTCCTTACAGTCTTCAAGCATGGGTAGCAGACAAAGTTTCCTCGCTGCCTCCAGGTCAATTCTTTTATCCAGGTACATCTTCAGGCATTTGCGAGCAGTCCCGCAGAGCTTAAATCTCTCCGTCACTAGTTTCGACTTTTCGCCTGGGCTGAGAGCTTAGAAGTTCGTCCTCCTCAAACGTTGGGATGATGGTACAGGTCTCTATAGTTGGACCCGAAAGGTACTCAGTTATAATCCCAACATCCATCGGTTCCGTAACGTTAAGACTAGAAGCGTCTTTTGTTCGCTCAGCCATGGCTAACTTGTCCTTAGCACTATTTGGGCATAAAGACACTTTGCCTACTAAGGATAGATCTACGTTGATCTTCTCTTGCTTATTTTCATTCATATTCTGGCCAATTGTATCCATCTGAAAAATAGATATAAAACAGGGATTAGAACAGTACCCCCGGTAGCAGAACCCTGTACTATCACTGAACTAACGATACATATAATAGTTGGTGGCTAAGCCAGTGATAGGTATTGCTAGACCCGCGTGCACCTCACTCACATCTTCATACGCTCACACATTGGCTCATATGCATAAAAAAAAGATATTACTACTAGGGGGAAATACAGCGTTTTTTAGGCAATTACTTCACAAATCTAGTCTGCTTCGGAGTAGACTAGAAATTTTGTTTTTTAATTTTCGTTTACATTTCATGCTATTCTACCAGCCAATTGGTAAATTTGGAGTTAAAAGCCGTTTGACGAAGAATGGGTTTTCCCACACACAAAATTGGTTCATAAAACAAAAAAATTTAAAATTGAAAAAAAAAAAATTCTTTTGGCTTGCAACTGGATTTGAACTCGAAACCTTCGGACTACAAACCTTTTTTAACGAACCATCAGCATTTTTATAAAATTATTGGTATACCAGTGAATTGATTTTTGTACCGCTGGCAATTTCCGACTAGATACCATTGGATAACCACTGGTTGCAAACCTTGGCATACCACTCTAAGCCCATTTTTTGACAGTGGTTTTTTCTATACACCACCGAAATTTTTGTAAAACAAATACTTGCAAAACGCTTTTTGTAAACGCTGGAAAAGCATCCCAAATGAGTGTTCTGCCAGTCATTTATTTTTAATTCCGTGGTTACTAGAGTGGTCCACAAAAAACATGAAAGTTGGAATTCGCAATCTCCACAATGTTACCCCTATTCCTTAATGTCTAAAAACTCTCTCTGCCAACTTTCAGCTAAATCCGCTTTTATTTAGGGATAGCACAAAAAGTTGTCTTTTAAGAATTAGTAATTTATCTCTAGAGTAATTTATACAAAAAGTAGAGTTGACTTTAAATTTAATTATTTCTTAACCTGTACGCTATTTTTTAACAATTTTTAATCTGGTCTTAATTAATGTGAACAAAAGGAATTTGAAATCAAAACATAAAAAAATAAGTAAATTTTAAGAAATTCGCGGTTTTTTTTAAATTTATACAAAAAAATATATATTTTAGTCAAATTTTCCGAAAAGATGTAATTAAAAATTCAACTTGTTTTTGCTTTGTATGCGCAAATTTCTCAAATCTGATCTTTATTTTATCGAAGATTATGAATCAGCAATCGAAATTTAAAAAAAATTTGTGGTTTATGAATTA
Organism: Leucophora obtusa; assembly: GCA_949987735.1. NCBI lineage: Eukaryota > Metazoa > Arthropoda > Insecta > Diptera > Anthomyiidae > Leucophora > Leucophora obtusa. The sequence continues at coordinate 132,365,039 of OX465296.1, read as the reverse complement.
TTCGCTGTTTTTAAAAATTCAAAAAAACTCAAGTTTTTTGAGATATTTTAATAATTACCTGTAAACGGTGTTAACGAAAAATCCATTTAGTTATACTTTTTCAATTTACTTACCAAGGGCCTTCATTATATACAACACTGATTTTAATTTTAAAAAGGATAACAGATATCCTTGCAAATTAACTTAAAATTTGACTTTTTTTTAATATTTCGCTATTATTTAGCTTGATATAATTTTATTGCTACCAAAAACGCTATCTCACATAATAGGACATTCCACAGATATATATTAATGCAAAAGTGAAATTTTCATATTGGTAAATATAAGAAAACATCCTGATCAAAGTTGAATATTTTTTGTATAAAATTCCCAAATTTCGCGAAATCCGCGAATCCGATTTCAATTTTGATTTCATATTCGTAATGTACACCTCAAAATATATTAGATTTGATATGTCGCGAGCATGATAATTATATTTAATTTTTCTCATTTTTTCCATTATTTTTAATTAATTAAAAATAATAGATCAAGTACAACCTATGTTCCACTGGGAATTAAAGGATTAAATATATAAGTACAACCTCGAGACTTCAATTATCTCTAAACAAAACTTTTTTGGTGATTTTTTTGATCAGACCACATTTTTTTTCAAAATGGCATATTTGTAAGGTTGTGGAGCGTGAAAATTCCAACTTTTTTTTTTTTTGGACAAGTCTAGTGGGTAACCAGTGGTATGCCAGTGCTTGATTTTTTGTACCACTGGCGATTTCTGACTGGGGCTGCTTTCTATAAGGTTATCATCGAGATAGAAAACAAATTTGTTTTTATAATATTCGTTCGGAGTGGCGAGCCGCTTTCAGCGTATTAATGTGTTATTTAATACATTGAACAGTAGCTCAACAAAAGTCATTTTGGGCCAACCTACTATCCACGTAGTGTGTAGGATATAAACATAGAATTTTTCAATGGTAACATTATTTCTGGTTAAGCCCCCCCAGCAAACTCCATATATTAAATTCAAGCCATAAAAAACGTGTACAAAATGTTCACAAAGCAACCTTTAGTCACTGAATGTTAACACTCCCAATGGAAGTTATTAATGTGCTTGTCTTGTTTTGTTTGCATGAATGTTTTTATATGTTTGTATGTATAATATTTTCTTTATTTACTATGGTTGTCCATATGCACAATATATAGCAATAATAAAGCCTTCGAGTTATATAAATGGGTAAAATTTCAATCTTATTCTGAATATTCAGGAAAAACGCTAAGAATTTACTGACATGCCTTTTTATAATTCACTTGCATCATTTTCGTCTTATTTTCGATGGTTATTTCAGGTTTTTATATATTTAACCCAATTTTATAAAATAAAAAAATTTAACAAGTCACAACATGAACTCATTCTTTTTCCCATTTATTTTGAGTGAGTTGTTTTTTATTGAATAACAATTAAATAAAAATATTTGCCTTCGGGTTTAGAGCCAAAAAAAAAAAAATTTTAAATTCTTCCTGATTTTTATTTGCGAGTTTCTCAATGTTTGTTTTATTACCCTACATGATACACAAACGTTTATTTTGTTATATGAAACATTAATTTGTAAAGTCAGTTATACATATTACATTTGTTCCCAGAAAAACCTTCTATTACCAGGTAAAGGGAAATGTAATAAGAAACCAAAAATTGAAACTATGTACTTACACTTTGGTCGCATAACACATTATTTTAAGATGGGGTGTCATTGGGGTAAATGGTTTCCTAAATCGTACCGGTATAGGCTAAAATAAGTGATTACGAAGGAAGTACTGAAATAAGTTGTTACTTGTAATATTAAATTCCCTAGTTAGCTGAAATAAGTACATATTTGTATGGATTGAAATAAGTCGTTACACATTAGTACAAATATCAATGGTTACAAATAGGGAATAAAATAAGATGTTACCAGTAATGACTTTGTTTAAAAGTACACCGATTCGAGCAATGTAATTAGATTCTAAATTTTTATTAAATCGTACTTTCGCATAATAAGTAGGTATAATATAATACGAACAACTTATTATTTTTACCCTTATTAATAAGTTTTTATTAAACACAATATCGGTAATATATTATTTTAAAGGATCCAAATAAGTAGTGATATATCTCCATATCGGTAACTCATTATTTCATACCTCCCACATAAGTATTGATGTAATACAATATTAGTAACGTATTACTTTAGGTTTCTAAGTAAAACCAAGGGTAAAGGGGTACCTCATTGCCAGGCAATGCGTGAAAAAGGTCAAACCCATTACCAAGGTTTTGGTGGGTTCTTCTTCAAAGTTACCCAGCATATCTTTGTACTCATAAAAATAAATTTGTATCAACAGCAGAAAAATCAATTAAAAATTAGCTAAAAATTACCTTGGAGAAAAACTGCCAAAATTACCAGATGTGTTTGCTAAATAATAGTAAAGAAACACAGCAAATATTAAACTGTTAAATTTACAGCATTTTAGTTATACTTAATTTAACTTTTAGTTAAAATGACAAACTGTACTGTAAAATCTGCAGAAAATTGTGCTAAATATTAGTAGATTAAAATTCGAAAATGAAGTGTTATATCTACAAACTTTTTGTTATTTCTAAGCTAAATTTAGTTAAATGCAAATACCAGTCTTTACTAAACTCACAATATTTTATTGTTAAAAACAACCTAAAATACATATTAAATTAATTGAAAACACAATTAAAAAGAGGAACACTGATTTTTCATTATATTCAAACCATTTTGCTATCTACTTTCAAATATTGTTTAAACAACCCAGCAAAACTTTGGTAATGGGTGCGGTATACTCACGCATTACCTTGTAATGATACCTCGTTACCTTTGCATTATTTCAGACCAAAAAGGAATAACTTACCAATCACTGATTACGTAATGCATGATTTATAAACGGAAAGTAATTATTAGAATATTTTTGAATATCTATTTTTAGACACATTACTTTGTGTTTTTTTGTAAGCATGTGTGTAAGGTATATATTTTTCGACATTACAAATGAAAATACGAATCACAACAATTCATTTACTTTTTAAGCAATAAAATGTTATATGTGTCGATATTTCAGGTGGTAGAGTTCTTGGCTAACATGCAGGGATCCCAGGTTCGAATCCCAGCGTGACCACGTTTACATATTTAATAAAAAAATATTTGTAATACATTTTTTTTAAATAAAATTTTTTTTACGAAAATCTATTTTTAGACCCATTACTTTTCGCATCCTTGTAACCACATAAGTAACCATTTACTTTATAACTTCCTCCTCATACATTACTTTGGGGCTCATCAGTGAAGTAAGGTATAAAGTAATGCATCGGCCCTATGGCAACACATTACTTTACACATTATTTGGTAATGTGTGGTTTTGCTGGGAATCCATAAAATAAATAAAAATAATTGAAAAAGTCTGTTAAAACAACCTTCAATTTTTAACTGACAAAACGTTAGAAAAAAATGATTTTTTGTTTTTTTTTTTCATATTTGAAAGTTTTTTTCTTTGTTTGAATTTCCAAAACACAACATATACGTTCATATTTGTATTGGCTATGCTTGTGTGTATGAGTGAAGAATTGCTTGTGATTTGAATTGAAATAATTTTGTAAAGGGTGGTCCAACCATAATGCACGATGTTAATTGTGAGTTACACCTTAACCCTGGAACACTAATCTTATTTTTTGTACGTTAACGCTAATCATTAGTCGAATCGACTAACATATATATATTACCGGTTTTCTAAATATCTATATTTGAACCACCAAAAAATCATTACAAGGTTGACAGTTGGTTTTATTTTAAATGTAAATCAATTTATAAATTTTATTTTTTGTAAAACAATTAGTTTAAAATTTGTATTAATAATAAATACACTTGAGATCAAATTTTGAAAATAATAAATAAATAAGAAATAATAACACTAGCCATTAGTCGAATCAACTTATATTTTGCTAAATAACTCAAAAATAGCAATACCTACTGCAACAATTTGACCAATCACAACAAGAGAACACCGATGACTGGGAATACAAGAGAATGGAGACCGATCGGTAAAACGAGAAAAGAGCTGTGCACAAAAATGTAAGTGGTGTTAGTCGAATCGACTAAGATTAGTATTCTAGGGTTAACGTTAAGTTTTTTGCCCAACTTAATTCGACATTTCTTTGTTTCAGTGTTTGACAAATTCAACCATGGAGAGGTACACAATTGAGTATTGCATTAAGATTGTTGCAGCCTTTTACGAAAATGGGCGTTCACATCAAAATGCATTTCGTACACTTATTTGGTCAGCATAATCGACAAAATCTGTCCACAATCGGGAGAACTGTGCACAAATTTCAGCAAACCGGGTCTGTAGGAAATGTGAAAACATCTGTGCCTGCTTGCCCAGTTCGTTCTGCGGAAAACATTGGTGTTGTTCGCGATAGTGTGGCAGAAGAGCCGTCAACCTCGACTCGTCGTCGGTGTTCACTATGGCGAGATGATAGCAGACTTCTTGTGGCCAAAAATTGAGGATATGGACCTGGACGATATATGCTTCCAACGGGATGGTGCCACTTGCCACACAGCCAACGAAACAATGGCTCTTTTGCGCCAGAAATTCAATGGCCGTGTTATCTCACGTGTTTTTTGGACTAAAATTTCGGGGTTTTTGATAGTTTTGGGTTTAATTTGATAAAAAGAGAAAAGATAAAAGCGGCGAGTATTTGGAGGGTTCGTATTTTTTTTGATCGCATTCTTCTGCGAGTAAGCACTTCGCAGAAGAATGCGAGTTTCCAATTTTTTTTTTGTATTTTAATCCTTTTTCGACCAAAGTTTTAAGAAACATGGATACACATAAATGAAGTATTTTAGATTAATTTTGTGCCTTTGCAACGCCCCCTAGTGGAAATATTTGGAACTAAAGTTCAAACTTTGACATGGTGTATCTTCGGAACTAATCAAGGTTTTTCCAAAACTAAAATTGTGTATTTTTTGTATAACAGATCTACATATTTTAGAGTTTTTTTTTTAAATATAGTTAAATTGATTTTTGATATTTATTAAAAAAAATAGTTAAAATAGGGAAAAAGCTGCATACAGAGAGTTTTCTGCCCAAATTTTAATGACCTTCCCCATCGCAATAACTCTTTAATATCAGGTAGATAACTCCCTCAATTTATCATTGCAGACCCTAGCGTACATCTAAGGGGCCTAGAGACCATTCTTTTGGTGGCCAGTTCTCTACTTGGGTCATCGACGATCTATGTTCTCCTAATAGTCCGCCAATACGGTAATCCTGTGGAAAGACAACTAGGGGAAAAAGCGCCCTAAAATATCAAACTTATCGGTTTTTCCATTCATCGCTACAACTTACCACCGCAAATGAAAACAAAACTCCCCCCCCCCCCCCCCCCCGCCAAAAAAACAAAACTAAACCAGAAAACAAAAACAGAATAACCACACCCACCATCCATACAAAAACATAGCCGTGCAGGCACTTAAGCAATTCCTGAAGCACTTTCGTCCCCTGCCAAAGGGACTCATCAGCGGAATTAACCTACCGGTTCCATAGAACCCCTCTGGGATGTATATCAACATGATCCCGAAAAATTACCAGAATAGTCAAACATAACAAACCAAATTTCAAATGATCACAAAACCATAAATTCAAAAAACCATAAATTCAAAAAAACACAGAACAAATTTACCAAGTCCACTCCAGTATCACACACGAGATACAATAACTACTGCCCATAACATCCGCGCACCAAACCACACACTCGCGAGAAAAACGATAACATTTATTTAACACGCAAACACAATAATATACAATATTTAGTTTAAGATATAAAATTAAAATGTCAGAAACCTACACCTCATAAACTTACACAAAACCATACGAAAAAACCAAAGAATAGACGTCACCAATAATTTGACAATATTCAAATATTCCCTAGAAACCCTTCAAGAAAACATTATCAACACATCCACAGCACCTGAGAGAGATACCTACCGAAGGGTGGACTTGTACATCAACTTTATATAATCAATCATTCGCCCAATAAAATCCATTGATGAAAATAAAATTTCATTCAATTAAGGCTTCATTAGTCTAATCGTAAAGTAAAAAAACGTATCTGTAATCAATTCAATGTGTTAAAATAATATAGAAATATATTTTTATCTTTTTTCTATGCATTGAAACTGTTGTCAAGTAAAATCGTAAAAAAGTTCTGTTGAAAATAAAAATTTTCTTTTTTATTACTTGACATTTAATTCTATGCACAAGAAAAAGATAAAAAATACAATATTTTTATTTTTTATACTCCTTTTATTCATTATGAGAATGATACGTTACTTTTTTTACGATACTTCCAAACTTTACAAGGAAAAAAACCATTGTAAAGTTAATAGGCAGTGTTAATCCCCAAACAAAAGTTTATGACTGACAAAAAAATATGAGAAAAAGTGCCTGATGAGCAAAAACTGAAAAAAGATGAAATTTTCAAAAAAGCGCCAAAAATCATGGCGCAAACTTTTTTTATTTTGTTTAAAAAAAAAGATTTAAAATTTTTTTTTCTATATAACATTTTTCCGACACTTACTACTCTCGCTTTTAAAAACCTTCTTCCTTTTTTTTGCAAAAAAGTGTATAAAAATACCGTTTTTTAATTTTTGAACGAAGAGTTTCAACATAAATATTTACAATAAAATTTTTTAAAAATTGTTGAAAATAGCTATTAATCAAGTATTTTATTAAAAAAAATCAATTTAAAACCTCCATTCGTTCAAACATAAAAAAAATATAATATTAACCTCCTAAAACTGAAAAAAATCAATAAAAGGGGATGACATTTTCTTAAATTTCCTGACTTTAACAGTGTCTCGAAAGTACAAATCTCAACTTAAAATCTTGAGAATTTGCAACATAATGCAGAATTTAGTTGCCTATTGAGCTGCGTACTTTTTTTAAATTTCTTTAAATTCATTTTTGCCTTTTTGGCCAGCTTTTTGGGTCAAATACTCCTATGTGCGTCGTGGCGATATTAATTGGCCGCCACGATCATGTGATTGGTAACCGTTGAACTTCTTTCTTTGGAGATATTTAAAATAAAAAGTGTACGTCAATAAGCCAAGAATAATTCAAGAGCTAAAAGATGAGATAATTCGGCACATTAATGACATTGAACCTCAATTATGTCTCACAGTCATTGAAAATATGGACCATCGGATAGAGGTGTGCCACCGAAGCCATGGCGAGCATTTGGCCGATATTTTATCTCACGCATACATAATTGCCATAGATCGTTCTATCTTAATAAAAAATATTGGGATAATTCTCTAAAAACTATTTGTTTTATTTGCAATTAATATCGTGCGTTTTGGTTGGACCACCGTTTATATAAATTCCCAAGTAAAAAAAAATGATATGGGGCCATATGAAGTTATATTTAATTATATATAATCTTTTATGTAATTAGATATAATTATATCCGAAAAATGAGAACATCTTATTGTATCTTATTGTATCGAATTGTATACAATTGTATACAATTTGGTACAATTTGATACAATTTTATGCTATTCGATACAATTGTATCCGAATTTTGTCCTCATCCAATTACATCAAATTATACCTTTTTATATAAAATTATATAAAATGTTATAAAAGTGGACATAGTTTGATACAATTATATCTAAAAATTGACCTTATACTTTAGATCATATTATATATGACCACATCTAACAATATACAATGTACAAAGAATATCTAACAATATAAATAAAAAAGATATGCAATATCTGGAGATCAGACCTGGGGGATTTCAATTACAATTGCAAATAAATGTAATTGAAATTAAAAAAAAACTCAATTACATTTCATGTAACTGTAATTGAACATTTTCAATTACAAGTAATTACTAAATCTAAAACTAGTTCAAAATCATTATAAACATTGAACCAAATATAATACAATACGGTTTTATATGGACCTTATATATTTTTATATAAAATCACTTTGAAAAAATTGCCTATGTGGGATGATATATGTCTAAGTTATATATGGGTTCATATTCGTCAATATATAATCATAACTAACACCTATTATAAAATATTTCTTATTTGGATCCACATAGTTTTATATTATTATGTATAGTGTCATACTAAATTATATATAAACGTACATGTAATTATATCTTTTATATGTTACTTTATGTACTTATATATAGCACATACTTATATATGTAGGCAAATATGTAATAATATAAAATCACATATGTCTCCATATTAAAACCTTTGAGGAAAAAATATCTAACATATGACTATATAAAAGTATATCTGCTTGAATTTAAAAGCATATGTGGCCATATGTAACTATAACTTACTATATGCAATTACATAAAATAATATATGGTTATATCAAAACTTTTTTACTCGGGTTGTATTAAAAAATTGGAAAAAATTAGGTGACTTCTAAATTTGTTTTTCTATATTGCCCTAAAGCAGGCTCTCAAGAACCAATACAACTTTTGCAATTATAATTCAGAAAACATCAATTTAAATTCAGATTTTCCATTCTAAATTCAGAAAATATAATTTGAGTGTTGGAACGTATTAATTCAAATTCCCAGAATAGTGTTTGAAATTCAGAAAATATCATGCATGCTCATTAGACCGTACCACCTTACAGGCAAAAAAAGGGCCACGGTACACTTTCAAATATAAAGTATTTTTTTCCAAAAAAAAATTTTTTTTCCCGAACGTAGGGGTCGCTTTTTTTGATTTTTCGTTATACCTTCGGCATTTAAAGTCGGATTTTAAATATATCGTGATATATCGATTTTTTGTGTTATAATCATAATTTTATGTTTATTTATAATTCATTATGTAACCATCAGTTACTTATTACTCTATGTTTTTAAATGATGCTGAAGTAAACAAAATATTTTACAAAGTAATGTGTTATGTAAACAATTACTTTCAAATTGAAGATCTACATGTCTTGGCTTTAATTTCTACGATTTTTATTCTAATTATTTGCATATTTTCTATTATTTTTTCAATGATTTTCAATGTAACTGAAATCGGCGTAACTGCCCCAAACTTGGGGGATATTCGCCAAAAGAACTAGGTACAATTTCAACAAAAAAATTTTTTAATTCAGCAAAGACTATCTTTTAATGACTAAAATAAATAATTTAGAATAAGTTCTAAACTTTAGTTAGTAGTTAACCCAAAATTTTGTTGTTGTTTTGTGTAAATTTTTTTGACATTTTCTTTTGTTTATAGTTAAGTTAAAGTTAAACCTACAGTATGAGACCCACCGTTAATTTATTAATTATGAACTCGACAGTCGTCAAGTTTATCTAGTGATCAGAAATCTATGTAAAATGGAATTTCATTTAAGTATATCATCTCGGTGAATGGTCAGGGATATTTTACTGAAGATGGAAGGTAATTTGAAACTACCGTTTTTAAGTTTAATCCTTATAAATTTTATATTTGCTAATGAAATTAGCATTTTCTTCTCACACGTGAATTAGACACTTAGATGAACAAATTTTTTTTATTAAATTTGACATTACAATTAATAGATGGGGAATATGTAGCATAAAGTTTGAAATAAACAAAATCGAACTACTTTTAATCTTAGCTACACTCTAATTAAATTCTGTTGAAATTTACCCAACTTATAGTAGGAAACTGAACTCCTACTATAAATTGGGTAAATTTACTCTATGTACGCAATTGAAAAAAAAAATACGCACATTGTGTTTAAGTTGGTGCACAAATAATTTGTAATTTTACATTGAAAGTGCGTAAAAATTAAATGAAATTTTGAAATTAGTGTGTCAATTTACTATATTTGTGTGTAAAAAAGCACGTTTCACGTGTAAATGTACGCATAAAATGCGTAAAAATCCACTAAAAATTCGCAAAAATCCACAGAAAGTGCGTAAAAATCCCATAAAATGCGTACATTTAAAACAGTTGTGCTATTTTTTAAATAAAATAACAAATTCATTTTTAGTACGTATTTTATTAATAGTAATATCCGAGTCATTCTCGCGTAATCGTTTATGTCCAAATTAGTCGTTGTGGGAGCTTAAGGCATTTGTATAAAATTCATATAAAAATTTGTTATAACTATTGAATGGGTGCAATGACTCCTGCTCAACAAAATGCCTTACTGCGGAGGCAGTAACCGTCAACAATAACGGGAGAAAACGCCTTAAGAGAGATATGGCCTACGCAGGAACAACTGGGTGCAATGATTCCTGCTCAACAAAATGCTTTCTTTGCAAGTTAGCCAGTACTCAATCAATACTGCCTTTGTTGAGCAGGAGTCATTGCACCCAGTTGTTTTGCGTAGGCCGTATCTGTCTTACGGCGTTTTCTCCCGTTATTGTTGACGGTTGTTGGTTGACTACTTCTTTTGCAAAGAATGCATTTTATTGAGCAGGAGTCATTGCACCCAGTTTTTCCTGCATAGGCCGTATCTCTTTTACGGCGTTTTCAATTTTGAAATGAGGTTTAGGTTACCACATGCATTAACAATAATTACCAAAAACAATTTCATGCTTATGTTGCTATTTTCAGACTCTAATGTGTGTGTGGAAATGTTGTAATTCACAAAAAATAATCCGTTTTAGCTTTTTCTTTTTATTATTTATAATTATTTTTTTAAATTTTTTCCAATTTGAAATGTCAGAGTATTTATTACTATTACAGGATAGTATATTTACCAACTTTGTGTAATTTTAGGCACAATGTGTTTATTTATAAACACATAATATCTAAAAATACTTTGTGTGTGTATTATTGTATATGGAAGTGTGTATGAAAAACGTTTACGCATTTTTTGTTTATATTTACCGAATTTTCGTAAAATTAAACAAAATTTTACCCATTTTATAGTAGTAAATTTACAAACATTTTTTAGAGTGTACCTTAAAAACTACTTGACAAATTAATATAAGATATATGCTTTAAGTATTATCTTTCCATTTTATGTCAATAAATAAATTTTTAATATTTTAAATAGTTTTGGGAAAAATAGCATCGGAGCTTGAGCGAAGAAAATGCATTTTCTACGAATATAATAATCAAGTCCCAATTTCCTAAAAAGTACCTGGTTTGAAAATGAATTTTTTCTCTCGAAACCTTTCATTACAACTGATACAATAAATTTTGAAATTAATCAGGAAGATTGCTTAAAAAACTCCTGTTACCATTTGTAAGAACTACAGCACAAAACCATTATTTTGGCCGGATTTACGAATTCGAAAAAATTGCGATGTTTTGCATACCAATCAACTTCTGATTATTTTTTTTTTTTGCATTTTTATAATTACTACATATATACATCTTACATACATTAGAGCACCCATGAAATGTATCTAATTTGCAAAAGTGTTATTTTTCACCTCCCCACGCATTTTCCAGTAGATTGGGCGTAAAAATAATATCCCCGCAAAAATTGGCCCTCTCGGATAACCACAGGCCAGTCCCCCGCGACTTTTAGCCCTAAAAATGGACTAAAATTAATTCAAAGCTTCTTTGGGCTATAACTCTTAAAGTAAAGCTACAGAAAAATACTACATAGGCATAACTACAGGCAATGAAATGGCTATAATTTTTCTCATACACATTTTCAATGACGCGTCATGGTGATTTAAGTGGTCAAAGTCAAAATTTGTGTTTAACCATATAAATCACTTTGATTGTAACCACTTAAATCACCATGACGCGTCATTGATATCTCGATAATGTGTATGAGAAAAATGCTAGCCACATTATTGCCTGTATATATGCTAATTTTGTATTTTTCTGTAAAACCTTTACTTTAAGATTTATAGTGCAAATAAATTTTGAACTAATTTTAGCAAATTTTTAGGGCTAAAAGCCGCGGGCTCCGAGTCGATCAATTTTCGCGGGAATTTTTTTTACGCCCAATCTACCGGAAAGTGCGTGGGGAAATTGAAAAATAACACTTTTGCACATATGGGTGCTCTTTGTGCGCTAATCTGAATAAGCACGAAATTAACTCTTAAACACATTTCAAGTTCTGACTTATTTCTGGGATTGAACCTCAATTTTAAACTTTGATATCTTCAGAGATTATAGTAGAATATCATGACAAACATTTTTCCGATACATTTGAACCCACTATCTCTTCAATTTGCGAGTCTTTCTGAACCTTTAATTGAAGAGTTAGAAGGTTAAAATGTTCCACAAAAATACTTGCCATGAAATTCTACTATAAGTCTCTGAAGACATCAAAGTTTCAAATTGAAGTTCAATGCCAGAAATAAGTCAAAACTTAAAATGTGTTTAAGGGTTAATTTCGTACGTATTCAGAATTAGTGCTCAAATGTCCCACAAACATGGATTTTAAGAGGAAACCATGTGAATCTTCCATTTTAAGTAAAACACTATGAGGAAAATTTTTGTGGATCATTTTAACCCTCTAACTCTTCAATTTACGGGTATTTATGTCTCTTTTTAAAACGGGGCCAAAAAAGCCCTTTTAATTGAAAAGTTAGAGGGGTACATAGTTCCACAAAACTGTACCTTGATGTGTCGCTAAACACATCCTGTACCCAAAATAGAAGATTCACGTGGTTTCCTAGTGCACATATGTAATAAATGTATAACTCAGAATCAGTTTTTGGGCTTTCTGTCATGAAATGGACGAAATATTTAAAAAACTTATTGAAAAGTATATGTGACGCGCAAAATAGAAAGGGACCTAAGGATAGAAAGGGACCTAAGGTCAGGAGAGCATGGAATCGGTCTCATTCGATGCTCAGATGTTGTCCACAAAAAAAAAAAAAATTGATTTTTTTACCCTTAGGTCCCTTCCTCTATGCGCTGTCACATATGTATTTACAGATTTCCAAAAACAAATAAGAGATATTCAAAGTTTAGTTTTCAAATAAATTTTGAAGTTTACCGTTTAAAACACCTCTAAAGGTCATGAGAGGGTTAAAAGTTTGTATAAAGATAATATTTGCCTTTTCATTTTGTAAACAAGAGCTATGAAACTTAATCACCAGAAGCTTCTAGTTTAAGAGTTATAGATGAATAAATCCATGAATCTTTTTTAGGGTAATTTTGAGCACATAAATGTAAACGGCCTGGCCGGTTTACATCGCAGAAATCCAATTTTTGTATAGATCTTATTTTTTACTTTCAACCTATGCGAAAATGAGATGGGAACTGAAGAAATAATACTTGCACATATGTGTGTTCTAAAATACATAATAAAAAATAAAAAAAAGAAATTCAGAAGCTTTCTTGGATAATCTTTTATTTAAAAAACAAAGTTGCTGAATTTTGGTTATTTGAATCTTTAATATATAAACATTTTGAACTAAATTTGTATGTTCTTGATATATACAACTTTTTTATTTAACGTGTCTATTCAAAGGAAAAGTCTTAAAAAAATCACAGTATAATTAGGACTAAACTCTGTGATTATTCGTGTGGCTCAGCTTTAACCAATTTTAAATTTGTATTCGATTAGAGTCACATAAAATCAAATGGTTTTATTAACGTTCTGTATTAACTGAAATATTCTTTGCAGAAGTGACATTCAAAAAATGTAATTTTTAAATTCGAACAAAATTCTTTAAAAAATTTACAATTTCAATAGAAAAATGCCAAGAAACAAGAAAAAGTGAGAATTCCAATAGAAAAATTGTAAATACAGATAGTAAGTACCATACAAAATCATAAATATATATGCAAAATATTATTTTATAATTACATACTCGTATATTAGTCAGTATCACTAATGGTGAGTTGTAGTTCTTTGTTGAACTATTGGGAGAAATCTTAATTTGCTTATATCTTCACTTGACGCTGGTCCTACAAGAACCCCTAAATAGTAGAGAGAGTTGAATATTTTTACTTTTGCTTAAAACTGCTTATTTTTTTTAACAACAGTCATATTTCTCATGACCGTATGCGTACTAGGTCTTAATTTTGACAATTAAAACTGAGACTATCTTAGCTTAATAGGAAATTTAAGACTTTAGTCACAACATATGAATTATGACAGTTACAATAATTCCTGTGGGTAGGTATGTACATCTCTTTCCAAACAATGAAATTTACTATTAAATACTAAGTGAGTGATAATTTAGGTCACATCACCAATAAGACCGCCCTGAATATTAAGTACAATAATTTTCAAGGAACCAAGTTTTGGCCTTCTGGGAGAAATTTCAAACTCAGACAACATTCGGTTAGCACCATGCGTAAAATTTAATAGTTTTTGTTATAAATTAAAAAAACAAATGCAAAAAGTGATACAAAATTTGATTAAGCAAGGCCAAGTGAATTTAGCTATAAAGTTTGCTATACTTTTTCAATATTTTGGAATCTAGTCCGCAGAATTGAAAGTTGGAACGTAATTTCTGTTCTATTTAATAGGCATTTAGAAAGTGGCAAAAATTTGTTAGCAACTTCATATCTGCTGATAAGTATAAAACTTAGAAAAGGAAAATTTCAACATCACTGCAGTACCAGTCAAATATCCTTGATGATATCCATGGTTACACTCAAATCAAATGTAAATTAATGCAGATTTATAGTGTTTAAAGAAGAGTTATAATCTGATTCTATGGTGCAGATATTAAAACTTTGTTAAAAACTACCAACGAAAAATTCGGTATTCAATGGTCCACTGAAAGAAACCTTCTTGCCAGTCCGGAACAACCGTACCATAGTTTATTTGAAAATATGCATTGCAAGAGGAGGTTATTAATAACTATAAAATTTGCTGTATAATGTTATTAGTAATCAGTTGAGTTAATATTGTTTCGCTTTTACCAATTCTATATAAGACCCATTTTTGTGAAGTAGTTCACTTAAGTGGTCTTTACCGGTTTCAATGTTTTTTTCGTTTCATTTGTTTTCATTTTATATTTTATTTGCTTTCATTTTTATTAGTTTGCCTGTGGGCAGTAAAAATGATTTAACATGATTTGGGTAAATGTTCACTACCCATTTCATGTTGTATATATTATTTATTATTTATTTTTCAATACGTGCAATATATTTTTGAGGGGGTTCTTGGAATATTTATAGTATAAATAAATATAAATATACAAATTGTATTCGCTAATTGTTTCTTTGTTATTTAAAACGTGACAGAGGAAATTTATATATAAGTAGTTGATGGATGTTTAAACTTAAATTATTGTTTTAGTGATAATTATTTATTTTATTGTTTCAAATATAGTTTCAAAAGGAAAATTTAATTGTAGATTAGACATAACCTCGAAATTTAAAATAGATTTTGTGGTCTTTCCAGTTATCACTCAAATATGACAGAGAAACATGGTACGTATAGATCTAAAACAATATTTTTATTGCTTCATATTTATTTTCACACACTCTTTAAATAATCTAAAAAGAAATAAAAACAATCGAAGTCTTTAAAATAATATTCAATATTTAACTTACAAAACGCTAGAAAGAAACGGTTTGTTTTTTCATATTTGAAAATTTATGTTTTTGTTTGAATTTGCAAAACACGGCATACACAACACGCACACATCGCATAAACATGGGAATATTACCAAAGAGCTACAACTACAATTTGTTTTTTTTTTGTAAAATATATAAAGACTTGTAAAATATATGCATTTATCAATATCGGTAACTAAAAATAATTGTATGAATTAACCAAAAATTTCTTAACATAAACTTAAAAAGTTTCCTACTGTGCTAAGCAGGGCAGGTTTAAAATGGCCAAAAAATGGAATGAAAAAACAGTAAAATTGCCACATAAAAAAGGAAATTAAACGCTTATTCCAAAAAATTTAGAATATGATAGTTGGCTTAAGTGATTGCCCTAATTAAATGTTACTAACGCTTTAGAAAAAATTATTTTCTATTGTTGTTTATACGTTAATGGATGTCACTACATTGCTAGATCTGTCAAAACAACGGGGTAGTAAATTTTAAGGGCCGATGTTGATTTTGAATAAAACACAGACTATTTTGGAAATTATCATTTCTTTTTATTCTGATATATTGTATGAAACAAAATATCGGCCAAATGGCCGCCGCGACCTCGATGGCACACCTCCATCCGATGGTCCAAATTTTCGATGACGCTGAGGTATAATTGAGGTTCTATGCCGTTAGTGTGCCGAATTATCTCATCCTTTAGCTCTTGAATTGTTGCTGGCTTATCGACGTACACCTTTCCTTTCAAATAACACCAAAGAAAGAAGTCCAGCTGTGTCATATCACATGATCTTGGCGGCCAATTGACATCGCCACCACGTGAGATAATACGGCCATTGAATTTGTCGCGCAAAAGAGCCATTGTTTCGTTAGCTGTGTGGCAAGTGGCACCGTCCTGTTGAAACTATATATCGTCCACATCCATATCTTCCAATTCGGGCCATAAAAAGTTCGTTATCATCTCACGGTAGCGAACAACATTCACAGTAACTGCCAGACCGGCCTCATTTTGGAAAAAATACGGCCCGATGATGCCGCCAGTCCATAAACCGCACCAAACAGTCACTCTTTGTGGGTGCATTGGTTTTTCGACCATCACTCGTGGATTCTCATTTGCCCAAATGCGGCAATTCTGCTTATTGACGAATCCAATGAGGTGAAAATGTGCCTCATCACTGAAGATGATTTTCTTCGAAAATAGATCATCCACTGTTGCCATTTCTTGCCACCATTCTGACCATTGACGACGTTTGGAATGGTCAAGAGGCTTTAGTTCTTGAGTCAATTGCACATTGTAAGCGTGTAAGTCTTTATGCATAATGTTCATCAACGACGAGCGTGAGAGGTGCAATTGTTGGGTACGACGACGAGTTGAGGTGGACGGCTCTTCAGCCACACTATCGCGATATTTTCTGCAGTACGAGCTGTACGACCAAGCACTGGTGTTTTCACATCTCCTACAGATCCGGTTTGCTCAAATTTTTGCACGATTTTTCCGATTGTACGCACATTTGGACGACTAGATTGACCGAAAAAATCACGAAGTGCACGATATGCATTTTGATTTGAACGCCCATTTTCATAATAAGCCTGAATAACTTTAACGCGTTGCTCGCTTGTGTATCTTTCCATTGTTCAAATTGAGTTAGTCTGAAATTGAGAAATGCCAAATGAAATGCAGTAAAAAACTTGACGTTTAGGTGTGGTTTACATTCAACATCGGCCCTTAAAATTGAACCGGAAGATGACAAAGCGAATTGCGCCAAATTTTTTGTTGTTGTTTTTGTTTTTTCTTTAATATGTTAAATGTTTAATAACGCTCATAGACGAGAACAAAAAATTCTCATTGAGTTTGTAATTTAACTTAGCAAATATTTATAGAAATTCTAAAAACGTCGTCCCCTGACGATTTCTTTAGGCAAGAATGAAATCCGGACAGGGACATGCCTTCAACAGATTATTTTTCACAATTTGTTAAATACGTTTGGGATTTTAGCACATTTAATTTCTTTAATGTATATCCCGATAAAATTAAAATTAACCGTTCTTTAATGTTTTAACATAAATACAATAATGAATGGCATGACCCCTATATTAGAATAATGTGTTATGCGACCAAAGTGTAAGTAGTTAACGTACAATTTTTGGTTTCTTATTCCATCTCCCTTTACCTGGAAATAGAAGATTTTGCTGACTAGTTCAAGACAAATTAATAAATAAAATATTAATATAAAAAAGACTAAATCGGTACTTTGCCAATTGACAGTAAGTGTTTACTTTGTAACAATATATAAGTACTTCTATCACTAATTATAAGTAAGTCATTATTTCGTATTTTATAGTAATGGAAAAGGTAATAACCTATCATTACTTGGTAATCCATATGGTAATGACCTGTCATTACCATGTTCTTGTTGCGTAATTTCAAGATACAGAATCGGTGTAAATTGTATGAAAATTGGCGATTCGAAATAACATATACTTAGTTTAGAGTGTTAACTTGCCAATGAAAGTAAATTTCAACTCTTTTTTTTTAATTTTTCTTATAAAAAAACATGTAACTATGCAAATAGAATTTTAATTCCTATCTAACACTAAAAATACTTTGAAATATTTGAATTTAGAAAATACCTATTGGAAATATAAAAATTATCATCGTTGATTAATAATTTTTTTTTATTTCAAATATGCATTTGAGAATGCCACATTTTCAATAGATTTTTAAAGCGTATATAATGTGAAAATTTGTTATGCAAAAGTAACTTTTAATTTTTAAGTTGGATGATTTTAGTTCAGGTCTTTAAAATTAATAACAATTTAACAAACCCTTTTAAAGTGTTATCGGGAGATATTTTTTAGAAAGATAACAATGCACACAAAAAAATATACCAGAAAAAAATTTAACAAACTCGTTTGTTTGATATAAAAGTTAAATACATTAACCCTTTGAATTTGATTCAAACATTATGTTATCACTATTGCAACTTTTAAAAATAACACTCAACAAAATGTATTTAATAAACAAATAATTGAATAATTTTTCATTTTCAATAAACATAATACTTGAATCAAAGTAAAAATAAAATTTTTTAAATTTTGGCCGTTATTTTGATTTTTTTCAAGGCATGCTATGTTTTGTTTTTCTTTTTGTAAATTTGTCTATTACTTTTAAAGTTTCATATTTTAGTTGCTCTTTGGACTTTGATGCGGTTGCACATATTAGCCGTTTTTTCTAATCACTTGGATTTAATAAATCCAAAAAGTATTTCTAAAAGTGCTCAACAGATGGGGTTAGATTCTTCCTATTTTAAAAAAATTTTCTGTCCGACTCTTCGTTCACCCTAATGATGAAGGATTTTACTTAACTTTTAATTTATAATTATATTTTACATAAAACAGCGATAAACAGTCTGCCTTTTCACTTTTATCAGTTCAATTTATATTTTTACACAATTGAAAAATTCCATTGCAATATTTAATATTCACTAATTGGATTTAATTAAATTACTTACTGTAGAGTGAAAAATTGCCATTTCTATTTGAGCTATTTCTCTATGTACAAGATGAAAAATATGTATTTGGTGAGGTGCAGTTTTTTTTTCTAAACATATTTCATAAAAAAAAATTTAATAAAAACCTTTTTTTTTTGTTAGTTTTTCAGTTTTTTTGTTTCTCTTTTAATTTGCATTCGTATTTTTTTCTGACATTAAATTAATAGGCTGTTTCATATATTTGTGCTTTTATTGTGGATTTATTAAATCCAGCTTTTTTTTGGATTTAATAAATCCATTTTTTGTATGAAAAATTCTAAATCCAGGTGATTAAAAAACACGCTAATTATGTGTGAACCAGAAAAGTTTAATGAAATTTTAAAGTTATTTAGTAATATGAAAGATTTAAAATTTTATTGCACCTTTTATAATTTTTGTTGTTTTCGTTTTTTATTTTTCAATAAATAAATTTAAATTAAATTTAACATGTTTTTTTTTTTTTTTTTTAAATTATTAAAAATTTGTGTTAAGTCAACACATTCTTTCATTAAAAAATCACAAAAATTCAATAATTGTGTTTTATCAAATCAACAACTTTATTGATAGAAAAACAAAATAATTTCAACAACGTGCTTACAATTTTCATTATCAATTCTGCAAAAATCGTCATCACAGGAAATTCAAAAAAATTTTTTTATTGAATCTGCGATTTTCGTATTCAAATATGAAAATTATTTTTTTGTGTGTGTGTTAAGTGAACTTATAGAGGATTTAAATTTTTTTCAATGAGCCTTGAATGAATTGAATTTATGTAAATTGGATTTAAATTGTTTTTATTTCTCCTGTCCCGGGATATGAAAAAATACGGAAAAAGAAAACCATAATATTTATAATATTCTGTAACCGGTCAGAAATTGCCAGTGGTACGAAAAATCAAGCACTGGCATATCACTGGGTAACCGCGGTGTTAAAATAAATGATTGGCAGAAAAGCTCTTTGCCAGTATTTATTTTATAAAAATTTGGTGGTTTATTAAAAAAAACACTGGTAAAGAGTGGGCTTGCCGACGTTTGCAACCAGTGGTTATCCAGTGCTACCTAATCAGAAATTGCCAGCGGTATAAAAATCAATTCACCGGTAGGGCAATAATTTTATAGAAACGATGCAGCTTTGTTGAAAAAGGTTTGTAGTCAGCAGGTTTTGAATTCAACTCCGGTTGTAAGCAAAGTATTTTTTTTTTACTTTTTTTTAATTTAAAAAATTTTTTTCTTTTATTTATATATATATATATTTTTTTTTTGTTCGTGGAAAATATTCTTTTAGACCAACTTTTTTTTTTGTTTTCCCAACTCTGGCATATTATTTACAAAAAACTTTTTGCCAGTGCTAGCAGCTTAGCACAGCTAGTAGTTGTCCAGCTGTTATCATTCATTTATATTTTTAGCCACCAGGTATTATATGTCTCGTAAGCTCAGGGGTAGAACTGTCGTCTGCCAATCTGATGGAGTTGATTCACGGTAGGACCAAAAAACTACATATGCATTTTTTTTAATTTAATTTGGCAAATATATAAATCTAAGTCTTCTATTTATTGGTTTTGCCAGCGTTTTGCCTACGTTGAAAATTTTGTTTCCTCAGTACTTTTCCGGCGCTTCTTAAACAGCCTGTCCTTTTGTCTAATGATGTTATCATTTTGGTAATGGAAAAGCACTTTTTGCTAGTACTTGTACCATCAGTTAAAATGATTTGCCATCGCTTTTCCGTTTGTATTTTTCTGACTGGGTATTGTATAATATTTGTTCACTAATATAATAACACATGCGTACATGCAGTATGGTTGGATATATGTCTCATATTTGGATAAAATATATTTTTCGATAATATGAAAGTGCATGTTTAAAATTGTCTGTGCTGTCTCTATAAACTCTTTTTAAGTATTTTCCCCAATATCATCTTCTAAGATCTTTTCTTAAGAACAAAACTGTTTTTGAGCATTGAAATTGTCTAGCTAATCATTAGTATAAATGTTGGAGAATAATTCAAGACATCAACAAACATTCGTCGTAATACGTTTTTGGAAATGTTTTTCAATGTGTTACTTACTACTGACAAGGAAGGTCTGTATATATGGTTTACTTAGATTTGGATGAAATTTTTATATATCTCATGGCAGGCACGTAGCTAGGAATTCCTTTCGGGAGGGGGGAGTGCTTTTCTAAATTTTTTTGTTCAATTTATCCAGCGTTTTTTTTACTGGGGAAACTTGTCAAATTTATAACCGTTACAAAAACTCGTTATTTTAATTAAGTGTGCTCCTCTACCTTTTGTGTAAAGTTGAATAAAATGAAACTAAACACAGAATTCTCTCTCTAAATGATAAAAATGTCCAAAAATACGGCAACGCACAAAACCACTTTTTTAGCCCAAAATTTTATTCCCGCGATAACATAAAGGAACAGACCTTTTATGTGATAATTCAGCTGAAAAATTAAAAGATAAATTTATTTTATTAATTGCCTGATACTGGTAAAGAAAGAAAGAAAGAAAATTTCCATGTAAAAATGTTTCTTCTATCTGTCAGAGCTCGAAAAAGTAAAGGTTTTTGGAACTTTTTAAATATTACAATTAAGAGCGGCTAATAACCATAAAAGAAAATTTTATTTGAATGAGGGGTATATAGAGTTGATCTTTTATTTGGTAAATTAATGTTTTTTAGTTTGATTCTAGATCATAAATTAATATCACTTTCTGTTTAAATTATTTTTCAAATTAAAGAAACAAAGAATAAAAATAGCATTGTTAGATTTCGTTGATATTAGTCTAAGTTGACGATTATCAAAGTTTAACCCGTCAAGGCAAATGACACTGATGATGTCTTTGTAGCGAAAGCCGAAAATACGTATTCTGTAATGCTGGCCTTATCGAATTCTTTCAAAAAAAAAATTTTTATTCTTTGTATAGTTCAAAAATAAAATTGATTGAAATGAATTGTGAACTATAATTTTTATCCCGATTGTTTATTGGTACAAAATGTTTTATTTTGCATGGAAATTACCGGGTGTCCTAACATTTTTACTTACAATTTCTAAACCGATTTCGACAATTTTTAATACTAAACTGCTAATAGTAAACAATTTGAATAAAAATAAGCAATTGATAGTACGTCTTTGTTATGTGAGCGAGATTAAAATATACACATGTTTCAAGAGACCATCAAATTAAAATCAGACCTAGATTTGCAAAACTTTTTGAGGATTTTGTTTTAGCTACAGTGTACTTTTATATCGCCTCAGAAACATTGAGGCTGACTGCGATAATCATTTTGCTTGATCTTATAAAACCGCAAAATCTATTTTTGTTAAATATACTGCAAGAAGCTTCTTGGGACAAATCCGAATTTGTATAAGTCAATTCCAGAATAAATTTCTTGTTTGCCTTAAAGTACGCTTTTTCATGGACAGTTAATAATTTTAATTTAAAGAAAAATTATAAAAAGCCAACATTATAAAGTAATTTTTAAGGAAAACTTAAGGCTAATTTATCAATTTTGTGTTTAAATTATAATAAATTTAAATATGAAAAATATTTATTTATTATATTAGTAGTTACAATAAAAAATAGCCACTTATCAATTACAGCCACAATTTATAATTTTTTTCTGAGTAAATGAGACGATTGCATTCTCTTTATTTTCTAACTTTTTTTGATTATGCCAAGCACCCATAACTGTTCAGGATTTTTACAAAAATCCCATAAACAAAAACAGTTTCTATGGGCACCAAACAACTTAAAAAATGGATTTCGAGTCTATTTTATTTCCGAAAAATTCAGAAACTTGGCCATTTGCTATTTAATTTAAAAAAAATAAATATTTTTTATTAAATTTTTTTTAAAAACGTTGCTACTTTCGACGTATTTTGTTACGTTTTTGAATTTAGCAAATCATTTCAGGGAGGGGAGCCTCGAGCCCTGTAGCTCCCCCCCTCTAGCTGCGTGCCTGTCTCATGGGATTCCAAGATCAAATATGATAAATTTTAAAAATTTAAATTTTTTGAGTTAAATGAAACACAATTGACTCGTATTTATGAGGCTAATTAAAAATTTGTTCAATAAACAAAACTCATAAAAATGTTATGTTTCAAAGAAGCGGTTTGAGAGTAGCTACTTTTTTTTACAACTCCTTCTACTGTTAATTCTAACACCGATGATTTTTGTTTGAAATTACCTCAAAAGCAACCGCTTCTACAGCTCTAGAGTCGAACCGTTGCCTTAGAAACAGTTCTGGAAATAGTTCTAGAACTGGTTCGGGAACCAGTTCCATGGCATAGGTTGCAGTGGAATTGGTTGCAGAATTGGTGTGGTTGGCAACCGATTATAAAAAATTTTCCTGGGAAAATTTATAATAAATGACTCATAATATACTTAGAAAATTCTGAAATTTTTAATAATCCTTATACTTAGGAGTCTTCCACGAGTCATAAAAGAGCGATCAGAAAGGGGCGTCACCGGCAAAAAAAACACAATCATATAGATATGATTTAAGAAGGTCTTTTATAATCCTTTTCGGACTCCAATTGTACAATGGGTTGGTGCAGTTTGATATAACGCGATCTACTTAATTCTAAAAAATAGTTTTGAAATCCGTTCTAATATTTTTCTATAGATTATAAAATTATACATGATTTCATTTTCACTAATATATGATGCCAATTATGCATAACAGTAATGGAATTTTTTTTGCTTATTTCTGATATATATTTATATATAATAACATATACCTAAAAGTGATAGCATTTTTTGTTTTGTTTATTTTTTCGGTATATAAGTACGTTATATATAAAAGTGAAATAATTTTTCTATTTGATTTTAACTTATATTTATATACAATTATGTGTGACGCCGCAAATATATATAACCATACCAAGTTACATCGTCTTATACCCTGCAAACATTACAATACGAAAATTTTTCGCAATCGTATCGCCTGGAAGAAAAACTTTATTGCTGTAATAATCATATTCTTATTGCGGAAGATCCCCTTTTCAGGAGTAAATATCCTCTCTATAGCGATACTCCCAAGCAATACTTCTGAATGATAAATCGGCAATATCGCTACATAATCGTATATCGCTAATTTATCACCTGGAAAATAAAAAGATGATATCGCTAAATTAACTCCTCGAAACAAACTAAACGATTTATTATTTTTATTGTTAAATTTAACTCTGAAAAATAATATCTGCATACATAATCCATTGCCAAAAATAATAATTATCTTGTTGCCAACATACCCGATTTTTTTCGCGCTCTAAAACTTCATTTCTCAACGAATTTGTTTCCAATATTTCTTATAATTGCTTTTATACAAATTTTAGCTGTATTTTCGACTTAACTATATCCGTTAACTCAGAAAAAAAGCCAAAGTACACAAAAAGTGAGTGGTTTAACAGAGTTAGGGAGATTTGGATAGTCTTTTAATTATATAGTCGTTGTTAATACTTAACGTTGTTAAGTATGACCGAAAATACAGCTTTTATATTATTTTTTCCAACATTTTTAAAAATTTTAAACGAATTGTGTTTATCTTCCAGATGATAAAAAGGTTATATTGCCGCAATATTTATCATAAAAAAATTATGACAAAAAACACAATTTTTGAATTGGTTTTTTTAAATATCTCCAAAATATTTTTCAAATGATAAAAGGAAGACCATTTCAAAATACTACTTGATTATTTTCATTCAAATGAATAATAGGAGATATCTTCCAAATGTTTGCAGGGTATATGTACATTTTAATATTTGCTCTAAGGATGTATTTTTTAATATTTGCTCTATGGAAATATATGAATGCTTCAGTTGCCAAATCGATTAAATCTACTTTCAGAATTTTATAAAACTTCAAACTATATTCATAAGGAATTTGTCTGATAATAAGTACCAACACATCGTTTATTTGAATTTATAATTCAACCGGAATATTAAAAAATAATATATAATATTTTCTCATTTTTCTCTTTGAGACTCACTCAGTTTTTTAATATGAAGTTAATCGATTTGGCAACTAAAGCATTCACATACAAATTCGGCATCAAAGTAAATGTTTTTTAAAAATCTGTAAAATCGTGTTTTAAAGTTGTTAGCTGTGTTTTTCAAAAACTTAATTGAGCATAATTGCATATTTTTAAGCTAATTTGGCAAAAAGAATATTAATAAATGATTAATAAAGAAAAATTTGTTAAATACTTAAAGCAGGGTATAGCTTAAATTATGCGTCTGATAAAGTTTGGAAAAATAAAATCACTGCAAAAAACTATAAAACGTTAATTTACAATGATAAATAATGACTTGTTTAAGAGTCATGCAGCCAAGTATGGGGAATATAACATTTTGTATCTAACAAAAGCAAAAAATTGCAAATATTTCAAGATTAAACATTCTTTTATGAAAATAAAAATAAATTCAATAAAATAGTAATGTTTTTATAATAAAATCATACTCGATATTCGAATAATTTCAGTATTCGTAATATTAAAAAATCCTTTTGATACAATTTATTCCCATTATTAATTCTTAGTAATGTTTAAAAATCATATTTTAACATCCTAGCAAAAAAAAAATCATCAAAAGAAGAGAAAAAGAAGCAGTGATTTGGATTCGATATTGTGAAAATTTGAATCGGAACCAATGAATTTTACATAGGATTGTCATAGGGTGGAAGTTTTCTTTTATGATACTTCTGATGTTCTTTTTAATTGGTGAAAAGGAATTAATTTTTATTCGTAAAAATTTTTAGCAAATCACTTGGACCTGACAATTTGTCTTAAAATAATTAAAGTTTAGTGCTTAACCATAGTTAAAAATGTTAAATTTATATGGAAATATCTGTAGTTAGATAGATTTAAAAATACTTAATTTCCGATGAAATGGGGGAATATTTAGTTGATCTCTTATTTTTCAGTAAATGAATGCTCCTTTTAGTTTGCCTCTAGATCATAAATTAATATCACTTTCTGTTTAAATTATTTTCAAATCAAAGAAAGATGATACAAATTTTACAAGTAAATTACAAAGAATAAAAATATATTTGAAAGAATTCGATAAGACCAGCAATACAGAATACGTATTTTCGGCTTTCGCTACAAAGCCATCATCAGTGTATTTCGTCTTGTGTGGGCTAATATTTTAATGTTTGTCTACTTATGTGACCGCTGAAAGAAAATCGAATTTCGTATCACAGTAGTAGACAAACATTAAAATATTAGCCCATACAAGACGAAATATACTGATGATGTCTTTGTAGCGAAAGCCGAAAATACGTATTCTGTATTGCTGGTCTTATCGAATTCTTTCAAATATTTTTTTATTCCTTGTAATTTACTTGTAAAAATTGTATCATCTTTCTTTGATTTGAAAATAATTTAAACAGAAAGTGATATTAATTTATGATCTAGAGTCAAACTAAAAGGAACATTCATTTACTTAATTTCCTTCAAAATCACATTTTCGGAAGTTGTGAAAAAGAACTGCTTTAGAAGCGGAAAATCAGAACTTAATGATACTTTGGAATCAATGAAAAATTGATTCCTTAAGATCACTTCCACTTATAAAACAGTATTATTCACCTACGATTACCGATTCGATCACACACTAAATTCATGTATCACTAACAATATAAAGAGAGAATATAAAAGGTGTGGCCAGAATTAAATTAAAAATAAATAAACTTTTATTGTATGTTTTTGAATACAATTTCTTAATAAGTGTTTAACAGAGATAATTAATACTCTAGAAAATTCATGTTTTAAAGCTCAATTAAGAAGTTGTTTTTGAATAACAGCATAAATGTTTAGAACCGAAAATTTAAAATTTCCACTCTATTACATATCAAAATTTAATCGAACATTAAGGGAACCCACAAACAGACTCTCTTTGCGAGTAAATGTGCAATACCTTTTTGGGACTTTGTTTCTAAAGAAAAAGGATTTTAAAGAAATTTATTCACGAACACAAGGGTGTTAAAATATTTGTCACCTGCAATACGTGCACGTTTATAAAATTTTAAAGGAATTTTAAACAACTTACAAAAGGGAATGTTAAAAAAACATAAATCAAGTGTGATGCTAGAAAAAACTTTGGTGTTTAAAAAAAAAAAAAAAAAAAAACACAGATGAAAAATGGACAATAACAACTCACACACTGTCATACATTAAATTAATTTAAAGCAGAGATTTATTGAAAATATGAATATAAAGGAAAGTTGTTCTAATTTGGATTTTTCATCGATGAATTTAACATTGGGTTGTCATAGGTATGAAATTGTTCTTTTTAAAAACAAATGACTGTAGGTATTAGTAGAATATTTTTAAATAATCTTTATTGAATTTTTTTTTTTAACAAAATGTATTTTATAATGAAAATATTAGACAGTATTTTTGAAAACTCAAATTCACAAATTCAAACAGAAATTTAAAACAAATAATTACAAAGTATAAAAACAAGTATAAAATTGTATTTTGGAATCCCTACAATACTCCCCCTCCGGGAGAATTAATATTTAATAAATTAAATGTAACACTTTTTTTAATTTTAGTGGAAGTAGGATTGATGTCAGTGTGTTCAACAAATGCTGGCTTAAGCCTATCAATTGGAATCGTCCTGATGTTACCATCAATTTCCAATTTAAAATATTTTTTATTCTTTTCAATTACTTTGTACGGTCCTTCATAAGGTTGTTGTAATGATCTCTTTTGTTCCCTGCGTACAAATGCATATTTACAACTAAAAAGATTATCAGGAACATATACGCCAGAATTCTTACTCCTATGATGAGATAAATTAGAATGAATATCCGAAAAGTGTTCTTTTAATTTACTAATAAAATCAGATGTTGGATCTTTACAATCCGAAACAATGATCTCCCCAGGTAAACGCAAGGCTTGACCATAAACCATTTCGGCTGGAGTTGACTGGAGGTCTTCTTTAAAAACTGACCTAAGACCAAGTAACGCTATCGGAAGAATATCGTGCCAATTTTCAGTATTATTCTTTGCCATAACTGAAGCTTTTAACTGCCTATGAAATCGTTCTATAATGCCATTGGCCTGTGGGTGATATGGTGAAGTAATTATTTTGTGACTACCTAGTAACTTCGTCAATTCCGTAAATAATTTTGAAGTGAATTGTGCCCCTTGATCACTCGTTAACCTAAGAGGTACACCGAAACGACTTATATAATTTGTGAAAAATGTATGTGCTACAGTGGATGCCGAAATTTCCTTAAGAGGATATGCCTCTGGCCATCGTGTAAATCTATCAATTATTGTTAAAATATATCGATGGTTACGTGAAGGAGGAAGAGGACCTACTATGTCGAGATGAATATGTTCGAATCTGCCTCTAGGAATTTCTATTTTAGTTACTGGGGATTTAGTATGTTTGCTAATCTTGGATTTCTGACAACTAATACACTCCTTAGACCATGTATTGAGTTCTTTACTCATACCTGGCCAAAAATAACGGCGAGAAATAAGTCGACGTGTGGCTCTGATACCCGGATGTGATATTGAATGTAATTTATCAAACACCAGTCTACGTAAATTGCTTGGTACGAAGGGTCTGGATGAATCCTGTGAAATTTCACACCATAACTCCTCATTAAAAAGTGGAATTTTTATCAATTTTAAATTAAGGTGTATGTCCTTGTTTCCTAAAATCTCCTTAAGTTTCAAATCTTTCTGTTGTTCTTTACATAATAACTTCAAATTTAAATCTGTGTTCCGAAACGCATCTACCTCGAAAGCTCTTGAAAGAGTATCAGCTACAACATTGGAGGCACCACTTATATGTTGAATATCATTCGTAAATTGAGAAATGTACTCGAGATGTCTAGTTTGCCTGGGACTTCTTTCGGTTTTAGAATTTAGTGCAAATATCAACGGTTTATGATCCGTATAAATCGTAAATTCTCTTCCTTCCAACATATATCGAAAGTGTTTAACGTTCATATAAATTGCAAGCAACTCTCTGTCAAATGCACTGTATTTTGATTCTGAAGGAGATAGTTTTCTAGAAAAAAAAGCTAAGGGTTCAGACATGCTGCCACGAACTTGATGCAAAACTCCTCCAATCGCAGTATTGGAAGCATCTACTGTTAAATTCAATTTTGCCTTGATATCAAAATGATTTAGTACAACTTTAGAAGAAAAACAATTCTTGATACGTTCAAATGCAACTTCTGCCATATCGTTCCATTCTAAAATCTTCTTCTTGTTTTTTAAAGCATGTGAAATCATTATATGAATAGGACTAGACATCTCTGCTAACCTAGGGAAATACCTATGATAGTAATTTACCATTCCTATAAATTTTTGCATCTGTTTAACAGATATTGGTCGTTCGAAACTATGAATGGCTGAGACTTTCTCTTTTGATGGTTGAATTCCTTGTTCTGAGATATTGTGGCTAAGAAAATTTATACTCGAAACTCCAAAAGTGCATTTACCGGGTTTAATGTTCAATCCATATTCCTCCAACCTTTCAAAAACTAACTTCAAATGTTCTAAATGTTCATCCTCATTTTCACTAGCGATAAGAACGTCATCGATATAGATAAAAACAAAATCAAGTCCGTTGAAAACTCCATTAATGAACCTTCGAAATGTTTGAGCAGAGTTCCTTAATCCAAATGGCATGCGTATAAATTCGAACATACCAAATGGTGTAGTAATAGCGGTTTTATAAATGTCCTCTTTTGCCATAGGAATTTGATGGTATGCGCGCACTAAATCTAGTTTAAAAATATTCGCTTTTTCTTCATATTCATATTTAAGTCCTGTAAGTGTGGTAAAGGATATCTATCGGGAACTGTAACAAAATTTAATCTCCTAAAATCACCACAAGGACGCCAATCATTTGGGTTCTTTTTGGGAACTAAATGTAAGGCCGATGCAACACATGAATTGGAGGGCCTACAAATACCGGATTTAACCAAAAAATCGAATTCGGTTTTAGCAGCCTTGTATTTGATAAGATCTAGGCGTCTGGGTTTAGTGAAAGGTAGAGAGCCATTGGTTGCTAGCGGATGTACAGTCGAATGTTTTACTGGTTTTGAATAATCTGGTTCCGATATTAAAGAAGGATACTGTTTCAACAAAACTGTGTACTGATTTTCAAGTGAAAAAATTTTTGGAAGAGAAATTTTGCAATAATGTGAGAAAGCATTTATTGATAATTTAATGAGAGGGTCAATTAATTGTCTATTCTTTATATCAATCAACAGTCCATACTTGTCTAAAAAATCAGCACCAATAATTGGTTTTCCTATATTCGCAACAGTGAAAATGAAAGGAAATTCGCGGCGTAATCCTAAATCTACATTTAGCATTTTTTGCCAAAAGTTGAAATGGTTGAACCGTTTGCAGCCGTTAAAATTATGTCCGAAACTCTTTTGTGATTTTTGAATTTTGATGAAGGTAATACTGATATATCTATATCTATTAGAAATTTTAATTTGTTGTTTTTATCATAAATAAATAGGCGACGAGAAGATCCATTCGAATTCCCATTGTCTGTCGCTTCGACAATGGGAGAATTTAGTTTGTTGAAGCACGTTCTGAATATGAACAAGGTTGTACACAGTTTCTTGCCCTACTTCCATATCTAAAGTGATACCTACAAACCCAATCTTTACTATTCGATCTACCTCGGGAACGAGACCGACTTCTTAGTAATCGTTTATTCCGATTCTGCTCACCTTCAAATTGTTTTTTTATAGAAGAAACCTCTAATAATAATGTTTTAAACCCATCACAGATATTAGATGTTACTTGAACTAGATTTTCAATCACCTTTTCCAAATTTGGTTGTATTGTAACATTAGATTGTACACTAGCAACTTCTTCAGTACGAAATACCTCCCAAAGATTGTCCGCTAAACGCATTAATTCATTATTATCTATCAAATTTGATCCAGTCAATGCTATATTTAAACCCTTTGGTAATTTCCTCAACCATAACTTTCGTAAAACATCAGAGCTAAAATTCGAACCGGCAAATAACGTTAATGAACGATAATATTCTGATGGTTTTTGATCTCCAATTTCAGAGTCAGAGAAAATTTTATCTAATTTTCTATTTTCACTCATTGAATGACGTTCTATCAATGTGTTCTTTAAATGAACATAACGCTCACCTGGAGAAGGATTCTGTATAATGTCGAGTACTGTCATTATAACTTCCTGAGGTAAAGCTGTAATAACATACTCATACTTTGTTTTGTCCTGAGTAATCCCTTTTGAAGCAAATTGCATTTCAGCATGAATAAACCATGCATCTGGACAGCTTGTCCAAAATTGGGGCAATTTAACCGAGGTGGCACAAATTTCAATATTTGGTGAAAGAAATGAACCAGAAACATGAGGACTATTCAATGATTGATTACTTAAATAG
Organism: Leucophora obtusa; assembly: GCA_949987735.1. Taxonomy (NCBI): domain Eukaryota; kingdom Metazoa; phylum Arthropoda; class Insecta; order Diptera; family Anthomyiidae; genus Leucophora; species Leucophora obtusa. Next base: position 132,333,593 of record OX465296.1, on the reverse strand, counting down.
GATTGCGTATTAGTATTCAAATTGTCTGAATTGGAATCATTGTCCGCAGTATGTCCTGTTTGTGTAACTGTACGTGTGGGTGAGAGAACCATTTTGTTCCCAGAGGAAAGGTTAACAATCAACACCAAAAAGAAACAAACAACAAACAAGTAACGAAAACAAATTAATAATGTAAATATGTATGTTTGAATATGAATACGTTGTATTTATTAAAATAAAATACTTATGAATATTGCGACAGTTGATTCTTTAGATGAACTTGACAGATCAAAATTGATGATTTATAAAATTAAAATATTATATTGATTACAGAATATTTAGTTTATTAAATCTGGATCTTGGTAGCAAATATTTAGCTTGTTTGTTGAATTCAGACCCAAGTCTGGTTGAAATAATGAAAATGGATTCAAATACCAGGTTTGATTTTAACGGAGATTAATGCTGATTTTGCAAAACTGATGGTTCTTTGTTGTTTATCCTCAAATTTTTTTTTTTTTTTTTTAAGTGTTGAATAGTTTGCGAAAATTTGTTTTTGATATATATTAATGCAATTGATTCGCGTTTGCAGGATCGCCAATTGTATATTTTAGTAGAATATTTTTAAATAATCTTTATTGATTTTTTTTTTAACAAAATGTATTTTATAATGAAAATATTAGACAGTATTTTTGAAAACTCAAATTCACAAATTCAAACAGAAACTTAAAACAAATAATTACAAAGTATAAAAACAAGTATAAAATTGTATTTTGGAATCCCTACAATGACAAAAATTTGGACCAATGAAAAGGGAGTTTTTTCACTTATTTTTATTTTAAATTAAAAAGATCAATATGCCATGTTGGGCTTTGAACCCACACTTATTGGTATTTCAAGCGGATGCTTTTTATACATACTTTCAGCAGTCTTATTCGATAAACTGTTATCTTTATTATTTTATTAACAAAAATAAAATATTGGTAGAATGCTCATATAAAAATTGTTTAAAATAATGTAATTTTTTTATTTAGTAATTTTGATCAAAATAGATATTTTTTATAAAATTTTTATTAATTTTTATTAATTTTATTAAATGAATGTTAAATACTTTCTCCTCAATTCATAAATGCTTTGTAAACTTAAAGCAGGTTTACAAACCGTCATTTTCATACAAAATTTATTCAATAAACCTCCTATAAATTTACAAAGCGTTTATGAATATAGGGGTTAACTTTTTGGAAAAAAAATTTAAAAAATGTTTGTACAGTAAAGACATAAAAAAATTCAAAAAAATTGTTTCGGCTTGCCAAGATTTAAAACCGTCCGATTGCTGTGCTAGCACATTCCCATGCAACCCACATACAAAATATAAACTTCTTTTCATTCATGAAAAAGTGATATTGTGAAAAAATCCATCCTAAAGCAGAACTTCTTTGTGATATAATAAAAGAAGTGACTCATTTAGCTCTTCTATTTAATTTTTCTAGGTTTTATGTATAATTTAAAAGTCGTTGAAGTGTTTAACTTTTTTATTTTCAAAATTTACTTTATAGTGGAAAGTGTTTAAAAATTTGCTTTAATATAACTTTCACGATAGCTACAGAACTTCCCGAAAAATCTCAGTAATTGGTGCTCATTAATAATTTCTAAATAATAAGCAGTAGAGGTACGACTACTGCATATAATTATGTTAAACACTTTTTTTCAATGACCGTAAATTACTCTTAAAAATATGAAAATATGAAGTTTGATACCCATATTGCCTATAATTGATTGCCACCATAATATAAAATATAGGGTTTCAGGAAAAAACCCAAGATAGCTGGAATAGCGAAAAATAAAAAAATACGAGTCAACTTAAACTTAACAAGAATTAGTACACGGAGGAAAAAGATGTTTTTGTATATGTTTGGAGGTAATTATATGTATGTTTACAATCTACCATATATGTATTTGGAGTATGCTTCCAATTATATTGTTTTTATAGTTACTATACATATATTTCGCGGTAAACATGGGTTTGTTTGTAAATTAGTCATATTTTGTCATCTAAGAATACATATTTTTGCATTTTTGACTTTATAATAATTATATTTGTGGGATACAATTAACATATATTTGGAAAAACGGCGAATTTCCATTCTTGATACATATAAAGTTGTATGTAGCCATTATAACTTTTGTAGTTGGTAATAATCGTTTAGTTTAGATAGACTGCATCTAGTCAGAAAATTTAGTGATATTTTCCTTTTATTTATTAATTTTATTGTGAAAAATGTGAAATAATAAAATAAATTAGTATAAATAAAACATAAAATTGTGTTAAAAAGAAAAACAAAATTATTTAATTGTGTATATTAATGTATTAATTTATTATAAGAGTTTCTAATTAATATTTGTTAATAAAAATAAATAAAAAATAAATGAAGAGATTGTAGTTATTATTTTTCAATAAAAGATTTGTATTAGATGTAAAATTCAATGTGATTTATAACACAGTACAACACTAAAAAATGCATCGGGCATGCGACATATCCATTCTGATAGATTTTAGGATGAACATCACGAATGTGAACACCAAATTTCAAAATTAGCTCTAGTTTTTGAAATATTTGCAAATTTAACTTTTAGCAAAAAGACAGTTTTTTTGTTAAAATTTCTTATTTATTCATACACCTGACTACACCATGGATAATTTTTAATATGGTTTAAAAATATAGACTTTGGACTTTTCGAAACATATCAATTTATTTTGATTAGATAAAGGATCTAGTATATAACTGCAATTAAAATGAAAACTTCACTTATTTTCCTATTTTGCAAATCTAGTAAAATCCCTTAATCGGATTCGCAAAATCTTTCAATATGACGTAAATTCATATTCCAATAAATTCTTTTTAACAGAAGAATTACAACTTCTGCATGAATATTTGCAGAAAATTCAATCTGAAGTACACATTTTACATCTTTTTTATTTCAAATAAATTTTATATGAATTTATTATGGCAAAAGGAAATAAAGTACATTTTTGAACATGCATATTTTAAAATCGTTATTTTTTCAAAATCTGCACTTCAATTATCTAAAACTTTGTTGAAATTGATTGGAAAATATATGTTTAATATTTCCAAATGGTTTTATCTGGGTTTTATATTTTAAGATTTGTTACAGACTCCTTAATTTTTAGGTATTAAAAAAGTCAGTTTTTTCAGGTTTAGTCAATATTAACTTTAAATTGAAACAGAAAATGCGAAATTTTTTTGATAAATTAAGTAACATGAGATGTTTACTAAAGGTACAAATTGAAATATTAGATATTCCTTTCATCGCAGATTATTTATTAACGAAATCGTGAAAAAAAATAGAAATTTAAATTTTAAACGCATATATAGGGAATATTATCGCAGCTGTCAAAACGTGCAAAAAATAGCGTTATTACTTTCAATTTTATATTTTTTTGCAAAAAGTTTCTTAAAAAATTTAATTTTCCTACAAAAACGTTTTTTAAAATATTTCTTAAAATATAGCTAACTTTAAAATTCTAGTGGCATATTCGTGATCTACGTCCCAAAGTCTATTAGAAATGATATGTTGCAATCCCGATGCATCAGACAATCGCCAAACAGTAGATGTATTAATTTTACTTTTTATGTTTTTCCATTAAAATATAAATAAATTTGGAGAGTAGAATAAATACGCCTATTGTTTGGCATATATGAATAATTGCTTTATAACTAAATATATTATTTATATATAGTATTTGCATGGAAACATAAATTATTTATGACAAACATATTATATGTTTGCTGCCAAACATATATATATCTGTCGATAGCGTCATTTCGCTTCATCCAAACATTTATATATTTACAGGCAAACATGATATATTTGCATGCAAATATAATATGTTTAACAATTTCTCCAAATATATATAATATATATATGTATATTACCAGCAAAAATATGTTTGGGACAGGCCGTTTTTTCAGCGTGTATGTGTGAATTTGACTATGGGGCGACCATACATATCGATTTAAAATACACTAAAATTAACCCAAGAAAGGCACCAACAAGTGGCCCTTAAAAGTCCGCAACCGAAAACATAACATTTGTATATCATATGACAAATAAACGGAAAAACAAAAAATGGGAAATTTTTAACCCCGCGAATGCCTGAGATGGCCAATAATCTCAGACAGCCCAATCTTAGAATTTTTTTCTCTACAAAATATCCGAATTTTTTTAAGATAGGGGATTCTCACTTGATATACTTTCCTTGGAAGTATAGGCAAATTTGATATCAAATGAAAGGTCCGTTACAGACCTTTCAGTGATTAAAAAAAACATGACAAAACGTGTTAATTTTCGGGATTTTTTTATTTTGTATATAATCAGCATGACTGCCTGAATGGGACGAGAAACTGAACATTCTTCAATTTAAAACTACAAAAGGTCGCTAGATAATGGATTTAGTCTAATTAAAAAGTTGGTCAAATATTTTTGTAACAAAAAATTCATTACTTTTTTTTTTTTTTTTATTTAGCAAATTATGCTATAGTGGACAGCATGATTAATTTTTTAAACACATATTTCAGAATTTCTCATTATATATATTTCCTTTATTAATATTATTCTATAGATCTATAAATATAGCAAATACAAAATATATAATAACTCATTATGAGCATAGAGCGTCTACGAATTCTTTGCTTCTAACGCGATCATTGGCCAGAGGTTTGGTTTCTTGCCATGTTTTATTTAGTTTCTTCACTTTGCTTTTTGTCATTCTAGTCCAGGTATTGCGAGGACGGCCGGGACGTCTTTGGCCCTAAGGGTTCCAATCAAGTGCTGATTTGGTGATTTCGTTCGTTGGTCTGCGTAAGGTATGTCCTATCCAAGACCATTTACGGCATTTTATTTCGGTTTCGATGGGAACACATTTTGCCAGAAACCATAATTGGTCGTTCGTTACCCAGTGAAGCCAAAAAATTCGTAGAATTTGTCTTAAACAACGATTTAAAAATGTTTGAAGTTTGCCCAGGGTGAATTTAGTAGTGCTCCAGGTAGTGCAGCTATACAACAATACCGATTTAACGCTGCTATTAAAGATATTTAACTTTGTAGTCTTGAGATATTATTGGCACGCGAGACTTTATGAAGTGCATTGAAACATGCTCTGGCCTTGTTAATTCGATCCAGTATATCCATCTCAGATCCACCATTTTTTGAGATACGGCTGCCTAGGTAACAAAAATTCACACAATTTAGGAATTTTTTGATAGCGAAATGTTATGTTTTTAATATATTATTTTGTAACTTCCCAACCGCTGATTGAATTTTAAAAATGTTTATATTTTTAAAAAGCATTTAAAAGGATCAAAAATACAAAATTAAAAAAAAAATAAAAAATTTTTTTCGCGGAATGAATTGTATTTTTATTTGCGAAACCGCCAATTTGATAAACACATATTGTATATTGAAAACCCAAATACGAAAAACTAATAAATTGAAAAAAATTCGTACGCAATTTTTTTTGTTATATCTTTTGCTAGTGAAAATGTAAACTCCGTTACCACAAAAAAAATAAAATTGCGCAAAAAAAATTATTGCGACAAGTTGTGGAAGAGATTTTTTGCAATTAGGTTAATAATAACTAAACTTACTGATTCCATTAAGAAAAAACCGAAATATTAAAACTTTTTGCTTCTCACAAATTTGTCTCAAAAACTTATCGCATTTTTTTATTTCACCCATATGTTCAAATATCTCTTTTGTGATATTCTTGTCCATTCATCTAAGATTATAGTAAATATCCTATTGTTAGAAATATTGCTCGATATTTCTTTTATCATGATATCTTTTACATGATTGTAGTAATTTAATATAATGTTCTTTACATCGGTTTAATTTTTTGGCAATTCCAGGTTTTCATTATAAAAACTTTCTCTAATAAACGAAGATACAGTTATGGTGCGGATTGACATTACGTCGACTGCGGCTAATTCAGATACCATTTCAGGAAATAATAGCCCTGCCATAAAACGTTCAATGCCGATTAAGCTTACACTTTTTTTTCGGGTGCTTTGCTAATTTTAGCTGGAACGTTATTCTTGTTGTTGTTTACTTCAAAAGAAGTTGTATGACCATTCATTTTTTTTTGTGTGAACCAAATTTTGATGTTGTATAACCAAATTTAGATACCTCCGTTAACCATTAGTCTTTTAGGGCAAATATTGCACTGCGCTGCACTGTCCTTTTTTGTGAAGTATTTCCATACTCCTGACATTTTATTCTTTAATATAAAAGAATGTATTAGTTTGAAAGCAGGTGTAGTAAAATAAAGTAAACTTACTTGAAAATATCACATTTATTAATGAAAACGTTACTTATAAAATTATTGGCCCTTAATATAAAGGAGTATTTTAAATTTAAAGTCGACTTTATTTTTAACCATACGGTTTTGTTCATTTTGTGTATGAACACCTTAAAAAAATATTTATATTTTCAAACATTTTGATTGGTTGAAAATAAATTAACCAATCAGAATGCTCCAAAAATAAACCAATTCAAGGTATACTGACTCCCAATATTTTAACTAAAGTCGACTTAAACTAAAATATACATTTGAAAATTTTAGATAGTAAGGGCGATTATTTGTAAGAAACAAAACTTTTTTTCATATTTCTTTTAAACATTTTATCAAGTTCTTAGGTTTTACTACTTAAATTTTGAATAAGTTATGCGAAAAATCTTTTTTAGTTGAAATGCTCCTAATTACTTGGCAAAGATTTTTTTTTTGTGTGTCAAATAAATTGATTCCCTTTTAAAAGATTTTTACAATTACATTTTTGTTTTGGTATTTAAAATGTTTTTTATGACTAAAATTAAAAAATCCTATTCCAAACAAAAACAATTAAAAAAATTTAATATTTTTAAAATTTTTATATATTTATATATTTTTCCCGGAAATTCCCAGCAAACTTTTCCCGGGATTTCCCGAACCCCAAACCCTATATATAACACAATATATATAATCACATAAGGTATAATTGAAGTATAATAATATATGCTCTCCTATAAAAATTTGTTGGTTGTATGATGTAAGATATTTTTATATATGATTATATATTATATTAAATGCTAAAAGATATACTTATATATGTATATAATATTGCACCATGTATGGTGCAATATTAAAAATATAATTGGAGATATGATTATAAATGGTCCCACGTTAATAGTATTTTCTGTGTTGAATATATAATTATATACAGTCACATATAACATGCGGTCGTACTATCAAATCCCAGCTTGAATTCCAAAAATTATATTTTTTTTTATTTTTAACTGAATTTAATTTTAAAAAATTAACCCATTTTCTGCCAACAGCACCTACAATTTATGTTTACTGCAACTTGGGATTACCAATATTTTGATGTGTAATTATGTATATATTGTCATATATATTTCGCACAAATAATTATATATACTAAAGTCCTATTATCGAATCCCAGCTCGGGCACAAAACAAAAATTTTTTTTTACTTTTTTAACTCAATTTGATTTACTTGTAAATATTTTTTTTACAGATCTTAAAGAGATTAAACCATTTTGTATCAATAGCATCTGCAAATTATGTTTTTAATTAAAAGTATTTTAAATATATAATTATATATATATTGGGTCAGTTGCATCAAATGAATTTTTCGGTTGTGGCTACAGAATTATTCTTGATACAACTGAAATTCTGTTGCCATAGTCAAATTAGTCCTGTCTCAATTGGTCTTCAGTTGCCACAATTGAAAAATTCGGCTACCACAACCGAACCATGCGATTGGCTACAAATGCGGTTATCAGAACTGAATCTGTTTTCTGTGTGTATATTTATAATGATATTGAGTCAATAAACTTGTTGATAGTATCCATATAAACTTTTTTTTTTCACTCAAAATAATTAGCCTATATGGGATTTAGAAGCTTTGTTCTATTTCTTGACCGTAATTGACGACCTATAAATACACACAGAGAAAACATTAGTTGGCAATCAGATATAATTACCATTACTCATCTACCAAATCGAAATTTTGATTGGCCGTATAAAATATCAATAGAAGATATTTAAAGTTGTTGTTGTCTAAAGATATTACAAAATCTCAACTGAAAGAAATTCTTTGCCCAAGAAAAATTTGGCATCTCAACAACTTAAGTATTAAATAAATTTTAAACATTATTTCGATAGGCACAATTAACAAACATTAAAGTTTTTCCTGATTTATTAGTCTTAAAAACTATTAATTGGCGGTTGTAAGAAAAATCATTGTATATTTTATTTGGCATATCTTCACTAGATTAATGGTAGGCGCGATAGATTATTTTATTATGTGTAATATAGTTTCGGTTGTTGTTATCAACGTACAATTATAAATATGAGGTTGGTAATTAGAACCATTATACAGTTGCACATACTAGTTTAAAAAATTTTGAAAATTAATTTGTCAATAATAAAAACTAAAAAAATTAAAAGAATTAAATGTAACGTAAAAATAAAACGATATAAAAAATACGCGTACGTCAGATAAATAAAGATATTTTTTGGATTCCAAAGGAATATCGAATCAGGAATACTTTAAGATAGTGAAAAATCTTTGAATATTAAAGGGGTGCCATGCATTTATGAAACACTAGAAATTCCACGGAAAAGAAGAAAGAATACAATGTATTTTCTACTGTAAAGTATTTCTGTAAAGTTCCAAATTTATAAATTTTTTGGATTCCAAAGGAATATCGAATCAGGAATACTTTAAGATAGTGAAAAATCTTTGAATATTATAGGGGTGCCATGCATTTATGAAACACTAGAAATTCCACGGAAAAGAAGAAAGAATACAATGTATTTTCTACTGTAAAGTATTTCTGTAAAGTTCCAAATTTATAAATTTTTTCATTCAGTTTCAATAAATTTAATAATAAAAAAAAACGTTTGTACATATATTTTTTATTGCAAAAGCTTTAGGAAATTTGGAAATTCAGTTGTAGCTACCAAATTATTTTATTGTTTTAATTATAGACAAATTCATAGAACTTTCAAATTAAGTTTGTTATTATACAATAATTTAGATATTTTTGGGTTTTTTCCAAATCCTTTAATATTATTAAGTATTTTATTTGTAGAATTATAATGCTAATTTTTCTAAAAAAAAAGTATACAAATAATCGTAAGGATCAGAAATTATAATATAGAGTCCAATATTTCACCCATATTCCATCACTTTTGTTAAAATCTGTTCCGGCATAAATCCTTAAAGGCTTCCATTGTTTTGTCATGCCATAAAATTAACGATAATTTTTTGGTTTAATTTTTCTTAAATTTTAATGTGGATTATGTAGCTAATTTGTTACATTTTGATGGAAAACATGCCAAGGACTGATTTTACAGAAAAATTTACATAATTTTTGAACTTAATTCAAAATCATCAAACTCTTAAATCAGAAAAATCAAAAATTTGTAAAAGTTTCTATTGTATTGTCACCCACTTTATATGTATGTTGTTCTTATCCCATTATTAGTTTCGCAAATACGGTTTGTTGATACGAGTCCCAGTGTAGAAACGGTAATGACATATCATTCTTTTTTGGACTACCAGTAATGAGACCCACTTACCTTCTGTATTATTTTAAAACATATAATAATGAGTTACTGATAATGACTTATTTTTATCATTATTTCAAATAGAAAATAATTTTTTAGATTTTTTGAAAATTTTTTGAAATCTATTTTTAGACTCAATATTTTTTAAACACTGGTAAGGATATATGTAACCACATATTTTTTGATTTTTTGTATGTTGGCGAGTAAGCTTACTTGTGTGCAGCAGGTCAATTGTGTTTTTATCTATTAAATATTACATGTCGATATAGCTCAGATATGGTAGAGCTGTTGACTGGTAATCTGTAGACCCAGGTTCGATTCCCGCTCCAGCAAATTTTATTAAATAAACAAAAATACAATAAAAAATATTTTTTTTTTTATAATTTATTTTTTAGAAAATCTATTTTTAGACTCATTATTTTTGTCAGTACTGGTAAGCACATAGGTAACGATATACTTTTTAATTTCTCGTATGCTGGTGTGTAACGACAACTCATTATTTTTCGCGACATCGCCATATAAAGGTAATAAGAAATGTAATAACAAAAGTAACTAGTTACCATTACCAAGTATCTAGTTACATAACCACATATCTGGTAATGATTTTCTACACTGGGGTATTTAGACTACCGAACCATGTAAATCGGGACATAGAACCTACAACAAATATTATTTTTTTAATCTTCTTCACCAAAAAAATTCTGTGAATGAAAAACATTTAAGATTTTTATTTTTTTGCAAGGATGTTATTAATTTATTTTTTCTAGGTCATGTATATACAGTAATTATCGCTTATATGCACTTATAAATTTGCATGACTTTTAGTGCTTATAAACGGGAAATGCATTTAAAAGAAACTCGTTATATGCATTGTCAGTGAAGTGTTGGATAATCTGGGGTACATTTTATAATTGCTTATAACCGGCGTGCATATAAGCGGTAAATACTGTATAGGATATTTTTTAAGCCCGATAGAACTTTAAATTGTAAAAAATAACACAAAACATTAAAATTTAGTCCAAAATTTGTTGGGCTACCGGTAGTCAGTTGAAGGGATTTGTTACGGTATGTTAGCGGTATTGTCTTCCAACCCTGGTTTTCTTATTTAATTAGTTGTAATAACAATTTTGTGGCAGGTACAAAATAACGGTAACAGCAAACCTGATGTTCCTAAATGTTTGTTTTTTTTTTCCTTAATATTATTATGCAGCATAGCTGACAAACACTTAAATTATCAACCTTTTAATTTTTATAAGATTTATAGGGATTAAACTTAATAATAAATGTTTATTTTTCAATGCGAATAGAAAAAACCAACTAAATTGTACGAAAAGAATTCTTGAAAAACAATATTACTTTTAAAACGGTATCACAAATTGTCCATTCACTTGACAGGAATATGTTTGTATGTATTGTGTAGGTGTAATTGTATATTTAAAAAAAAACTTAAATAGAAAAAAATTAATCTAAGGGCCAGTTTTATAGTCAGAACTAAGAACGATTTTTGATTTAAATATTTCTTAAGTAAGGAATTTTGTTTTTTATTTGTAAATTTTGTAAATTTTAGACAAAAATCTTTCTTAGTTCTAATTATAAAACTGGCCCTAGGAGATTAAGAGTATAAGCCAAAAAGAACACTGTTTAAAGTGAAATGAAGGAGAACGCAATTATCTGCATTTAATTAGTTTTACGAAGCAAAACATGAAAACAAATGACAAAAAAAGTCATAAGGTAATAACAAATTTGACATTAAAGTCTGCATTACTATAGATTACAACCAAATGCGTCTCACGAATAAGGATACAAAATCCGTTTTCTTTGAAAACATATTTCTTTGGATAATATCACGAATATATTCAAATCGGGACTGAATGCATATGAATAAATTTTTCAAAAAGTTTTTTTCACCGTTTTACAAAAAATTTAAACATCTCTAACAGCCAATTTCGCTGCAAAGCGAGGATCATGAAATTGGGCAGATATATTAAGAAAGTAAGATTTTAGATAGAAAACATCCCAACAAAACCTTGGTAATGGGTGCGATATTCTCTCGCATTACATTGTAATGGTAACTTGTTACTTTCTGCATTATATTAAGGTAAAAATAGTGACTTACCGATCACTGATTATGTATTATATGATTTTTAGAGGCAAAGTAATGATTAAAAGATTTTGGAAAATGAATTTTTGGACACACTACTTTGTGTTTTTTAGTAAGCATGGGGGTAAGCTGTATAATTTTCGACATCATGAGTGAAAATACGAAGCACAACAAGTCATTTACTTTTAAAGCAATTAAATGTTATATGTGTCGATAGCTCAGGGGGTAGAGTTCTCGGCTAACAAGCATTGATCCCGGGTTCGAATCCCAGCATGTCCACGTTTATATATTTAATAAAAAAATATTTGTAATACATTTTTTTTAAAAAGTTTTTTATGGGAATCTGTTTTTAGACACATTACTTTTCCCATCCCCATAACCACATAAGTAACCACTTACTTTTCACCTACTTCCCATACATTACTTTGGGGCTCATCGTTTATAAAATTCTCAGTGAAGTAAAGTGGAAAGTAATACATCTGCCCCTATGGCTACACATTACTTTATACATTATTTGGTAATGTGTGGTTTTGCTGGGATAATACAAAAATGTTAGCGACAACATTTTGTATCTGTAGTAGGGTGTTCAATCGAGTAAAAATATATTTAAATATGGAAATATGGACCAATACAGAAATTGGCAACATTGATAAAAAAAAACAATTGAAATAATTCAAAATATTAACCATTATTTATTTAATTGCGTCGTTTTGGTCAAGTTACGTTTTTTATAAACAAAAATGTTTTGTTGTTATTGTTGTTTTTTCTTTGATATTTTAAATGTTAAATAACGCTCCTAGACTAGAACAAGAAATTCTCATTGAGTTTGAATTTTAACTTAACAAATATTTCTATAAATTCTAAAGACGTCGTCCTTGACAATTTCCTTAGGCAAGAATGAAATCTGGATAGGGACATGCCTTCAACAGATTGTTTTTCACAATTTGTCAAATCAGTTTTGGGATTTTAGCACATTTAATTCCTTTAAAACTGCTTTTTGTTCGAGGGATCCTTACTCGGACAATTTTTCGAGTAAGGCTGCAAATCGAGTATAAGCAATAATAAAAAGAAATCGGTTTCTCTTAAAATAAGTTGTACTGATAAGTTCCACTACATACTAGAAAATTGTTACATTTGGGAATTGTTTGAAGAAGTTAAAAGCAATTTACCCTTTTCTCGGTTTAATCGATTTGAGTACTCTGTTATGTAGTGCATTATCTGAAAGCAAGAAAATGTCGTAATTCAAATTTCGTAAAATTTAAAAAAATAATTAAAGGTATTCATTTAAAGTATTTACGGCTCGTATACTGTGTATATGTTGTAAGTTTACTCGATTAATGTCAAAACTAGTTTACGAGCCCTCGTAAATATACGCTTAGATTTTTATGTGTAAACTTTTTCGCATTTATACACACATTTAAATATTGTCAAAAATAAAATAATTTTGTATTGTATTACACGGTCTACGAGGGCATAAATGCAGTTAGATGAATACCACTATTAATTTATAGCGAAGTAAAACAAACTTAGATAGACAAAAAGCTATTTATAACGAACACAAGTTTAGACTGAAATTTTAGATTAAAAAAAATATTATTTTTGTCCAAAGATACAAGGGGTTCCATTAATTAAAATACGTCGTCTTAAAACGAATATACGTATTTTTATGAAATTTGACAGATAGAATATATGGGTGAAATCAAAAAATGTGATAAGTTTTTGGGCCAAATCAGTGAGAAACAAAAAGTGTTAATATTTCGGTTTTTTATTAATGGAATCAGTAAGTTTAGTCATTATAAACCTATTTGCGAAAAATCTCTTCTACAATTTTTCGTTTTTCGCTCCAGCAGTTTAGGGTAAAAATCTGATAATTTTTTTTGATTTGACGCAAAATTATTAGTTGAATCGTCTTTTGACGCATAAATATTAGTTGAATCACTTCTGTTTATGGTTATTTTAAAATATTTTAAACATTTAGGGTAAAAATCTGGTAATTTTTTTTGATTTGACGCAAAATTATTAGTTGAATCGTCTTTTGACGCATAAATATTAGTTGAATCATTTCTGTTTATGGTTATTTCAAAATAATTTAAACATTTATCTACTTTTTTTTTAATGCAATCTGATGCAAACAATTTTAATTTCGGAGTTTACAGTTACGGAGTTTACATTTGGCTACTTTTTTCATTTTCTCTCAGAAACGCTTTGTCCGAATTTTCTTTCCGAAACAAAATCGTAAGATGCCTACAAGGTGAATCCAAATATGCCATCGTTTTTTTAATTCGTTGAATAGTTTGGTGTAAAAATTAGGAACGGAGTTTACAACATTTTTTCAAATCTTATTAAAAACATCCTTTTTCATCTCGACAATGTTACATGCTGCAGAAAAACTTCAAGTCTGTTAAACGAGATGATTGTTTACAGTCCAACGATTATTTGAGTATAAATAACATTATACTTTTCGCAATATAATTAATAGATAACTCCAAAATTCGTGTGTATGCAGTTTTATCAAAAATTATGACGAAAAATCGTTACAGAGTTGAAGTCGTGTTAGCATAGACATACGGAAAAGTTTGTAAAATGTATTAATTTTTGCTAAAAACGTTACTTTTCCTCTTCATAAAGATTCTAACAGTTAGTGTTTAGCTTCATTGGTTATTAAAATAAAAGCTATTAAATTTAAAAAACCTTAAGAGTTACTGGTTACGGAGTTTACATTTGGCCTATAAAATTGGCCACAAATTGTATGTATTAACCAAAAATTCGTCAGATTGTTATAAATTTTGTAAAACGGGTGACAATGCGCTGATATTTATCAAAATATATAACTCAAATGTAATCCATGCATTAGAAATTAGCTGGTAACATGGTTTTTATCACATTTTTTGATATCACCCATATGTATTTTTAGGTTGAAAAATATAAATAAACATTTTTGCTCAATTTCGCAATATCTGAAAAACTTTGTAAGTAATTTTTAATTTGGGATTGTAATAACACTTTGGTAGTTTACGCATTAATCCATTAACTTTTGTGCATTAATTTTAAAGAATCTACAATATTTTGTAGAAGAGCTTGTTTTCTATTTTTCGCCCCTTTCGCAGCATTTTGTACAAAAAATATAAAAATGTACTATATTTTTTACCGTTTCCTATCAAGTTTTGAAATTGGGTTATATATTCTTATTCAAGCGAGACCTTCAGTTTATATTTTTTAGTGTGTGTATGAATTTTAGATCCCTTATAATACTACAATATAAATGAAAGGTATTACAATTTTCTTTTTGTTGATAATGTCATTGCTGTTGTAAATCTTGACAGTGATGTCAACTACGTATGCCCATAAGAATGGCTTATATGTATGCATGTATTTGGAGAAATATCAAAACTCGACTTTGTGATGTGGTATAAAAAATAATAAAATTAAATTAAAATAAAAATTAGAAAACTAAATGAATTATAAGTTTGGAAAATTGAATATGTCGTATATATACTGATATTAAATGGAAACAAAAACAATGTGTACATTTTCCATTACTTTGAAAAAAAACGTGGTTGTCCCCAGCAAACACGGGCGTTACCAAGTAATTTATCTAGTTAGTAACACACAAAGGGTTTCAATAATTACTAGGCTATTTACTCGCTTAATTACATTTTAGCGATGTCCCAGCATTAAAGTTGGATTTCACGAGCTTCACGAACACCCAAATAAACCATTATAAAAAAATGCGGTAAGCCTAATAAAAAAAATATTTTGTTTGGAAGCCGCCGAACGCCTTTGAAGTTTCGAAGTTATACTTCTCAAACCTTTTATTACCCGGTAATGGCTTTTGTAAGAAGAAATAAAGGCAGGTAACCTCTTACTTTTCTATTACAAAACCAATTAATTTAACAAGGGCATTTCCACCGAGTTAACTCCTTATCTACACTGGGAGAATTTTCATCACTTCAGTAATGAATATCTTCATACACACAGAAAAATAAGTTAGTATAAAAATTAGTAAAACGTCTTGTATATCAAGTTTACTAGTTTTCTGCAATTTTTTTTTGCCGAAATTCCGTTTTCAGCAAAAGTTTTAGTTATATTTTTTAGCGCTAAACTAATTTTGAACTAACTTATTTTGCTAAAAAAAATTCTGCTGATAACCGCAATTATAGCGTGGACGACAAACAGATGGACAAGATGTAAATATCGCAGCTTGTCTGGATGTAGTACAGACAACGGAAATGATTATTAAAAAAAAAACAACTCTACACAATTTCTATATTTAAATTTTCAGAAAATAAATTAACTAAAGTGAAATTTCTCTACAAATTTTTTGAGTTTTTTTCAGTCTACTAATATTCATCAAAAAGTTTAGTGATTTTAACAAGGATTGTTTTCATTTGCAATCGACTAAGTGTTAGCAAAACTTTTGCTGAAGATTACTATTTTTATGGTAAAAATCAGCTCGCTGATTTTCAGCAAACCTTTTGCTGAAATTATCAATTTTTTTTCAATCATGCTCCTGACTAAAAATTTGCTGACATAGCAACATTTTTTTACTGATTTTTTTTGAGTGTCGTTTCAATGAAAATTGTCACTGGAACTCGTTCATTGAAACTTTTCATAGGATCTATGAAACAGGTATCATTAAAGTCAATGTTTATGAAAAGTTCATTAAATTAATGAAAGCCTTATTATAAAATTAATAGGCCACTCGTCCAATGAATAAATCATTCAGCCAATGAAGAGCTTCATAAAATCTATGAAGCAATTTCATTTACTATTATTTATTATAGTTGGTTGTTGTCGTTGCTAAGCTGGAGTGGATAAATAAAAAAAACTTAGCAAATGCAAAAGGCGTAATAAAATCGTAGCATATTTTACGGATGTACAAAATATATCTAAAGAAAGAATTCATTAAATTAAAAAGTTTCATAAAAAAAAATTCAAAAAAATTAATATGATTTATAAAAAAATTTCATAATCCAAAATTAATAATAAAAAATTTATTTAAAAAAATAAAAATTATAAAAGATTAATCTCTCAGGAAATGACGATATTTTATAAAAAAATTTAAAAAAAGTAAATACTATTGAACAATTTCATATATATAAAGAACATTTTCATTAATTTATGAAATTTAATGAATTTTTTTTAATAAAATTATGAAATTTTATGAAAAATATTGGTTATGAAAAATTTCATAATATTAATTTAATATTATATACATAATGAAATTCTTTATTGGTTCAACGAAAAAAATTCTATGAAATTATATCATGGAGGATAATTCTCTCAGGGAAGGTTTAATATGAAAGTTGTAGTAGTAATTTTTCTTATAAAAGGATCACAGACTTGGCAAAGAATTTTTAAATTTATGTCATATTCCTATTACACAGCTCTACAAAATATGACAATATTTAAAAGTTGCACAACTTTGCAGTGGTTTTAGGATTATTAGAGGGTGCCAGGCACGTAGCTAGGGGAGGTTTGGCAATGTTTTTCAAAAAATTTAATAAAAAATATTTATTTTTAGTTAAAATCAAATAGCAAGTGGCCAAGTTTCTGAACTTTTCATAAATAAAATGGACTCGAAATCCAATTGCGAAAACTGTTTTCTAAAAAAAATTTTAAGCTGTTTGGTGCCAAAAGAAAATGTTTTTGTTAAAGGCGTTTTTGTAAAAATCCTTATTAGTTATGTGTGCTAGGCATAAACAAAGAGGTTGGAAAATAAAGAGAACGCAATCCTCCAATTTACTGAAAAAAACTTTATAAAATGTGCCTGCAAATTTTTTTCGCACATTTTAATTGATAAATGGTTATTTTTTATTGTTATTACTAATAATTTTCGTCATATTTGTTATAATTTTTTTTTTTTTTTAAAGGCTGAGTTACCCAACCGTAAACGTATCTGTAACGTATCAGCTGTTTCGAAACCGCAAGAAGAAATGTATACGAATGGTTACTAACACGTAAATGTAAACGTACTTGCCGGATCATTCTGTTGAAATCAGAATTTTCTATCCGGCATCGAAACAGCTGAATGATTTTAGTCGGAAAAAATATGAAATGAATAAAGAAAATTGATTCAAACAACAAATAAGGAATAAGAATTAACAAATAAATGGAAAAATTTAGAATAGAATATAAAACCACATGAAATAGATGCTAAATAGTAATGTCGTTTACGGTAATCTATAAGTGTACTTTTTAGCTACGGCACGGTACAGTTACATGATATTTACGTTTACGGTCCCATAATCAGCCCTTAACTGTTCAAAATGAAGAGTAGAGGTACTTCAAAAAAATATTTGACGTTTCAATACTTACGCAGTTTTTGCGAATATCTTGCCACCGCTTTACTGCTATTATTATAAAATAATTTTTTATTTTATATTTTATTCTAAATTGAAACTGTTTATATTTTTTAATATTTTTTTATAATTACCCAGCAAAACCTTCTATTACCAGGTAAAGGGAAATGTAATAAGAAACCAAAAATTGTAACTACTTACACTTTGGTCGCATAACACATTATTTTAACATGGGGGTGTCATTGGGGGTAAATGGTTGCCTAAATTGTACCGGTATAGGCTAAAATAAGTGATTACGAAGGAAGTACTGAAATAAGTTGTTACTTGTAATATTAAATTCACTAGTTAGCTAAAATAAGTACATACTTTTATAGAGTGAAGTAAGTCATTACACATTCGTACATCTTTCATTGGTTACATATATGGAATAAAACAAGACGTGACCAGTAATGACTTTATTTAAAAGTACACCGGTCCGAGCAATGTAATTAGATTCTAAATTTTTATTAAATCGTACTTTCGCATAATACGTAGTTTTATTATGCAATACCAATAACTTATTATTTTTACCCTTATTAATAAGTTATTATAAAACACAATATCGCTAATATATTATTTTAAAGGCTCCAAATAAGTAGTGATATATCTCCATATTGGTAACTCATTATTTCATACCTCCCACATAAGT
Source organism: Leucophora obtusa (assembly GCA_949987735.1). NCBI lineage: Eukaryota > Metazoa > Arthropoda > Insecta > Diptera > Anthomyiidae > Leucophora > Leucophora obtusa. The sequence goes on along the minus strand of OX465296.1, from coordinate 132,314,875 downwards.
ATTGATGTATCACAATATTAGTAACGTGTTACTTTAGGTTTCTAAGTAAAACCAAAGGTAAAGGGGTACCCATTGCCAGGCAATACGTGAAAAAGGTCAAACCCATTATCAAGGTTTTGCTGGGTAGTTGACAATTAGAGATGTGAATAAATTAGTGATGTGTTTTTATACCCTACACCACTATGTGGTCAGGGTATTATAAGTTTGTGCTGATGTTTGTAACACCAAAAAATATTGGTCCTAGACCCACCTTATAGTATACCGATCGGCTTAGAATTTTTTTTTATTTCGTTTTAACGATGTCCGTTTGTCCGTCCGTCCGTCTGTCTGTCTGTCCATGCATTCTTGTGCGCACTCTACAGATCGCAAATATTAAGATATTTTGATAAAATATGGTACACCGACTTATGTCGGCCCAACGACGAAGCCTATTGATTTTGGTAACATCGGTCCATGTTTAGACCTAGTGCCCATATAAGGGTCCTACCAAAATTATATGGTTTATACGCTGCAGGTCGCCAATATTAAGATATTTTGATGAAATTTAGTACACCTACTTATGTCGGCCCAAGGACGAAGCCTATTGATTTTGGTGAACATCGGTCCATGTTTAGACCTAGTGCCCATATAAGGGTTCTACTAAAATTATATGGTTTATACGCTGCAGGTCGCAAATATTAAGATATTTTGATGAAATTGGGTACACAGACCTACGTTGGCCCAAGGACAAAGCCTGTTGATTTTGGTGAACATCGGTCCATGTTTAGACCTAGTGCCCATATAAGGGTCCTACCAAAATTATATTGTTTATACGCTACAGGTCGCAAATATTAAGATATTTTGATGAAATTTGGTACACCGACTTACGTCAGCCCAAGGACGAAGCTTATTGATTTTGGTGAACATCGGTCCATGTTTAGACCTAGTGCCCATATAAGGGTTCTACTAAAATTATATGGTTTATACGCTGCAGGTCGCAAATATTAAGATAATTTGATGAAATTTGGTACGCAGACCTACATTGGCCCAAGGACGAAGCTTATTGATTTTGGTAAACATCGGTCCATGTTTAGACCTAGTGCCCATATAAGGGTCCTACCAAAATTATATTGTTTATACGCTACAGGTCGCAAATATTAAGATATTTTGATGAAAATTGGTACACCGACTTACGTCGGTCCAAGGACGAAGCCTATTGATTTTGGTGAACATCGGTCCATGTTTAGACCTAGTGCCCATATAAGGGTCCTACCAAAATTATATTATTTATACGCTGCAGGTGGCAAATATTAAGATATTTTAATGAAATTTGGTTCCCGGACCTATGGCAGCCCAAGGACGGAGCCTATTGATTTTGGTTAACACCGGTCCATGTTTAGACCTACTGCCCATATAAGGGTCCCCCCAAAATTGGCTTGGTTACAAACTGCAGGTCGCAAATATTAAGATATTTTGATGAAATTTGGTATACCGACCTATATCAGCCGAAGGACGAAGCCTATTGATTTTGGTGAACATCGGTCTATGTTTAGACCTAGTGCCCATATAAGGTTCCCCCAAAATTATATTGTTTATACGCTGAAGGTCGCAAATATTAAGATATTTTGATGAAATTTGGTATACAGACCTATTTTGGCCCAAGGACGAAGCCTATTGATTTTGGTAAACATCGGTCTATGTTTAGACCTAGTGCCCATATAAGGGTCCCCCCAAAATTGGCTTGGTTACAAACTGCAGATCACAAATATTAAAATATTTTAAAGAAATTTGGTGCGCTGACTCACATTATAGAAAATTTCGACACAAGCCCCATTTTAACCCATTCGAATTTCGGATCCAAACATTAGTTGGCTTTTACCCAGACTGGTGTAGGCTATTGTATAGTCGGCATGCCCGACTTTAACCTTTTTACTCGTTTTAGTTATATTTGTCATGTTAAACAGTTAGCAGAGTAAGAGTTTAATCACAACTGTGTCGATTGTCGACTGACGACAGCAAAAGTCGTCGCGAATAATTTAAATTCAGCGACAATAGATTGTCGAAATTTTTTGACATTTAGAAAAAAAACTAATGCAAAACAAGAATATGGTTGTATTTTTTTCGCCACAATTCTTCACCAATTCAATTGGTTTTCCATTAATTCTTGTTGTTTTACATTTTTTGTTTGTATTTAATTTTGTTTTTTTGCGGTAAATTATGCATTTTTATTTTCAATTATATTTCCTCTGTCAAAAAAAATATTTTTTTGTAAACAAAGTACGAATTTTTGCAACTCTAATACGAATTTCTGCAACTCTGTTCCCTTAATTAGTCAAAAATATGGCAACTATTTGACAAATATTTTGAGTGTGTATTAGTGTGTCGTCACGAAAATAGAATAGATTTTATTCCGACGACAAATCGCCGGACGACATGGCGACATTTTGCTTCCCGTACAAAATATATGAAAAAGCACATGTCGTTGTCGTTGTCGACCCAGTTCTGATTAATCTCTGATGTTAACTCCGTACTCCAGAGTCGAACAACTTTGACTCTGGAGTGGAATAAAAAAAGATAGCAAAATACAAAAATGTATTAGTAAGAAAGAGAAAAGAACTAAATTTGCTACAGATTGGAGTACTCTATCATTGTAAACGCGCCTTAAAAATTACAGGTTTCCTGCTTGTAGGCACAAGCTATTACACTCAACCAAAAAAGTCCGTAATGGCTACCGAAAATTTTGCTGTTGTTATGGGAAATTAAAAAATTTACTAAATATCAATAATTTTGAAATGAAATTGGTATAAATAACACAGCATGACACAAAAGTTAATGGAGATCTGATGATCATTTCTATATATTTCGAACATGCTGATTAAAATGGTGTACCTTATTTTGCGATCTAAGGTACAGATTTTTCGCAAATGTCTTTAAAGTTTGGCACTTTTCCATTTATTTTTTTATAAACAAAAATTTTCAAATGCAATCAATATAAATTGTTTGTGGTGAAATGTAGGCACAGGACCTGTATTCATATTTAGGCTTAAAATTTTATGAATAAAATTTGATATTAAAACCATTGCTCGCATTTTATATGGATTTTTACGGTTTTTTAAGGTTTTAGCCGATTGAATCGCTGAAGGCAAAATCGGCCTTAATAAATGCTATGAATTAGTAAAGAAGCAATTAAACGGAAAATATTTCAACAAAAAAATGTATCCATCTATAGCGGCCTATACGTTAAAATCGCGACTTTTCAAAAATTTTATATGGCAGCATAGCTTTTCAAATTGTCCCCAAAGTCGTAAATGGTAAAGTGCGATTGAAAATTATTTACAAATTTTTTTTACTAAATTTTTTATCTGATTGTTCTATAGGGTGATAATTTGGCTTGATTTTACCATCTTACAATTTGGTTTCCACCATAAATTAAACATTATAATGTTGGCTTTTTATAATTTTTTTAAAATTATTAACTGTCCATAAAAAAGTGTACTTTAGGAGAAACAAGAAATTTGTTCTGGAAGTGACTGTAAATTAAATACATATGTACATAAATTCGGATTTATCCCAATAAGATTCTTGCAGTATATATAACAAAAATAGATTCTGCGGTTCTAAAAGACCTTGCAAAATAATCATCGCGGTCTGCTTGTTGCTAAAACAAAATCCTCAAAGGGTTTTGCAAAACTAGCTAGGATTTTAATTTGATGTCCTCTTGAAATTTTAATCATTATTTTTATTCAAATTGTTTGTTATAATCAGTTTGGTGTTAAAAATTGTCGAATCGGTTTAGAAATTGTGATTAAAAATGGCAGGACACCCGGAAATTTCCATACAAAATGAAACATTTTGTACAAACAAACAATCGGAATAAAATTACACTTGAAATATATAATTTAGTTTAGAACTTAGAAAATGCGTTTGGGCCTTATGGCCTCCGAGTCATTCCGCCGTTCTGGCGGGCTCCCATTCAACATAGAAAATGCGTTAAAAATTAAATTTTATTTTATGGGTATAAGGTATTCTTAATTGTAATATTTAAAAAGTTTCCAAAAGCTTTAAATTTTTGCGCTCTTGGAGCTAATTTTATAAAAATTTTGTGCCTCTGACTATTTTATAAAAAGCCATTTTTATATTGAAAGTTTTTTCTTTCTTTACCAGTATCAGGCAATTAATAAAAGAAATTTGTCTTTTAATTTTTCTGCTGAATTAGCAAATAAAAAGTCTGTTCCTTTATGTTACCGCGGAAACCATTCTTACCAAAAAGCGTTCCCGTGCTCGAAAATTGGGCAAATGAGAGCGCTCAAAATGATATATTTGTGTTCCTGTTTTTACTATTAACTTCGGAAAATTGTAAAAGGGACAGCTGGTGTAATGATAAACAAATAATACCATTGTGAAAAAAATTTTAATTAAGCAAAGAAAAAAAAAATATATAAAACTTTTATATATAAAAATTAACTGAACATCTGTGCGATTTGTCAGCCTAAAACTATATGCATTTTATTTTTTTTTTCTTTTAACTAAGTTTTGGGCTAGAAAAGTGATTTTGTGCGTTCCCGTACTTTTGGGCAATTTTGTCATTTAGGATTTTGTGCTTACTCTTATTTTACTGAAGTTTACACACAAAAAGTAAGGGAGCACACTTAACTTAAAATAACGAGTTTTTGGTAGGGGTTATATATTTTTAAACTGTGTACATAGTTTTCCCTAGTACTCAAAAGAAAAAAAAAAAAAAACACGGAGAAAACTAACCAAAAAAATTTTAAAAAGCCCCCCCCCCGGAAATAAATTCCTAGCTACGTGCCTGGAGGGTGCTGATTTCGAATCTGTAACCAGTTTATTCAAATAGGCTCTAGGTTTCGCGCAATTCGCGATTTAAATTTTTTCAATTTTTCATCCGATTTTTTCAATAAAAAATTTATAATTTAGTAACTGTAGCTTCGGAAAGGAAACGTTTTACACAGTTTAAGCTTAATTCCGTGCCCTATTTTTCAAACTTAAGCGTGTATAAATATCTCAATAACTTTTCTAAATATAGTCGCTCAAAGTCAAAATTTAACAAATTTTTAAGGTTTTTTGAAAAAAAAATTTAAATATAAGACGAAGTCCGATTTTAAATATCAAAGCCAATTTGGAAAGAAAAAGGTCAAATATTTTCTAGTATGTCATATTGCATTAACAAATTATGTGCACTTTTAGAGCCTTTTGTAATTAAATTTAGACTTAAAATGAACAAAAAAATATTTTACTGTAGTAAAAATCTACTTTACTATTATTACAGAATTTTTCTAAGAACATCAGATTTCATTCACTATTGGTTTTTTTTGCGAAATTATTCCCATTTTCAAAGTTTATATTTAAATAATGCCTTCGGACTTTTTCTATAATTATTTCTCGAGGAACTCATTTTGAATGTGTACGAAAATATTGTGATTTAAATATAAACTTTGCAAATCGCAATAATTTCGCAAAAAAATCAATAGTGAATGAAATCTGATGTTTTTATAAAAAAAAAATTCTGTAATAGTACAGTAGATTTTTAGTACAGTAAAATATTTTTTTGTTCATTTTAAGTCTAAATTTAATTACAAAAGGCTCTAAAAGTGCACATAATTTGTTAATGCAATATGACATACTAGAAAATATTGGACCTTTTTCTTTCCAAATTGGCTTTGATATTTAAAATCGGACTTCGTCTTATATTAAAATTTTTTTCTTTCAAAAAACCTTAAAAAATTTTTAAATTTTAATTTTGAGCGCCTATATTTAGAAAAGTTATTGAGATATTGATACACGCTTGAGTTTGAAAAATAAGGCACGGAATTAAGCTTAAACTGTGTAAAGCGTTTTCTTTCCGAAGCTACAGTTACTAATTATAATTTTTTTATTGAAAAAATCGGCTGAAAATTTAAAAAATTTAAATCGCGAATTGCGCGAAACCTAGAGCCAATTTGAACAAACTGGTTGCAGATTCGAAATCAGCACCCTCTAATTATCCTAAAGTCACTGCAATAACATTCACCTTTTTTTTGTATAGCAGTGTTATCATATTCTGAGAATTTTTTTTCGTATCAGAATCTCCATTATGTTTCTCATGCAAATATTATTTAATTTTGAAATGATTTTTACACTATTTTAGAGATATTTTCTCTTAAAAATAGTTCGGATTCTGTACTGTGAACGAAAAAAATTGCTGAATATAGAAAAATATATCGTTAACTTATTACAATAGCAAATTTGTCTAATACTACGTTCACAGTACGATTTTTAAACACGTTTATGTAAAAGTTAAACATATCAGTTCACACTTAAAAATGAAGTGTTTAAGTTAAACATCTCGAACAGCTGTTCCTTAACATTTAAAAAAAAAATACAAAAATTTGACAAAATTTCCCAAAAAGTTATTTTTTCTTCGGCCGGAGGCAATAATTAATAATTTTCGGCATTATCCAACGTTATAATTGCTATAAAAAGTGAAATAACATTATCTGCCCCAGTCGGAAACAAGATTTTTCAATTTTTAGTTAAGGGACAACTTCATGGCTGTTTTTGGATTTTTCGTTCACCGGAAGCAAAGTTTAATTAATTGTTTTGTTCATCTATCACTTTAATAAGAAAAAAACACATTTTAACTGGTTTTTATTTAAATTTAGTTTATTTTATTCAATTTTAATTTTTTATTTTTTTGTTGTGTCTTTTTCTGCTTCAAACTTGTCATTCAACACCAATTGATATCAATTTTATCGTGTTTAACAACGTGTTTAAAAATTAAATACGATAATTTAGCGTGTTTAAGGGTAGGAAAAATGTAGTGTTAAACATCTCACTTAAAAATGTTTAACGCTTAAACACGTCAAATCGAGTTAAACACGTATATGTGAACGCCGTATAAGTTAATATTAACAATTTTTTGTTTAAATCTTACATTTTCAAAACAATTGAAACTCAAATTAATTTTGTTGGTTCTTATAAAAAATTACAGAATAAACTTTACTTTGACTCAACCGACAGTTTTCTTAAGTTAGACGCTATATTGATACAATCGTTAACGAAGATAGAGGACCGCACTAATGAATCAGATTTTTACTAACAAAAAACTAACTGAACATTAAAAAAAATGTCGAAATGGGGTTAAACAGATTTTCCCGAAGCCCAGTTTGATACTTTTTGGAACAACTTGGCAAACCATGCGTAAACATGTATTAAAACTTCGACTTCCAGTTCATAAAATAGTATAGACTACAGTATAAGATAAAAAAATGTTTAGCCCCTCCCCCCTTGAATGAATCCTGAATCCGCGCCTGTAACTGACCAATAAAATTAAAAAAAATTATTATTTTTAAAAGTATCCATTGTATTCTCACTCGCGATATATATTGCGAAGAAAACTTCATTAGTTTAGCGAAAAATTTCACTAAAACTCGTCCAGCAAATTGGCTCACCCTTTCGAATATTTATATTAACTTACAAGTGTACATTTTATTTGAATTGGAAGCGAAAATAGTAAAAAAAATTGTAAAATAGAAAAGGACAAAAAAAAATAAATTAAAATCAAGGCAAAGAAAATAAAGATTACCAACTTCTCAAACGTAGATTTTTATGATAATTATATTGAATTAACTGTGATAAGAGTCCTTTAAATTAAACTTAAAAACTTATATTGTTTGTCCCTAACTTTTTATTTAATTTGTAATTAGCATATTAATGATTTTTCTAAGGTAAAAGGTATCACTTTGAAATTTGAATATTTATTTTTTTGTTGAAAGGTTTTTAATATACATAAGTAAATTTTTTATAAAATTCACTTTCGTTCTTCTCGCATATAGTGGACGGTTTAGTGTTGCCTTATTTTATGCTGAAGTTTGTGACACATTTTTGATTAATTAATTCGGGTATGACGAAAGTCGCATATCATATCTACATAATAACTAACTTTCGCCTGTATTCTTATTCTCAATACTGATAAACAAGGTTTATTATTACAAAAAATTTGTTTTACAAATCTCTTCAAATTTACTTAGCATTTATTAATACCGCCCTTAACTACCCAGTGAAGAAACGGTAATGACATATCATTATTTTTTTGACTAAAGGTAATGCTACTTTCTGCATTATTTTAAAACATTTAATAATGAGTTACTAATAACTAGCAATTGTTTCATTATTTCAAAATGAAAAGTAATGTGTCAACAATAATGACTCATTTTTATTATTATTCCAAACATATAGTATGTACTGTACTTTTTTTTTGTTTTTTTTTTATTAAACAGTATTATAAATACAATTTACTTTAAACTACAACTAGTCAATATTGGCTACCTAGTAGTTTGAATTTGGTAATGAAGGATATCTATTTATTTGTATATCAATTTCAGCAAACGAAGCTTTTTACCAAGAAAAAAAAACTCCTACTGGTTGAAGCGCCATTTAAGGTCATGAGGTTTATATCTATCTAATCTCCTTAGCAATCCTGATGTATTTAGTATTGTTCTAGATTTTTTTAAAATCTATTTTTAGACTCAATATTATTGCAACTCTGGTAAGGATTTTTTTGATTATTTGTATGTAGGCAAGTAAGAATACTTGTGTGCAGCAGGTCAATTATGTTTTTATCTATCAAATACTAAATGTCGAGATAGCTCAGATGGTAGAACTATTGACTTGCAAGTCCCAAGTTCGATTCACGCAAATTTTATTTAAAAAAATAGAATAGAACCAGCTGCGATACTTTAAGAATTAAAGTTCAAAGCGAAAACAGTAATAAGAAAGGATAAAAATAGCATTGTTAGATTTCGTTGATGTTAGTCTTAGTTGAGTTGTTTACATATTATCTAGTATTTGTTTTCCACTTAACATAAGTAGACCATTATCAAATTATTAACCCTTCAAGGCAAACGACACTGACGATGGCTTTGTAGTGAAAGCCGAAAATACGTACTCTCCCGCTGGCCTTATCGAATTATTTTTAAAAGTTTTTATTCTCGGTAATTTACTTGTAAAAAAATTGTATCATCTTCTTTAATTTGAAAATAATTTGTAATATATATGATCGCAAATTGAACAAGAAACATTCATTTAAAAAAAAATTAAATAAAAAAATTTTTTTTTATTAAATTTTTCATTGTTTTTGTCAATACTGGTAAGCACATAGGTAACGATATATTTTCCAATTTTGCGTATTCTGGTGTGTAACCGTAACTCATTATATTGCTATACAAAAGTAATAAGAAATGTAATAATAAAAGTAACTAGTTACCATTACCAGGGACGTAGTTACATAAACACATACCTGCTAGTGATTTTCTACACTGTGTATAGTCCTAATCTTTAGGTATCTCTTTGCATGTTTACCAGAGAAACCCGCTACCGCTACAAATGATATGTAGCGCTTTCTGATTACCTTAATCTGGTGAACTATCCCAGCAAAAATGTGGAAGCAGTAAAAACGTTTACTGCTTCCTTACTGCTACTTTTACCGCTTCTAAAAATGTATAGCTTCGTAAACAGCACTAATGAAAGGCCTACGTTGAGTAATTGTTTACATCGCTTTTTGCTGTGTTTTTTAAAAAGGCATCAAATGAGCAATACATTTGATTGCTTAAATATTTTTGCGGTTCTTATATCAAAATTTTTTAAAATGCGGAAAAAAGTTATTTTAATGAGAAGAAGAGGTTTTGCTGAAAATAAAAGGCATTTTATCGGCCTGAAGTTTGAAAAACGGTATACATGGGAAAAATATGACATTTTTTTTAATTTGTTAAAATTTTTAATATTTTAAATTAATCTTGAATTAAGAGGATTAAAAAATAGTAATAAACAGTAAATTATCTTTCTAATAAGGCAATAAAAACTAAAATCGGTTAAAAAAAACCAAGTTATTACAATTGCTCCGGCAACTAATGTCACAGAACGCTTAATCAAGAAGTTCGAGCCCAAATTTTTAAATTTGTAGAAATAATGTAATGCAAAAACATTTTCTTATTTTATTATCTCCAATGTACTCAATTAAAAAGTATTTTTTATCATGTGCTTTGCAAACTCGTTTTAAATTAGTGCCAAAAAGGTCGGAATTCTTAAACACTATTTTCAAATCTACAATTTTACATTTTTAAACATTTTTTTAAAGAAATTTTAAAAAATTAACGATTAGATTTTAAGGTTTTATTAAGAACATATTGTAGATTAAAAACTACAAAAATTGTAGGAATTCCTTTTTTCATTTGGCTGGGGTAGAGATTTAATTTTAGCGGATTTCGGGAAACCAGCGATTTTTGGTATTTATTTAGCCTTTAGGCAAGTTTTTCTTTTTTCTTCTTTTAATTCCAAATAATTTAAGCTGGAATATAACAACGCAAGATTAAATACTTCAATCCTGAAAATTAGGGCAAAATATAAATCCACTAAATTGCCGCTGTGTAAGGTCAGAGGTCAAATTTTAGGAGACTTTAATTTTTTTAAATATATTAATATAACAAATATTCCTGAGCTAATATTGATGAAACTTTCTGATATTATTTTTCTAGGCCTAAAAATAATATTCCTAATTTAATATTAGAAAATTTACCCTTAAGAGTTGTTCGGGCCTGTATGCCCCACTGAAAAAGTATTAGGCTTTTTTACCATAGGGTCAAAAAGTCCAAGAGCACTTGAGGGTTAATTTTCTAAAACAAAATAAAATCTAATATGACAATATCATATTAGAATTTAGACTTGAAGTAGAAGAATATTCTAACTAAATATACAAAATTAGGAATATTATTTTTAGACTTAGAAAAATAATAGCCAGAAGTTTCATTAAAATCCGCTCAGGAATATATGTTATATAAATATGTTTAAGAAAAATTAAAAACGCCTAAAATTTGACCTCTGACCTTACACAGGGGCAATTTAGTGTATTTATATATTGCTATATTTTCAGGATTGAGGTATTTGATCTTGTGTTGTTATATTCCGGTCAAAATTATTTGAAATTAAAAGAAGAAAAAAGAAAAACTTGCCTAAGAGCTAAATAAATGCCAAGAATTGCCGTTTTCTCGAAATCCGTTAAAATAAAATCTCTGCCCCAGCCAAATGAAAAAAGGAATTCCTACAATTTTTGTAGTTTTTAATCTACAATATGTTCTTAAAAAACCTTAAAGTCCAATCGTTGATTTTTTAAAATTTCTTTAAAAAAATTTTAAAAAATGTAAAATTGTAGATTTGAAAACAGTCTTTAAGAATTCCGACCTTTTTGGCACTAATTTAAAACGAGTTTGCAAAGCAAATGATAAAAAATGCTTTTTAATTGAGTACCTTGGAGTTAGTAGAATAAGAAAATGTTTTTGCATTACATTATTTCTATAAATTTCAAAATTTGGGCTCGAACTTCTTGATTAAGCGTTCTGTGACACATTAGTTGCCGGGGGCAATTGTAATAACTTGGTTTTTTTAAAACCGATTTTAGGTTTTATTGCCTTATTGGAAAGATAATTTACTGTTTATTACGATTTTTTAATCCTTTTAATTCAAGATTAATTTAAAATATTAAAAATTTTAGCAAATTAAAAAAAAGTCATATTTACCCATATATACCATTTTTCAAACTTCAGGGCCGTTGAGGCACGTGTTCCTCTTATTCGATTGTCCTAGTTTTTTGGAAGACGTTGGTTTAGAGCCAAATACATATTTTAAGGGTGGGGGGCAGTCAATAACTTACATTTTTTTGTGCTCAATACAAAGTTGGAGCACCCTAATATATTACAGCTCTCCCCAAGTTTTTGGTATAACTTATATAATATGCTTGGTAAAAAATAAGAGAACAAAAACTAACGATAGATATACAAAAAAAAACTTGGTGAATATTTCTTATTCTGTTTTTGGAATTGTTAGCACTAATTTATTGAACTTAAGCTATATTTAGTTTATTGATTTACATTAAATCTTACATTGGTGTAACATATATATAACAATTCTAACCGATATACAATTCTATGAAATCATAAATGGTTATATAAAAAATATTTTTACTCGGGATCTGAAACTTTAAATCCTTTTAAAAAATGTTATAAGTAAATGTATGGCTGGCCATAATAACTACACTCACAATAACTTTACCGTAAAAGTTCAACAGTTGTTTAAAAAGTAAATCAGTAAAGTTGTTTTAATTGAATAAGTAGTTAAATTGCAAAGAAATATACTTTTTAACTTTTTTTATCAGTCATTCAAGAAATAAAATACACAAAATACGGACTTTCGGTAGAAGTTAAAATATTCAATCAAAATTTTCTGTTAAAAACAATCAATTTTTAGAATACAAGTAATTTTAAAATAAACTATAAATCTATTATTTTTACCGACTTTGCCAGTTAATAAAATAACAAATAAAAATAAACGACAAAATACAATTGTTTTAAACGAAAAGTGGGTAGTCCTTTTTTTAACTTATTTTCTATTGTTTTAATGTATATATTCGGTTGATTTTAAGGAAAAAATATTGTGAGTGTATGTATCCGTAAAGGAAAATGGAATGAAGGTGAGAAAAACAAAAAGGCTACTGCTTTCTAACTTGCGTAAAGCTGATTCAATGTTTCAAGAACAAAAAGAGGATTTAGAGATGCGGATGTCGAAATTATGTTGTTCTGGCTAACACTAGTGGTTCACATAAAGTCTGTGTATGCACAAAGCATCAACATGTGTAACTGATGCTCCATGCTATTAACCTAAAAAAACTGATGGAGAATTTTGAAGACTTTTATCAGGAAGCATATAAAAACTGCTTATATAAAATAACGGACAATCCTCCTTCTCCAAACTGTTCAATCTGCAAATATTTAGGAATATATGATTTTACAGAAGTAATAAGACAAATATAAAAAAAAATAAAATATGTAAGAAACAACCTATAAGGATTTCTGTTGACTGGAATACCTTAGAAGCACTTACCAAAGAGATTTAGTAGATATTCTTTGTCAAAAACTTCCATCTGGAAGAAAATTAATTTCTAATAATATGCGATTTCTCAGAAAATGGGTAAATTGCATTCCATTCGCAAGCTACCTTATATCCTATAGTAATTTATTAAAAATTAAATGGAAAATTTAAACATACAAATTTCATCGTTATATCTAGAGTATCCAAAAAAACCGGCCATTTCAGAAAACCCGGTTTCGGTTTGACGAAAATTACTATTTTAGAACCCGATTTCGGTCAAGTTTTTTTTTCAAAAACAGGTTTCGGGGGTTTTTTTATACGAAAATAAATCTGTCAAATAGTATAAAAAGCTAATAAAAATTAATTAAAAGCGCTCCGCATAAACTGCTACAGGAATCAGCTGAATCCGTTTGCTAAAGCGAGATTTACATTATCTGATTTCAAAAAAATTAGATAAAATTGTATCAAAATAAATATTTTATCATAAAGGTAAACAAAAAATAGAAAATCCTCAAATTACCGCCTTTTTATAAAAAGCGCTAACCGAAAATAATGCAAGTTTTCTGTGATACAAAATCGCTAATGATAGCACCATGAGATGTAATTATACGAAAATTAAAATTTTAGTTAATTGCAAAAGACATTTTACAGTGCTGAAATTAGCAAAAAAATTAAAATCCCTGAGTATTAGTAAATTAAGAGCCGTTGACATTTAGGATTGAGTCATACAATTTCAAGTTAAAGAAATTACAACTCTGGGAATATAATCCTAATTAAATCATTAAAGACTTTAAATGTGAGAGAGCTTACTGAAAAGAAATATATTTGTGTGTGCAAATCTTATGAGAGAGAACGATTTTTTTGAAAAATGTCTAAAATTAAGAAATCCGATAAAAACTCTTATGAATGTCAGAAAAATCATATGACTGCCGAAAAAATTTTAGGAATATGTTTTTTGACAAATCCTAACACTGAATCCCATAATATAAACTGCTCTTTAATAACATCACAGGAAAACAATTACATTTCCAAAATTTTATATATTCATTTTTTTAATGAGGTAGTAATTTACTTTCCGGAAAACTGAGGAAAGACTATTTATTTTCGCTATTTGAGTCTACTAATATTCAACAATAACTCTACTGATTCTAGCAGGGTAGAATTTGATGTCCATTCAACTAAAATTTATTTAAATATAACTAAAATGTTTGTAGATTTAACGGTTCTTGTTTCATCATTCCAATCGTATGGTTTTCTTACCTAGTGTCTTCAAATGCAATGAAATGTGCAAAGAAATTTGAAAATAACACACAAAGCAACAACAAAATTATTTTCGTGATGAAGTTTTCTTCACAAAGTAGATGAAAAATTTCATAAATATGATGAAATACCTTCATATATTTTATGAATCTAGTTTTAACGAAACTTTTTCATTGAGTGTATGAAAGTTTTAATAAATGAAATGAAATTTTTTACAACATTTTATGAAAAATTCCATTAATTCAATGAAAAGTTTCAATGGACGAGTTCCAGTGCAACTTCGTTATTTTTATGCAAAAATTCTTTAATATCATGCAGATAATTCTCTCAGTGTAGTTTAGGGTCTCTAATCTCACAGGATAACGCCAGGATACGTTTTACCAATATCTATTTAACTCAAAAAGTAGCCAACAGATTTTCTTGAAATTAAACACAGATTATATATTTAGAGGTAGTAGGTGACCATACGTCATCTTTTTTGGTGGACAATCATCTATTTTCACTCGCTGTCATCTATAAAATTTGTGTCCTCTTTCTGTCATCTTTTTCATAATCGGTCATCTTTTGTCATCTTTATTTTTAAAAGCATGATTCATATTTTTTATTATTGATCTTACACTCAACCAAAAAAGTCTCTAATGGCTACTGAAAATTTTACTGTTATTACGGGAAATTTAACTGTTTTGAGCCCAGCGGTATTTTCTGCTAATTTTAGCAACACATGTCTGCCGATCTGTAGTACAATAAAATTAGTAGAAAAAATTAGTAGCCGGTACTAAATTTTAGTAAAATTTATGTAAACTGCAATTCAAAATCGATTTGCTAAAATCAGTTAAAAAACTTACTAAATATCATAATTTCAGTACAATGAAATTAGTATAAATAATTAGTTGCAGCTACTAAATTTCAGTAAATTATTGTAAACTGTAATTTAAAATCAATCTGCTAAAATTAGCAAAAAAGTGTACTAAAAAATAAAAAAAACTTTTTTTTTTCGATTGTAATAAGCGTACACTCATAGAAATAAATCTGTAAAAATAGCAGAAAAATTACTAAAAATTAGTTAAAAATTATGCTGCAGAAAAAACTGCTAAATTTAGCAGATTTTTTTACTAAATACTAGTAAAATGAGAAAAGGAAAATTAAAACTGTTAAATTTACAGAATTCTAGTTATATTTAGGCTAACTTTTAGTTAATTGAAAATAGCAGATTGTACTGTAAAATCTGCAGAAAATTTTGCTAAATATTTGTAGACTAAAAATAGCAAAAATAAACTGTTAAATCTACAAAATGTTTGCTATTTTTAAGCTAAATTTAGTTGAATGCAAATAGCAGTTTATTCTGCTAAAATCAGCAGAAATATTTGCTAAGAAATTGTAAACTACTGTTTTCAAAAGGCTCGATTTTTATTTGCATTTAAAAAAAATAAAAAAAAACTTCGAAAATTTAAAATTTTTTCGTGATCTTTTAGGCTACTAATTATTTAGCAAAATGTTTTCCTGATTTTAGCAGGTTAATTTGCTATTCTCCATTTACAAAAATTTAGCTCAAATATAACTAAAATTCTGTATATTTAACAGTTTTATATTTGCTGTTCCTATATTACTAATATATAGCAAAAATAATCTGCTAATTTAGCAGTTTTTTTCTGCAGCATCATTTTTAACTAATTTTTAGTAGTTTTAACTAAATTTTTTACGGGATTTTTTCTATTAGTGTATAATTACTTCATCGTACTTGAAATTTGGATCCAAAATTGCAAGCGGTTCTCCAGTTATTACCTTTTTATGCATTGGAGATACAATACAATTTTCTGAGTGTAATTTCCAAACTAAGAATATATCAATTATTTATATATAATATTATAATATTCAATTCTTTTGTGCATACATTTTTTAGAATGAAGGGAAATCTTGGTGGATAGATCTGATGTTAAAAAACCTCTACTTGTTAAAAAAAAATGGGTGCCCTCAATTAGGAATAAATTGTACACTCTAATTAAATTCTGTTGAAATTTACCTAACTTATAGTAGGAAACTGAACTCCTACTATAAATTGGGTAAATTTACTCTATGTGCGTAATTGAAAAAAAATACGCACATTGTGTTTAAGTTGGTGCACAAATAATTTGTAATTTTACATTGAAAGTGCGTAACAATTAAATGAAATTTTGAAATTAGTGTGTTAATTTACTAAATTTGTGTGTAAAAAAGCACGTAAATGCGTAAATGTACGCATAAAATGCGTAAAAATCCAATAAAATGCGTAAAAATCCAATAAAATGAATACATTTACAACAGTTGTGCTAACTTCAAGCACTACCCAAAAAGTTTTTTTAAATAAAATAACAAATTAATTTTTGGTATGTATTTTATTAATAGGACAAGGAATTTCAATGTTTTTTCTCGATAGTCCAAAACTAATATGCACTAAAGATTTATCCGAATCATCAAATTTAGTACAAAATGTCATCGATTTGTAGTTGCATATTTTTGCATATTTTGTTAAGAATGCATGTTTTTGCATATTTTGACTTTAAATGCATATTTGGTGCCTTTCTAATGCATATTTTGTGCTTTTCAATGCATATTTTTCATTTTTACGAGCATTTTTAGGAGAATTTTTTATTTTGTAAAAAATATAAAAAATTTCAATTTTCATATTTTGATTCAATTAAAATAAACATTTTTAAAAACCTTATTGGCCTATAGAAAATCTTCGAGTTCTGTGTCTGTTTGCAAAATAACTAACTTAAATATATTTTTAAATTTTAAAGTGCATTATTTTCGCAAAAATAAAAGTTTTTAGTGCATATTTCTTATAATTTTAATGCATATTTTTCTTTTTTAGCTGCATATTTTAGGCGCATATTTTCCATTTTTAGGTGCGTGAAATTCCTTGCCCTATTTATTAATAATAATATCCGAGTCCTTCTCTCATAATCGTTTATGTCCCAATTAGTCGTTTTGGGGTCTTAAGGCATTTGTATAAAATTCATATAAAATTTTGTTATAACTATTGAATGGGTGCAATGATTCCTGCTCAACAAAATGCCTTCTTTTAAAGGGAGGCAGTAACCGTCAACAATAACGGGAGAAAACGTCTTAAGAGAGATATGGCCTACGCAGGAACAACTGAGTGCAATGACTCCTGCTCAACAAAATGCTTTCTTTGCAAGTTAGGCAGTACTCACTGAATACTGACTTTGTTTAGCAGGAGTCATTGTACCCAGTTGCTTTGCCTAGGCCGTAGCTCTCTTACGGCGTTTTCTCCCGTTATTGTTGATGGTTGTTGGTTGACTGCCTCCCTTGCAAAGAAGGCATTTTGTTGAGCAGGAGTCATCGCACACAGTTGTTCCTGCGTAGGCCGTATCTCTCTTACGGCGTTTTCAATATCGAAATGAGGTTTAGACTACCACATGCGTTAACAATAATTACCAAAAACAATTTCATGCTATTTCCAGACTTTAATGTGTTTGTGGGAATGTTGTAATTCACAAAAAATAATCCGTTTTCGCTTTTTCTTTTTATTATTTATAATTTTTTTAAATTTTTTCCAATTTGAAATGTCAGAGTATTTATTGCTATTATAGGATATTATATTTACCAACTTTGTGCGTAAAAATTTTATTTAGCAAAACAACAGTAATTTTAGGCACAATGTGTTTATTTATAAACACATAATGTCTAAAAATACTTTTTGTGTGTATTATTGTGTATGGAAGTGTGTATGAAAAAAGTTTACGCATTTTTTGTTTATATTTACCGAATTTTTGTAAAATTAAACAAAATTTTACCCATTTTATAGTAGTAAATTTACAAACATTTTTTAGAGTGCAGCCTTTCAAAATCTGTCACTCTGTTTTCTAAATAAAGAGTAATTTCGGAGGTTTTGAATTTTTGCGCTTTCAGCCTCAATGAAATTGAAAATTTTGTGATAATGGCGTATAACTGACAAAAAATTATTGTAGATCAAATTGAATAGTATAATCTCTTCATGACTGTGCCTCCAACAGATTATTTTTCACAATTTGTAAAATACGTTTGGGATTTTACCATATTTAATTCCTTTAATGAAATTTTACATTTTTTGAAGGGCACATCCGCAGTCTTAAAAGTAATTAGTTGCAGTCCTGCGTGATGTAGTTATGAACAGTAGATATTACCGTTCCAAATAGATTGGACCCAATTCAATTTTGTGCTGCATTTTTTTTAACTTTTTTTCTATTTTTGGAAAACAAATTTATATAGGGACAAAGAAAATTATCCAATCGATTTAGTATTTATATATAATGCTAATATCTGCTACTAAAATAATTAGGTTGTCCACAAGCGGTGTTCTATCTGTTGTATCGTGTGACGGCGAAAGTCGCTGGCGACTCGTTTTCGCCACACCATTGTTTTTTTTTATTGCGAAATAATATTTTATTTTATTACCTTCTGATATTCTGATCTCATGAACTCCATCTCTAATTTTATTTTCTTTTGTTTGTTTTACCGCGATTGATGTGCTTACGCAAGGTTTCTCCAGGAATCATCGAGAAGTGCCTACTCAGGTCTCTACTATTTTTGCTTGTTTTACTGCGATTGGTGAGAAGTGCCTACGCAAGGCTTCCCCAGGAATCATCGAGAGAAATGTCTACTCAGGTCTCTCTACTGTCTTTGCTTGTTTTACCGCGATTGGTGAGAAGTGCTTACTCAAGGTTTCTCCAGGAATCATCGAGAGAAGTGCCTACTCAGGTCTCTCTACTGTTTTTTTATTTGCCTGTTTACCATGATCTATGTAAGTGCCTACTCCGGGTTTCTCCATGATTATTGCTCAAGAGATGGAAATAGTGTGTAATTACATAATATATTTAAATTAATTTTTTACTTGGAATTAAAACTAAATAAAAAAGGAGTTGATTTATAGCTGGTTTACCAAATCAGACAGTTCATATACGAAAGTACAAAATTCTCGTCTTTGTACCTTATGTAACGTCTCGGTTTGAGTAATAAAGTTATAATTTTTTTCTTATTGCGGACAACTGAAGAGTTAGCGTGATGGCTACGAAACAATTGTATTGTCTATCAAGAAAATGATCAACCTTTTTTGAAACAACAAATAAAATCTAATATGACAATATCATATTAGAATTTGGACTTAAGGTAGAAGAATATTCTAACTAAATATATGAAAATATAGAAAGTCCGAAAAATAATTTTTGTATTTTTAATGCAAAAATTAAAATAATTGTTGTAAAATAAGTATACCACGGCTAAAATCTCATTCAAATATTTATTTTTGTTTTGAGTTTAAAGTTCGTTATTTTTACAAATGTATTGACAACGAACACACAAACGTACATATAAATAGTACCCAAAGGGTACTTTTATGTAATTGTTGCTTTCAAAAAGCAGTTGATTTATAGCTGCTTTACCAAATCAGACAGTTCATATACGAAAGTACAAAATTCTCGTCCCGTTGATTTTTTGTACCTTATGTAATGTCTCGGTTTGAGTAACAAAGTATCAGGAAAATGATCAACCTTTTTTGAAACAACAAATAAAATCTTATATGACAATATCATATTAGAATTTGGGCTTAAGGTAGAAGAATATTCTAACTAAATATATAAAAATATAGAAAGTCCAAAAAACAATTTTTTTTATTTTTAATGCAAAAATTAAAATAATTGTTCTAAATAAAACTCGCTTCAATTTTAAAACCTACAACAAATCGTTTTTTTCATTCTCTGTCCATGAAAATATAAATTTCTGCAGCGACCTTGACCCCTGTGAGCTATACCGCAGCAACCGGAGGAGAGCTCGTCGTTACAATTATTGTATCGTCGTAATAAAAAACAGGGTTGTTAAAATTTTTATTTGGCTTTCACAACGATTTCCTATTGGGTTTTCTATCTGTTAGCACACTCAGACATAGGACACTTAACATACGTAAAAATATTGTATCGTGCTATTCCCAAATGTTGTATTTCTCCAATTTAAATCCTAACAACTCTGTTTTTTGTTAGGACGATAAAACAAATAGCACACCCGTTGTGAACAACGGGTGTGCTAACCCCATAATTCTTTAAACCACGCATGTGATTTTAAATTTAATTATTTTAATTTTTATTGATATTTGGTCAAAAAATGGACATAGAGATAAAAAAAAAATTAATTTTAAATTGAAATATTTTAGTTTTTTTGATATTTGGTGAAAAAAGGGGCATAGAGACAAAAAAAATTATTTAATACATAAGCCCAAATTTTTACATTAATGACCTGATATTGTATGTACATTAGGGTTATGATTTTTTGATTTTTTTTGCAAATATCAAATTTTACATGCCCTAGCCAAAAAGGTCTTAAAAAATATTAAGAAACGCAATCTTACTTTTTCGCTGCTAACAAAAAAGTTCCCGCACCAAAAGGGTTGATATTTGGTCTATATGGTTTTAGTTTAATTAAAATATTTCTCCGAAGTTTTAAACAAATGGGACTCAAACGATGGTTATTAAAATCTATTTATGGTAAAAATTAGGAAACCTTTTTGGAGGGACTTTTGGATATATTTTTTGTCGTTTACAATAATTTTTGTAATAATTCGTTATGTAAATTAAACAAAATGCCCGAGCAGAAATTATGTTTAGAAATTGCATTTGGTGCGGAAGGTTTTCTTTGCCGAAATGAACCGCAAACACGATTTTTATTATTAATTTAGTATTGCCTTGTTAAAAATGAGTCATAACCCTAGTGAATACTCTCACCACAGTTCACTTAAGACACACAAGTAATTGCAATTGAATTTTTTCAATTACAATTACATCTGATTTTAATTGTAATTGATCCTCAATATTTCTCGGGGATTTTGTTTAATTTACATAACGAATTATTACAAAAATTATTGTAAATGACAAAAAATATATCCAAAATCCCCCAAAAAGGTTTCGTAATTTTTACCATAAATAGATTTTAATAATCATGTTTGAGTCTTATTTGTTTAAAACTTCGGAGGAATATTTTAATTAAACTAAAACCATGTAGACCAAATTTCAACCCTTTTGGTGTGGGAGCTTTTTGGACAGCAGCGAAAAAGTAAGATTGCGTTTCTTAATAATTCTTTATCGCCTTTTTGACTAGGGCATGTAAAATTTGATATTTTCAACAAAAACAAAATTATAACCCTAGTATTCACTCTGTAAATAAATTCCTCAACAGAAATATCTTTAGAATCTTCAGAAAACCGCAGTCTCCAGTTTTTAATTACGTTTAAAATCCTTTCCGTATTAATATCAAAATTAATAGTATCATTCGCCAAAGAACCGGAATGTCGTTCGAGCCGATTTTGCGAATTATGCTCTCTATTTGAACTTGGTATATATCACTCCGCAGCACACTTACCAATTCACCACCGTATTCATTAAGCGATTCAACAACAATCCGTCACACCCTATCCTCATCTAAACCATTTGTGGGCACAGCTGCACTACTTGTTCCCCTACGAGGTTTATCTGTATTACCAAGAGCCTGAGAAACGTTAGTGACATTTAACTATTATCACTATTTTCACCACTTGCAGCTTCCTCAGTGTTACCGGCAACAAAACCTGCTCTCAAATCTTCTCTACTTCTAGTTAACGGCATTTTTAAATTTCGTTGGTTCGGGAGAATTCTAGCCAATTTATTTTCTGTGTGTACTTTGTCACAAAATTGTTGTTAAGCACTTTTTGTTCATCGCTCATTTTCTCGCTGAATAACCAACCAATGTTGCAAAAGTTACATAATATATATTCCGACATGTATTTCAAAGCTAACATGATCAAAAAAAATTTGTTTTGAATACCAATGAAAAAAGTTACAGTAGAAAAAGCGTGTTGAAGTTTCTAATGACGCATAATAAATAAATAAATTTTTTACTTTTTTTCTTAATGTCATCTTTTTTCTTTTTCAAAATCTGGTCGCCTAAGTAAGCAGAACTAATTTCGTCAAAATTTTGTTGCTGTTTAGTGCCAAATTCGCCAAATTTCGTAATTTTCAAAAAGCGAAAGTCGCCGGAACTTTTGAAATAACAACAATTGATCAACAATTTTCGGTAAGTAATTTTACTTTATTGATAATGTTAATTGCAGCAAAAACCGAAATTATTTCACTACTGGGTTTCAAAATACGTCTTCAACTTTTGTTGTGCTATATCGCCTAAATAAAGCAATAAATTAAAATTTTAATATTTTTTCCATAGTAGATTTTCAACGCCAAATATACGGTTTCAATATTATTGTAATCAGAAGAAAGAGCATTAGAGGGTTAAATGCATATATAAGTTCGGATTTATTCCAATAAGTTTCTTGCAGTACATTTAACAAACATATATTCTGCGTCTTGGAAGACCTTGCAAAATGATTATCGCGGTCAGCCTCAATATTTCTAATGCGAAATGAAAGAACACTGTTGCTAAAAAAAACTCCCAAAGTGCATCGCTTTAGAAATTGTAAGTAAAAATATGGGGACACCCCGAAATTTCCATACAAAATGGAATATTTTGTGCAAACAAACAATCGGAATAAAAATGACTAGAATCGGTCATTATAGTTCACAGTTAATTTCAAATAATTTTTTTTTCTTAACTTTCATTCATTCGCGAAATTTTTTCAGTGGTTCATAAACTAAATAAAATAAAAGTTCAATGAAAACCGAAAATAACACAGATATAAACATTTAATTTAATTTTCATTTATTTAATTTTTCTGTTTCAAATTAATTGCATCATTTTTTATCTACAATTATTTTCATTCGATTTATTTCAGTATAACTCATTATTAGAGTTTGCTGTTCGTTTTCAATCGAAACCGACATCGTGGATTTTCAAGCCTCTAAACGGAAACCGAAAACCGACAAAAATAAGTCGGTTTTTAATAAATACTTTAACCACTTAAAATAATTAATTAAATTGCTTATTATTGAATCTTAAATTTCGAAAAGGGTTCAGCTCCTATATTACAAAATTTTGTATTTAATTGTAATGAACATTATCCTCATTAAATATCACTTTAAAGAATTTGTTGTTTTATTATTACGGATAACGTAAACTGAGCCTTGTAATTTCAGAAAGAAAATATATAAGAGATATTGAGTTTCACATATTCAGTTCAGATTTTCACCGCTTAGATTTAAAAAAGTCTTATTTCGTAGTCAGCGAAATTTATAAAATTTTAACTTTATATTGTTTTAAACCAATTTATAAAATTTAAACCATTGAAAATATAGCTTTAGTTGTCGACAAAAGAATAAAAAAATTTAATTTATAACGGTTTGTCTTCTCCCGGAAAGGTTTCGAAATGGCGTTATTGCCTTTATTCGAGTGAGAAATACAATCGTATTTTAATAAATATCTTTAACGTGTTAAATTATTTAATTTTTATACATACATATTTAGTTTTTTAAAACAATTCTATTAATATCACAAGAAAACCTAAAAATAACCGAAACCGAGGTTTTTATAATTTTGAGAAACCGAAACCGCGATTTTAAATTTTTTCGGTTTTTAGCAAACTCTACTCATTTTTAATAAAATACGTACTAAAAACTAAGTTAATTTTTACTAAAAAAAATTTTTTTCTGTGGATTAACTTTAAACACCGCTGTGGTAAATCTACTCTCTTATAAGATTTTTACCCATTGTTTTTGGATTTTTACGCTTTTTATGCGTACATTTGCACGTAAAACATGCGGTTTTACATACAAAGTTAGTAAATTAAAATACTAGTTTAAAATTTTCGTTTAATTTTGACGCACTTTCAATGTAAAATTACACATTGTTTTTGCATCAACCTACAAATAATATGCGTATTTATATTTCAATTACACACATTATAGTAGGATTAAAGTTTCCTACTATAAGTTGGGGGAAATTCAACAGAATTAATTAGAATGTACAATAGATGAATATGTAAATAGATATTATATTTTGCACTGTATATATACATAAAACAAGATACGGTTATATATGAAAGATAAAATGGTATACAATTTTGTATTGTTATGTCTTGGTATATATGTTCCACGACTGTGAAGTTTTACATCTGTTTGACTTAAGGCTTCTACATTAATTGAAAAAATACAAGGGTTAAATATAACACAGTACAACAAAATAAGAAAAATTTGATGCATCGGGATTGCGACACATCATTTCTAATAGACTTTGGGACGCAGATCACGGATATGGTAATAGAATTTTAAAGCTAGCTATAGTTTAAGAAATATTTGCAAAACCGTATTTGCAGAAAAATTCAATTATGTAATAAACTTTTTGCAAAAAAATACAAAATTAAAAGTATGAACGCTATTCTTTGCAAAATTTTAGTAAGTTGAAACATGCCCTTTTTTGATATATCGCACGTTTTGACAGCTGCGATAATATTCTCTACATATGAATTTGAAGTTTAAATTTCACGATTTCGTTAATAATTAATCTACGATGAAAGGAATATCCAATTTTAAATTTATACCGTTACGAAACATCGCATGTTACTTAATTTATCAAAAAAATTTCACACTTTATATTTTAAGTAAAAATTGGCTAAAGCGGAAAAAGATTGATTTTTTTAATACCTAAAAATTAAGGAGTCTGTGACGAATCTGAAATTAAAAATTTCAAATAAAACCATTGAAATATGTAATACACATATTTTCTAATCAATTTCAACAAAGTTTTAGATAATTTAATTGCAAATTCCCAAAAAATAACGATTTTAAAATATGCATGTTCAAAAAAGTACTATAAAAGAGCATTTTAAATTTAGTCCGTTTTATTGTTAAACATACGGGTTTGTTCATTTTGTGTATGAAAACCCTACAAAAATATTTATATTTTAAAACATTTTGATTGGTTGAAAATAAATTAACCAATCAGAATGCTCCAAAAATAAACCAAGTCAAAGCATACTGCAACCCAAAATTTTAAAAGAAATCGACTTTAACATAAGTATACATTTTTGTAAATTGGCGATAAAATTTGTGTTTCAGATTGAATTTCGGAAAATGTTGATGCAAAAGTTGTGATTTTTTTGACAAAAAGAATTTAGTGGAATATGAATTTACGTCATGTGTGAAGACTTTGCAAATCCGATTAAGGGATTTTACTTGATTTTCAAAATAGGAAAGTAAGTGAAATTTTCATTTGAATTGCAATTATATCCTAGATCCTACATCTAATGAAAATAAGTTGGTATGGTTCTAAAAGCCCAAAGTCTATACTTTTAAACCATATTAAAAATTATCCGTATTTTAGTCAGGTATATGCATAAATGAGAAATTTTAACGAAAAAACTGACTTTTTGCTAAAAGTTAAATTTGCAATTATTTCAGAAACTAGAGCTAATTTTAAAATTTGGTGTTCACATTCGTGATACTCATCCTAAAATCTATCAGAATTGATATGTCGCATGCCCGATGCATTTTTAGTGTTGTACTGTGTAATATACACAGTAGAGCGTACCACCATAAAGGCCAAAAAAAAAGTGCTCCGTACACCCTCCAATATGTAGCATTTTTGCAACGAGGTTTCAAAAAAAAAAATTTTTTTTAATTTAATTAAACTTTTTCTAAGGAAGTTTTTCGTTAAACCCAGTAGACATTTTTTTAGATATTGGTTGCCGAACGTAGGGGTCGCCTTTTTAAATTTTTTTTATAGGATTTTTCCTTTATAGCAAAACACTGGTCTCCTCGAGGCAAAAAAATCGCTATATCACACTTTAAAATCCGACTTTAAATGCCAAAGCTATAACGAAAAATTTAAAAAGGCAACCCCTACGTTCGGCAAAAAATCTTTTTTATTTAAATTGCCTTGCAAAAATACTTCATATTGGAGGGTGTACGGCGAACTTTTTTTTGCGGTACGGTCTAATACACAGTCTTTCTAATGGCACTTATTGACTTTTTCGGCCTGTTTAAAATACAGTATGATTTTCTATATCTATTTATGTAGGTAATCTAGCGTAAATAACTATTCAGCTTAGGACCAAAGTAAGCTACCTTAGAACTGATAGTGTTTTATCATATTTTCGAGTTCTGGGTATTATAGTTTATCAGTACACGTCGGCTTATAAATAAGAGGGAAATCTTGCCTCAGATTATTAAATATTATTGACAGTGAATGAAAAAAGGACATAAGACTTAAAGTTGAACAATGTAAATGAAATACAACACATCACAAAACTCCCAGTAGTCCCTGTAAACAAGTAATATGTATGGTACAGAGTGGATTGAAATTTAAAATTCAGTTAGCTAACTAAAGGTTCACAATAACAGCAAAAACATGACTATGGCAGGGGTCATTATCAAACAGATTACCCAGTAATGCTAGCGCATTACATTTTGTATTACATTAAAATACAAAATAATGACTTACTGATAATAATCGTGCAAAAACCGAACATCCACTTTTTATGCATGACTTTTTTCTCTACATTCAAAAAAAGATAATGTAAAAATAAAATAGATACAACAACACATAGGGAAATGACACACAAGCATAGTTTTCTAGTAAAAATTTGTTAAATTTACAGCAGTATCGGTTCTCGCCTATGACACGCACGTGTTAAAGTCATTCGCCTTCAAGTTAAGACGATGTCTTTTAAAGGTATCCTAATAGAACCCTGTGTGTCCTTGAACCAAAGTAAGGACAGATTATAAAAGTTAATCTTCAATCGTACTTTGAGTTCATTATCAAAATTTTAGTGAACTTACATATGTTTTATAGATTTTTAAAAATTGTGTTTGTTTTAAAATAAAAATTTTTCAAAATTTTAGGGAATTTTAATTTATACACTCTCCCGCTTCCAAGCCGTATACTGCATACGAAAAATTTCTTCTCCAAAGTTTTAGGGAATTATGTTTTCTGTCGGAATTGCTTCCGTTATAATTACAAAATATACATTTGTCACATTTGTGGGCAATTTTAAGATAGCTGCCCTGAGGCATCCTTGACCATTTGAGGGTTAAGCATGTTTCTCCATCAAATTTTAGAACCAATGGTTGGCAAACACCATTACATTAAGGTTGGCAAATAAAACAAAAAATAAATTAATGAGTTCCACAATTTAAAAAAAAAATTGCAAAAGCCTATGTTTGAAAATAAGGCCGACTTTAAATTTTAAATACTGTTTTATAATTAGGGCTATTTATTTCAGCACAAAGAAGAATTTTGTGCAAAATAAAATTGAACTGTGGATATTTTGGATAATTAGCTAGAGGTTTTAAATTGTTTACTATATTACGAACTGATTAAATTTTTTTTTAGATTTTTCAGTTTCGGTCCACTCTCATATGCATAAGTATTTTTTTTTATATCTTTGAGTTTATGTGTCAATAAAGCGAAACGAATTTTTGTAAAAAAGATTTCTTTAAGGCTATACAATACGCTTATGGCCATTTTATGCCTACATTTTTTGGCAGCATAATGATAGAATTATATTAAATCAATAAATAGCAGGCATAAGCTTATATTTATGTATTATGATTTCATATATTTTTTTCTTTTAACACTTTATCATTAAAGAAATGTATAGTGGCAAACTTTAATGGGAACATATTTAAGAAAAATTGGTTAATTACGCTGCAACTCATGTACCGTTGAACTTACTGGAAATTAAACTATGGTATCAGAAACCTTATGACGTGTCCATTACTTATTGCTAAGGAACCGAATCCAATAATCCGAAAAGAATGTATACATTTCTGTACCACTTCGAGCATTTTAAAATAAAACAGCGGTATTTTCGAATGGTCGAAGCAAATTAAGTTAAATGAGGTAAGTTATGGGATATTTTTCGCTGGATTAGAGTAAATTTTAAGTCAAGACTTATCTCAATCACCCTTTGTGCTGTCCCAATTCCCTGCAAAAAGAAAATTAATTTCTTTTTAACTATCTATACATTATCACCCATTTCATTCAGTATATAACAATTGTTTGATTACGAGGGGTACTATTTATATTTTGGGAACTGGCAACACTAATGTCAATAGCTAAAATCTGGCAACACCATAATAAAGTTTGACATTATTTAGCACAAACGTACTCACAAGGTATTGATGTACAAGTGCTATATGATTTGTTGACAGTGAGATGAAAATCAATTTGGCCAAAAAATGGAAATTTCAAGAGAAGGTTTTCATTGGATTACACTGTTGGACAAGGTTTTTACCACACGGATTCTGTATGGTAATTATTACTTTGCTAGATACCCTCATTGCAAAACC
This sequence comes from Leucophora obtusa, assembly GCA_949987735.1. Lineage (NCBI taxonomy): Eukaryota > Metazoa > Arthropoda > Insecta > Diptera > Anthomyiidae > Leucophora > Leucophora obtusa. The sequence goes on along the minus strand of OX465296.1, from coordinate 132,286,481 downwards.
CAAATTATTTTGTTTCTGACACCCATAGATTTGTTGTGACAGCCACGTATGATTTTACCGTATTTTGCGATAATACTACTGTACGTATGGTCGAATTGCATCAAATTTTCATTTAAAATAGTGTTAAATTGTGCAAAGGAAGTGTATCGATCATCCTAATAGTTTTTGCTACGTATGTGGTGAACTAAATTTCAAAAGTCAGCGACGAAATTTCACTGAACTGATAAAGAAGTGTTATCGTGATTATTTTGGCTTCTCTTAGGCTCATCAAGAGAAGAACTGCGCACCTTATATATGCTGTCTGATATCTGATTGCTACTTTTGCCTAACTGATATAAATACGATAAATATGGAGTCGATACATACATCGATTTATAGAAAAAATCCATTACAATATATTTTATTTTAATCTATGTGCTGACTTAAAAGTCATTGCTTTACTTCTCGGATTGCGGCTGGGTTTTACAAAGTATTGTTGCTTTTATGTGAGTGGGAGAGCAGAGATCGAAATAAAAGACTGGCCAAAGCGCGAGTGCCTCACTCCTGGGAAAAATATTTTATACCGCCCTCTTGTCGAGCCTACCAGAATATTTTTACCACCACTACATACTAAACTAGGTTTGATGAACATTTTTTTCAAAGCCATGGATCGTAACGGTTCAGGTTTTATGTACTTGAAAGAAAAGTTTGCTAAAGTTAGTGACGCTAAAATAAAGGAAAGAATTTTCGTCGGACCTCAGATTACGAAATTGTTCGAAGATAACATATTCGAAAAAAAGTTAAGTCCGTTAGAGAAATCTGCTTGGAAACGTTTCAAAAATGTCGCGCAAAATTTTTTGGACAACCACAATGCAAGTAACTACAAAGATCTGATAGGAGAACTAATTTCGACCTATAAAGCATTAGGTTGTAATATGTCACTTAAAATGCAATTTCTATACTCCCACCTTGACTTCTTTCCTTAGAACCTAGGAGATGTTAGCGATGAACATGGAGAAAGGCTCCATAAGGATATTTTCGGCATGGAAAAACGATTCTAGGGTAAACGGAATCCTAGTATGTTGACAGATTTTTGTTGGATGCTTGCAAGAGACCAGCGTCAAGCCAAATACCGCAGAAAATCATAACTTTTAGTTTTAAAAAACATATTTCCGGGTTTAATTGTAAATAAAGCCTTAGTATTTTTTTATGAAATATAAAGTTACTGTCACAATAAAAATATGGGTGTCTTATGTCCTTTTTCCTCCACATGTTTTCCACCTTAAGCATCGTAAGTTGTTCCGATTTCACGTGAAAAATCTGTTATACTCCATATAAAAAAAATTATTTTTCACGATAATGAGTTTCACGTGAAAAGTGTGTAGACTTTGTTTTTACGCAAGTTTAATATACCAGACTATTATTTTTCTTGTAAAAAAGTGCCATTTTGTGTTTATAGTGATTGGATCTTTCTAATAAAATAAAAAATTATTAGTTTTTTAAATTGAAAGTAACTTTTGAGGCATTTTAAGTTCGAGTGAAAATTTTCCACGTGAAAAACAACTTACGGTGCTTTAGGAAGTTAAAAAAAATAAAAGATGTCAAAGAAGTTCATGCGATAAATTAAAAGTTAATCTTTGTCAATCAGTGTTATTTTTCACAACTTTCGACGTGGATTATCTCAACAAGAATGTGTCGATGAACTCAGTTCTTTGTATGGCGATAAATCACCATCAAAAACCACAGTATATCGCTGGTATAGTGAATTCAATCGTGGTCGTAGTTCAGTCGCCGACGAATGCCGTGAAGGTCGTCCAAAATCAATTGTTGTGCCACAAAACATCGATGCAGTGCGAGAAATGAGATGCAAGATCGTCAAGTGACATATAGTGAGATAGAGGCATCCTTGCATATTAGTTCCACTTCAATAACATACATTCGATTTTGAAAGAACACTTAGTTGTAAAAAAAATTTGCTCACGTTGGATACCCCATAATTTATCAATCGCTCAAAAAAGGCTCGCGTCGATTGGTGTAAGGGAATGATTTGTATTTGTTTTTAAGAGACGAAAAGTTTGAAATTAATTTTCATTTTATACAAATATTTGTTTACTGCAAAATAACCCAGTAAATTAAAATTTTTAGTAAAATTAAAATTTAACGTTCTGGAAAAATGTTGAAATTTGGTGGAACACGCACTTTGTTTAATAATAAACAACGCCAGATTTAATTATAAAATAGTTTTCTTTTTGATACGTTTGTATTTTGAGAAACCTGAATTTTAAAAAAATTTGCAAGTGAAATTGATTTTATTTTTTTCTGAAGCCATAAAATACTAAAATCTGTCTGATTCCATTGAAAAGCTAGCCGTAGTTAGTATTAAAATTCAATATTATATTAATAAGTTAAACCACAAATGCTTTCTATAAAATACTTAACAGAATTGGATGCAGACTTTAATTTTTTCATTTTAAAAATTACATTTTGTACAGTTTTAATAAAATATTTTACTTAATCTCAGAAATTTCCTGTAGCTAAAGAATCAAAACATATTCTTTATAATCCTTGGCAAAAAAGACGAACCAATCTAAAATATCCGTGGAGCATAAGATCATGATAAAACTTACAGAGAAAGTCGAAAACTTACAAACTTATGTATGCTCATTACAAAGTAAGCCCTTAAAAAATATAGCCCTTAAAAAAAATTATCATTTGCCTGGCCCAAAAGGTAGTCCTTACGGAGATTGGTTAAACCTACTTTAATTGAAAATTTTATAAACTGTATTGCTGAATTTTATCAAATTTATTGCAAAATACCAGAAAAATTCTGTATGCTTAGTTCAGTGTATAGTTTATTACTAATTTACTAATCTCTATATATAAAAGAATAACGTGACTGACTGACTGACTGAATGACTGACTGACTGACTGACTCAACATCGCCCAGCCCAAACCGCTGAAGCTAGGAAGTTGAAATTTGGTATGTAGGTTCCTCTTTCGGGGTAGACGTCCGCGAAGACGGGATTTTTGGAAATTCCTACCGGAACGGGCAAAAAGGGGGAAAGTGTCCCCCTTGACGGCCTGCCAAAACCCCTTTGGCTAGAAAGCTGAAATTTAAGATATGTGTTCCTTGGAGTAGGGGCTAACTTTTCTGGAAAGTACTTTCTAGAATTTTGGACAGGGACGTTGTAAAAATGGGGGTTAAAAAGGGGAAAAAGGCCCCCCTTGACGGCCTGCTCAAACTGCTGGAGGTAGGAAGTTGAAATTTGGTATAAAGGTTCCTCCACTATCGTAGACATCCACCAAGACGGGAGTTTTGGAAATTTTTACAGGGACGGGCAAAAAGGGGAAAAAGTCTCCCCCTTGACGGCCTGCTCAAACTGCTGGAGCTATGAAGTTGAAATTTTGTATGTAGGTTCCTCGATCGGTGTAGACGTCCGTTGAGACGGCATTTTTGGAAATTCTTATCGGGAGGGGCAAAAAGGGGACAAAAAAAGTACCTTTTCCCAAAAAAAGTACCTTTTCCCAAAAAAAGTACCTTTTTCCCAAAAAAGTACCTTTTTCCAAAAAAGTACCTTTTTCAAAAAAAAGTACCTTTTTTCCAAAAAAAGTGACTTTTTCCGAAAAAAGTACCTTTTTCCAAAAAAAAGTACCTTTTTCCAAAAAAAGTACCTTATTCCAAAAAAAGTACCTTTTTCCAAAAAAAGTACCTTTTTCCAAAAAAAATTCCTTTTTCCAAAAAAAGTACCTTTTTCCAAAAAAGTACCTTTTTCCAAAAAAGTACCTTTTTCCAAAAAAGTACCTTTTTCCAAAAAAAGTACCTTTTTCCAAAAAAGTACCTTTTTCCAAAAAAGTACCTTTTTCCAAAAAAAAAGTACCCTTTTCCAAAAAAAAGTACCTTTTTCCAAAAAAAGTACATTTTTCCAAAAAAAGTACCTTTTTCCAAAAAAAGTACCTTTTTCCAAAAATAGTACCTTTTTCCAAAAAAAGTACATTTTTTCAAAAAAAGTACCTTTTTCCAAAAAAAGTACCTTTTTCCAAAAAAAAGTACCTTTTCCCGAAAAAAGTACCTTTTTCCAAAAAAAGGACCTTTTTCCAAAAAAAGTACTTTTTCCAAAAAAGTACCTTTTTCCAAAAAAATTCCTTTTTCCAAAAAAAGTACCTTTTTCCAAAAAAAAGTACCTTTTTTAAAAAAAGTACCTTTTTCCAAAAAATTTACCTTTTTCTAAAAATATTTACCTTTTCCAAAAAAAAAAGTACCTTTTCCCAAAAAACATACATTTATCCAAAAAAAAATCAACTTTTTAAAAAAAAATACCTTTTCCAAAAAAAGTACAAATAAAGTACTTTGTAAAACCAAAGTATCTTTTTCTAAAAAATTTCGTTTTTCCAAAAAGTACCATTTAAAATAATATATAATTTCAAAAAAACTACTTTTTTTCCTCCCCCCACGGATATCTCCACTAAAACAAGGTTTCTTGATATTCGGCATAGACGTGCGCTAAGACGGGATTTTTGGAAATTCCTACCGGAACGGGCAAAAAGGGGAAAAGTCTCCCCATAAACAGTCTCACAAATTGGAAAAGTGCCTGCCCAAACCATAGTATACTATAGTAGCTCCACTCACTAAAAAATTGAGAGCTTGTCCCTATCTCATGTAGTTGTAGTGGTATTAAGAACCATATGTACAAGTAAAATTACAAACACCACCTCATTTTTTCAAATGACAGAAAATGAGTAAAGCTACTATATTATACTATGGCCCAAACCACTGGAGGTAAGAAGTTGAAATTTGGTATAAAGGTTCCTCCACTGTAGTAGACATCGACTAAGTTTGTATTTTTGGAATTCCCTACAGGATATCCCAAAAGGAAACTCGGTATGTGAGTTCCTCCTTCTGTGTAGGCGTGCGCTTAGACGGAATTTTTTAAATTCCTATCGGGAGGGGAAATAAGGTAAAAGTCTCCTCCTGACGGCTTGCCCAATCCCTTTTGGAAAACCTAAAATTTTAAATATGTATTCCTTGGAGTAGGACTAACTCACCGGCAACCTAATTTTTCTATTTTGGAACAGGAACATAGTAAAAATGGTGGTTGAAAGGGAAAAATGTCCCCACTAACGGCCTGCCCAAACCGCTTAGGCAATGCAGTTGAAATTTGGTATGAATGTTCCTCATCCATCGCAGATAGCCGCGAAGATGGAATTTTTGTAAATTCCTAAAGGGAGGGGCAGAAAGAAGAAAAGCCTCACCTTGGGGGCCGGTAAAAACCCCTTCGGCTAGAAACCTGAAGCTTAAAATGTGGGTCCCTGGAGTGAGGGCTAACTTATTAGAAAGACACTTTTTTGAATTTTGGACAGGATCGTTATAAAATGGGGACTCAAAAAGGGAAAGATGCCCCTTAACGACCTGTCCAAACTGCTGGAACTAGGAAGCTGAAATTCGGTACTTAAGTTCCTCTCAGCCTGCTCAAACTGCTGGAACTAGGAAGCTGGAATTCCCTGTCGATGGATTTTCGGAAATTCCTACCGAGAGGGGCACAAATAGTAAAAGTTGGCTAGAAATCTGAAATGTAAAACGTATGTTACTTGGAGTATGTGCTCACTTACCGAGAAGGTGCTTTTTGGACAGGGACATTGCAAAAATCGGGATTAATGAAGCGAAAAGTGCCGCTTAAAGGCCTGCCCAAACCGCTGGAGGTAGGAAGTTGAAATTTGGTATTAAAGTTCCTCCTCTATTGTAGACATCCGCTAAGATGAGATTTTTGGAAATTTCTACAGGTAGGGTCAAAAACAGGAAAAGTCTTCCCCTTAACGGCCTGGCCAAACTGCTGGAACAAGGGATCTTAAATTGGGTTCCTTCTCCAATGTTGACGTCCCCTAAGATGGTATTTTTGGAAATTCATACCGGGAGGGGTAAAAAGGGAAAAAACTTCCCCCTTGACGGCCTGGCCAAACTGCTGGATATAGAGACCTAAAATTATGTATGTAGTAGGTTCCTCCTCCAACGCAGAAGTCCTCTAAGACGGAATTTTTGGAAATTCCTACCGGGAGGGGTAAAAACGGAATAATTCTCCCCCTTGATGGCCTAACCGAACCCTTCGGCTAGAAACCTGTAATATATAATATTTTTTCCTTGGAGTATGGGCTAACTTATCGACAAGGCATTTCTAGGACTTTGGACAGGAACGTGGTAAAAATGGTGGTTCAAAAGGGGAAAATTGCCCCCCCCCCCCTTAACGTCTGCGTCTTTAGCTAGAAACCTAAAACTTAACGAACAAGTGTATATGAAACACTAAAATTAAGAAACTAAATAGGAAAAGAGTGGGATTGAAACACTACACAAGTGGAATGAAATGGATATAAACGTTGAACGAGTGGAATTGAAATTATAGACAATGCAAATGGATTGGAAGAGGGAATTACCTGTTCACACACTATCAACGGAATATGAAACTTATGTAGCATTGAAACATACTCTCCAAAAAGTTAAACAAATTTTCTGAAAGAGAAAAAACCTTAGAAAAGGAATGGAACTTATATATTCCGATATTTAAACTTCATGTAATGAACCACCGGTGGAAGAAACCGACGCAGTAAATTTTCCAACTGAATTTGTGAATTTACTTGAATTGCCAGGTCTACCTTTACATAAACTGGAATTAAAAAAAAAACTTTAAGACACGCTAACAACGTAGCTTTGCCCGCTATTTTTAATATTATAAAATGCTTTTCAACCCTGCTTTACGTTATTTATTTTCATTCAAAACACAAATGAACATAACTACTTACGGGTCTATCTACCTAAGTTCGCACTTTACCAAATTATCTTAACATACACACGTATATTGCAATTTATTATGGATTCATTACTAACAATCCACTTTCATGAGAAAAAGTGATCAAATATTTATTTATTTTAAACCCATTGTTGTGCAGATTATTTATTTGTGGTGGCTGGATGAAGGCTTTTATTATAAAAACTGTACTTTAAATAAAAAGCGAATTTAAAAAAACTTTAAGGCACGCTAACAACGTAGCGGGCTGCGCCCGCTATCTTTAATATTATAAATCGCTTGCCAACCCTGCTTTACGTTTTCTATTTTCATTTAAAACACAAATGAATAAAACTACTTACGGGTCTATCTACCTCAGTTCGCACTTTACCATACACACGTATATTGAAAATTATTATGGATTCATTACTAACAATCCACTTTCATGAGAAAAAGTGATCAAATATTTATTTATTTTAAACCCATTGTTGTGCAGGATTATTTATTTGTGGTGGCTGGGTGAAGGCTTTAAATAAAAAAACGAATTTAATAAAAATTGTGGGGGGCGCAGCCCCCCCCCCCCCTTAACCTTTAAGGCACGCTAACAACGTAACGGGCTGCGCCCGCTAGTTCATAAATAAAGCTATAGTTAAAGTACATATTTCGCTTAATAAAGAGTTATTAGAAATCTTGAGTCATAATCGTATTTTAACTATAAGTAATCGAATTTCGAATAATGTTTTGAGAGTCTGTACATCACTACTGTTTTGTGTTTCTTTTTGATTTTATATTTACATTTTTTTTTTAAATTTTTTCGAAAAAGGTCATTGGCTACGCAATTGTTGCAGCTTTTTTCAGTTTGATGGATGCAAGTTGTTGGAAGCCACACATTGTATGGATGGGGGATGTCTTTAAAAAATCATTTCATGCCTGAAAATTAAATAATTAACAATTAAATGGTGGCTTCCTCACTCCAAACTTTATAAAAGGTTTAAAGTTAATGAGTACCAACTATAAACCATTATAATTTTCTTCGTTGTTAAGCAAATATGAATACTGTTTTTCACAAATTAGCTAAAAATCCTGCAATAAGACTGTTGTAAAAGTTTATGAATTAGACCATTAATGTTTGATATGAAAATCGTCAAAACCATAATAGATGATTTACAGTTAATCGAAGGCTTTACACCACATTTTTTAATTTGTTTATAATAAATTCGTTTTGAATATCTATACTAAGTAATATAGTAAAGAAATAATGTGCGTATATTTGTTTGTTTGTTTGTAGGAGGTAATCTCCGTAACTACTCATCTGATTTCAAAAATTTTTTTCCGGTATTTAGAATAGTCCTTAGGGATGGACATAGGCTTTATATCCTTCCATTAAAATAATTAATAAAAAAGTTATGAGCAATAATGTAAAACTATCCCAAAAACTAGGCCTAAGGCATGCTAACAACGTAGCGGGCCACAACACAATTTGTTTATTTTAATCTTAATATCTTTTATCTTGATTATATAGACTTTAGGAAAGTTAAAAAAAACTCTACTTACCATTCTAAATACACCTTTACTAACTAAATATATTCTGCTTTAAACAATTAGTGACAAACAACCTATTAAAGTTATTTATTGCGTGCAAACGAATGTCTCACTAAAATCCAATAAAAAATCTAGACAATTCTACAAAAAGTACAAAAATTTTCTGTAAAAATTGCTATATCTTTTTATTTTGAAATATACTCCATTAAACGTAGGTAACTTGATGCCTACTATAAGTTGGACAAAAACAGACACAGTGTTGAAAATTATAATCCCCAGACACATTATGTTTAAAGATAATAGACACAACGTGTTTAAAAGTACGTTTTTGATTATATCAAAAAGGTTGAGCAATATTTGAATATTGTTAAAATTTAAATTTTATCGGTCTGAAGAAGCAAGCTACTTTAAATGCGAGAACCTACATTTAAAACATGTAGAGACATACTTAATAGGGTTGGTCAATTTGGCTTTTTTTAGGTTTTAATTTTATACCCATACTTTCTTAGGGTAATTTTCTTAGAATTTTGTGTAGATTTCGAATTGGCTATAAGCCTGTAACGTTTTTTTGACCCAAACAAATTGACCGACTCTAATATATTAATTAGACCGACTCACGAAAAAAGTAAAAGAAGTGCCTCCCTCAAAATAAACCCTGCTTTATTTTATGATGATTCCCAAAATATTTCGGGTCTAGCAATGAGATCTCACGAGCTGGACCATTTTTAGAAAAGGTCTTTTTTTTAGTTTTTGTCGGAAATTTGCATCTTAGCTGAAGATAACATACTCAATATGGGTATCATATGAAAGGTTTCTTAGAGGCGCGTCCAGCGGTATATATATACCCAGTCAGAAAAATACAAACGGGAAAGCGGTGGCAAAGCACTTTAACAGGTGGTACAAGTACTGGCAAAAAGTGCTTTCCCATTCCCAAAATGATAACATCATTAGACAAAAGGACCGGCTGTTCAAAAAGCGCCGGAAAAGCACTGGAGGAACAAAATTTTTAAACGTTGGTAAAACGCTGGCAAAACCAATAAATAGGTGGTCTGGAAATATATTTTCCAAAATAAAATTTAAAAAAAGTTCATATGTATTTTTTTAGTCCTGCCGTGATTTGAACCCAGGCCGTCAGATTGGCAGACGATTGCTCTACCCACTGAGCTAACGAGACATATAATATTTAATGGCTAAACACATAAATGAGTGATAAAAGCTGGACAACTACTGGCTGTGCCACAATGCAAACAATTTTTTGTAACTAGTATGCCAGTGTTGGGAGGGCAAAAAAAAAGTTGCTCTTGAAGGAGCTTTCCCACAAACAAAAAAATTGATTTTATAAAACAAAAAAAATTTTAAATTAAAAAAAATCCAAAATAAATTTTTTTGCTTGCAACCGGATTTGAAGTCGGAACCTTCCGACAACAAACATTTTTTAACGAAGCGTCAGCATTTTTATAAAATCATTGATTTTTGTACGCTTGGTAGCATTGGCTAGGTAGCACTGGATAACCACTGGTTGCAAACCTTGGCATATCACTATAAGCCAATTTTTTGCCAGTGGTTTTTTTATAAACCACCGAAATTTTTGTAAAACAAATACTGGTAAAACGCTTTTCGCAAGCGCTGGCAAAGCGTCCCAAATGAGTGTTCTGCCAGTCATTTATTTTTAATACCGTGGTTACCCAGTGGTATGCCAGTGCTTGATTTTTTGTACCACTGGCGATTTCTGCCTGGGTATATATACACAATGTATTTTCCAGCATATCCTGACATGTCCTATTTTCAAGGATATTCTATAAAAAAACTAATTTTTCATTCTTTTGTACGGAAATATTTGTGATTGAAATGTCAAATTTACATATCATAATCTATAGACGATTTAAGGGACCACGTGTTTCAGATATTTTTGAAATTCGCGATTTTCCGCGTTTTATCATAAATTTATTGTGGTACACTCTAAAAAATGTTGGTAAATTTACTACTATAAAATGGGTAAAGTTTTGTTTAATATTAAGAAAATTCGGTAAATTTAAACAAAAAATGCGTAAACTTTTTTTGTACACATTTCCATACACAAGAATAAACACACAATGTATTTTTAGACATTATGTGTTTACAAATAAACACATTTTGCCTAAAATTACTATTCTTTTGTTAAATAGAATTTTTACGCACAAAGTTGGTATATATACTAACTTATAATAGTAATAATATTCTGATATTTTAAATTGAAAGAACTTGAACAATTTTTTAAACCCCCGGCTAAAAATCTACATATATGGATCATACAGGTTGAATGTATGTTCGTGCATGATCATAATCATGAATGATTTTCCATACATGGATACATAAATCTCCATACATCCATCCACATATATCCACACATGTGCATTAACGAAAATTGAGGTAATATCTACACATGTGACAGCTAGGGTTTGGGATTTCCCGGACTTTTTTATTTCCCGGGAAACGGGAATGAAAAAATTTCATTCCCGGGAATCCCGGGAAATGTTTTTGAACAACATTGTTAATGAAAACCACCTATATAAATAATTTTTGTTAAAAAAAAACACTATTTCAGTACAAATGCAGTATGTGTAGTGAGAATTCAAAGTAAAAAATATCAGAATGTTCAACATTTGATTTCACATAAATTAATCGCAGCACTGCCAAATGAATTGCATGATTCCAGCAGAAAGCACCTACTACTGGACTGTCGGAAACAAAACGTTTCATCACACTTGGCCCATTAGATATGGTGGCCACAATGTTATTTTCCAAAGACAATTAAAACTCTTCTAGTCTTATTTCTACAATTCTTATTATTTCATCAGCATTACATCTTCCTGATATATAAATCAACCCCAGGTTATAAAATGAATTATTTCCGTTTATACATATGTTCAAATATATCTTTTGTGATATTCTTGTCCAATCATCTAAGATTATAGTAAATCTGCTATTGTTAGAAATATTGCTCGATATTTCTTTTATCATGATATCTTTTACATGATTGTAGTAATTTAATATAATGTTCTTTACATCGGTTTTATTTTTTTTTGGCAATGCCATGTTTTTATTATAAAAACTTTCTCGAATAAACGAAGATCTAGTTATGGTGCAGATTGACTGCGGCTAATTTGGATACCATTTTAGGAAATGTTTGCCCTACCATAAAACCTTTAATGCCTATTCAGCTTACACTTTTTTCTTCGGGTACTTTGCTAATTTTAGCTTGTTGTTGTTTTTTTCAAGAGAAGTTGCATGACCATCAATTTTTTTTTTTTTTTGTGAACCAAATTTAGATGTCGGATAACCAAATTTAGATACCACCGTTAACCATTAGTCTTTTCTTTTCACATTTATTAATGAAAACGTTACTTATAAAATTATTGACCCTTAATATAAAGGAGTATTTTAAATTTAAAGTCGACTTTATTTTTAATCAAACGGTTTTGTTCATTTTGTGTATGAAAACCTTACAAAAATATTTATATTTTCAAATATTTTGATTGCTTGAAAATAAATTAACCAATCAGAATGCTTCAAAAATAAACCAAGTCAAGGTATACTGCCACCCAATATTTTAACTAAAGTCGACTTTACCTAAATTATACATTTGAAAAATTTAGATAGTAAGGGCGATTATTTGTAAAAAACAAAGCTTTGTTTTCATAATTCTTTTAAACATTTTACCAAGTTTTTAGGCTTTACTACTTAAATTTTGAATAAGTTATGCGAAAAATCTTTATTAGTTGAAATGCTCCTAATTACTTGGCAAAGATTTTATTTGTGTGTAAAATAAATGTATTCGCTTTTAAAAGATTTTAACAATGAAATTTTTATTTTGGTATTTAAAATGTTTTTTATGACTAAAATTAAAAAATCCTATTCGAAACAAAAACAATTTAAAAAATTTAATATTTTTAAAATTTCCCGTTTTCCCGGGAAAAATATATTATTTTCCCGGGAATTCCCAGCAAATTTTTCTAGGGAATTCCCGAACCCCAAACCCTGGTGACAGCGCATAGAGAAAGGGACCTAAGGGTAAAAAAATCAATTTTTTTTTTTTGATATGGACAACATCTGAGCATCGAATGAGACCGATCCCATGCCCTCCTGAGAAAGGGACCTAAGGGGACCTTAGGTCCCTTTCTATTTTGCGCGTCACATATATGTAATTTTTTGGCCCCTTTTTTATTAAGGTACAAAAAAGACCCGTAAGTTGAAGAGTTCGAGGGTTAGAATGTTCAATAAAAATATTTCGCGTAGTGTTTTACATAAAATCCAGATTTGAGCACCAATTTGTAAAGTGCCAAAAATGGTGATTTTTTGAAATGTTTGTATGGGGAACCCCCCAGGGGGTGTGCCACTGGCATGGGTGGGTCGGCCCTCCAAAGTTAGTGGGGGTCGGTCATACATTTGTACTCGATTGGGGCACTCTAAATGGGTCAAAGTGGGATTTTTCAAAGTTTGACCCTACGGGTCAAAAGTTGGGTCATCAGAATTCGTTTTAGAGGTATGGTTCCTCCGGCAAAGTTTCTTATTTTGATCCCTAGAATACGATTTTCCTTGTCAGTTGAGCGATTTTTTTGCCTCCCTACAAATCGACCAGCCCTTATGGGCATATATGGATGCATATATGGTGATTTATGCATCCATGCAAGTTTATGATAATGCACGAACATACATTGAATCTATATGGATCCATGTATGTCGATTTTTACCTGGGTAATAAAAAAGCTAAAACGTTTCATTTTTTTTTAGTTACAATATTTTTACAAACACATTATTATCTGCAAAAAGCAATATAACAAATGAAATAGTTTTTGGTTAGCAAGCAGCAGTATTCATCCAAAAGTAATGAAATTGGGTACCACACGAGTTGAAGTCGAGAGATGTTGAAAGAAGATTTTGCATGACCGAAATGCTGCTTGAACGCCATAAAAAGAAGTCACTTTTGCATCAAATCATTGCTGGTGCTGAAAAATGGATCTATTACTACAACCCGCAGTGCAAGAAATCGTATTTGAAGCCCGGCCAATAAGCCAAATCAACGTCTAAGCCGAATATCCATGCGCCAAAGTAATGATCTGTATTTGGTGGGATCAGAAGGGCCCCATCTATTTTGAGCTGCTGAAATTGGCCAGACGATCTTAGTGGACCTGTATACCGAACACAATTGATTCATTTGAAGCGAGCATTGGTCAAAAAACTCCCGTAATATGCGACCAGACATGAAGCCGTAATATTCCATCATCGGCCACATGTTGCAAAACCAGTTAAAAATAGTGGTTGGGAAGTTTTGCCTCACCCGCTTTATAGTCCAGACCTTGCCCCGTCCGACTACTAGTTGTTTCGATCGCTGTAGAATGCTCTAACTTCAGAACAGGGTACCCGAAATTGGCTTGATTCGTTCTTGGTCTCAAAAAATGACAAATTTTTCAAAATAAACCTATAAAATTTGCCAAAATTCTCGAATTTTCAAGTTATGCATGTGAATGACACGGATATTATTATTAATCAAATACGCACTTAAAATGTATTTGTTTTTTATTAAAAAAAAAAAATGTTTTTGGGGGGTTTAACTTAAAGCACAGCTGTGGTAAATATACGCATTTTTGGTGATTTTTACGCACTTTCTGTGGATGTTTGCGTATTTTTGTGGATTTTTACGCATTTTATCCGTACATTTACATGTAAAACATGCTTTTTTATGTACAAATTTAGTAAATTAACACTCTAATTTCAAAATTTCATTCAATTTTTACGCACTTTCAATGTAAAATTACACATTATATGTGCAGCAACTTAAACAAAATGTACTTATTTTTTTCTATTATGCACATAGAGTAAATTTACTCAATTTATAGTAGGAGAAAAGTTTCCTACTATAAGTAGGGTAAATGTCAACAGAATTTAATTAGAGTGTATAAACAATATGTTCTAAATAGGGAAATATGGATACCAAAACTTTTCTTTTGAGAAGTAAATCATCGCTAAGTGAATATAGTTTGGAATTTTGCAAATTTCATACATTTTGCTCGATGCTCTGAACCAAATTTTTGTTTTTTTATAGAAAATAGTCCTCAGAGTCTGTTTAAAAATCTGCAATATTTAGGGTTTTCTGTAGCAAAAGTCCTCAGAGTTTCAGTAAATGGCAAACATTTTAATATTTGAGGATGTTTTATAAGAAAAATCCACCGAATCAGGTATGTTCTCAAATATTTGGATTTTATATAGAAAAAGCCCTCAGAAGCTGAGGGTACTTAAAAAAACTTATTATCTAAGGGTTATTTTAGTAGAAAAAGTGTCTTAAGGTTTTTCTATATAAAAATGCGTTCGTAATCTATGTGTGTTTCTATAAGAACAAGTTTTCATAATTTTATTTTAATTCCCTAACTAAAACTATTCAATATCTGAAGATTTTCCTAAAGAAAGAAGTTCTCAGAAGATTAGGGGTTTTCCGTACAAAAAATTCCTCATAATCAAAAAATTTACTCGACAAAAATGTCCTCCTTTTTGGGAATATGAAAGTTTTCGTGGATTAGTTCTAAGAATCTAAGACATTTTTTCTACTAAACATGTTCACAGTTTCTGATGGCTTTTCAATACGGATAAAACTTATCACTATGTAAATTAGTTATGATTATATCGCGTTAAAATTCAGATAAGATTCTATATGATTCAGTATATTTAGATCTTATCCGATACACAGTACAACTAAATAAGAAAAATTTGATGCATCGGGATTGTGACACATCATTTCTAATAGACTTTGGGACGCAGAACACGAATATGGTACTAGAATTTTAAAGTTAGCTATAGTTTAAGAAATATTTGCAAAACCGTATTTGCGGAAAAATCAATTTTGTAATAAACTTTTTGCAAAAAAATACAAAATTAAAAGTATGAACACTATTCTTTGCAAAATTTTAACAGGATGAAACATGTCCTTTAATTTGATGTATCGCACGCTTTGACAGCTGCGAAAATATTCTCTATATATGCATTTGAAGTTTAAATTTCTCTTTTTCCACGATTTCGTTAATAGTTAATCTGCGATGAAAGGAATATCCATTTTTTTAATTTATACCATTAGTAAACATCTCATGTTACTTAATTTATCATAAAATTCCGAACTATGTGTTTTAATTTTAAGTAGAAATTGGCTAAAGCTGAAAAAGATTGACTTTTTTAATACCTAAAAATTAAGAAGTCTGTGACGAATCTGAAATTAAAAATCTCAGATAAAACACACATATTTTCTAATCAATTTCTACAAAGTTTTGGATAATTTAAGTGCAAATTCCTAAAAAAATAACGATTTTAAAACATGCATGTTCAAAAAATTACTGTAAAAGAGCATTTAGTCCGTTTTATTTGTTCATTTTGTGTATGAAAACCCTACAAAAACATTTAGTGGGTTATTTTGTAAAACGCAACGCCTTGCGTTGTGTTGATTTATGTGTAAATTGTTATTGTTACAAAAACAATTTGTATGGAAAACAACGCAATGCAAGGCGTTGCGTATTACAAAATAACCTCCTTGTATTTTCAAACATTTTGATTGGTTGAAAATAAATTAACCAATCAGAATGCTCCAAAAATAAACCAAGTCAAAGCATACTGCCACCTAAAATTTTAAATGAAATCGACTTTAACAAAAATATACATTTTATTGTAGATTTTTAGTTGATCTGAAGATTGTTACAATGAGTGTTATTTTTGTTCGGTTTAGGATCAAATATTACAAATTCTAAATAGGATTTACAATTTTTATTTTACAACCAATAGAGAAAAAACTTATGAAAAAAAACTTTCCTAGAACCAATGGTTGACAATTAATGCATTTTCAAGTGACACCGCATCACTATCATCAGATTGTCTTTATGGGGTCCTCTCTAGGCTATAATGTAGATTTTTTTTTTCATAAGTTTTTTCTCTATTGGTTGTAAAATAAAAATTGTAAATTCTATTTAGAATTTGTAATATTTGATCTTAAACCGAACAAAAATAACACTCATTGTAAAAATATACATTTTTATAAATTGGCGATAAAATTTGTGTTTCAGATTGAATTTTGGGAAAATGTTGATGCAAAAGTTGTGATTTTTTTGACAAAAAGAATTTAGTGGAATATGAAATTACGTCATGTGTTAAGACGTTGCAAATCCGATTAAGGGATTTTACTTGATTTCCAAAATAGGAAAGTAACAAAAATAAGTTGGTAGAGTTCTAAAAGCCCAAAGTCTATATTTTTAAGCAATATTAAAATTAATCGTAGTTTATTCAGGTATATGAATAAAAAAGAAATTTTAACGAAAAAGCTGACTTTTTGCTAAAAGTTAAAATTCAAAAACTAGAGCTAATTTTTAAATTTGGTGTTCACATTCGTGATATTCATCCTAAACTCTATCATAATTGATATGTCACATGCCCGATGCATTGTTAGTGTTGTACTGTGATATAATTTCATCAATTTTTCGGATAATAGTTATGGTTCGGATCCAATTATATCAATAACATGATATAATATTATTTTTTCATTCGGGTTTTTAAATCATTATAGGGCAACCAAGGTAAGACAATTATAAGAAGTTTTTTAATTTACATTTCTGCTTTCCATTCTTTTCTGAAATTATAGTAAAGCCCACATAACACTAGGATTTTTCTTGACTTTTTTAGGAAATTTATTTAATTTTTTTCCTTCCCAGCTAAAAATCGACATATATATATGGATCCATATAGGTTTAATGTATGTACGTTAGACTGTCCCTTATAATAGCGATTTGTCGTTTTTCGTCCATTACACCCCCCAGTTTTATTGGAAATGGTCCCAAATGGAATAAATCGTTTTTTTTTTTTTTTTTGGAATACGTTAACCCGTGCCGAAAGTTGGAAGAAAATGGCCCCTTTTGGAAAAAGTGTATTAATATTAAAAATTTTCAAAATTCGAAATTTAGAAAAAATTAATTTTTCAATCCATTTATTCATTTAGTATAGTCAAAATGACTCAGACATGGAATTTTGACTTCATCGGATATCATTAACCCACTTTAGCCTGGAATCTAAAATGACCCACGAATTTGATAAAAATGCAAAAACGTGTTTTTTTTAAATTAATTTTAAAGATTTTTTAAAATGCCTAATTTGGAGATGTCGATTGCTATTTGTACCACATAATAGTTGATATTAAAGAAAAAAAATAAATTGGAAATATAATAATTCGAGTTTGTGTTAGGAGCAACAAATGTCACTTTTTCGCTACATTTTCAATTGGTCCTGTCTATTAAATTGATGGGAAAAAAATTCCACCGTAATTTCGCAGCAATTCCACACAAGTGAAAAATCTTTTTTTTTATATGGAGTTTGACAGATTTTTTCGTAAAAGTACGAACAAAATACCGGGCTTAATAGTCAAAATGCTAACTTTATTTTGTCGCAACTGAAAAATTAAATGTTAAACGAAATAAACTTCAAGTTTAAAGTTCGCGTTGATTACATAGTGGGTAAATATCCTGTACAACTTCTATATTCTTTCGGAAAATGTATAAAATTAACAAACTTTTGTAAAGATATCGAAAAAGTGGTTTCACTTTTCTTAATAATTTTTATTGGCCTATTCGACTATGCTATTCTGTTTTTGACATTTGCTGAAACTGTTTGAAAGTTATATCCCTATTTTACATATACGAATGAATTGGTTATGCTGTGTTGCACGATTAGTACGTGTCATTTGTTTTCAAACATTCTTTTTTGTTTTTGTTATTTAAAATTAGATTTCACTCGTCTTCGCAGTTTATGGAGGAGGTTATGTTTGTCTAAAATCCGTTTTTTTAGACTGAATATCTTTAGAATTTTAAGTAAGCATTATGTGTATTATGAACGCTATTTAGATTTTAAAATATAACAATAATCCACATGATTCAACAGTCAGTTACTGTATAAGTTCATATACTTACATTTGACTACATTACACTAAAGGAAAAAGGTGTGTAAATATTTATGTTGAAACTACAAAAAGTCAATAAAATACGAATAAGAAAGTTAAAGCCGGGCATGCCGACTATATAATACCCTACACCAGTCTGGTTAAAAGCTAATTAATATTTGGATCCGAAATTTGAATGGGTTAAAATGAGACTTGTGTCAGAATTTTCTATAAAGTGATAAAAGAGAAAATATGAAATATAGCCCATATGAGCGATAGATACAAATATAGACCGAACCTAACTAGAATCAATGCGCTTTTTCCTTGGGACCATGTGAGTCAGCGAAGCAAATTTCATTGAAATATCTTCGTTTTTGCGACCTGCAGCGTGTAACCAAGCCAATTTTGGGGGGGGGGGGGGGGCCTTATATGGGCACTAGGTCTAAACATGGACCGATTTTAACCAAAATCAATAGGCTTCGTTCTTGGGCTGACATAGGTCGGTGTGCCAAATTTCATCAAAATATTTTAATATCTGCGACCTGCAGCATGTACCCAAGGCAATTTTGGGGGTTACCCTTATATGCGCACTAGGTCTAAACATGGACCGATTTTAATTAAAACCAATAGGCTTTGTCCTTGGGCCGGCATAAGTTAGTGTAGCAAATTTCATAAAAATATCTTAATATTTGGGACCTGCAGCGTGTAACAAAGTCAATTTTGGGAGGGAGGACCCTCATAAGAGCACTAGGTCTAAACGTGGACCGATTTTCATCAAATAGTAGGCTTCGTCCTTGGGCCAACATAAGTCGGTATACCAAATTTCATCAAAATATCTTAATATTTGAGACATGCAGCGTGTAGGCAAGCCAATTTTGGGGGGACCCTTATATCGGTACGAGGTCTAAACATGGACTAATTTTAACCAAAACACATATGCCGATATACCGATTTTAACCAAAATTAATAGGCTTCGTCCTTGGCCCGACGTAAGTAGATCATCTAAATTTAATCAAAATATCTTAATATTTGCGACCTGTAGAGTGCGCACAAAAATGCATGGACAGACAAACAGACAGGCGGACGGACAAACGGACATCGTTAAATCCAAACAAAAAGTGATTCTGAGTCGATCGGTATACTAAAAGGTGGGTCTAGGCCCACGATATTTTTTGGTGTTACAAGCATCAGTACAGACTTATTATACCCTGTCCACGTAGTGGTGTACCTTTCAGAAGAAATGCAAAATTTTAGAAAGGTAGGAACAGCAAAAATAAAACTGTTAACTACCCTAGTATTTATATCTTGGTATATATGTTCCAATATTCTCTTCTATATATAAAAGAAAGAATAACGTGACTGATTGACTGACTGACTCAACATCGCCCAGCCCAAACCGCTGAAGCTAGGAAGTTGAAATTTGGTATGTAGGTTCCTCTTTCGGCGTAGACGTCCGCTAAGACGGGATTTTTTGGAAATTCCTACCGGAACGGGCAAAAAGGGGAAAAGTCTCCCCCTTGGCGGCCTGCCAAAACCCCTTTGGCTAGAAAGCTGAAATTTAAGATATGTGTTCCTTGGAGTATGGGCTAACTTTTCTGGAAAGTACTTTCTGGAACTTTGGACAGGGACGTTGTAAAAATGGGGGTTAGGGAGTTGAAATTTGGTATAAAGGTTCCTCCACTATCGTAGACATCCACCAAGACGGGAGTTTTGGAAATTTTTACAGGGACGGGCAAAAAGGGGAAAAAGTCTCCCCCTTGACGGCCTGCTCAAACTGCTGGAGCTATGAAGTTGAAATTTGGTATGTAGGTGTAGACGTCCGTTGAGACGGCATTTTTGGAAATTCTTATCGGGAGGGGCAAAAAGGGGACAAAAAAAGTACCTTTTTCCAAAAAAGTACCTTTTTCGAAAAAAGTACCTTTTTCCAAAAAAGTACCTTTTTCCAAAAAATGTACCTTTTTCCAAAAAAAGTACCTTTTTCAAAAAAAAAGTAATTTTTTCCAAAAAAAATTCCTTTTTCAAAAAAGAGTACCTTTTTCCAAAAAGAGTACCTTTTTCCAAAAAAAGTACTTTTTCCAAAAAAAGTACCTTTTTCCAAAAAAAAAGTACCTTTTTCCAAAAAAAGTACCTTTTTCCAAAAAAAGTACCTTTTTCCAAAAAAAGTACCTTTTTCCAAAAAAAGTACCTTTTTCCAAAAAAAGTACCTTTTTCCAAAAAAAGTACCTTTTTCCAAAAAAAGTACCTTTTTCCAAAAAAAGTACCTTTTTCCAAAAAAAAGTACCTTTTTCCAAAAAAAGTACCTTTTTCTAAAAAATGTTCCTTTTCCCAAAAAACATAAATTTTTTCAAAAAAATACCTTTTTCAAAAAAAGTACCTTTTCCAAAAAAAAAGTACCTTTTCCCAGTAGAGGGGGGATCCTTCGCCAGTGGGACACATACACTAGTCGCATTTTTTTTTGATGTTAAGGGAATAAAAAATTGGAAAAAATGTATTTTGTGCATTTTTCAATTGCCTTTCCTTGACATCCACTTTGACGAATTTACATCACATGTGGTCGCAGACAGACGTGTTTTTGTGTTTTTTGGGGTGCCAAAAAAATAATTGCAAGCAACTAAATTTTGTAATAACTTCCGCAAATCGTGTGATAAAAAAATAATTTTTCATTATGTTAGACCTATGATCCTGAGCTTTCAAATAATAGTAATTTGATTTTAATAAATGCTTAAAAAGTGTGAAAAAATGTTAATTTTATGTTAGTGCCTGCCTCTGGGGCACAATCACCAGATGGCCCCTGGAGCTACAAAGAGTTGGTGCATCCCTGCCTAAAATGCTTTAAAAGACTTCTATATGTTTAAAATATGTTTAATAGTAAATTAGAACAATCGTGTTCATTCTTAAATTTATATTAATTATTCAGTTTTTGTAATTTTGAAAAATCATTATATTATAGTTTTGAATTATTATTTTTTTAATATAGTGGAGATTTATTGATTATAAAGAATCACATATCTTAAAAACCTTATTCTAAATTGAAATTGTATCTAGCTCTTTTGGCGAATATCCCCCAAGTTTGGGGCAGTTATGCCGATTTGGGTTACTTTGAAAATCAATCAAAAAGTAATAGAAAACATGCAAATAATTAGAATAAAAATCATAAAAATTAAAGCCAAGATATGTCGATCTTCAATTTGAAAGTAATTTTTGAAAAATA
This sequence comes from Leucophora obtusa, assembly GCA_949987735.1. Taxonomy (NCBI): domain Eukaryota; kingdom Metazoa; phylum Arthropoda; class Insecta; order Diptera; family Anthomyiidae; genus Leucophora; species Leucophora obtusa. Next base: position 132,265,039 of record OX465296.1, on the reverse strand, counting down.
ATTAGGGGTTAAGAAACGACAGTGCTTTGAAAAAAAAGTGGCGAAGGATCCCACTTCTACCCTACCTTTTTCCAAAAAATGTACCTTTTCCTAAAAAAATTAACCTTTTCCAAAAAAAAAGTACCTTTTCCAAAAAAAGTATCTTTTCCCAAAAAACATACATTTTTCCAAAAAAAAATACCTTTTTCAAAAAAAAGTACCTTTTCCAAGAAAAAGTACCTTTTCCCAAAAAAAGTACCTTTTTCTAAAAAAATTTTCCTTTTCCCAAAAAACATACATTTTTTCAAAAAAAAAATACCTTCCCAGGTGAAAATGTTCATATATGGTCTTATATGGCAACATATATGGGTTCCGATCCGAAATTTGAGGGTATATGGCCATATATGGAGATATATGAATGTTCATATAATTTTTTTTTTTTTTTTTTAATAAAAATATTGCTTTTTTTTATTTAAATTAAATGTAAATATTACAATTCTTACTGATGAATTTGTACATTTGAATGAAATTGAGAAATTATGAAATTTTTAATGGACATAAACATTTTACTTGAAGTTTAGAAATCATTTTATGACTGTTTTTTGATTATTTAATGATTGTTTATACACTAATAGAAAAAAGTGTGTAAAAATGTTAGTTAAAGCTACTAAAAATTAGTTCAAAATTAAAAACTGCTGAATTAGCAGAGTATTTTTGCTAAATATAAATAAGATAGGAACAGCAAAAATAAAAGTGTTTAATATATTTACAAAATTTGAGTTATAATTGAGCTAAATATCAGTGATTAAGAAATAAAATTAGACAAAAAACATCACATAAAATTTAAAATTTTCAAAGTTCCTTTTTCGTTTTTGGTTTTTAATAAATAAATTTAGCAGTTTTATTTTTGCTGTTTTTATCTTACTGCAACATTTTCAATTGTATTTCAAAATTTATCATTATATTTCAGAAGTTATCAATTGTTTTTCAGATTTATCAAGTGTATTTCAGAAATAATCAATTGAATTTCAGTTTCATCAATTGTATTGTAGAAGTTATGAATTGGTTTTCAGATTTACCAATTATATTACAGAAATAATCAATTTATTTCCAGTTTTATAATTGATTTTCAGAAATTATCAATTGATTTTCATATTTATTCATTGTATATCAGAAATTATGAATTGTATTTCAGAAACTGAAAATTGTATTTCAGAAATTCGCAATTGCATTTCAGAAATTATCAAATGTATTTTACAAATAATCAATTGTATTTCAAAAACTGGCAATTGTATTTTAGAAATTGCCAATTGTATTTAAGAAATTATCAATGTATTGTATTTCAATATTTTTTGAATCCGCTCAAGTAATTACCCCCATGACAAAAAAGACTTAAAACATTACCCATATATGGAATAATATATGAGTTCATATATGAAGATATATGGAATTTATGAACCAATATATGGACCAATAAATGCAGTATATTATCATATATGGATTCATACATTTGAATGTATTTACCCATATATGCTTCCATACATAACATATATGTTCATATATGATCATACATTAAACCATATATGCTCATACATGAAACCATATATGACAATATATGAACATATATGAACATTTTCACCTGGGTTTTTCAAAAAAAGTACCTTTTCCAAAAAAAAGTACCTTTTCCAAAAAAAAGGACCTTTTTCTAAAAAAATGTTCCTTTTCCAAAAGAAGTACCTTTTCCAAAAAAAGTACCTTTTTCCAAAAAAAAACACCTTATTAAAAAAAAATACCTTTTCCAAAAAAAGTACAAATAAAGTACTTTGTAAAAACAAAGTATCTTTTTCCAAAAAATTTCGTTTTTCCAAAAAGTACCATTTAAAATAATATATAATTTCAAAAAAACTACTTTTTTCCCTCCCCCACGGATATCTCCACTAAAACAAGGTTTCTTGATATTCGGCATAGACGTGCGCTAAGACGGGATTTTTGGAAATTCCTACCGGAATGGGCAAAAAGGGGAAAAGTCTCCACATAAACAGTCTCACAAATTGGAAAAGTGCCTGCCCAAACCACTGGAGGTAAGAAGTTGAAATTTGGTATAAAGGTTCCTCCACTGTAGTAGACATCGACTAAGTTTGTATTTTTGGAATTCCCTGCAGGATATCCCAAAAGGAAACTCGGTATGTGAGTTCCTCCTTCTGTGTAGGCGTCCGCTTAGACGGAATTTTTGAAATTCCTATCGGGAGGGGAAATAAGGTAAAAGTCTCCTCCTGACGGCTTGCCCAATCCCTTTTGGCCAACTTAAAATTTTAAATATGTATTCCTTGGAGTAGGACTAACTCACCGGCAACGTAATTTTTCTATTTTGGAACAGCAACATAGTAAAAATGGTGGTTGAAAGGGAAAAATGTCCCCAATAACGGCCTGCCCAAACCGCTTAGGCAATGCAGTTGAAATTTGGTATGAATGTTCCTCATCCATCGCAGATAGCCGCGAAGATGGAATTTTTGTAAATTCCTAAAGGGAGGGGCAAAAAGAAGAAAAGCCTCACCTTGGGGGCCGGTAAAAACCCCTTCGGCTAGAAACCTGAAGATTAAAATGTGGGTCCCTGGAGTGAGGGCTAACTTATTAGAAAGATACTTTTTTGAATTTTGGACAGGGTCGTTATAAAATGGGGGCTCAAAAAGGGAAAGTTGCCCCTTAACGACCTGTCCAAACTGCTGCAACTAGGAAGCTGAAATTCGGTACTTAGGTTCCTCTTCCAGCCTAATTCCAACCGGGAGGGCAAAAAAAGAAAAAGTGTCCCCCTTGACAGCCAGCTCAAACTGCTGGAACTAGGAAGCTGAAATTCCCTGTCGATGGATTTTCGGAAATTCCTACCGAGAGGGGCAAAAATAGTAAAAGTTGGCTAGAAACCTGAAATGTGAAACATATGTTACTTGGAGTATGGGCTTTTTGGACCGGGAAGGTGCTTTTTGGACAGGGACATTGCAAAAATGGGGATTAATGAAGCGAAAAGTGCCGCTTAAAGGCCTGCCCAAACCGCTGGAGGTAGGAAGTTGAAATTTGGTATTAAAGTTCCTCCTCTATTGTAGACATCCGCTAAGATGTGATTTTTGGAAATTTCTACAGGTAGGGTCAAAAATAGGAAAAGTCTCCCCCATAACGGCCTGGCCAAACTGCTAGAACAAGGGATCTTAAATTGGGTTCCTTCTCCAACGTTGACGTCCCCTAAGATGGTATTTTTGGAAATTCATACCGGGAGGGGTAAAAAGGGAAAAAACTTCCCCATTGACGGCCTGGCCAAACTGCTGGATAGAGATACCTAAAATTATGTATGTAGTAGGTTCCTCCTCCAACGCAGACGTCCTCTAAGACGGAATTTTTGGAAATTCCTACCGTGAGGGGTAAAAACGGAATAATTCTCCCCCTTGATGGCCTAACCGAACCCTTCGGCTAGAAACCTGTAATATATAATATGTTTTCCTTGGAGTATGGGCTAACTTATCGACAAGGCATTTCTAGGACTTTGGAGAGGAACGTGGCCAAAATGGTGGTTCAAAAGGGGAAAATTGCCCCCCACTTAACGTCTGCGTCTTTAGCTAGAAACCTAAAACTTAAAGAACAAGTGTATATGAAACACTAAAATTAAGAAACTAAATAGGAAACGAGTGGAATTGAAACACTACACAAGTGGAATGAAATGGATATAAACGTTGAACGAGTAGAATTGAAATTATAGAGAATGTAAATGGATTGGAAGAGGGAATTACCTGTTCAAACACTATCCACGGAATATGAAACTTATGTAGAATTGAAACTTACTCTCCAAAAAGTTAAACAAATTTTCTAAAAGAGAAAAAACCTTAGAAAAGGAATGGAACTTATATATTCCGATATTTAAACTTCATGTAACGAAGCACCGGTGGAAGAAACCGACGCAGTAAATTTTCCAACTGAATTTGTGAATTTACTTGAATTGCCAGGTCTACCTTTACATAAACTGGAATTAAAAAAAAAAAAAACTTTAAGACACGCTAACAACGTAGCGGGCTTTGCCCGCTATTTTTAATATTATAAAATGATTTCCAACCCTGCTTTACGTTATTTATTTTCATTCAAAACACAAATGAACAAAATTACTTACGGGTCTATCTACCTAAGTTCGCACTTTACCAAATTATCTTAACATACACACGTATATTGCAATTTATTATGGATTCATTACTAACAATCCACTTTCATGAGAAAAAGTGATCAAATATTTATTTATTTTAAACCCATTGTTGTGCAGAATTATTTATTTGTGGTGGCTGCGTGAAGGCTTTAAATAAAAAAACTTTAAATAAAAAAACGAATTTAATAAAAATTGTGGGGAGGGCGCAGCCCCCCCCCCCCTTAACCTTTAAGGCACGCTAACAACGTAGCGGGCTGCGCCCGCTAGTATATATATATAACTCTGTTGTCTATTTTGCAAACTTAAGCGTGTGTCAATATCTCAATAACTTTCGTAAATATAGTCGCTCAAATTCAAAATTTATAAATTTTTTAAGACCCGATTTTAAATACTAAAGCCAATTTCGAAACAAAAATGTCCAAAATTTGTACATATGTCATATTGCGTAAACAAATTATATGCACTATTATTATTTTTTTAATTAAATTCAGATTAAAAAAAAATATCCTACTGTAGTACAAATCTTAAAGAATTTTGAAATTGTGGCTTTGGGCGAGTATAGTTAGGAAATTAATTATTATATTATTTCTTTTATTGCTCCTAAAGTATCTGTTAGTATATTTTGAGAGATTCTTTTAGTGGCAATTCTGAACAACATATAAAAAAGCACTAAAGCGTAATTCCTCTAAAAGTGTCCCTAAAAAGTGATTTTGGTATCATTTGGTATATCCAAACAAAACATCGCGGGTTCAATTCTTGTGGGGATCAATATTTTGAAGAAAAATTGTTTTTGCACTCATAAAAATAGTACTGAAAACAAAACTGAATTGCAGTGCACTTTTTGTACTTCTTTAATAAGTACTTTTATTGAAGAGAATAAAGCACAATATCGCGCAATGACAAAGTGGTGTTTTTATGCCAGCCAACTATCATATCAAAGAATACCTCAGCGGTAGAGCTTTAGACTAGCAGTCGCAAATTCGATACCCGATAGCGGCAATAAAAAAAATGTGTAAAATAAAAAAAAAAATAATAACGCTCCTAGACGAGAATACGAAATTTTCATTGTTTGTTTCTTTTGAATAGAAGTTATCTCAAAAAAAAAATTTTTACAAATTAAATCAGTATTAATTTAATTTAGAGCGGAGCACAAATTACCCGGATTTTGCTATTATTGGTTTTTAGTTGTCAAAATGTATATATAAAAAATTATAACAAAAACAAGCTAAAATTAGTTTTGTATAAAATTACTTATTTAAAACTAGGTTTTGCTTATCTCTTAAAGTGAATTTAGACTGAGCAAAAACTACTTAGTTTTTGTTTATTTTTTATATATGCGTTTTGACAATTAAAAACTAACAAAAGCCAAAATGCCGTGTTATCTATTAATTTTGACAAGTAAAAAATATCAAGAGCCAAAAAAACCAGGTAGTTTTTGCTCAGCTCTAAATGTAATATACAACTAATTTTTGTAATCTAAAACTCATTAAATACTTTATGATAATGGTGGTTATTATGTTACTGTGTATTAACATTTGAGTGTAATTGTATATTCACTGCAATGAAATAATTCCCAAATCATACATAATTAAAAGTGTTTGCATTTTTGCATACTCGAAAACAGGATATATCTATTTCATTTACAGGAATATTTGAAGGTAATTGAAAACCACGATGTATATTCATAGAAATAACCACGTAAATATAGCAGAAAAATAATTCAAAAATTAGTTAAAAACGAGTAAAAAAGTTACCATCGCGCATGCCGACTATATAATACCCTACACCAGTCTGGTTAAAATCCAACTAATGTTTGGATCCGAAATTCGAATGGGTTAAAATGGGACTTGTGTCAAAATTTTCTATAATATGATAAAAGAAGAGAAAATCGGAAATATAGCCCATATGGGCGATAGGTGCAAATATAGACCAATCCTATATAGAATAAACAAGTTTTGTCCTTGGGACCATGTGAGTCAGCGAACCAAATTTCATTGAAATATCTTCGTATTTGCAACCTGCAGCGTGTAACCAAGCCAATTTTGGGGGGGCCCTTATATGGGCACTAGGTCTAAACATGGACCGATTTTAACAACAATCACTAGGCTTGGGTCGACGTAGGTGGGTGTACGAAATTTCATTAAAATATCTTAATATTTGCGACCTGCAGCGTGTAACCAAGCCAATTTTTGGGTGACCCTTATATGGGCACTAGGTCTAAACATGGACTGATTTTAACCAAAACACATCTGCTTCGTCCTTGGGCCGATAGAGGTCGGTGTACCAAATTCCATCAAAATATCTTAATATTTGCGAGCTGTAGAGTGTGCACAAAGATGCATGGACAGACAGACAGACAGGCGGACGGACGGACATCTTTAAATCGAAATAGAAAGTGATTCTCAGTCCATCGGTATACTATAACTCTTTACGACCGTATACGCACAATTGTGCGGGTAATTTCAAATCTCTATCATTTCTTTAATATTTGATGTTATGCGTTAAGACCGGCAAAACATAATTGTGTATGGTCTTTCTTCGTTGATCATTATGAAAAACCTTTATGAGTTTCTGTTTTGTCATATTAATTTCGTAGTTTCAGTTGCTGTTGCAAAAATGAGTCGAAGGGGTAAGTTTGCACATAAATTATTTTAAATTGTGGAATAGTAACAATAAAAAATAGCCAGTTATTAATTAAAAGGTGCGAAAAAATTCTGTTTCCTATTTGCAGCCATATTTCATAAATTTTTTCTCAGTAAAAGAGAGGATTGCATACTATTCATTTTCTAACCTCTTTGATTATGCCTAGCACACATAACTATTCCAGATTTTTACAAGTCCCTAAGCCCCCCCCCCCCCTAAATATGTGCCTGAGTGTGAGGCATATTTCTTGGCATATTTTTTTCTACTAATTTTGCATGTAAAAGATAAACTCTAGTAGGGATGCATTAGTGTGAGGGATAATATAATGCCGTTTCAGAAAAGCTTATATTGAAAAAGGATGTGTTATTTTCAGGGACGTAACAGTTATAACTTTTATTCAAAAAACTCATTGTTTTACAATTATTTCTTGTTTGAATATTTTTAATTTTCTATTTATTTGCTCTGTTTGATTTTTATTTTTAATTCAAAGGAAAACAATCCAAACACGATTTTAATTTTTTCAAAAATAATAAAAGTTATTTTGTGATTTTTATTCTTTATCAAAAAATAACAATTAAGAATATAAATCAAAAGCCATAGAACCAATGACTTCAACAATTATAATATCCTGATGATGTCAACTAGTGTTAACAAAAGATTGAACAGTGATTTAAAGTGAGTAAATATGTATATTCCAGCAACTTCCGGCATTCAATTTAGGTCAATTTTTAATTTTTATTTTATTATAAAATAAAAAAGTTAGTGCTTAATTAAAAAAAAAAAAATCATTCTGTAACTTTTATTAAAAGTTTTAAAATTAAAATCAAAAAACAACAGAAATTTATAGAGTAAATATAAAAATTGAAAAAATTAAAATCTTTGCCAAACTTTGTGATTTTTTTGTGCAATATGATTTATAAAATATAGTGCATTATTGAAATATTATAAATTAATAAATTTGGGTGGTGACTTTTTAAGAAATATAACAGTTATTTTGGGTCTCTGGTTATTTTTCTAGTAGTAAGTTCAACTACCACAATTACTTGATAATATTGCTTCTAGAATTATATCCAACTTTAGTAGGGATACTGACAGATACAAAATTTTAGATATTTTCTTAATATTCAAATGAGGCTGTGAGGGCTCATCTGGATTTTCCGAAATCAATCTGAAAGCAACAACAACAAAGAAATAAACTTTTCATCAACATTTATGGCACTTTGCGTACCATTAAGAATGCGATTATATAATAAATCACCTTCTACGTCACCTGAAAATTATTCATGAAGTAATTTAACACATGGATCTAAGTTTTTATGCCACCCAATGCGGCAACACAGACTTTAGTAGATTCAATACAAAATGAAATTTCAAGTTGGAGACGGTACGTGGAAATGTGTGAAGAAGTTATTAGAGTTTCATTTCATGCACAATGTACAATGATTGACGGAAAAGTTACAAATGAATGTGTAAAAATAAGTTCACAATTCCGTGAAGATACACCTACAAAAAAAAATTTGTTGTCCCAACCGACTTTGGTTCCAACCGAATCGTTCGGTTGCTGCACCCGATAATTCGGTTGTCACAACCCTATTTCTGTTGCTCCAACTGAAATAGGGTTGCAGCAACCGAAATAAGGTTGTGACAACAGAAATAGGGTTGAAACAACCGAATTTTCAGTTGCGGCAACCGAACGATTCAGTTGGAACCAAATTCGGTTGGGACAACAAATTTTTTTTGTAGGTGTAGTAATACAACTTCTGTAAACGAAAATACTCTGAAATTGTGGAATCACGCCACTTCATGAAATTATACGATTTAAGGCCGCCTTATTCTAGGAAAACATAACGTTCCGGTAAAAAACAATACTGATCTATCCAACATGAGAAGAGAAGAAAAGAATTCAAGATGAATTTAAAATTCTACTTCGATTAACCATTGACAGGCCTCTACAGGGTTGTGGAAGTTCCAATGATGGAAATACTGCAATCCGTTTTTTTTTGAAGATCCAGGAAGCACCTCTTTAATCACAGGTCTCGGTGAAAACCTACTAAAGTATTTTAAAATTATATTAGCCGTCATATAGCCTGGAGCCCCATGCAGCAGTAGTGCATAGAGTATTAGCTCATGCTAAAGAAATAATAGAAAATAGTATGTTGCCCTTAGTGAACTGACAGAAGACACTTGGGAAGCCAGTAATGAAGATGTCAAACAATATAGGTTTCTGGTCACACGAAAGTGCTTCAAAATTACCCAAAACTCAGATTTAATAGAATATTTATTAAGGCTGGTTTACACTATAAGATTTTCGGAAAGATTTGGTAACCTTGCGTATATGTTTCGCATGTGTACTAAAGCAAAATCGTACCGAAAATCTCATAGTGTAAACCAGCCTTTAATATCATCGGATCCACTACTACATTCTATAAGAACAGGATGGTTACCAAAATTAGCTTTGACTAGAAAAAGAAGATTCCGAAGCTATAAAAAAAATTTTTAACTTTTGCTATTTCGGATTGTTTTGTAGAAAACAGATACCTTAGTACAAAATATTTAAGTATTAACTTTATAGCCAATCTATGTATATTTTTTAGAACAATTATTGTACTTATCAAATTTAAAAGCAATTGTTTAAAACATTCAACCATAAAACCTTAAATGAATGAAGAGAATTATTAACCTGTCTTTTGTATAGAAAATTAGCAAAAAATATCTCGATTTTGCATAATATAACGAACTTTTTACCTAAATTTTTACCTTTTCATATTTTTTTGTTACAAAATGGTAATAATAAAAAATTAATTTAAGAAATACCACAATCCTTTTACAAAAATTCGTTAAAATATAGTATACGCACAGTGTACACGTATAAGTATACAAAAATGCATTAAAATAAAGTATACGCACCGTATACATGAAAAAAAAAAATTGTCGAATATTAAATTTTGACCAGAGATGTCTGCCTTGTGTGCATTAGTTTGACATGATGGAATACATTATATAAATATTTTTTACTTCGTTGAATAGACAAATAAAAAAACAATTCTTTAGAAAATATGACCTTTTCCACAAAATTTTCTCCCCTGTCGATGTTCTTGAGCGGGCAGTGGAAAAGTTAAAGCAAATCCTTTGGAGCACACATTCAAAACCAAAACCAAAACGTAGAGTGCATGTTCAAAAATATTCTAAATTGCACTATTAAGCATTTCTCAAGCTTATTCTTTTAAAATATGTTCAAAAATATGAAAAAAAAAAAACGTTTTAAAAACTTAGAGATAAAAATAAATAAAGTAACCATATTATACTATAATATCCCCACTCATTAAAAAATTGAGAGCTGGTCCTATCTCATGTATAAGTAAAATTACAAACACTACTTAATTTTTTCAAATGACAGAAAAAGAGTAAAGAGTACACGCTGGAAAAAAACCGCCTGTCCCAAACATATTTTTGCTGGTAATATATATATATATTTGGAGAAATTGTTGAACATATTCGCCGTGTTTTTACTAGAAACAATATATATTTGCATGCAAACATATAATATGTGTGTCATTAAGAAATTATGTTTCCATGCAAATACTATATATAAATAATATATTTAGTTATAAAGCAATTATTATGGAAGTAACACCCCTTTTTGCAGAAAAAAAAATGTCATTTTCAGGACAGACTTAAAAATGGTGATTTTGACTCACGGCCACGGATGCTTACGAAGACAAAAATTAATAAAACACGATTTATACACGACTAATTTTTCCCTACTTACCAGAGAACTGCAACTCCAAAACCATCATACGTAATCAACATCCGAATAAAAATTCGTTTGCCTTCAAGCGCCGAATATACTCAAATACACATATTCGTTGCTGATTTTAAATCAATCAAACCAAGTGATTTTTGTTGCATCGTTGATTTAATCATTGGCCGTTTTCATACCATTAATTTCATACATATTCGTTCGGATCAACGATGATTATTTTGATGTAGAATAAATCAGAAAAAACAAAAATGAACGGTATGAGTTTATTCATGATTGCAACAAATAAAACAAAAATAATTTCATAACAATAAGCATTAGATTGTGTAGAAACACTTTTAATAAATGATACAGTACACATTCCCACTATAAAACAATAAGACTTTTTTTTTTTATTTTATAAAATATTTATTCATGTGAGTTCAAATGTTCGATCAGTGTGATTTTATTCAACGGTCTGATTTTATTCAACAGTGTGATTTTATTCAACAGTGACTTTTTTTGAGTGATTAAATGTGAATAAAACATGTTCGACAGACGATTCAAATTGATCCGAACTACGCGTTCAAAAGCATGATAGAGATTTTATTCAACATTGAGTATTATTGATTGATTAAATGTGAATAAGAATTTTAATGTATGATTAAATCAAGAAAAAGGTTTATTTTGCAGTTCTCTGCTACTTACACTCAAGTGACTATAGTAAAAAATCGCTAATGATCACTAAATTCTGGCGAAAAATAATAAAAAATGTGATAAAAAAATAAACTCAAGCACGATTATTGAAATTATTACTCACGATCACGCGTGAATCACGTGACTTACCTACATTTAGTGTCACGCGCCCATCTCTAGTATAGGGTATAAAAACTAAAAGATCGACCTTAAAACAGCAATCACTGACAATTACATCACCACAAAACATACCATTCAGTGTGTGGCATATAACTTGGAAAAAAAAACATTTTTATGTGTATTACATACAAGTAGATGCAAGGACATCTACATGACTATATGAACAAACATTTCTTTACATTTGTATATTTAAATAAATAAAAGAGAGGAAGAGCAAATATAAATAGAAATTCATTTGAATGTTCAAAAGAATCTATTTTTTTTCATTTCGTTGTAGGATATCCAGTAAAAAGATTTATTTTTCTTCAAAAGCCGGTTAAAAGGGAAACTAAAGGAAGATGGAAAATTTAATAATTACATTCAAATGTAGCTACACAAGATAAAAATTAAGTGGTTGTGGGTAGTATACTAAATTTATTTCTTAATGCGAGTTGTGCAAAAACTGTAACCACTTCAGACAAATTTAAAATATCCTTAGGTTCTCTGACGTATAATTCATAGACATATTTATACCTAATGAAAGTTCGAGCTCTTGTCTTTCAATTGCAAAAATAAAATAAAAAGTAAAAGATTATTTTTAATAATTTCTATAATAAACAAAATAAAAAAAGATTTTTAGCAAAAATGAAGCAATGATATCACGAAAAATTTTTAAATTTCGTTAGTTAAAAACTATTAACCATTATTGGGGAAAAAGAAGTAGTTAAAGCACTACTGCAACTGTTGAATAGGGAGTTGTTCTTTTTCGGGTTTTTCACCGACGTATTTAACATTGGCTTGTCGTAGGAAGGAAGTTGTTCTTTTTTAAAACAAATTATGTATATTTGAACCAATAAAAAGGAGTTCTTTTTCACTTATTTTTATTTAAATTTAAATTAAAAAAAATCACCATGCAAGGTGTGGGGTTTGCACCCACACTCGTTGTTAATTTCATTTCTTCCATTTTTTATTAACAAAAATATATAAAGCGGCGAATACATTAAGGGAACAAAAAATATTAAAAAATTTTGTAAACACGAATGTCAACACGAATATTAACATACACAAATCAACATTCGTAAAAAAATTGTAATTTTTTCACGAATGTTCCTTAGTGTATTCCCCGCTTAACATATTGGAAAATATATAAAGTTGTTTTTTTATATAAAGAAATAAAGCTGTAAAAATAGGAGAAAAAGCTACTAAAAATTATGTAATTAAAAATGACCTTGTGAAAAAACTGCCGATATTAGCAGATTGTTTTTTGCTAAATACTAGTAAGATAAGAATTAAAACTAAAACTGTTTAATTTACAAAATTTTGGTTACATTTAAGTTAACTTTTAGTTAATTAAAAATAACGAATCACCTTGATGAAATCCGTAAAAAATTTTGCAGAATATTTATTTTTTTTTTTAAAGAGAAGCAACACTCCGGAAATTCTTCCTATTTATTAACGAGTTGCTTCCTTTGGAAAGCGGATAGAGAAGAAGTGAAAGGTGGTGAAAGATGAAGGGCTTCAAATATGGCAACACTGTAATTGCGCGAGATTTTGAATTTTTTAGAACAGTTGTTGCGCGCCATCTGATGGTGAGTTGGCGAACTTTGTTGAAGCTTTTTGGTTCATAGCCCTGTTATATTATTTTACTTCGGTGGGGTTAAGTGCTATGGGAACACCGAAGGAGGACGCTGCGATATGTATGAGGGATAGAAAAAACTCATACATATTACTACACTCAAAATAGTTTGTAGTTTAAATTAACTGAAAATGTAATTTAAAATAAATGAAAAATCACTTGAAAACCGGTCTACTGACTTTTCATTAAAATCAAAAGAACTTTTCATTTATTTTTAAATGTTAATAAATAAACTACAAAATCCTTAAAAAAATAATGATTTTTCATTTATTTCGTTTTTTTAAATTTCAAAAAATTAACTACAAAATCCGTAAGAATAAATGATATTTAGTTTATTTCGTTTTTTTAACTGACCTAGAAATCGAAAAGGAATTATTTTTTTAATAAAACATTTTAAATGAAAATATTAACTGTAACAGAAAATCCGTATTTGTAGGTAGTTTATTTTTTAAATAAACGACAAAAACAGTTAAAAAGTATATTTCTTTGTATTTTAACTGAATAATCATTTAAAAATAAATGTACGGATAACTTTTTAAATAAACTACAGTCAGTTACTGTAATCATATTTTCAGTGTATTTTTCATAAATTGATGTTGCCTTGGTTGGGGCTCGAACCCGCAACCTCACGTGTAACAGTCCAACGCGCTAACCATTACACCAAATCGCCCACAGATAGTAGATAAAAAATTGTAGATAAAAAATAGTTTTTTCTGCAAGGTAATTTTTTACTTAATTTTAGGAGTTCTAACTAAAATGTTTACAGGATTTTTCTTTCTCTGTTATATTTAGTGAAAATTTGATCAAAATGGATTTTTTAAATTACAGTTTTTTAAACACAAACAAAATTGTAATATTTGCCTTTTTGGTATTTTAACAAAAAATATTTGAACAATTACATATTTATTTAGAACTTTTATATTTCCATAAAATTTCATTAAAAATTAATAGAAAATTAAAAATAAAATTTTTTAAATCGTTCCAAAAATTAATTTTTGAGTGTACCAAAATATAAAAAAATTAAACTTTTACAGTGAAAACTACAAAAAATTATTAATTGTCTAAAAAAGTTGCAAAAAATTTTTTTCGACCAGGTGGGATTCGAAAAAGAACTTCTGACTAGCATATATTTATTGCAGCATTAGATGTTGTTTAAAACCCATTCCTAAGGGAGTAATTCTTTGTGATGTAATGAAGGAAGTGATTAATTTAGAAATCATTCCATTTATTTTTGCTGGGAACCTTTACCATTTCCCTCAAATGTTGACCAATTAATTGTAGATCATCTGCTATTATAATCTGAAAATAACCCAGTCGTAATCAGCCTTTATGACGCTATTAAAAGGTTTTAATAAAATATTGTATAATTTGATATAAATATATCTAATCAGGTGTGCTTAATGAGATATCATATAAAATTGTGTATAATTTCCCTAACTGTATAATATTCAAAACAAATTTCTCTAATAATAAATATTAACACTACTAAATGAAAAAATTTATAATTTAACACGAGTTTAAAAAAAAACAATAGGGGTTTTCATATAAACTAGTGACCGATTAAAAAAAATTGATATGGGGCTTTATACAGTCATATGTAATTTAACATGAGTCTTTATACAATTTTATCCGAGAAATGGGCCCATATAATTTCATAAGTTCGCATCAATTCAGTTATAATTTGATAATATCAGATACGAATGTATCCGAATAATGGCGCGATATAATGTGATCACACTTTATATAGTGCTATAAAATTATAGCTGAAATGGTAAAAACATATAGAAAATCAAATATTGTTGTATATGCACTATTTGCACTAAAAATTCACTGAAATCCTAAACGTTTACAGAAATAACTACCTGAGAGTTTGTCAGACCTAAAACTTCATGAAAGCTATTAAACTTTTTTGGATTTACACTAAAGGACATTTTAAAGGAAAGCACAAACACTTTTACTGTTGCTTTAAACTGTTTGTATAATTTTTCTAACAATTGCAAATTTTATTTTTAACAGCCTCTGATAAAATTACCTTAGAGTAAATCCTTTCGTCTAAAGAAAATTTAATAAAAAAAAAATTTTTGAATCGATCGTTTGAGATTTTGTAACTCATTTCGACTTAGGTTCTTTTAGAAAAGGAAGTTTTAATTTTAACGAAATTCAAGAGAAAAATAATTAGTTCCGTCAAAATGATTTAAGAATTTACTTATCCTTACAACCGTGATCGCAGAAATACAAAAAATAAATGTTACAATTTATTGCTATCTTTTGAAAATTGTGCACGAAAAATAGACTATAGTGAAAATTCCTAATGCTGCAAATAAAATAATTTCTTTTGTCAAACGGAAATTAATAAAATTTAGAAAAAACTGATTTTAGAGGTTTTACATATTTTAGTGTTTAAATGTAGAAACAAATGTTCTTAGATATGATTACATACGAAAGGCGACAGAAAATTTGTCTAGTATTTGATGTAATATAAAATATATCCAAAAGGCGACTGACAAATTTTTTAGTGTGACTCTGAATAGGGTATATATAATTCTATCCAAAACGAAATCGTCTTTTTTGAAAAATCATATCATATAAAAACATATATTATTTTGGACATGAATGGTAACCGAAACGAATGCGGTTATCGTTAGGGTAACGATATTTTAGGTTAATTCGGTAACGGTATTTTAAGGGTAACGCTATTTTATTTATTTCGGTATCGGTATTTTAGGGATAACGGTATTTGAGATATTTCGGTAACGGTATTTTAAGGATAACGGTATTTGGGTTATTTCGGTAACGGTATTTTAGGGTTAACGGTATTTCAGTTATATCGGTAACGGTATTTTAAGGATAACGGTTGTCAGTTATTTCGGTACATATCGGATTTTTTTTCGCAAAAACCACATTAAAGTAAAAACAAAACGAATTAATCGACTTAATTTACATGAAATACTCAATAAACACGCGCAATGACCAAGAGTAGAGAATTAAAAATAACGGTAACGGTATTTTAAGTAAATATAACGCTATTTCATATATTTCGGTAACGTTATTTTAAGTTTATCGATATTTCATTTATTTCGGTATCGGTATTTTACGGATAACGGTATTTCAGTTATTTCGGTAACGGTATTTTAAGGATAACGGTATTCCGGGTATTTCGGTAACGGTATTTTAGGGGTAATGGTAGTCAGTTGAAAGGGTTTTGAATCGATAACGGTATTTTAGCGGTATTGCCTGCCAACCCTGATTTTGGATTATATACTAATGGTCTAATTCATAAACTTTTACAACAGTCTTATTGCAGGATTTTAAGCTAATTTGTGAAAAACAGTATTCATATTTGCTTAATAATGAAGAAAATAATAAAGGTTTATAGTTGGTACTCACTAACTTTAAACCTTTTATAAAGTTTGGAGTGAGGAAGCCACCATTTAATTGCTAATTATTTCATTTTCAGGCATGAAATGATTTATTAAAGCCATCCCATCCCTAGAATATGTGGCTTCCAACAACTTGCATCCATCAAACTAAAAAAAACTACAACAATTGCGTAGCCAATGACCTTTTTCGAAAAAATTTCCAAAAAAATGTAAAAATAAAATTAAAAAGAAAAACAAAACAATAGTGATGTGTAGACTGTCAAAACATTATTCGAAATTCGATTACTTTTGTATGCTTTGAATAATATGTTCTAAAAAATTACTTTTTTACCCACATTTCCATTGATTTGCTTTATAAATAAAAAAAAATATTTTTAATGGCTTTTAAATTTATCTTAGCACATAATTAGTTTTCTAATTAAAGAAAATACATTTTCACTTCCGATTACCGAGTCAATCGTTTACTAAATTTGCACATCACTTACGACTTATTTCGGAGAAGAGAGAAAATAAACAGTAGTGTTGCCAGTATCAAATCGAAAAATTAATTTATAGTTAAAATGCGATTATGAATCAAGATTTCTAATAACTCTTTATTAAGCGAAATATGTACTTTAACTATAGCAAGCTTCAAATACCAAATAAATTTTGTTTATGAATTAGCACATAAATATGTAGGTATATCGTCGACCGGCCTGTAAAATGCCACATGTGTTTTTTAATAGATTTTTAGGAGAGCGAAAAAACTGTTACAAAATCTACTTTTAAGATATTTTATTGGCATCATATGCCTTAATGATGCACGACCTCATTTAGTAAAATCATCGTGAAGGCATATGATGCCAATAAAATATCTTAAAAGTAGATTTTGTAACAGTTTTTTCGCTCTCCTGAAAATCTATTAAGAAACACATGTGACATTTTGCAGGCCGGTTAACGATATATAACGTAATATAAAATTGGATTATCCGTATCGAATTATAAATACAATATACAATTATATACTGATCGATATGTAATAAGATGCAACTAAATATGACACCATATTACAATTTTTTGAGATAAAAAAATTATATATGCATACTAGACCTGGCGTTAAAAACTTTTTTTTTGAAACTTGAATGTGGGTGGCGACAAAAATTTGCTATTTGATGCCAAAATTGATATAGCAAATTTTCAGGCTGATCGGAGGGTGCCAACCCGTGCCACAATGAGGTCAAAGGTCAAAATTTTGAAAAACCACCCAAATACTTTTTTTTTGCATTTTATAAATTTTTGTAATAAGAAATACTGTAAATATAATGTTTTTTCTTTAATTTTTATTTAATAGGCTTATTATTTTTATTTTAAATCATTGAAGATTTTGTATAGGCTGGGAAGTCCTTACGGTAGCCCTCTACAATGTATAACAAGTACTGTTTATCATCTTCGTTGTGTGTTAAGCATCTGTTATAGTCAGTTATTAGTTTGACTTTTCTTTCGGCGGCATCATTCACAACAGTAATGCATTTTACGATTTGTCCCCTTTTACAAAATGCTTCGCTCTTAGGCCAGTTTGACGGATCAAAGCGTTAGAAATCCGTAGAAATTTCCAGACGAGAAAAAATTTTTTTTGTTTTAGGAGTTACAAAAGAGCTTAAATCCTTGGATGTGAATAATTGTAATTCATCAACGCTTGCACACACTTTTTTAGAAAGGAAAATATCAACATCATCACCGATATGATTGTCTTCATCGGAATCTATTTGGAACGCCAAAACCATCTTTTCCTTTATTTTTGAGTCTACATGTGGATCAAAAAAGGCAAGTGCAACTGCTTCCTCTGATAAATACCACAGGTGGTTCCGAATTTTTTCCAAAAGCACTGTAGATATTTTTTTTATCAAAATACCTAATAATCCCCTTTATTAGTTGCATATCTCTATTTGGCGCTTCAACTGCATTTGCGGTTCTAAACCAGTATGGGATGTAGAGACTTACTAAGAAAATGCACGTATTACGAATTCCATTCAACTGACTCGCAGACATTTTAAAGTGCTCGTTAAAAATATACATTTTGAGACAATAGATGGCCTTGGATATGAATCTTGCATGAGATGTCGCTCCAGGTGCACGAAATGTGAAATTGGGAATGCTACCACCAAGAAAAATAAATGCAAGTTGTAAGAGTTCTCTATAATCATGCCGAATGTGGACTTTCGCTAAATATTTAAGAAAAAAGTGTTTCCTTGTTTCGCGTTCCTCGACAGATATGACACTCAAAACTTGTTCATCCTGCATACAAGTGCTGTATCCTTTTGAATTTAGTGTGCTCCATTCCCGTGCAAAACTTTCAAAAATCGCCACCTCTGGACCACTTGATTTTCCGAAATTGATTTCAAATACAGCTCTTAAGAGAATTTCTGCAATATGGTGGCGACATGGTAACCACAATAAGCTGCGTTCCAGTTTGCGTTCCAATAAAGTTCCAGCACCACTATGAAAGCCAGTATTTGCAGCAGTTGTATCGAAACATATCATTTCTAATGAATTTAGCATATTCATTTTTAACAAATAGTCGTAGACTGATTGAGCGACTACAGCACCAGTTCCATCTTCAATGATGGGGATAGCTATTAATTTTTTAACGTTATCCGACGTGAGCACAATAGCCAAGCGATCAACTTTATTTTTTCCAGCAATTGCGGGAAGTAGTCAGGTATCTAAAAAAAATCTTAAGCTCAAAGCAAAATTTATAACTTGGTCAAAATAAAAAAACTTACCTTTAAATTTTCAACAATTTCTTTGCCATGACGCCGACGATATTTTTTACGTTGTTCACGCAAACTTGTGCAATTCAGGACAAGATCCTCAATATTGTGACCCAACGCTTTGGCAGTTGTACTGATAAAGTGTATAGCTAATGGAGATGACATATTGCCAGCATCCATACAAGCCAGCATTCTGTCGTCACTAAAATTCTTTTTTCCACGTTTTCGAATTGGCTTACTGGAGCAACGTGGAATGTTGTCAGTCTGTTCTACATCAATCGCCTGCACATCATCTCCCGATTCATCACTCTCAAATTCAACATGTTCCATAGTCAAGTCTACACATGAAATTAAGTGAACAGCAAAAAAAAATTGACACTTTGCTTCCAAATACTACATAATAATTACCTGAAGTGCCTTTTCTTTTTTCATAATTTTCTTTTCGACGTTTTTCATCTTCCAATCTTTGTGCCTTTCTTTTTTCTTTATTTGTGACATTTTGATCGACACAAGTCATGCTACCAACACGCCCATTTTCTCGCTGCTTTATTAAGAAGTCTCTATCTTCTGTATACTTATAAGCTTTAGAGCGTCAACGTGGGCAATGTCAAATAAATTGTTTAAATTTTCCTTAAAGTAATATTCTTTTTTGCGATTACTTGGGAACGGAGATTTACATACTTTTTGGACTGTTCTTCACTCTTCATAAAGTTTAATGACTTTTGCAGCACATGTTCTTTGATCTGGCGTTGGGATTCTAGCTTTTTCCCAAAAAGGCAATATTTCATTTAACACTAATCTTGCACTTTCTTTAACTGTTTGCTTTTCACAATGCACATTATAAAAAAACACTGAAGCACTTGCTGCTTTGATGGTAATTTCATACCAACTATTTTAGGTACACATTTATCAATCAAGTACACATTTGTGTCAGCAGATCGAAGCCGTTCCAACGATAAGTTTTTCTTCTGAGCCATGGAATTACGTAAAGTTACACAATATTTTATTTTACAATAAACTTCACTTTTCTCAACAATATTTAAATTCGCAATGACAAAATTTTACATATTCATATCAACAGCATTGCTATGTGCTCAGTAGCAGAGCGGAAAAAACGGTACTTTTAGACAAAAATGCAGTTGACGACAGCTCAAAGCTAGGAATATTGAGGATGTTTAAAAAACAGCGACGAAAAAAAATTAACCGTTTTTTCAATAATAGTTGTTGGTAGAAATACATATCGTTACCTGAAATGCAAAAGGACGTAACAAACATATTCATTATTTTACAAGAAAAGCAAAAAAAAACTTTCCGACATTTTACGAAATTAAGTAATGAAATCAAAACTTTTTATTGTAGAAGGCTATAATTTTGCGGAGAAAGGAAGCTTAATTATGTGCTTCATAATCAATGAAAAAAATTAAAATTTTCTACAGTAAAACCAAATTAAGAAGAAGAGCGAAAAGTTGGTTGTTTAGAATTTCGCTTATAAAATCTTTATTTTTGATATCAGAAAGCAAAAAAATTGTCAGGACACGTAGTTTAATGTCGTGCACCGTAATCAGTCAAAAACTTACACCGTCTTCCATTTCAGGTAACGATATATATTGTAAGCATATTTTGAATTCTATAAATATTTTTTTCTTACTATAATAGCAGAAACACCATACATTTTTACAATTGAGAGCTTAAATAAAAACTATAATGCATACATATATTTGTTTTTGCTTCTGGTGCCATTATATACTTAAGCATTAATACTACTATTAACTAATTTACAATTTATAAATGATATTCTAATTTAAAGAAGTTTTATTTTTGGTATTTCTTAATAAAAAAAATTATAAAATGCAAAAAAATGGAGTATTTTGGTGGTTTTTTAAAATTTTTACCTTTGACCTCATTGTGGCACGGGTTGGCACCATCCGATCAACCTGAAAATTTGCTACATCAATTTTGGCATCAAATCGCATATTTTCATCGCTACCCACAATCAAAATTCCAAAATATAAAAAACCCCATATTAGCTACGCCAGGTCTAATGGATACACATAATTATGTCCGGTTATATACACTGGTGTTCAAAAACATATATGGGTATATAAAATAATACATTATTATATACAAAAGTTTTTACTCGGGTAAACCTTGTAAAATAATAACCATAATTTTTATGTATGGAATTTGGCATTAAACTCATAAACATACCAGGTTACACCGTTTACGGGTAGAATACGAGTTTATATGAAAACCGCTAATATATTCTATTTTCTCTATTTTTTCATTGAGGCCCATTTATTTTTCTTTATGAAGTTATTCGATTTGGTAACTAAAGCACTCATTTAGCAGGTCATCCTGATTTTAGAGTTCTTTCCTGCGGAGCTCTTTTAACTAATTTTAAGTAGCTTTAATTATTTGTACAGGTTATTTTTTCTATGAGTGTAGAAAAACTGTCAGATTCTTATATATATTTTTAGGGATATTCTCTTATAGAGCCATTCAGAAGTTAAAAGTACTGAACCACATCTAGTGCAGATTTTTTTTTTTCCTAAATACTAGTAAAATAAAAACAGCAAAAATATTTATTATGTTTAAGTTAACTTTTACTTAATTGAAAATGACAAATTTTGCTGTAAAATCTGTAGAAAATTAAAATTACCAAATATCAACAATAGGGTGGACCTTGTGTCGATATTTTGGTAGATGAGGGCTCTATTCCGTGCCTTTTTGAAAAAAAATGACAATGCCGAAAAAAAAAATTAAAAAAAAAAAAAAATAGGGGTTGCGCACGAGCCGAGAAAAAGGTCCACTTTGCCAAAATTAGGGGGGAAATTGCCATAGGTCATCAGGGGTCACCCGTAGGGGGGAAGAATGTATGGCCGACCCCCATTAACTTTTTACCGCCAACATTTTCCCCCAAGCCACCCACCCCCTAGCTCCTCCCCTTAGGGGGGTCACCATACAAAAATGGAGGTTGCTCAGTATTTTCGAAAAACACCATAGGTCATCAGGGGTCACCCCTAGGGGGGCAAAATATATGACCGACCCCCATTAACTTTTCATCCCCAACATCTTTTCCGAACAAACTTACCCTCTATCTCCACTCCTTGAGGGACTCCCCATACAAAAATACTGAAAATCTATGTATTTACAGTTGCACAATATCGAGATTTTTTTGATTTTTTTTGATTTTTTTACAGAAATTCCACCAATATTCCACCAAAGTTAAGATGACAACACAACTTAGATCGCGCGACGATATTTTTTTGATTGGTTATCCAAGCATGAATATTACGGGGAACAAATTACCGTCGAAGAAGCAAGTGCTAAGAATGCATTTCTTCAACATTCGCAAACGAAACATGTCGAAGAAAAATAGTGCGGTTATAGTCGCGGACGCAGTGATGATTTTTTGGCGCCAAGCAGCTATTCCGACGAAAGCCAGAGGAGATGTTACAAGAAAAATAGCTGCGCTGCACGATGAGTGGGATGCTTTAAGAAAGTCATCTCACAGAAAGACTGAGTCCACTAGAGAAAAAGAGAATAAGTTTTCTGATAGCTTGGATAATCTTTTCGACATCGCACACGCCAACGCCCTTGAGAAAATGACAAATACCGAAGACATTGAGTTTCTGCTAAAGCAAAGAGAAGATGGCCGGCCAGGAACTATGGGAGGTGTGGACGCTACTGATACTCGAACGAGGAAAAGAAAAGCTGAGCGCGAAGAACAAGAAGAGTTGCGACGCAAACGTGCAACGGAATCTAGTAGAGATCAGTTCGCTAAAGGCGGTAAGTTATTTCGCGCTTTGTGTGTTCGTCCAATGTTTATATTCAAATGAAATTCTTTCAATTGCAGTGGTTAAATTCTCAAGCAGTGATTCAAGCGATGATAATGGGAGACAGGACGAAAACTTCCCGGCAGAAGCTGGCCCATCAAATGTTGGTGACATAAGAGGTTACAAACAATGTTTTACTGAACGAGTCCTATCAGCTTTGGACAAGTGCAAAGTGACTGACCGAGACGCGGTCGGCATTATGATAGCGGCGGCAGAAGCATTTGGACGCGATCCTCAACAATACACAATAAACCGTACGTCGCTTCGGAGATGTCGGCGTTCAAATCGAGAGAACATGCTGAGTTATGTGAAAGACAATCCAGAAGTAAGATCGCATAGATTTATTTGCTCTCATTCAGAATTCTTATTCTTCAACGCGTTTCATTTATCTCCAGCTTGTCGCAGCTAAATCCTTCGTAGTCCATTGGGATGGCAAAATGCTTTTGGATTTTGTGGGTACAAAGAAGGTGGACCGTCTACCGGTAATTGTCTCGTACGGAGAAAAAGAACAACTTCTTGGAGTTCCCAAAGTAGAAGATGGGAAAGGAAAAGGCCGGAGAATAGCACATGCCGTTTATCAACTGTTGGCATCTTGGCATATGACACATCGAATACAAGGACTTTCTTTCGACACGACATCAACGAACAGTGGCCCATTCTCCGGAGCCGCAGTTGCTCTTGAGCGGCTGTTGGAGAGAGAAATCTTATATTTACCTTGCAGACACCACGTATACGAACTGGTGCTAAGGGAAGTTTTTGAGACAAAAATGGGAAAGACCAGTGCACCAGGCGTTCCTTGCTTTGACCGTTTCAAACAGGAATGGGACGCTGTAAAGGTTAAACCATTCCATTCTGGCTTGATAGACGATCAAGTCGTCAGAAAAATTCCTGTGGCAATGCAAGTCGGCATAAAGGAGTTTTGCTTAGATCAATTGAAGGAGAAACACCCTCGCGATGACTACAAAGAAATGCTACAATTAATTCTTTTGTTTCTGGGTGAAAAACTTGAGAATTACCATTTCCGAGCTCCAGGACCCGTTTCCCATGCTCGATGGATGGCAAAAGCCATTTACAGCCTCAAGATGTTTTTGTTTCGGAGAACTTTTCACTTATCTGTATGTGAATTGAATGGTATTCGACACGTTTGTATTTTTGTGGTGCGACTTTACGTCAAGGCATGGTTTGGTTCTTCTCGAGCAGCTGAGGCGCCGAATCAAGATTGGAAGTTTTTGAAGGACATCGTCGAGTACAAGTCCGTTGACCAGGATTTATCTCGGGTAATGATAAAGAAATTTATCGGTCACCTATGGTATCTCGCCGATGAGCACATAGCCCTTGCCTTTTTCGATGACAAGGTTTCAAATGAGTTGAAGGCCAAAATGGCCCAAGCATTGCTAGAAAAGGAGAATGACGAAGGTGAAGAAGATGAAGAAGACGAAGAAGACGAAGAAGGTGAAGAAGATGAAGAAGACGACCCGGTTCCCCCAGCTCCTCGCGTCGTAATCAAAAGCACCAGCGTTAAAAAAATCGAGGTGAAATTCAAAGATGTGAATGAGGAATTCTTGGCTAAAGACTTGAGCAACTTCGTCTCTCATAATACCAAAAATTTATTTGTACGATTTGGAATATCGCAAGATTTCATTCTAGCAAATCCAGCAACCTGGAAATCTCGCGCAGACTATCAAGAAGGTCGTAGAATTGTAAATAACTTGCGCGTTGTGAACGACACTGCCGAAAGAGGAGTAAAAATGATACAAGATTATAATAGAATACTGTGTCAAGGCGAAGAAGAGAAACAGTATTTACTACATGTTATCGATTCTTACCGCAAGAAATACCCATCAGCGAACAAAAATATGTTAATTTGACTATATTATATTAAAAGTGCTTAGTAGTACTACTCAATTACAGCTTCTTTTATTTTTGTATGGGGAGTCCCTCAAGGAGTGGAGATAGAGGGTAAGTTTGTTCGGAAAAGATGTTGGGGATGAAAAGTTAATGGGGGTCGGTCATATATTTTGCCCCCCTAGGGGTGACCCCTGATGACCTATGGTGTTTTTCGAAAATACTGAGCAACCTCCATTTTTGTATGGTGACCCCCCTAAGGGGAGGAGCTAGGGGGTGGGTGGCTTGGGGGAAAATGTTGGCGGTAAAAAGTTAATGGGGGTCGGCCATACATTCTTCCCCCCTACGGGTGACCCCTGATGACCTATGGCAATTTCCCCCCTAATTTTGGCAAAGTGGACCTTTTTCTCGGCTCGTGCGCAACCCCTAATTTTTTTTTTTTTTAATTTTTTTTTTCGGCATTGTCATTTTTTTTCAAAAAGGCACGGAATAGAGCCCTCATCTACCAAAATATCGCAAAAATTTCATTTCAAGGTCCACCTTAATCAACAATTATCTTAATTTTTGCATTAAAAAATACAAAAATTGTTTTTTGGACTTTCTATATTTTCATATATTTAAGTTAGAATATTCTTCCACCTCAAGTCCAAATTCTAAAATTGTCATATTAGATTTTTATTTGTTGTTTCAAAAAGGGGTTGATCATTTTCGTGATAGACAATACAATTGTTTCGTAGACATCACTCTACTCTTCAGTTGTCCGCAATAAGAAAATGATAAATTTCTTACTCAAACCGAGACATTACATAAGGTACAAAAAATCAACGGGACGAGAATGTTGTACTTTCGTATATGAACTGCCTGATTTGGTAAACCAGCTATAAATCAACTTCAAATATCTTACCAAATATCAGTAGACTAAAAATGGTAAAAACAAACTGTTATATTTACCAATTTATGTTATTTTTAAGCTAAATTTAGTTAAATCAAATAGCAGTCTATCCTGCTAAAATCAGCAGAAATATTTGCCAAAAAAAATTGTGAACTGCTTTTTTCAAAAGGCTCGATTTTTGTTTGCATTAAAAAAATCAAAAAAAAATATGAAAATTTTCAATTTTTTTTGTGATCTCTTGAAAAACACATAAGTAGGTGGTTCAGTTGTGGCGAAACCTCACAATGCTTTTGGAAGTCTCAGCAAAAAAAAAAAAAAAATGTGTCAACAAAAAAAAAAAGTTTCAACAAAAAAAAATGTTTCCATAATAAAAACAGTGTTTGCACAAAAAAAAGTTTCCACAAAAAAAAAGTTTACCAAAAAAACATGTTTCCTCAAAAAAAAAAAGTTTCCACAAAAAAAAAGTTTCCACAAAAAAAATTTTTTCCAAAAAAAAAAATTTCCACAAAAAAAAATATTTTCCAAAAAAAAAAAGTTCATACAAAAGAAAAGTGTTTCCAAAAAAAAAAAATTTCCAAAAAAAAATATTTTACAAAAAAAAAAAAGTTTCCAAAAAAAAAGTGTTTCCACAAAAAAAAAATTTTAATTTCCACAAAAAAAAGGTTCCACCAAAAAAGAGTTTCCAAAAAAAAAACTTTTTCCACAAAAAAAGAAATATTTCACAATAAAAAAAAAGTTTTCACAAAAAAAAAATGTTTCCACAACAAAAAAAGTGTTTCCACAAAAAAATTGAGATCAGATAAATGAGATAGGATGAGCTGAGATTAGATTAGATTAGGTTAATGCTATAAGTGCTGCCTGGTTGTCATAGTAACGCCAAGGCCTGATTGTCATAGCAACACGAACATTTTATATGTAGGGACGCCATATCTCTGGAACCACTGGGCCAATTTCGTGTAAGCTTCACATAAACCATCTACAGACCATCCTCAACGTACCCTGAAATTTTGGTTGAAATCGGTTGACACGTTTCCGCAGTTAGTGGTGACATCAAAATGTCACCACTATCTGCGGACACTAGATTGTCAAATCAATTTTGGGAGTGGGGCCGGGATCCCTCCTGGCTACGGACCTGATGTCTGCTATTATGTATCACTATCAGTTTTCATTTAAATTTAGTAATTAAAAACAACATATTTATGTAAATTTAAGTAAACAAGCAAGGAGAAATTGTTGTTGGTAAAATGTTGCGTTTTTCGAAGACTAAACTATGACATTTCTTAGTAATGAAATGAATACAACAATGAATTTTGCCATTTCACTCGCATCGCTTTTAAATTTCACATAATAAAATTGATTGCATTTGAAGATACGAAATCTTTCTTTAAATTTTTTCCTTTTTGTGAAAAGAGTATTGTATCTTTAAAATCGTTAAATAAAAAAATTAGTACGCTTTTGGGTATCATCGACGATAAAACCTGACAAAAGAGCAGTTCCAGCAAGTTTGACATTGGCACATCAACATTACAATTGCAGTACTTCGAGTGTATTTGAATAAATATTTTTATGGTACAACGCATTGAATGGTTTTTGTCTTCTTTTATTTTTTCTTGTATTGTCGTTTATATCTGTATAGTCAGACATTTTGTTAAGACTTTTGCTGTGATTTGAAAACAAAAATCAACAGCAATAATAGCGAATACAAAAAAGAAAGAAAAGTTACAACAACCAAAACAAGTACAAAAAATTTAAATAGACATTTTGAAATAGACTTATTCATGAATTTTGCTGACTTCAATTGATGTGTGGCTGCAACATCACACCATCGTAAACTCAGTGACACTGAATAATGTTGAGTTTAACTGCTGAGTATTGAAAGAATTCACTCTTATTATTTGACATTATAAAACTGTGCACATTGTTTCCAAAAATATTTCTTTGCTAATGAAAAAATACTAACCACTTGAATATTTTGAATTAATACGTTTTATGTTTGGAGATCGCTCACCTACTTGAAGAATGTCATAAGTCAAAAAATTTGGAGTTATTGATGCAGGATTGTTCATTATAATATGCTTTATCTTGTGTAAAAAATTCGTATTAATAACTTGTATACTCACCGCTTGAGAAGAGAATATTCCAGCAAAACTTTGGTAATGGGTGCGACAAACTCATGCATTACCTTGTAATGTGTACTCCTTACAAGTATAATTATTGTTCAACATAAAGTAATTGGTTACCGATAATTGGATACATAATGCATTACTTTGTAATGAATACTACTTACCTTCATCATTATTTTGAATCATAAAGTAATTAGTTACCGAAAATTTATTACATAATGCATTACTTTGTAATGTATACTGCATACATGTATCATTATTTTGAAACATTAAGTAATGGGCTACCGAATGTTGATTATATAATGCATTATAAATAAATATAAAGTAATTAATATTACAAAATACATTGTTTTTATATAAAAATTATTTACTTAGATAATTTTTTATTTAAATTGTGTACCCAGCAAAATCTTTCATTACCAAATAAGTGGTTATATAATAAAAATTTATAGCTCCGCACAACTTATTTTTTGGAGCCTAAACTCATTATTTTTGTTTGGCGTGGTCGTTTTTATAAGTAGTCACGCTTACCCGCTCGCTTACGAAAAAATGAGAAATAAGTAGTCAAGAGTTCATTTCATATATAACGACCTTTTTTACTCATAGGAACGAATTTCACAAAAAAAAAAAATGTTTTGAAAATGAAATTCAAATATTAGCCGAGACAAATTTGTGTGGAATTTTGTTAACTAAAATACAAAAAAAAAAATTTTTAAATCGTTTAAGAACTATGACCTTAAATGTTTGTTGCTCAAAAAAGTGCTTTAGGGGTTGGCAATAAATCGAATTTAATTTTTGTACCTTGATCTTAAAGGTCAAATGTCGGCATTGTAAAGAACGCTAAAAATACTTTAAGGATGACTTTCTATTTTCTATTTTTATGAAATTTATATCTAAATAAAACAAAACGAATTAAAAACGCCTTTTCAAAAATACCAAATTTTTCATCCCTGTAATTCAGAATATATTTCACCAAATCAGTCAATATTGCAGGCTTAGACTACAATGTGACCCTAATAGGACAACATTTACCAGCGGCATACCACGACCGAACTTTCAGATTTTCTGAATAATTACAAAAAAAATTTTTTCACATTATTTTTTTAAACTCATAGTAGGTTTTTGATGTTATTTCAAAAATATATATATAATTAAAATCATCTCAAAAATTAATTTCATATTCGCGTTCACCATGCTCAGTCAATTAAAAATTAAGTGCCGCAACTTATAATTAGGATTTTTTTTTCTAAAAATAGCACCGGTCTGAAAATTCGGTCACCAAATGTTTGGCTCAACAAAGTGATGATTTCACGAGCTGTACACTGAGAGAATTATCTTCATAATATTAATCAATTTCTGCATAACACCAATGAGGTTTCACTGAAACTCGTCCATTGAAACTTTCATTGAATTATTGGAATTTTTCATAAAATGTTGTAAAAAATTTGATTTTATTTATTAAAAATTTCATACACTCATTGAAAAAGTTTTATTAAAATTAAATTCATAAATTATATGGTTGTGATGATTATGATATATTTTTCATCAAAATTAAGTAGGTTTTCATTTCATAGAAATACTAATAATTTCATTTCATAGAAATACTAATACACTCTCATTAGCGTTCTCATTTATCATTTTCGAGTACGGGAACGCTTTTTGGTAAATTTCGGTAACTTTGGGTATATAAGGGAATGCACTTATTGTGTTATTTTCTATTAAAATTGAATATTTTTTATTTTAATTTTTTGTTCGTTAAAATACTGAATATTTAAAAAATGTCTTGAAATATTATTAAAAATATGACAAAAAGTGAACTGAGAGAGTCATATTTTACACTAAAGGTTTTCGTTTGCTTTGCCGGACTTCACGAACAATTAAAAAGAACGAAGGTTGAGCGAGGAAGAGAGGTATAGAAGGACAATGCATGTATGATAAGAATTATTTGTGGTTAATTCTTCGAGCAGAAAAGCCATTTGGTATAAAAATTATATAAGTCAAAAAGCCAAAAATAATATCTTCATTTTAATAAAATAACTTGACAGCTAAAATAGAGTTTTATTTCCGTTTTATTTTGTAAATAACAAATTATTAAAATATTACTAATGGTTAAATTTGTTTGTAAATATATGTTGCTAGTACATATTTGTTGTGTAACTACCGTACGGGGAATGAGTAGTCAATTGCCCTCCAAGGACCTATCCCGTGGCCGGTCAACCGAAAGCATATTACTAAATTAGTAAATATGAACGAAAGAGAATGAATTAATTTTCTAACAAGGAAGTACTTCAGCCTAAACACTCCGATTTTGATGAAATTTGGATATGTGTTAGAGAAAGAAAATCTAAGATCGACCTGTCTCAGCTTAGCGGCCACCTCGGTCCAAAAAGGGGTTCAAAAATGTGTCCTTTTTAGGTTTTTTTGCCTTTCAAGATATTTCGACCAAAGGAACCATGTGCAAGTGCGGTATTGTTGGAAAGGAATTTTTGAGGGCTTTTCACTGGTACCTTTTCTTGGTACCTTTTTGCTCTTTCGAATTTGCTGTTTTAAAATTTTCCAAAATTTTGGGTACTTTATATGGAGAAGTATACTACTATGGTACTTGTTAAGTACCTTTGGTACTTGCTAAGTACTATGGTACTTGCTAAGTACTATGGTACTTGCTAAGTACTATGGTACTTGCTAAGTACTATGGTACTTGTTAAGTACCTTTGGTACTTGCTAAGTACTATGGTACTTACTAAGTACTATAGTAGTTTTTTGTGGCCCTTTGTTCCTAATGGAACCATAGGACATAATATATATAGTAGTTTTCAATACTACTGCACTCGTCAAGTTTCACAATAATTATGTGTATATTTCTGCATTTTAGGTGCCTATTCCTACTTTTGACTCGTTGTGGCCTTCATAAGACTATTTTTAAGACTGAGAGTCGCAACTTTTCATACAAAGCAACAATAAACATCAAAAAATTCAGATTTTATTTGTCAATTTTATGATTGTGTCGATACGAATTCTTAATTTTTTTGAAGTTTTCAAGCGAAAATTTTAATAAATATAATTTATTCTGACTTTGCAATAACAAATACATGGGGAATAGAGTCACAACTAAAAGTCGCAGACCCCTCGTAGGAATAGGCACGTTAACGGTATTACATGGATGTAAAAATCGCTGAAAATGAAAAAAAGTTTCAAATATCAGAAAAAATCGCCAAAACAAAAAAAATTAAAAAAAAACGTCAAATTAGAAAAAAAAAAACACCAAAAATCGCCAAAATTGTCAAAAAAAATTTAGAAAATCGTCAAAAATTAAAAACAAAATTGCCAAAATTTAAAAAAAATGGCAAAAATTTAAATAAAAACGCAAAACTTGAAAAACTAATCGCCAAATTTAAAAAATCATGCAGATTTTATCAAAAAATTTAAAAAATCGACAAAATTTTAAAAAATCTTCAAAATTTATCAACATCGTCTAAATTATAAAAAAGCGCCATATTAAAAAAAATCGTTCAAAATTAGAAAAAATCCCCAAAATTTGAAAAATTTCCAAATTTGAAAAATTTTGTAAAAATTTTTAAAAAATCGTCCTAACTTGAAAAAATCGTCAATATTTGAAAAAAATTGCCCAAATTGTCAAAATTAAAAAAAAAAATCGTCAAAAATTAGACAAAATCGCCAAAATTAGACAAAATCGGCAAAATTGCAAAATATCGTAAATATTGTGAAAAAATCGTCTTGAAAAATTGTCAATATTTGAAAAAATTACTAAAATCGTCAAAATTTAAAAAAAGTCGTCAAAAATTTGAAAAATTGCCAAAATTGAAAAATTTTATGAAAGTTTTAAAAAAATCGTCATAACTTAAAAGAATCGGCAATATTTGAAAAAATTGCCGAAATAGTCAGAATTTAAAAAAAATTAGAAAAATTCGCCAAAATTGCTAAATATTGCAAAAATTTGTAAAAAAAATCGCCTTGAAAAAATTACCAAAATCGTAGGAAATAATCGAAAAAATTGCCAAAATTTAAAAACTCGTAAAAATTTGTGAAAATCGACAAAAATTAGAAAAAATCGCCAAAATTTTTTCTTTGCTCCAAAATCGTTGTCCGTTTTCATTTAACTCATTTAGTTTAAAGATACTAGCGTTATTACAAATAAAAGTCCTTTTCTCTCTACGAGGCTTAGTTTTCGAGAAAAACGCGATTTTAAAATCTAGCAATGCAAGTCAAAATTTAGTTTCGGGGTATTGGTAGTGGGTTTTGATTTTTGGTCCAGTCATTTTTCCTCTAGCTCTTCTAGTTTGGGAGATATGGACGATTAAAAATTTATTAAAGCGATTTTCGCACTACAGGTGACTCACTATGACTTCCTTGTTCCAAACCCGTTGTCCTTTTTCATTTACCTCATTCAGTTTTCGAGATATGGGCGATATACCAAATAAAAGACCTTTTCTCCCTACGAGGCTTAGTTTTCGAGAAAAACGCGATTTTAAAATCTAGCAATGCAAGTCAAAATTTAGTTTCGGTGTCGGGGTACTGGTAGTGGGTTTTAACCTTTGGTGCATTCATTTTTCCTCTAGCTCTTCTAGTTTTGGGATATGGATGATTAAAATTTTATTTTAGCGATGTTCGCACTAATTTTTCACAGGTGACTCACAATGACCTCCTTGTTCCAAAATCGTTGTCCGTTTTCATTTAACTCATTCAGTTTTCGAGATATGGGCGATATACCAAATAAAAGCCCTTTTCTCTCTACGAGGCTTAGTTTTCGAGAAAAACGCGATTTTAAAATCTAGCAATGCAAGTCAAAATTTAGTTTCGGTATCGGGGTATTGGTAGTGGATTTTGATCTTTGGTGCAGTCATTTTTCCTCTAGCTCTTCTAGTTTGGGAGATATGGACGGCTTAAGTTTTATTTAAGCGATTTTCGCCTTAATTTTTTCACAGATGACTCAATTTTGGAAGGAAGCCATAATGAATCATCTGTGAAAAAATATAGGCGAAATTCGCTTTAATAAAATTAGTGCGAAAATCGCTAAATTAATCATCCATATCTCCCAAACTAGAAGAGCTAGAGGAAAAATGACTGCACCAAAGGTCAAAACCCACTACCAATACCCCGATAGCGAAACTAAATTTTGAATTGCATGGCTAGATTTTAAAATCGCATTTTTCTCAAAAACTAAGTCTCGTAGAGAGAAAAGGGCTTTTATTTGTAATATCGCTAGTATCTTTAAAACCAAATGAGTTAAATGAAAACGGACAACGGTTTTGGAACAAGGAAAAATAAATGCAAGAAATAAATTTTGGAAATTTCGTTTTTTAATACCTGGACAATTTTTTCAATTTTGGCGATTTTTTCTAATTTTTGTCGATTTTCACAAATTTTTACATTTTTTGCAATTTTTGACAACTTTTTGAAATTTAGGTAATTTTTTAAAAATTTTTAATTTTTTTCAATTTTTCAAATTTTCCCGATTTTTTCCAGTTTTCCAAATTTTGAAGATTTTGGTATTTTTTCACATATTGACAATTTTTTCAAGACGATTTTTTCAAACATTTTACGATATTTTACAATTTTGGAGATTTTGTCTAATTTTTGACAATTTTTTTAAATTTTGACTATTTGGGAAATTTTTTCATATATTGACGATTTTTTCAAGTTATGACGATTTTTTCAAAATTTTTACAAAATTTTTTAATTTTTCAAATTTTTTCCAAATTTTTGACGACTTTTTCAAATTTTGGTAAATTCTTGACAATTTTAAAAATTTTTACCATATTTCGCAATTTTGGCGATTTTGTCTAATTTTTGAAGCTTGTTTTTTTTAATTTTGACTATTTGGGGAATTTTTGCAAATATTAACGATTTTTTCAAGTTATGACAATTTTTTTAAAATTTTTACAAAATTTTTCAATTTTGCCTATTTTTCAAAATTTTCCGATTTTTTCCAATTTTTAACGACTTTTTGAAATTTTAACGATTTTGGTAATTTTTTCAAATATTGACAATTTTTTCAAGACAATTTTTTCAAAATTTTTACGACATTTTGCAATTTTGGCGATTTTGTCTAATTTTTGACAATTTTTTTAAAATTTTTCAAATATTGACCATTTTTTCAAGTTATGACGATTTTTTTCAATTTAGGCAATTTTTCAAATTTTGGGCGATTTGTTCTAAATTTTAACGATTTTTTTTAATTTGTCGATTTTTTTAATATTTCAAAATTTTTTAACATTTTGTCGATTTTTTAAATTTTTTTATAAAATCTACATGATTTTTTAAATTTGGAGATTTGTTTTCCAATTTCTACGATTTTTTCAATTTTTGTCATTTTTTAAATATTTTCCAATTTCGCCGATTTTT
The DNA here is from genome assembly GCA_949987735.1 of Leucophora obtusa. Taxonomy (NCBI): domain Eukaryota; kingdom Metazoa; phylum Arthropoda; class Insecta; order Diptera; family Anthomyiidae; genus Leucophora; species Leucophora obtusa. The sequence continues at coordinate 132,230,818 of OX465296.1, read as the reverse complement.
TTTTAATTTTTGACGAATTTTTAAAATTTTAGATTTTTTTATTTTGGTGATTTTTTCACTTTTGCCGTTTTTTTTTTAATTTTAAAGTTTTTTTCACATTTGATAATTTTTTTTTTTTAATTTTGGCTATTTTTTAAAATTTTTGCATTTTTTTTGTTTTGGCGATTTTTTCTTTTTCACTTTCGATACGTTGAAAAACTGTCAAAATCGTTCCAGGAGTTTACAGCGGGTACTCAATTTTAGCACAAAGCATTTCCACTGTCAGCATTGTGTGTAAATTCATGTAATTTGGCCTCCCGCGGGTACTCGCAGTAATAGACCTATTTTGTATCAGAAAACATCTGATTTTATGTATTCATTTCGAAAAACTACCAATCGCTAAAACATAAATTCCTTTCTTTAGCGGTTATTTTCATGCACAGTTCTTGGGCTGTTTTCCATTTTGATAGGAATTATTTTCAGAGCATTATTTGTTAATTTAAGGAAAAATAAATATTTAAAATTTTCTAAGTTTGTCAAATAGCTCTACGGAGCTGTTTTGGAACTAGTATCGGACTCTGGGAACCAATGTAGAAATGATGTATAAGTAGTTCTAAATTATTAGTTCGTAAAACATTCTAAATGGTAAATGGTAAATATGACTTCTTTGCATTGGTTCTAGAACTAGTTACACCATCACTAGTTCCAAGGGTGGTATTGAAGAATATATATTTACTCCCTGAGAAGTAGTTCTAGAACTAGTAATTTTAAAACGGGTTCCAAAAATTTTCCTGGGAATAAGGAGTGAGATCATAAAAATGTTAACACACATAAAGTTAAATAAGAAACAAACCACTGAATTTTAAGACTTCAAACCAAATTTTTATTAAATGAAATTTAATACAAAATCAAACACAAAAACCGCATGGAATTCTAACCACTACGAACAAAGTTATCCACTTTTTCCGGAAACCCTCCCATTATGGTAGTTTCTGTCACCTTTTTAGAGCAGGTGGTCCATCTACGTTTGAAATCTTGCATGTTCTGGGAGACCTTTTTTGTGCCCTTTAATTCTCTTTTAACAAGAGCGCAATATCTCTCCACAGGCCTGAGCTCCGGGTAGTTTGGTGGATTTGCCTCTATTGGTACAAAAACCACATTATTACCATTATACCACTCCAGCGCTTTCTTGCTGTAGGGACAAGATGCTAAATCGGGCCAAAAGTAAGTGGATACATTGTGCTGACTCAAAAATGGAAGAAGTCTCTTCTGCAAACAATCCTTGATATAAATTTCGCTGTTTATAGAGCCAGATGTCACAAATGACTGGCTTCTTTGGCCGCAGCTACATATGGCTTGCCATACTAGGAACTTTTTAGGGAATTTCGTTTGCTTTTTCGACCTAAATTTTTCCGCAATATTTCCTCGAACATCGGAAACATAAAATTCTTGACCAGGGAGCTGCGAAAAATCAGCCAGGACATAAGTTTCGTCGTCCATTACACAACAGTTGTATTTTTGTATAAAATTTTATTTCAATTTTCGAGCTCTGGTTTTGGCCTCCAAATTTTAAAAGCGTTTCTATCGGGAACTTTTTGAACTTTGTGCGACTTTAGTCCTGCCTTACGTTTCACTTTACGTACAAAAAAGCCCGAGCATTGGGCTAACCGAGCTGTTTTTCTGCCAGATGTGTTAGGAGCTCTCTTAAGGATGCTTTTAAATTTATATGCCTTACCAATGATACGATAACCAGTCGCTATTCCTGTTCCCGGCTTCCTTTCAATTGTTAGGTGTTCCAGATACCTTTTTACCACTTTTGAAACTGTTTGGCGGCATACATTAGTATCTTTGGCAATTTTTTTGTATGTCCATGTTTGGTTTTGCTGAAAATATTTAATTATTTTTGAACGAACTTTTCTTTCATCGTTCATTGTGTAAAAAATTGCAAATTAAAACTCATAATATAAATTAATTTATTAACTGACATATTTTTAAAATGTAAATTGTTGAAAGAAAAAAATATGAGAAGCTTTAAACCAAAGTTATAGGCAAAAATGTGTGTTAACATTTTCATGATCTCACTCCTTATATATAAATCACAAATTATAACAGATACGAATCAGCTGATTTGGGCAATATGGCCGACAGAAAATGAGCAAAACAAAACGCAAAAATTTAAGAAAAACACAAAAGATAATCTAAAAGTGACGGATATATACAAAAAATGCGCAATACAAAATGTATGTATGTATTGTTATCTCCCTCTTGACTTGACTTCCATGTAAACAAAACCATACGGTTCGAGAATACTTTTTTGACACCTGTCATTGGTTTCACATCTGGTATTAATTTTTGAAATAAATAATCAAGATTTTTAAAGAAAAAAATTAATACGCAATTTTTTATTATTTTTCTTTTTAATTTTTGTTTTATGATTAAAGCTTAAACACTTTAGGAAAATCCGTCATTAAGATTTTGAAATCAACGAATTGTGATTATAACCAAACTTTTATGATTTCAAATATTATGTCAAAGGCCGTTTTGAAAATATTTGTTCTTGAAGTTGTGTCGAAATTTGATGACACTAGGAAAATAAGGAATATGAACAAATATAAATTTAATATTATAAATTATGTTGATATTATTTGGTGCTATATGTTGTATATAAGTTCTTATCAAAATGCAAAGTTTTGGAAGAATTCTTGCGTTTTTATTTTTCAGACACGTGGCTAAGTAGTTTTATTACAGCGGTATAATATTTGAACCTAGCCTAGCAGTTTATTCAGAATAACTTGGATTAAATTAAAAAGAATTCATTCTTTGTAATAAGAATTATTACTTCCACTGACATATAGCCTTAAAAAAGATGACGATTTGATAGCATTGAATGAAGATGACTGCTAACGATAAAAGTTGTCATTTTAATGATGCAATTCAATTTAATGAAGACATGTATGTGCGCGCAAATCCTGCATTCAAACAAACATATTCTATATACTTTGAACAAATTGAAATGTAGGTACTTGCTAAACAAAACGCTGTTGTATAATATTCTTGATGACATATGGGATTTCATTACAATTTTAAATAGAAAAAAAAAATAATTAACATGTTGGGAAATAATAGAAATTTACCTATGTAATTATGTGTTATGATGATGAGTAGACAGACTTTAAAGGAAATATGTAATTTACGTAAGATATTCCCTTAAATACCATATTATACAATGTGAATTTCTCGGCATAAAATTTTCAGTTGTCGGGGTATAAATTTATAAGATTAAAAGGTTATACGCTGAAGTGAACTTGCATAAAAAACATTTGATTTCAATGTAGACACAGTATAAAAATTTACATAAATTATACATATATTTTAAGAACATATCTGCTTAGAAAAAAGTTGTTAAACATTGTTACCTATTATCAAGTAATTTTATTTAAGTTACCGTAACTAATTTTGTCCGCTACTTGTATAGAGTACAGAGACAAATAGTTAACCGTACAAAAACCTCGTACTGGCAAACCACAGTTTTATTTACTGCACACAGAAAATAAATTGGTTGGAATTCTATCGGAACCAACGAAATTTTTTCGTTATTCAATAATTTTAATTGGGGTTAATTATAATTCATTATCAGAAAAGTTAAATTTAATTCTGAACAGAAAATATATACGATTAATCAAAACACAGTCACATTATCCAAAATGTTGGTTTTTCCAATCAATATTGAAAAAATACATTACCTTCAATACCAACAACCAACAATTTATCGAAGATTTAGTCATTTGAATAAAATATCGGCAGCAAAAATCTATTATCAGTTGTGTTTCAATAAAATCGATCACACTATCAAAAGTATTAGTTTTTTCAACCAATTTAAAATTTCTTTGGTCAACTTTAGTGGCATCAACTGTTAATTTCCATTATATTGGTAATTATAATAATATATTGATACTAGGAACAGAAATTTTATTTGGCATAGTAAAATTTTGGAATGTATCATATCTTTTCGTTTCATACATACTTCTGCGTATTTAAATTAAAAATTAGACAACAACAAAATGTAAGTGTCTGTGGTGCAAGGGGTAGACACACAGCCTAATAGTCTGAGAAATCTGAGTTCAAACCTCAGCCAAGGCGTTGTAGTTTTTTTTTTATTATTTTTAAATAAATGTTTTTATTGAAAGACACAGTTGATTTTCTGTTGTTGATATAATTTTTTTCAAAATACAAAAAATATTTAAATTTTTAACCTGAAAAAATTCAAATTTTAAATAAGACTAAAAAAATTTAAATCGAGTTTGGCCTAGAGGAAAAGCAATGGGCTGACAAACGGAAGGTCGCCGGTTCTATCCCAGTTCGCGACATATTTTTTTTTTTATAATTTTTTTATTGATTTAAATTAGAAGACACAATTGATTTTCTGTTGTTGATATACAGGCATGTCACAGACTTCAATTTCACTTGAAAGTGAAATTGAAAACGCAAATTGCTTCTCCAGAAGTAAATGGTATATTTGCATATTTAGACCAAAAATAACAGATAAACGTAATTAATTATAAGTTAAGAATGCTGTTTTTAATAATTTCACTTAAAAAAGTTTTTGTTCAAGAGCATATTTAAGGTTTTAACACATATTTCGCATAAAATTAATATGATTTCGATGTACAATTTCGTAACGTTTTACTTTTGCTTCTTCAGGTTTTTTGCGTTTTCGTAAATTCTAAAATGTTTAAAAAAGACTTTTTGTGGTAAATTCGTGTTTCAACTGCTAAATTTTGATATAAGTTGCCATTTGTAGTTAAAAAAGAGAAGATCGCCGATCAAAATTTAAAATTTTAATTTTTTAGAAAAAATTACGTTTTGCTAATCAACAAGAAAATTATTCAATTTACCAACAAAAAGCGTTTTAAATGTACATTTTTTTAAGTGAAATAGTTAACGACATTTTAAGGAATACATACCAAGCACTATTGAAAAGCTTTTATGAGTTTAAGCTGCTCTAGATATCAATTCCACTTTGGTTTTTGAAAGTGGAATGAAAACGATTTTTTTTTTCGTTTTACATTTTGTGGAGAAACTTTTAACGTTTTAAGTACAACTATTGAGCCTGTAGCATACTCGATACTTACCAAAACGTTTCATTTTCTATACAAAATTATCCGTAGTACCCTGAACTGCAAATTCAGAAGGAACAAAATTGTTTTCGATCACTTTAGGAAAAAAATTGCGGAACTGAAATTGCGAAATCAAATCAATTCCGTAAAAAACTTGTGACATGCCTGATAATTTTATTAATAAACAAAGTATTCAAATTTCCAATATAAAGAAATTCAAAATTGAAATTTTACTATAAAAATTTAAATAGAGTTTAGCCTAGTGCAAAAGCAATGGGCTAACAAGCTGAAGGTCGCCGGTTCTATCCCAGTTCGCGACATAAAGAATTTTTAATTTTTTAATAAATTATGTGGAACGTATTGTTCTATTTATAGAATTTGTAATCCACAAACATTAAAGTAACTAATTAATACAACAAAAATTCAAAAATTGTAAACAAATTTCGGTAATTACAACAGTAATAAAAATGAATAAAAGTGATTGTACCTGGAACTTCAAAAATTAGGTTGGCAAAAAATTCGGTTGGAACTACTAATCTGTTTTCTGTATGTGGACTCATCCTGTTAGAATATAATAAATGTACAAAGTCTAAGCTAAAGTTCCACCCAAAAGCTTCTTTACCAGTATTTATACCCTACACCACTACATGGAGAGGGTATAATAAGTTTGTGATAATGTTTGTAATACCAAAAAATATTGGACCCAGGCCCACCTTATAGTATACCGATCGACTCAGAATCACTTTTTATTTCGATTTAACTATATCCGTCTGTCTGTGCGCACTCTACAAGTCGCAAATATTAAGATATTTTGATGAAATATTGTACACCGACTTACGTCGGCCCCACGACGAAGCCTTTTGATTTTGGTTAATATCGGTCCATGTTTACACCTACACTAATAAATCAAATTCTGTACCAATAGGTCAAAATTGTGCTGGCGCAAAAAGATGTACTATTTCCTGTTATTTTAGCAGAATTTTTACGTATTTGTACCGGCTTTTTTAGTGAAAATAACAGAAAAATTAGTTCAATTTAATCAGAACGCGTTTAACAGACTTTTGTACTAACATTTTTTTATGAGTGTAGTGCCAATATAAGGGTCCCCCGAAATTGGCTTGTTTACACGCTGCAGGTCGCAAATACCACGATATTTCAATGAAATTTGGTTCGCTTACTCACATTGTCCCAAGGACTCTAGATAGGATTGGTCCATATATCCTATCGCCCATATGGGCTATATTTCCGATTTTCTCTTATTTTTTTATAGAAAATTTTGATAAGAGTCCATTTTAACCCTTTTGAATTTCGGATCCAAACCTTAGGTGGGTTTATACCCAGACTGGTGTAGGGTATTATATAGTCGGCATGCCCGACTTTAACTTCTTTACTCGTTTTTTTTTTATATAGTTGTACTGCTACTCTTATTTCTAACTTCGGTTTGCGTTCTTTAATCACTACAATTAATTGTTTTCTGCCTCTATCTGCACTGCCGACATGATGTAAAAATAGAAAAGGCTGTCACAAATCAAGCTTCTTTAAACTCAAATAACACTGCATGACACCCAAAAAATTAATGGAGATCTGACCATCAGTTCTATATACTTCGGACATGCTGATTACAATGGCATACTTTATTTTTCGATCAATGGTATATTTTTTCCTAAATGTCTCTAAAGTTTGGCGGTTGTCCATTCAGTTTTTTATATAAAAAAGTTTTCAAATTCAACTAATATAAATTTTTTTGTGTTAAAATGTAAGCATAGGACCTGTGGCCATATTTACGATATAAATGCGATGTGCTACTCTTGATATTTAAACCACTACTTAGCGTTTGATATAGGTTTTTATGGTTTTTTGCTATTTCGCTGAATGTACAATCGACCTCAACAAATGTAATGCTTTGTAAGGAAGCAATTAAAAGGAAAATATTTCAATAAAAAAAATGTGTTCATCTATAGCGGCCTATACGTTAAACTCGCGACGTTTCAAAAATTTTATATGCCAACTTTTAGTATAATATGGGGTCATCTCTAAAAACTGTTCTTGCAAAATTGCAAGCGAAAAAGTTCCCATTTACAAAAGTTATGGCAATATATACATTTTATACTAAGGTTAGTATCGTACTAAAGACATTTTAAGATATTGTGGGTTTATTACAAACTTCAGAGTGGTAGTTTTCATATGTTATGAAAAGAAGATCTTGTTTTGAAAATAAAGCGACTGAAATTTTATCAAATAATAATAATCTCGAAATATTGTTGAAGAAACACAGATCCAGAAATGTATTGGTTGGCATTGAGTAATTTACCAGGTGTAAACCTATTGCACTCATACTTGTCATTAGTCCTCTATTGTCCAATATATTATTGTTGAAATCACCAACAAGTATATCATCAGTAAAACCCATTGTTATTGTTGTTAATTTAGACATCCAATCATCCATCTTAATTGTTTTATTTGGCCTATATATTGTGCTTAATAGGAGCCTTTGGTTTTTGCTGAATATTTCTAAAAACAAGTTCTCTATTTCACTATTTGGATCACTTATCTTGGTAGTAACAGTATAAATTGAAGTGATGAATCTTAAAATAAAGACTATTTCTTGCTGTTTTATATAAAATATAATAAAGAATTTAAAGTTGCAGTAAAATCTTGCATCATTTCATTTATTATTAAAAATTAGGGTGAAAGAAGGTCGGATAGAAAAATTCTGTTAAAATAGGTGAAAATTATCGCCATCTATTGAGCATTTTGAGAACAAATTTTTTGATTTAATAAATCCAAATGATTAAAAAATGGGGTTAATATAGTTTTTTCTAATAATTTTTTTATTGATTCAAATTAAAAGACACAATTAATTTTCTGTTGTTGATATAATTTTATTCATAAAAAAATATTCAAATTTTCCAAACTTAAAAAATTCAAATTTGAAAATTCACTAAAAAAAATGTGATCGAGGTAACCTATAGAAAACGCAATAGGCTGACAAACGAAAGGGCGCCGATTCTATCCAAGTTCGTGACATAGAACTTTTTTAATGTTTAAATTAATTTTGTAGAACTTGTTATTCCATTTACAGAATTTGTAATCCATAAACACTAAAGTAATCAATAAGTACAACAAAACTTCAAAACTTGTACATAAATTTTGATAATTACAACAGTATTAAAAATTAATAAAAGTGATTGTACATGGAACTAAAAACATTCGGTTATCGAAAAATTCGGTTGGAATTACGAATTCCCAGCAAAAATAGGCATTACCAAGTACTTAAGAGAGTAGTAGTAGTACACAATATTAGAAATCAAACTAGAATAAAGCATTTAAGTTTCTGAAAAAAAAATTTAATTTTTTTATGATTTCCATTATTTATCCCATTTTAACCCTACGCGGACTGCAATTATTTAAATATTTTCCAGCTTATTTTTGATTTTTATTCCTTGTTAGAAAAGTAGTTTAGTCTAGTCGCCAAATAAATTTTGTAGGTTATAGAATTCTGAAAACAATGCAATATTCTAACTAAATATTTTTAAAAAGTTTTGATAAGCGAAGAGAAATTGTTTTGCTTTCGGTCAAAATATTTAATTTTGCTATATTTAGGTCAAGATTTGTATTTGTAGATTTTGTGTTACAACTTACTTTCAATTGTGTTTTCCTTAAACCATGTCTTGTAACTTACCTAAAAAATAAAAAACAAATTATATTAAAGTAGGTAAATATTTATAACAAATAATTAACTATGTTAGAGTTAGTATAATTATAATTATTCTATATGATTTCTAAAGGCGTTTTCATTTCAAGAAAAATACCAATAAAATTTATTTACAAAAAAAAAGGTTATTTTTATTAAAAATATATGGGTTTTTGCCAAATAGCTAAATTGTGATTAGTTTAGTGTGTATGAAAAAAAAAATTTATATACATTATGAATTATATATTTATTGTCGCCAAAATTAATTTTATTGCGGGAATACCACCCGAGTAAAAAAAATTATATATAATCATATGTGGCATATATTACAATATATAATTAGACATGTCGTTATGTATATCCATATGTAATTATATATGACGTATTTTTCCAAAAATTTTCCTTATATTATGCCATATATAATTTCATCTAATAAGATACCGGCCTTTATAATATTGGATATGGTATATATGATTATATATTACATAGCATGGCTGATCTTATTGCATATATAGTTGTATATAGAGCTATATCTTAATATATATGGTGGCATTTTAGCAATATATAATTATATATGGTATCATTTAAACAATATATAACTATATATGGGGCCAGTTAAACCATATATTATAATATATGTTGCCATTTCAACAATATATGGTCGTATATGGTACCTCATGAACAAAATCTTTAATACAGTTGCAGATATGATAATATATGCTACTATATATGGTGCAATATATATTTATATATGGTGTTATTTAAGCAATATATTAGCATATATGGTGCCATTTAAACAATATATGGTCATATATGGTACCTCATGATCAAAATTTGTAATACAATTCCAGATATGATAATATATGATACTATATATAGTGCCATATATATTTATATATGGTGTTATTTAAGCAATATATATATATTCGTTCCTTTTACTCCTGCAAGGAGCATAGGGCCGTAAATTATTTATTTAAGCAATATATTACCATATATGATGCCACTTAAATCATATATTACCATATATGGTGACATTTAAACCATATATTATGATATATGTTGCCATTTCAACAATATATGGTCATATATGGTAGCTCATGAACAACATTTTTTATACAGTTCCAGATATGATAATATATGCTACTATATATTGTATAGTACCATATACTTTGATATATCGTATCATTTAAACAACATACCATGTATGGTACCATTTAAACAATATATTTTCATATACGGTACCATTTAAACAATGTATTGTCATACATAATAACTCATCAGCAACTACAATATTAACTGTATCTCAGAATCTATTAATTGTATTTCAGAAATTATAATTGTATTTCAGAAATTATAGAATGTATTTCAGAAATTATTAATTGCATTTCAGAAATAATCAAATCTATTTCAGAATTTGTTGATTGTATTTCATAATTAATAGAGGAAAATTTATGAAATACATTTCATAATTTCTGAAATACAATTGATAATTTCTGAAATACATTTTGAGAATTTCTGAAATACAGTTGTGAATTTCAGAAATACAATTAATAATTTCTGAAATACATTTTGAGAATTTCTGAAATACAGTTGTGAATTTCAGAAATACAATTAATAATTTCTGAAATACAATTGATAAAACTGAAATTCAATTGACTAGTTCTGAAAAGCAATTCATAAATCTTAAAAATAATTGATAAGTTCTGAAATACAATTGATTATTTCTGAAACACAATTGATAAATCTTGATGCAATTGGAAATGGAGTAGAGCGTCAAAAAGATGTAAATAAAATTATTTTATTAAAAAAATTAAATTTAATAAAGAAAATATAATTTTATAAAAAAATGTATAGAAAAAAAATTATAATTTTATAAAACGAAATTCATATTGCAAAAAAATAAAATTTTATCCGAAAAATGGTGGATCGTACTGCAGTAACTTAGATCCACCTTGGATCTAATATGATGAAATACGATCCGAAAAACGAGTTTATCTAATTATATAAAATTGGATGTGACATAATGATAATCAAGAAGCAATTTCAATAGAATGGACAATTTAATGCAATCTGAGCGATATCTGAATGAATTATTTTTGTCTAATGGTATCAAATAAAATGTAACTTTTTGTATTAAATCTAATTTTATATAATTAGATTAACCCATTTTTTCGATCTGGCATTTTTCGGATCAAATTAGATCTTAGTTTATCCCCAAATATATTGCTGGATCTAATTCGATCTGCCATTTTTCGGATCAAATTAGATCTAAGTTTATCCACAAATATATTGCTGGATCTAATTCGATGTGCCATTTTTCGGATCAAATTAGATCCAATTTTATCCCCAAATATATTGCTGGATCTAATTCGATCTGCCACTTTTTCGGATCAAATTATATCTAAGTTTATCCACAAATATATTGATGGATCTAATTCGATCTGCCAAAATTGAGATCAAATTAGATTTAAGTTTATCCACAAATATATAGCTGGATCTAATTCGATCCGCCATTTTTCGGATCAAATTAGATCTAAGTTTATCCGCAAATATATAGCTGGATCCGCCAATTTTCGGATCAAATTAGATCTACATTTATCCCCAAAGATATCATTGGACCTCCCGATTTTGAGATATAACTTGATCTCAGTTTATCCCTATATATACAATGGGATATAATACGATATGATTGGATACACCCAATTTTGAGATCTAATTGGATCACCTAGATATTACAGCAGATCTTAAACAATATCAAATTGGATATGATTAGATATTGCGCGAGATCAATTTTTTTACTCGGGCACTTTAAATATTTAAACAAACATTTTTGAATATTATACTTTTTGTAAAAAAACTTGTGTTTTAGATTTTTCACAAACATACTAAGCAAAACCACTATTTTTCCTATATTTGTTTAAAAAATTCGAGCTAAACTATAAGAACACTTTGTTCAGAAGGGGCCCCAATGCCCAAAAATGCTGTTTTCTGCATCAAGTGTTTTTTTTTTTATTAAAAAACTAGTATGTTGCCAAATGGCTACACCATGCATTAAACTAAATTCATCATTCAATGGAAACCGTAATGGCGACTTTTTTTATATGAGGAAGAATTTATTAAAGTAAAAAACACCATTTTTCAAATTATTTAAAATTATATTTAAACTTCATGAAAGTAAAAATATAAAAACTGATTTATCTTAAAAGAATTCATTAATTTTTTTTCTAATTCTATCATAAAATTCATTCACCAAGGAGTTCATTCAATTCTAGGTAATTCAACTTTTAGTCAAGGAATTCATGAATGAATTCCCCGGGAATTCACTCAGTTCTAGTTAACTTAACTTTTGGTCAAGAAATTAATTCAATAGGGAATGAATTTCCTGGGAAATCATTCAATTGTGCACTTAATTCCCGGAAGTAATTAACTTTTCCGCTTAATTCCCTAAGGAATTAATTTTTTTTCATTAAATTCCCTAAGGAATTAACTTTAGAGTACTTATAGATAGAAAAATACTTTTAGAAGCTCCCAAATTTCCAATTTTCCATTTACTATTACTAAAAAGTGAGTCCATGCAATACGTTAGCCAATTACAAAAAAATTTTGAGCTAAACTGCAGTTTATGGGATTTAGTAAAAAACAAAATAAAAAATATTACCCCCTCTAGAATTAAAAAAAAAAAAAAAAATTATTTTGGGAGGGGTTCGGACCCGTGTGTTCCGTTGGGGGCAAAAAACGGGGGAATATAGTAACATGTAAATGTAGACACTCAAACTACATCACGATTCCAAAAATGTTAGTTTTTTATCCATAAAACGTAGCTCTAACTAGAGCCATTTTAGTCCCTTAAGAGGGGGGACTGAAAATTATAAAATTTTCTTGTATGGTAAATTGGTACTGAAATGTTAGAAGATGTCCCCACGACTTCAAAAACTATTTATTTATTTTTTTCAATAATCTGTAAACGCATTAAAAATTTGGACATTTACATAAAAAAAATAAAAACTTTTTTGGACAAATCGCGCGATTTTTACAAAAATAATTTTTTTTTTTAATATTTTCGGTTTTTTCTTTTTTTGTTCAGAGGGGGTAATATTTTTTTTTTTTTTTTGACGAAACCCTATAAACTGCAGTTTTGCCAAATTGTGAATATTAACCTCGATAAAGCCATATTTTCAAAAAATGTACACCGATAAGTGTTTATGATGATCTTATTCCGTTCCTGGTGACCTGACATTAATTTAATATATCTCAAACTGTAGTAAATTATATCATTTGTTAAATGTTGTTCTCAAAACTAAAGTTTATGAAACGATATACGCACCCCATAGAAAAAATTGCGAAAATTTATAAATCGGAAAATTTTGGTTTCATTTGTACACCACTAATGTAGAAGTATATTCAACGGATGTCGAATAGTTTTGAAATACATTATATATAAGTACCACACATAATAATATATATTAAATGTAGGTGATGAATGTATACAAAAACAGCATGTAAACCCAAATTCTGAAAATTGTTGATATTTAAGCTTAACCACATTAACCATAACATACTGTATACATTAAACACACATTTATTTATTTGTTTATTTATATATTAAGGTGGACCAAGCTCAATATTCTTACAAATATACCATTAGGAAAATAAATATGGCCGAAAAAAATCTCAAAAAAAATGTTTTTTATGGAGATTGTATATCGCCACTACACACAGAGAACAGATTCGTTGTGGTAACCGAATTTTGGTAGTTACATGTACTATCACATTATTCGGTTGCAGTTCCTATTTTATTTTGTTGCGTATGCCAAATTTTTCTTATATCTACAGAATTAGGACACATTATATTGGGAAACCCAACTGAACTTACATTTTCGGTAGATACAACCGAATTTATTCATGAATTCCTACCGAATTTTTTTTTTTTTGATGGACCAACACTCAGGGGATGCCCTCCTATTAACGCAGTGCATTGTGTTGGTATTAGTAAAATAGGTTATGAGGAGGAGGAAAGAGTGAGTAGTGTTTGTGAATATTTGATTTAAATTTCTCAACATTGTAAGTAACAGGGAAGACTTCTGCGGGGAGTTTATTCCACATACGGCTAGTGCGACTGATAAACGAATTCTCTTTATAATGCGTCGTGCGATCCACTGGACAATCGACTACAAACGGATGCGCTCTACTTGATAAGCGAGTATTACGAATAAAAACTTGGGCTTTGGGGACAAGTTCACTTATCTCAGCTGAGCACTTCCCATGGTAATATCGATAGAACAGGGTCACACAAACCACATTCCGACGATGCTCCAATGAGTCAATAGAGCTGGATACCCTATTGTCATTGATAAGCGCCGACGCCCTCCTTTGCACACGGTCCAGAAGCTCCAAAATAGACTTCGAAGCTCCTGCCCATATATGGGAGTTGTATTCCATCTTCAGTCGGATATAGGTGGTATAAATAGTGAGTAAATCGGATGGAGTGAAGTACTTCTTGCACCGACGTAAAAAACCTAGACACTTGAATGCTTATTTCGACACCTGAAAAACTTGTTTATTCCAACGGACATCACACTGAATTTTCATGCCCAGAACATCATCGTCGGATGAGACCCCATCTATAACAACACAAATAGTGCAATCTCTGAGAAAGCTCGAAATAAAACGAGCGAAGTCATTACCCACACCAAAAGCAATAAGCTTTGAAATAAGCGCCCCGTGCCATACACGATCGAAGGCCTTTGAAATATCCATAGCCGACTCCAACGCTCCGTGAGGAACGCTAACAGGTCTCCCGTAGAACGACGTCTGCGGAAGCCATACTGTCGGTCATTAAGAAGTGAGTTGGACTCTAAATAATTCACAAGATGGTAATTAACCATACTCTCCATCGCCTTTGAGAGCGCAGAGCATATTGCGATCGGGCGGTAATTTTCAGGGTTGTTAGCCGCACCCTTTTTAGGGATTGGCTGGACATTGGCAACCTTCCAGCACGAGGGGAAAACTCCCGCATAATACGAAGCACTAAAAAGGCTTGCCAATGGACGAGCTAGCGTCGAAGAACACTGTTTCAGCACCAGTGCTGGTATACCATCTGGCCCCGATGACTTATTTACGTTGAGGTCACGAAGAACCCTTTTAACTGCTCGAGCTCGAAAGAATATCTTAGGCATAGTACTCGACACTCTTTCAAGCTCGGGCAGTGGTTGATCGCTTTCCGGCAGGAAGGAATTACCTGCAAACATCTCAGCTAAAAGGTTAGCTTTATCAATCGGTTCAGTGAATATTTGGTCATCCTTTATAAGAGCTGGGATAGTTGAACTAGCATTATCCTTTACTCTTTTAACGAATGACCAAAAGATCTTACTACCCGTGGAGCAGAAATAACTTTAGTACGAAGACGTTGCTCGTAAAGAAACTTTTTACGACTAAGTACTTTGGAATACTCATATCTCGCCCGTTTGCGAAGCAGATCAGTATTGGCGTTCTTATTATCCCGCCAATTATTGAACGCCGAATTAAATAAAATCAAATATTTTTTATTTGTTTATTTTTAATTTCAATGATTTGGGTATTAAAAAATGTTAAAATGAATAAAATAGCTTTAATATTTAAATAAATATATACAACATATCTTCATATTATATTTGAAAAACCTTCAGGTAAAATGGCCATAATTTTTAATTTGAATCCGAAGAAATAAATAAATTAGGCTGGATTCACAATGCTGGAGTACTCCACACTGCAGAGTGCGAGTGTGTAAAATAGAGATAGCATGATACAAAAAATATGTGAGTGCAAAAATGAAAGGAACAAAATCCACTCAGAGTGAAATACTACATCATTGTGAATCTGGATTTAAACAGCTACACCCATAGAAATAAGTATGTAAAAATTGCAGAATAGCTACTAAAAATTAGCAACAAAAAGGTTCCGCGATTAAAACTACTGAAATCAGCAGAACTTGTTTGCTAAATAATTGTTAAATTTCCGAAATATAAGAAATAATATACTTATCAGTTAAATTTAAGCAAATTGCAAATTACGATTTACCTCTGTAGTAACTTTTTAACCAAACGTGCTAAAACACTGCTTTATCTACAAATTTTTAGTTATATTTGGCTAAAATTAATTTAATTCACTACTACTCTTCTGAAATCATCAGAAATATTTAGTGACTATTAGTTTTTTTAAATCAACTTATAAAAAATATTAAGCACATACCTCTGCTGACTTCAGAAACGCAGATTGTTAGATTTTTCTAATTTAACAAAAAGTTGCTGTTTTTAGTCGGCAAAATTATTTTCCATGAAGTTATAATTTTATAAAATCATCTATAAAATAAATAAAAACATGTCCGTTAAAATTTTTAATTATTAAGGTTTTTATTCAGATTTATTTTATCTGTACCTAATCTATTATTAATGAATGGGAAAAATTAGTTATTTAATAACATTAAATAAGATATTAGATTTATGTGATTTAGGGCGAATATAACAATAAAAACAAATAAAAAGGATATAAAATATGCCAAATGATGAAATCGGAAATCTCGGGATTTTTTCAAGACCAATCCCGGGATTTTCGGGATCGGGATCGGTAATACCGATTCGGTATCCCTAGTGGCCAGCATTCAATACAAAATTGCTAGTAAAGAACTAGTAAAAACAAAATATGTTACAATTTGATTATTACAACCAAGTTTTAATTTCAAAAGCTAACTAATGGTAAAAACGGTACTAAAAAGAATTCTTGTAATAATTGGCACTATCGAATAGATGTAAAACATTTTATTTTGGCCATAATTGGTTGGAAAGCCCGAATTTTGTAGAAAAAATAATATTTAATCAGTTGTATTTTCTAATTTTCTCTTACTAACGAAAACTTTTTATTAACACAATTGATATTATTAAATTGCTAATAAAATTCTATTATAGTGGTAAAATCATGGTACCTCTATTCGATTTCTAACTGATTTATTCTCTGTGTAGGGTTTTTTCCCGGGACAGCGGGATTTTTTTTAGAATATCTCGGGATCCCGGGAGATCAATTCGTCTTTTTCGAGATCAATTCGTCTTACAGTTTAAATCGAGAATTAATATGTAAGTAATATATTTGTAAGGAAGGCCGTCTTAATTTAAAATACTCTTAGAAATACATTAATTAAATATTAATTCGAAGTTTAAATGGTTAAACGAATTGAATCATCCCTTCTTCCAGGATATATTGTAATTGTTAATGGGTGAAAACTTGTTTCGGACCGGCTTTAGAGTCAGAACTAAGATCGATTTTTTGCTTAGATATGGTATCCAAAAATTTCTATTACTAGATATTTTGTTTCTATGCAGATTTTCAGAAGTATTCGTCTAAAAGTGAGTATTTTTCCCACAATTTTTTAGGCAAATCGCCTAAATATTTTTATAAAAATATACACTAAAATAATATTAAATAATTTTTTAATTGGTATTTTTTTAATGGAATTTTTTTATGCCACAACTAATTGAAAAGAATTTTTTTATTTTCGCTATTGCATTTTAAATTGACATATAAAAAATTCAAAGTAATTTGAAAAAGCATCGGATGTATATTTTTAAAAATAATAGTAATCTTTAAGAGCAGCAAGAAGTTTTCTACTCACAGTGACGTTCAAAAATATATTTTTTAAATATCCCAGATGATGATTTGCGATGCAAATCGAAATATCGGAAGAAGATTAAAAATAAAATACAAAATATTTAACTACCCCTACATTCATAAACGCTTTGTATAATTATAGGAGGTTTATTGAACAAATCTTGTATGAATATTTCATTTTGTAAATCTCCTCTAACTTTACAAAGCGTTTATGAATTTAGGGGTTAGATATTTATTATTGAAAAATTTATAACCTAAAGCAAAGGCCAACAACATTTAATCTAACAAATAAAATTTAAAAAATACAACTGACATAAAGAAATGGCAATTGAGATTTAAATATAATTATTTGAAGTAATAAAAACTCAAATTACTTATATTAATTGAAAGTACGAAAGATACGAGTTTTTTTTGAGGTATTTGGAACTGAAATACTGATGCTGAAATGTTGTCTATATTATATATTGCTTTATTTGAGCAAAGATCATCATTTAAAAAAAAATAATGTTTTTAATTTAAATAAAGCTTCCAAAATTTTAATATACAAGCTAAAACTTCTGTAAAAGAATAAAAAAAAAAAAATCCAGGGAATCCCGCACAAAATTCTCGGGATTGCGGGATTGAAAAAAACCGTTTTTTAAACCCTAATCGCCACTGAAGTTTCAAAGTTTTACTTGTTCTTTTATTTTGAATTAATTAAAAAATGAGAAAAGAAATAAATAAAATTACTTTGGTCGCGGCACATTAAATTTTTAAGTGTACATAATAAATATGAAATAAAAATTAAAATCGGAGTCGCGGAATTCGCGAAATTCGGAAATTAAAAAAATTTTCAACTTTGATCATAAAGTTTTCTTATATTTACCGCTATGCAAAATATTTACGGAATATCCTCATTGCCAAAAGTTAAATTATAATAAGCTAAATAATAGGGAAATTCTAAAAAAGTACATATTTTAAGTTCATATACAAAGATATTTGTTATCCTTTTTACAACTATTATCATATATGTATATTAAAAAAAAT
The DNA here is from genome assembly GCA_949987735.1 of Leucophora obtusa. Lineage (NCBI taxonomy): Eukaryota > Metazoa > Arthropoda > Insecta > Diptera > Anthomyiidae > Leucophora > Leucophora obtusa. The sequence continues at coordinate 132,212,365 of OX465296.1, read as the reverse complement.
CCTTCGTAAGTAGCTTGTAAGAGTATGAGAACTTGGATTTTTCGATGACGTCGTTTTCAGGTAGTTAGGATAATACCTAAAAAAATATTAGTTTTTTTTTATTTTTCAAAAACCGTGAATAGTTTAAAAACCACTAATTTTTTTTAAATATCGACTGCATATTTGTAATCTTCACAAAAATTAAGACCAGATTTGAGAAATTTATTTATATAATGTTTTTAAAAGTTGGAGTTTTGCTTATAAATTTTCAGAAAATTTTAAAAATTTAATTGAAATATGTATTTTTTATATAAATTAAAAAAAAATCGTCGAAATATTTAAAAGTTACTTAATATTTTTAAGTTTTGACTTCATATTCCCTTTGAGCACCTTAATTAAGACTGGATTAAAAATTGTATTATCATATAGCTTAAGCAAGAATTCAATGTGAAATCCACCCCCACAGTTCCGTTGTGGCAATTCGCTAACCGAATTCATTCGGGTGCCGCATCCTCGTAATTTGGTTGACCAAATCGAATTTAGCTGTGGCAACCGAATTATCAGTTTCCACAACTGAATTCGGTTGGGGCAACCGAAATACATAAAAATTACAAGAATAAGGTTTTTTCATACGTAATCTTTTCAATCTTAGACCAATTTTATTTTCGAAAACATATAACCAAACAGTTCTTGAATCGCAGCAATATCAAACGCCGTTTTTAAGCAATTAGATTTCAAAAACACGATATTGTCCGTAGCCAATATAGGGGCTAAGGGCCGCAAATAAGTAAAGACAGTAAAAATAAGTGTTTTTTTAGAAATAAAACGCTTTAACTGAATTATTTAAATCTGATGTATTAATTTTAATAAATAATACATCAGATAGTCCCGGGGATTCCCGGGACTATATGTGTTACATATAGGGATCAAGTATATTATAGTATAACTGACTTGATCCTTTTATGGCGATTTATATTTTTAATTATTACTCAAAAACCCAGAATATTTTTTCCCGAATAGATGATACCTAGTTCAGAAAGCTTTAAAAAAATTAAAACAAAAAATACTATTGAATAGTTTTTTCGGCTTCAACTTTTTCCGGATCGCACTTCCCGTACACTTAAAATATTATTATAGTAATTGACTAGTTTATTTAAAAAGTTATCCGTACATTTATTTTTCAATGATTATACAGTTAAAATACAAAGACATATATTTTTTAACATTTTTGTCTTTTATTTAAAAAATAAATTACATATAAACACGACCTTCTGTTACAGTTAAAAAAAAATTGTAGTTCATTTTTAGGAAAGTAAAAACCGAAATAAACTATATATCATTTATTTATTGCTTTTAGTTTGTTGACAGAATAAATTAAAAATAGTTTATTTTTTACCGATATTGTAAGTTAATTTATAAACATTTAAAAATAAATGAAAAGTTCTTTTACTTTAAATGAAAAGTTAGTAGACCGAGTTTCAAGTGATTTTTAATTTATTTTAAAATACTTTTTCAGCTAATTTAAACTATACACCATTTTGAGTGCATTTTAACTAATTTTTTACTTAAATTTGGGATTTTTTGTATTGTGTTAAATGATGGTAAATAAAATCTTTCTTTGAATTAGTGTTTCAACTAAAAGTTTATTGAAAATTAGTTAAATCAATTAGAAATGGGTTTGACTGATTTTTTTACTGATGTATTATTTTAAGTGTAGTAACAATATATCAATTCTAACGGATCTATGCCTTTAAAAAGTCTTTCACTATCAACATTAAGTATTAAAGCCCCTAGATTTGGTTTTAACCGTTTAAGGTATAAAAAAATTATAAACAGCTAATGTTTATAAAACTTGCGGCACAATCGAACGTATTCCAGCAAAACTTTTTAGGAGTAAAAGGAACAAATATATATATAAAAATTAATAAACGTTGAGTTTTCAACATTGATAATTATCCACGTTGCAAGTTAACGTGCATACGAAAAATAATGTGTTAGTTTTATTGAAAAACGCTATTTTGTGTACTTTGAGTTTTTTTCTGAGTTAACGGATATAGTTAAGTCGAAAACACAACTATTGACAAATAAAATTTTAATTTTTTTAATTTTATTGTTGTTTTGTATGCAAATTGTGACTTTCAGTCTTGAAAATAGTCTTGTAATAGTCACAACTTGTCGCAAGTATTAATAGGTGCCTAATTTTAATTGATATTATACTTAAATTGCCAAATAGAAAGCGCTATACGATGAAGAAATACGCAAATATTTTTTTATCAAAATTATGGGTTTTTGAAAAGCCTTTATAAAAAATTTTTTATGTTATTTCTTTTGAAAAATAATATAAATTTGTGAATTTTATAGCATTTTGAACAGAAAACTTGGTTTTTAAAAACAAAATTACGTCTTAAAATTACGTTGGCAACAGCCATTTCAGAGGTTTGTTGAGACTTTTGAAAACTATTACCAATCCTTCAAAAGATTTTTTTTTGTTGTTAATATCGTTGTTTGAGTTTTTTACAGCCTTTCAAAAATTGTTTAGGTCTTTTTCAAACTATGGATAAAAATAACCGAAAAATGTTTAACCTTTTTAATTTTAAAAACTCCTTGTTTTAAAAAATCCAAGAAAATTCGGAATTGTTTTCCCCAAAAGCAAACTAATTAGGCATAAGTTTTAAAATATTAAAAACTTAATTTTTCTGGGCACCCTAATTAATATATAACAAAAATAACTGTTTCACTTGACTAAAAAATTCGAGACGAAATTTTTCCAACACTTGCCACAAACACACACTCACCGCATTGTAAATCTTCTTCTAATCGCATAATATTTCCTCCCATCGCAAACCAAAGATATAATGAAATGTTGTATCAAATATACCATAAAAAACCAGGGAGCTAGATAAATTATACACATAGGTATCTTATTAAATTAGCCACAATAGAGACAAGCAGACAATGCATTAGGTTTATTTTCTGGTTATGAAAATTACAATTGGTGAAAATACAGCATTCCGTTTGGGAATAAAATTTGATTATTTAACCCAGCCAGCAAAAGAGCCAAAAAATTAATTAAAAAAGGGCTAAAAAAATATAACTAAAAGTTAAAATTTGTGTATGAAAGTGGTTCATCCAAAACAACCTTTAAGTTTGATTCAAAAATTACGAAAAAAAAGATTTAAAAAATTATAAAGGCTTAAAAACTAATTTTTTGTTTTGAGCCTTTTTTGAAGTGCTCACAAAATATTCAAATTTATATACATTTGTAAGTCATTTCTGGACCATCTTTTAGATTTAATAATTTGCTTTAAATTTTTGTGTCTGTTATGATTCATTTTAGAAAGCTCATATTTTTGAAATAATTTTGAAAATTTTAAAATTAAAAAAAAAATTAATGTTTTTTGTTAGATTTTTAGATCAGACAAGTAAACTACAGAGAATAAAAATTTAAAATATTCAATAAGGCCAGTAGGATGGAATACGTATTTTCGGGTCCCTCTGCGGACCCATCTTCAGCACCCAGGCCTTTGTGGGTTAATAATTGACGATGGTCTACTTATATTGAATTTGACACAAATACGCTATCGTAAACACAGCTCAATTAGGCTAACATCAACAAAATTTTAACAATGCTTTTTTCATCCTCTATTATTACTACTTTCATTCATTTACCAATTAAAAGATCAACTATTCATACCTTCATATATTAAAAAAAATGTAATTAATTTGACTAATATTAGACTCATAAAATAGGAACCCTCAAAAAATTATTAAAATTTTGCTGGTTGGGATATATACAGCTTTAATAAATTAAATGTAATTACATATATACACCCAGGAAAAAGATTGGTTGGAATTCGATCAAAACTATTAAAATGAATTTGCCAGGACGTTATATTATTTGGAGTTACCTATAATTGAATACTACACCAAAAATATTTTAATAGGTATTAAAAATAGGGAAAGCAAACTAATAAACAATCCTTTTAACAAATTATTGGTATTTCCAATCAATTTTTAAATTAGTATCAGTTTAGTAATTCTATGCAGTAGAAGCAGCCATATAACCTTTATTAAAAAAATTTCAATATTCGGAAGTGGTAACTACAAATACGGGTATCCTAATCAATAACGACCTTAAAGTCGAGTTTCTGTAGAACCAACCGAATTGTGGATTGTGTTGATAACACACAAAACTATTAATTGGTATTAGTAAACGAAGTTTATATTATAATTGTTTTCCAAACAAAACATATAAATTCAAAATTAGACATTAAAATTAATAAGTGTTTGTGGTTTAGTGGGTGAGGAGTTAGCCTAGTACGCCAGATTTCTGGGTTCGAACCCCGGAAAAGACAGAAATTTAGGTATTGTTTTTTTAATAAAAAATAAAATATTCTTAAGTATAAAAAGTAAATATTGCTAAGAAAATTAAAAAATTAAAAGTAGTTGTGGTACAGTGGGTAAGAGTGTGGATTATTAATCTGAATGATCGGGATCAATACCAGAAAATTCAAAAAAACGTTTTTTAATTTCAATAAAATTTTGTGGAACATAATAATATTTATGTGGAATATAATATTGAATTAGACAAACGACGAAAAATATAATTTAATATAAATATAGTTGTCGTATCTTTATATTAAATTATATTTTTCGTCATGAAAGCCAATATCGGTTGTCCAATTCAATATTATGTTCCACATAAATATTATTATGTTCCACAAAATTTTATTGAAATTAAAAAACTTTTTTTGATTTTTCTGGTATTGAACCCGGCCATTTAGGTTAATAGCTCACACTCTTACCCACTGCACCACAACTACTTTTAATTTTCTTACCCATATTTACTGTTTATATATATGAATATTTTATTTTAATTAAAAAAAAAACATATAAATTTTTGTCTTTTCCGGGATTTGAACTCGAAAATCCGGCGTATTAGGCCAACTCTCTACCGACTACACCACAAACACTTATTAATTTTGAAGTCTAATTTTGAATTTATATGTTCTGCTTGGAAAACAAATATAGTAAAAAAATTCGTTTACCAATACCAATCAATAGTTGTGTGTGTTATCAATACAATCCACAATTCGGTTGGTTCTACAGAAACTCGACTTTAAGGTCATATTTGATTAGGATACCCGTATATGTAGTTACCACTTTCGAATATTGAAATTTTTTTAATAAAGGTTATAGGTAACACCAATTTTCTTGTATATACACTAAATAAATGGCTGCTTCTACTGCAGATAATTACTAAACTGATACTAATTTTAAAATTAATTGGAGATACCAATAATTTGTTAAAAGGATTGCCTTTTAGTTCATTTTCCCTATTTTTAATACATAACAAAACATTTTTGGTGTAGTATTCAATTATAGGCAACTGCAAATAAAATAACGTCCTGGCAAATTCATTTTAATGGTTTTGATCGAATTCGAACCAATCGTTTTCCTGGGTGTATTTAAATAAAACTATATGCATTGGGATCAAATATTAAACTTTGATAAAATCGGTCAAGGATACATCTAATCACATCTAAAAAACGTGTCTGTTATATGTCCCTTTTCTAAAAAACAATATAAAATTTGTAAAAACTACCTGATTGCAACTTGGAAAGTAAATTGAAAATATTATATTATAATATTCACCATAAAATTTATTGAATTTGCTGCTAGAAGTTAAATACTTAAATTCGATGGAAACATTTTTCGCCATGTACACAGTAACAAATACACAAACACTCACAATATTATTTTACTAAAAACAATCTAAAATATTTAAATACCAATATTGAAAACGCCGTTCAAAATAGGTATACTGATTTTTCCTACTTTCAACCCTTGTTATAGTTTTAAACATTGTTTAAATAATCGATAAATGTAGTAAAAGCACTCGAATGTCGGTTAATAATAATATGTGCTGAAAATAATTAAGGCAATTTAATTATTAGAGTGCTTATGCATAAGTATTTGAAAAACTACAAATCCATTTGCAGATTACCGCAGTCGTGATTGTGTTCTAATTCTAATTTGCGATTTTGCTCTGCAATAAGCTAGCAAAGTGGACACGGCTCTCTTGCAAGGGAGCTAGCTAAACCAATGTATACACGCCGATTTGGATAAAACTTATATGTGTTCTGAAAAACAAAAATTTAAGGATGACGTGTATTTATTTAGGTACCATCTTGAATGTTTAAGAGTGAAAAAATATCGTTAAATTTGGTTTTTATATCATTTCTTCCAAAGAAACTACAGGCAAGTTGAAAAGTGGAAAAGCACTGGTTGCCAATGGTGCAACAAATAAAGTGATGGCAAGACACTTATTTAGAAGGCTTCCTCAACGTTTACAAAAGGTGCTTTGTCAGCATTTAATTTATTTTTTAATCATAACAAATATTCTTAATTCTAATATTCTTAATACACTTAAGTACAGATTTTCATTTGAAATTGATACTAGACTATTTTCACTTGTTTTTCAGAAGTTATCAATTGTATTTCAGATTAATCACTTGTATTTCAGAAATAATCAATTGATTGTAAGTTTTATAAATTTTATTTCAGAAATGATAAATTATTTTTCATATTTATCAACTGTATTTTAAAAATAATTAATAGATTTTCAGTTATACCAATTCTATTTCAAAAATTATCATCTGATTTTCGTATTTATCAATTGCATTTCAGAAATTATTAATTGATATTCATATTTATCAATTCTTTTTCAGAAATTAGAAATTGTTATTCAGAATATAGTAAGTTTAATTAAGAAGTTATCAAATGTAAAGGGTGTTTTTTTAAGCCCGATAGAACTTGAAATTGTAAAAAATAACACAAAAAATTAAATTGTAATCAAAAATTTTTTTTTATTGGAAAGATCAATACGTGACATTAACATTTGAAAATGATTTCGGGCATATGGGCACCGCGGCTGTTCTTGACGAAGCGCATTCTGGACGTCCAATTTTGGGCCACTTTTTCGAGCACTGCTGGCCGTATGTCACGAATAACACGAACAATGCTGTCCTCCAAGGCATCAATTGTTGCTGGTTTATCAGCATAAACCAGTGACTTCACGTAGCCCCACAGGAAATAATCGAGAGGTGTCAAATCGCACGACCTTGGAGGCCAATTGACAGGTCCATTTCTCGAAATCAACTTATCGCCAAATTTTGATTTCAATAAGTCGATGGTTGCGTTCGCCGTATGGCACGTAGCGCCATCCTGTTGAAACCACATCTCCTCCGGATCAATGTCATCCATATTTTCAAACAAAAAATCATTGATCATGGTGCGGTAACGATCTCCATTGACCGTAACGCGAGCTCCGGCCTCATTTTTGAAGAAATAAGGTCCGATGATGCCACCAGCGTGAAAACCGCACCAAACGGTGCATTTTTCTGGATGTAATGGAGTCTGTAGGGTCTCTTGTGGATTGGTCTCACTCCATATGAGGCAATTTTGCTTATTAACAAACCCGTTAAGCCAAAAATGCGCCTCATCGCTGAACACAATTTTGCGTCTATAAGTTGCGCGAATCGACGACTGATTTTCAAAGTAAATTTGGATAATTTCGTAGCGTTGTTCAAGCGTGAGTCTATTCATGATGATTTGTCAGAGTATACTGAAACAAATAAAAAAAAATGTTTCATCAAAATTTAATTTTTTGTGTTACTTTTTACAATTTAAAGTTCTATCTAGCTTAAAAAAACACCCTTTATATCAGAAATTATCAAATGTATTCCAGAAATTATTAATTGTGTTTCAGAAAATGTATAAGAACTTTGAATAACTTAATACATCATAATGTGATAATTACTTGTGAAAAAGGAGAAAAAACAATAGGATTAAGAGAGAAAACATTCTAGTTGAAAAATAAATTGCTCAAGTATTAGTTAATTCTGGCTCTTCTGATTACAAAACATACATTGTATACGCTGTGATTGAAAAAACTTCAATTAGCCACACTCAGCGCTATGCCGACCGTGGTGTAACTTGTTAAGAGGCGATGCTACGAGTCATAGCCTGTGCAGAGGACTGCCGGTTCAATCCCCGGTCATGGCAATACACAAAAAAGTTTTTCATATAGAGACAAATTAACAATTAAAAATTACCTTGATCAGTTGACACTTAAACTAACCACTGACGAGTCTTTGGGTGAGACGAAACTGCGGCAGTCTGGTGATTCCCTTGTGCCTGTTAAATTTTTCAATAAAAATGTTTTCTTCTTCCTATAAATCAACTCTAATTAATACATTAGGGTTCAGTAAATATTATAGAAATTAAATTGCGTGCTTGGATTCAAAATTTTGTAAAACAATGTTCGTAGAGTATCCTATTTTTTATCCACACGCTTTTTCAATACAACAAAAAAATATAAAGTAGAGTAATTTCCGAAAATTGTGTGTACAAAAAAAGAGGATACTTTTCGAGCATTGTAGCCCAAATCTCGAGATCCGATTACGCTATTTTATATTTATGATCAAAATACCCAAAATTATTAAAAAAGATGAACCAGTCATAAAAATGTTATTTTATGTTAATCCAAAACAATAAATGGGTAAAACCTCTGATCACTTAAAAAAAAGACACTGATCACAAAAAACGATGACGATAATGTTTACAGCTTTTGTCGTAGCTTCCTTGGAATACCCTTCAACATTTTTCAACTTTTTTACACTCAAGTGAAAGATAATTTTATATACAGCTATGGACATAGAAATAGGGCACTTCATACAAAATTATCTTCATGCATTTCTCTTAATAATTATAAAGCAATAATTATATTTCAGGTTTCAATATTTGAGCATTCTTAGGAATGTTATGGAGCCAGTTGCCTATGAAAATATGCCAGTTAAGTGGACATTCATGTAAGACAATGATCCGAAGCATTCGTCAAACATAGTGAAGGATTGGTTTTTACAAGAACAAATTAAGGTTTTGGACTGCCCAGCCCAAAGTCCGGACCTTAATCCAATAGAAAATCTATGAAATGATATAAAAACAAGTTTCGCAAAACAATTACAAAAATTCTACCGAATTTTGGGCTGGTATACCAAAAGAAATATGCCAGAGATTAGTTGAGAGTATGCAAAGAAGATGCGAAGCGGTTATTGATAATAATGGATACAGCACAAAATATTAGTGTGATATTAACGCTAAAAAAAATAATAATTGTTTTAAAACCCCATTTTTCTTTTATTTTTCAAAATAAATAATTATGTTTCTTAACACATAAAAGTGTCCTATTTCTATGTCCATAGCTGTAGATCGTAGGTTTGAAAATGAAAAAATTAAAAACATTTTTCGACTAACTTTTTGAAGCCTCGACTGAAAAATGAAACAACGTGTTTTGCAGCAAAATTCAAGTAGCAATATTTCAGAACCCCTTCGGCCGATTAAAAATTTTTTTATTTTTTTGATTCAGCGAACTATAGTATATTAGAAATAGTATATCACTACAACAAATATATTTAAAAAAAATTTAATGATTTCTTTTAAACTTTCCGAATTTTCAAAATTTCAAAATTTTTTTATATTTTCTGTTTCAAGAAGGTTGACCATTATCATTATAGACAATACAATTGTTTCGTGGGCATCACCCCAACTGTTCAGTTGTCCAAAATAAGAAAATGATGATTGGAAGACACAAACAGAGACATTACATAAGGTACAAAAATTCAACGGGGCGAGAATTTTGTACTTTTGTATATGAACTGTCTGATTTGGTAAAAGCAGTCATAAATCAACAGTTTTTGAAAAGCAACATTTTACATAAAAGTACCCAAAGGGTACTTGGCACAAATTTTGATTTATTTTATTGTATGAAAAAGTGAATAATTGATATTCAGTTTATGTCAGTGATTTTCTATTGGATTAGATGAGATGTGATTTATTTCCATGTATATTTAATATTTTTTTATGATTTAATTTGCAAAATATATACCAGGTCTTGCCCGGGATTCACAATCTTCTGCCTTAGAAACTAAAAAATTAATAATATAGTTGAAAAAACCATTGTTTGGTGTCTTAAGATTTGAATAAGATTAACATATCACTCTGACTGCCACCACCACTGCACTCGCCACTATCGTACCCATTTCGGCGTGCACCCCAGCCATTTTGTTGCCAAAAATCTAAAAACAAAATGATTAGAACTCAACTATTTAAATGATTATGAGAATTGTATACTTTCTGTGCAAAATTTCGGCAACACTTGAAAAGCAGTAAACAAAAAATAAAAAGGATTAGGACAAAAATACAAATTTTAAAAATTAAAAGAAAAACGTAAAACATCGCGTGATCATTTGAAAATTAATAACGATCTTGAACGTGGCGTTCATTAGTACAAAATTTCGAAAACATCCATTAAAAAATAATAAAATTTATAGTAAAAATCCAAAATGGATCACAAATAACTCATATATTAAGAAAAGGCGCAAAAGTTGGCGGGGTCATTTTTTTTTACTATAGACCAACACTTAGGGGATGACTCCTACTAATGCAATGCATTGTGTTGATATCAGGAAAATAGGATATGGGGAGGAGGAAATAGGGAGTAGTGTTTGTGAATGTTAGACTTGAATTTCTCTAGATTGTAAGTATCAGGAAATACGTCTGCGGGGAGTTTATTCCACATACGGACGGTTCGACTAATGAACGAATTCTCTGTATAATGCGTTGTGCGATTAACTGGACAATCGACCACAAACGGATGAGATCTACTAGACAAGCGAGTGTTATGGACAAAAACACGGGACCTCGGGATAAGTACACTTATCTCAGCAGAACACTTCCCATGGTAGTAACGTTAGAACAGTGTTACACAACCCACATTCCGACGATGCTCCAATGAGTCAATAGAGCTGGATACCCTACTGTTATTAATAAGCGCCAAAAGCTCCAAAATATACTTTGAAGCCCCTGCCCATATATGGGAGTTGTATTCCATCTTCGGCCGGATATAGGTGGTATAAATAGTAAGGAGATCAGAAGAAGTAAAGTAGTTCTTACACCGGTTAAGAAATCCAAGACACTTGAATGCCTCTTTCGACACTTGAATGACGTGATCCTTCCAACGGACGTCACACTGTATTCTCATGCCCAGAACATCAAGAGCTTCAGATTCCTCAATATTGATACCACCCATGTATACAGATGACATTGATGGCTCAGCGGTCCTATGAGTCGGCAAACAACATTGGGTCTTGCGTGGATTAAAATCGACCCTATTCGCGCGACACCATTCAGAGATCGTAATTAGGTCCTGATTGAGTGTGTCATTCATAATCTGCCTCTTGCCCCCAATCTCTATAATCAAAGGAATATGAATGGCAAATTTTGCTGTCATCTGCAAAAGAATAGATAGGATTGGAAGTCTGACAAAGGAAGTCATTCAGAAAGATAAGAAAGAGAGAAGGAGAAAGAACAGAGCCTTGTGGTACCCCTGCATTCAACTGAAACTCATTAGATGAGACCCCATCTATAACAACATCCCTGAGAAAACTCGATATGAATCGAGAGAAGTCATCACCGACACCAAAAGCAATAAGCTTTGACACGAGTGCTTTATGCCATATACCATCAAATTTTTACTTTGCTTTCACCAAATCTGTGAATGGACCGACTCCAACGCTCGGAAAGAAATGCCATCAGGTCTCCCGTAGAACGACTTCTACGAAAGCCATACTGTCGATCATTAAGAAGCAAATTGGATTCGAGGTAATTGACAACATGGTAGTTAACCATGCTCTCCATACCCTTCGAGAGCGCGGAGCAGATTGCGGTTGGTCGGTAATTATCAGGGTTAGTAGCCGCACCCTTTTTGGGGATTGGCTGGACATTGGCAACTTTTCAGCATGACGGAAAGATACCCATGCGGTACGCCGTGCTAAAGAGGGTTGCCAATGGACGCGATAGCGTCGAAGAGCACTGTTTCAGTACCAGCGCTGGTAAACCATCCGCGCCCGTTGACTTATTTACGTCTAGATTCGCAAGAAACCTTTTAACTGCTCGAGGACGAAAGAATATCTTTGGCATAATTTTCCGCAAATAGTTCAGCCAGCAGGTTGGCTTTATCAACCGAGTCAGTGAATAGAGTTGGGATAGAGGAACTAGCATTATCCTTTACTCTTTTAACAAACACATAATTTCAAAAATGTGGGTGTAAAATGGTTTGAACCCAATGAGAATCACATAGTGAATCTTTTCTTCAAAATTTGAGCGAAATCGGTTGGAAAACACAGCATTTCAGTGCGAAAATTCATTGCTATTTGACATATATTTAGTTTTAAAGCAGAAATGGGCATAAATATGGGCGCAGTTAGTAAAAAGTATTTGGTGACCTCGCCCATGGTATGAGAATCAATCGTACCAAATTTCAAAGAAATCCGTTCAAAAATAAAAATTTGTATAGCGATCACACAATTTAGATTGAAAAATTTAATTCTTTGAATTGAGGGAATTTGTTTTTAAATGTCCCTCAAGTACGTATCTGTAAATTCTTGAATTTCATGTAGCTATATCACTGAAATAATATGTAGCTGATGTGAGAAAAAATTACGAGAAAAAAATAATTGAACGAGAAATTAATAAGACATTCTCGGAGGGCATTTTTTTACTGCTATAAGCGCTTAAGCTTGTAATTGATTGAAAAAGTTTCGTCTTATTTTTGCTGCATTGGGTTCAATATTTTTTATTTAAATCAAATTCAAGTCACGTTTATGCGTGAGATAAAATTGCTTGAGAATGAAAAAAAAAACACCTGTGAATAGATCTACTGTGAATGATTTAGGCTATTTGTAAGACTCCTGCAATTCGAACGCGTGTTCCAGACTACAGCAAGTTGATATCAATAACAAATTTTTAATTCGGAAAATTTCTAAATTGTACCAAATTAATCACGGCAATACCACGGTACCAGCAAAGACCAAAATGTACCAAAACAATTACAATCTTTTCCATCCCTGATCTGAAACGCTGCTTGAGTTCAAAAGAGAGGTGAATTCGAAAACAGCGATAATTTCTCCCTCTATCAAATAAATTGATTTAAAGGAGAAATGAGTATTTATTTAAAATACAAACTGCGCTTTGAAAATGTTCACAATACATTTAACTACCCAGTGTAGAAAATCATTACCAGATATGTGGTTATGTAACTACATACCTGGTAATGGTAACTAGTTACTTTTACTATTACATTTCTTATTACCTTTGCATGGCAATGTCGCGAAAAATAATGAGTTATGGTTACACACCAGCATACGCAAAATCAAATAATATGTCGTTACATATGTGCTTATCAGTATTGACTAAAATAATGATTCGTAAAATAGATTTTCAAAAAAATAAGTTTTATAAATAATAATATTTTTTTAATGTAAAATTTTTTTTTAATAAAATTTTCTCGTGCGGGAATCGAACCTGGGACTCCAGACTGCCAGTCTATAGCTGTACCATCTGAGGTATCTCGACATGTAATATTTTATTGATAAGAACATAATTGACTTGCTGCTCACAAGTCAGCTTACTCGTCAACATACAAAAAATATGTGGTTACATATATCATTACCAGTGTTGAAAAAATATTGAGTCTAAAAATTGATTTCAAAAAAATTTACAAAAAAATCTAAAACATTACTTTATGTTTGAAATAATGATAAAAAAATAGTCATTATTGATAATGCATTATTTTTTATTTTGAAATAATGAAAAAAGTAAGTATTTATTAGTTACTCATTATTATATCTTTTAAAATAATGTCATTACTGGTATTCCAAAAAATAATGATATGTCATTACCGTTTCTACACTGGGTAGGGATGAAAATGTTTTTGTTCCGTCTTACCATGTAAACTGCCTTTTAAAAGATTCTATCATTAAATTGCTTCTGACAATGTGTGTACATTTTCCTGAAAACATTTCACGTACATATATTGTTTGTTAATTTCTAGGGTGTAGTCTATATATGATTCCTACTTTCTGCTCTTCTTATTTTTTTATTTTAATGTTTCATGTTACACGCGTATTATGTAGCGTTACATTTTTGGTAAATGTGTTTTTATTTCATGTTTAATGTTTTGTTTTTTTTGGGCGACAAAGTAAAACGGCCCTCGTAATTAGTGCAGAATGAACAAGCGTGTCAAAATGTATGTGATGTCTTGTGAATTTAACGATTTGGTGAAAATAAATGTAAATGTTAATGTGAATACTAATAAGATGTTTTAAATTATGTTAATTTGATGGTTTTTAGTTTTTATGTAGTTGTCATTAAAATACATAAAAGCTAATTACAAAGTAAAACACTGACAGAATTAAGTTAGTATACTAAAATAGAATGTTGTAACGCAATTTAAATTTCCGAAATTCAATGAACCTAAAATATCATCTCTAAAGCTAAAATTGTTTAATAACATGTTATATATAAACAGAGTTGGGAGTATTTAATTTTTTGTAATGATCAAACTGATGTATGTATGTATTAAAATGATTAATCAAATAATTCAGTCGAATCAAAATTTATTAAATTGAAATTTATTCACTTTATTTATTCAATATCCATTAATTGATTTAAAGTGATAATGAATCATTGATGAATCAATGAATTATCTTTTACAAGCTCTGTTGTGAACTCTATAATTCGGATTGATACCCAACAAAAAAAGTGAGGAAAAAGAAGTAGTTAAGGCACTAAAATTGTTAAATAGGGAGTTGTTCTTTTTCGGGTTTTTCAATGATGAATTTAGCATTGGCTTGTCTTAGGAAGGAAGTTGTTCTTTTTAAAAACAAATGATGTATATTTGGACCAATGATAACGAAGTTATTTTTCACCTATTTTTATATTAATTTAATTAAAAAAAAAAAATCACACAGCATGTGGGGTTTGAACCCATACTTGTTGGCATACTCTCTACCCCCTGTGCTATCGCCTCTTATACATGATAGCAGACTTTTAGCAGTCTTGTTCAGTAAATTGTTGTTATATTCATTTCTTTAATTTTTTATTAACAAAAATATATAACATATTGGGAAAATATATAAAGTTGTTTTTTTTTAATGTTTTTTTTTTAATATTTTAAATGTTATTTTTTATAAAAATAATACACACATAGAAAGAAATAAAGCTGTAAGAATATGAGAAGAGGCTACTTAAAATTACCTAAAAATCACCTTGCAAAAAACTGCAGATTTTTTTTTTGCTAAATACTAGTAACATAAGAATAGGAAAAATAAAACTGTTAAATTTACAAAATTATAGTAACATTTAAGTTAACTCTTAGTTAATTAAAAATAACAAATTACCTTGATAAAATCTTCAAAAAATTTTGCAGCATATTAGTATTGTAGATAAAAAATATCAAAAAAAAAAAAGATCAAAATGGATTTTTTAAATTACAATTTTTTAAATACCCAATTAAAAATCTTCATATAAGAATACATACAGGTTTAATGTATGTTCGTACATGCTCATAAACATGCTTGTATGTCCATTCATGGATACATACCTAGCAAAAACAGACATTACCGAGTAATTAAGCGGGTAAGTAGCACCCCAGCAAAAACAGACATTACCGAGTAACTAAGCGAGTAAGTAGCACACAAAGGGTTTCACTACTTACCAGGCTATTTACTCGCAACATTACTTTTGTTCGCGATGTCCAAAAATTCATGGGTGGTCATTACCCTCTCGCTTACAAAAAAAGTGCGAATAACGAGTTACCCATAGTGAAAGAATAAGTAGTTACTCACAAAGATAGAATAAGTGGTTACTCAGAAGTAAGGAAATAAGTGGTTACCCTTCATTGTAAAATAGTTGGTCATATTGGCAAAAAAAACTTTTTACTTTGGAAAATTTCCTATTTAGTTCAAAACAAATTTATAAATAAAATATTAATATAAAAAAGACTAAATCAGTACTTATTTAAACAATTACCAGTAAGTGATTACTTTGCAAGAATATATAAGTAATTCTATAACTTATTATCAGTAAGTCATTATTTTGTATTTTAAAGTAATGCAAAAAGTAATGACCTATCATTACTTGGTATTTCGTATGGTAATGACCTGTCATTACCATGTTTTTGCTGGGACACAAGTGGTTTCACTACTTACCAGGCTATTTACTCGCAACATTACTTTTGTTCGCGATGTCCAAAAATTCATGGGTGGTCATTACCTTCTCGCTTACAAAAAAAGTGGGAATAACGAGTTACCCATAGTGAAAGAATAAGTAGTTACTCACAAAGATAGAATAAGTGGTTACTCAGAAGTTAGGAAATAAGTGGTTACCCTACATTGTAAAATAGTTGGTCATATTGGCAAAATAAAACTTTTTACCTTGGAAAATTTAGTTCAAAGCAAATTTATAAATAAAATGTTAATATAAAAAACTTAATCAGTACTTATTTAATCAATTACCAGTAAGTGATTACTTTGCACGAATATGTAAGTACTTCTATAACTTATTATCGGTAAGTCATTATTTTGTATTTTAAAGTAATGCAAAAGGTAATGACCTATCATTACATGGTAATCCGTATGGTAATGACCTGTCATTACCATGTTTTTGCTGGGTAAATCACCATACGTGCATCCATATATCTTCACACATGTGCATTAACGAAATTTGAGGTAATATCTGCATGTATGATCATACATTTTCATGCATGTTCATGAATGTTCATATATGAACATACATCTAGATATTACCTCAAATTTCGTTGGTGCAAATGTGTGAATATATATGAATGTATATATGGAGATTTCTATATCCATGTATGGAATAGCATGCAGGTTTATGAGCAAGCACGAGAATACATTAAGCCTGTATGAATCCACATATGCCGATTTTTAGCCTGGTGCAAACAAAATTGAAATATTTACCTTTTTATTTTAACAAAAAAATATTTCAAGAATTATTGTACATTTTTATTTAGAATTTTTATATTTCCATAAAATTTCATTAAAAATTAATAGAAAATTTAAAAAAAGATTTTAAATCTTTTTAAAAATTATTTGAGTTTACAAAAATAAAAATTTTACAGTGAAAACTAGAAAAAATGATTAATTGTGTAAAAAAAGTTCCAAAAATTTTTTTCCACCTGGTAGGATTCGAACCCGCAACCCTCTGATTTCTGTGCCAGCAAGTTCCTATGCAACCCCTATACAAAATATTTACTTCTTATCATCCATGAAAAAGAACTTCTGACTAGCATATATTTATTGCAGCATTAGATGTTGTTTAAAACCCATTCCTAAGGGAGTAATTCATTGTGATGTAATGAGGGAAGTGATTCATTTAAAAGTCATTCCATTTATTCTTGCTGGATAGTAACTTTCAATACCGAAACTCCTAATTTAAAATAATATAGGTATTCTAAATCTTTTTCCCTTAACACCGGTATCGTACCGGTGTTTAATCGGTTTCTAACAAAATATTTTTTTTTACGTTTCTCACAAAAAAAATTTTTTTTTGATACAAAATATTAAATTAATTGTACTCTATCTGTGTTTGCTAATAAAAAATCGTATTGGTGGCAGGCGTTTCGTTATTATTTTTTTTTAATTTGGGTTAGCAACATTGTGTTTTTTTACAACAACACATAATTTAATGTGATAACACAATTCTTTAGTAATACCAACAAGTATATATCTATAGAGAGACTACCGTCCTCACCAAATTTTGTTGTTGTGTGGCGAACTTGGAAAAGGCTAAGAAAACATGTTGATAATGTTGTTAAGAAAAAAAATGTTTGGAAGAGCATTTTGAGAAACATTTTTTTGTTTTTTTTTGAAAAAAACTTCTTCGATCAGTGTTGTCAAGTTTGAATTTCCATTTAGGGGTTTTTTAATGAGTGTAGTAAATTTTTTTCAACTACTGTTTTTAATAATTTTTGTGAATATTATTATAAAATTTTTTAAATAATTTATTTTATTATATAAATAATATATAATTTATTTTCACCGTTCTTGTTAATTTAAATGTATATTATTTTTGTTAAAATAAACTATATTTTAAAAAATAAAACTATATTAACTATCAATAATAGTTTAAAAACCCAAAATTGACACCATTGACAAATGTTTGTTGGCACTGGAATTTTTTGCATGTTGAGGCAACATTGGAATCTCTTAAATCCTCTTAAAAATCTGAAAATTTTCTTAAAAATCTGAAAAAACTCACTCAACCTCAATGCTTTTTATATAAGGAAATGTGTAAAAAAAACACTCAATCTCTCATTTTTCTACAATGTTTACCAACATGTTTTAGTTTGGTTTCCCGACTTCACGAACAAAAATAAAGAGTAAAGGTTAACAGAGGAAGGGTGGTATAGAAACCCACTGTTTGAGCCAAAACTGCTTCACTAAATATTTAGAGATTTTCTTGTGTTTTAACAATTAACGCGACATCGCATATTCTTTAATACAATTTTCCATAAAAATTTTAACATTTTTTTTTTAACATTTTCGCCGATTTAAACTTTGAACACGTATATATATAGACAATACAATTTTTTCCACTAGTATATTTAACTCTCCGGTAAAGAAATAATTAGGTTGTTCACAAGGGGTGTGCTATCTGTTGTATCGTTGTATCGTCCTAACAAAACACAGAGTATTTTTATCCGCATTCAATTGAAGAATTACTTTGATTTTGTTTAAAAAATAATTTAACTTTGATATCACGGGGATTCAGTTGTATCTGAATTTTTATTTTCTTATTGAAAAATGTAAAAAAATGTATTGAAAAATGTAAATGTTAGTATAATTTTATATAATATAATAATTAGTATAATTAGTACAAATCAATACACGATTTTTTCATTAGCACACGTGACCAAAAATCAGTACATGTACTGATCAAATCTGATAAATCGTAACTAGTAAAAATTCTCCCATCAACATGTCAGTAGTTTATGAAATTTTTTAATTTTTTATATAAAAAGATCCCCTTGTATTCCACCTAATTCCTAGCTTAATTTAGTTTTTTTTTTTGAAAATGGACTCATATCACTTTCATATCATCTTTTTATCAGTTGGAAGATATGGTGACCAAAAAAAAAAGTTTGGACACATTATATATTAAAATGAAACGAAAATGTATCGATATAAAAGACAAATAACGAAATAAGATATTGAAGAGCACAAAATTACTGTTAATTTTATGTACAATGTGCTTATGTTTTTTGCCTGTGTTATGGTTATGTTATGGTTGTTAATTTTTTTTTATATAGTGCCAAATTTTTATATATATTCCTCTAACTTCCACTGGAGCATAGGGCGCTAATAACAGCAGATCGCCATCTGACCCGATTTTGAGCGATAGATCTTAATTCGTTCCAAGATACACATAGTTGGTTCATTTCGGATTCTGTTGAACGTCTCCATGTTGTACGTGGCCTACCACTTGCTCTTCCATCTTGATGAAATAGATTCTATCTAAGAGCTTGCTTTGAGCCATTATCATCATTGCGACGTAATGTGTGTCCAATCCACTGCCACTTTCGTTTACGTATCTCCATTGCTACCGGGATCTAGTTTATTTTAGCTAGCAACTCGATATTCGATATTTTTTGGGGCCAAAAGATACGCAATATTCTTCTTAGGCAGCGATTTATAAAAGTTACTAAGTTTAGTTCTTTGGCTTATTTTGTTACTTTGCCAGATTGGTCCTAGCCAAAAGATGTCCTAGCCTTGTTTATTCATGAGTCGACATCAACTTCGGTTCCGCCATCTGCTGCTATCTCGCATCCAAGATAACAAAATTGATCTGTAGCATCAAACGTATGATTACTGATGGTTATTGGTTCTGTTGTTGAATCAATACTTAGCGTTTTTGTTTTGCCAGCGTTTATTTTGAGTCCCGTATATTGCAGCTTTTCCTGGAGTTCATTAGTTGTTTGCTTTAGATCACTAAGCTTGTGTGAAAGCAAACAAATATCGTCAGTATATGCAAGGTAGTTCAAATAGTGGTTGTTGATTTTCCATTGTATCTCTTGTCTTTTATTCTCAATGTTATTGAGGACATCTTCCATAACGATAAGAAACAAGAGTGGCGATAATATACAACCCTGATGAACTCCACTTTCTACCATAAATGGATCAGAAAGTTTTCCCTTGTGTAGTACGAAGCATCTAGCATGATTGTAGCTTTTCTTAATCAGTGATATATATTTTTCTGGTATATTTCTCCTTCGCAAGGCTAACCATATACAGTCTCGATTAATGGAATCGAAAGCTTTTTCAAAATCGATAAATAGCATATATAGCCTGGAGTTGAACTCAACGCATTGTTCTATAATAATACGTAATGAGTTGATGTGATCTGCGCACGATGCACCACTTCGAAATGCGGCTTGGCATGAGCTGACGGTTTGCTCCAGATGTTCCTTTATACGATTTAGTATTATTTTGGCCACTATTTTGGCTATGGTTGACAAAACACATATACCTCGCCAGTTTGTGCAATTTTTCAAGTCTCCATTTTTCGCAATTTTGACAATAATCCGATTTTTCCATTCTTCAGGAAAAGTTTCAATTTCCCATGTTTCTCAGATCAGGGGGTGTAAAATTTGTGCTGAAAGTGCAGGATCATACTTATATATCTCAGCAGGTATACCATCTGTACCTGCAGCTTTTCCATTTAGAAGTTGTTTTATAGAAGCTTTGGTTTCCGCTATACTTGGTGGTGTAATTCTTTACCTTGGGATAATATTCCCTGATGGATTTATAAAAATAGGAGGCAGGAGAGTAGGATCTATAACACAGTTCAAAACAGTGGAAAAATGCTCCCTCCACAGTTGAAGTTGTTTGTGATCATTGTTGAGTAAATTACCTTGAAGGTCTCTCACAGGGTGTTCCGTATGTAAATTGCGGACTACGAGTTGTTTTGTGATCTTATAAACTGTTCAGGTATCACCTGCTTGTGCAGCTTTTTCGGCTTCTTCTGCGAGGCAGTCAATTCTTCTTCTTTTATCTCTCCGCACAGATCGTTGTACTGACTTATGCATATTACGATAATTGGTTTATATGCTAACTTTTTCTTCTGAGTCCTCCACTGCTCCTAGCTGTTCTTTTATCATTCGTCGTTCTGTTATGATATTCCACGTTTCATCAGTTATACATTCTTTTCTCCCTTTGGGTGTCCCAAAGTACGGTCGGCACAAGATTTTATTGTGTTCCTAATGTGGTGCC
Source organism: Leucophora obtusa (assembly GCA_949987735.1). Classification (NCBI taxonomy): domain Eukaryota; kingdom Metazoa; phylum Arthropoda; class Insecta; order Diptera; family Anthomyiidae; genus Leucophora; species Leucophora obtusa. The sequence goes on along the minus strand of OX465296.1, from coordinate 132,191,192 downwards.
ATTTAGAATTGACAGAAGACTGAGATTCACTCTCCGTTGTGGTTATTGCATCCCGTAACTGCGCTATAAAGTTTTCCCTGACAATGGTCTTATTTAGGCGTCCAACTTCGTACGTTTTTGGCAAGGTTGGCAACCGATACCGTTATAATACCGTTATCCGTTTCAAAACCCTTTCAAATTGACAACCGATACCAATACCGAAATTCTTGATTTCAAAAAATACCGGTATTCAAAAACGTTTTCCCTTAATACCGGTATCGTACCGGTATTGAATCGGTTTTAAAAAGATTTTTTTCACGTTTTTAGCAAAAATACAAATTTTTTTAATATAAAATTGTTAAACAATTAAACTTTATTATCCATTGTTTATAGAAAATCGTGTTATAAATTCAAAGTGCGGTTATCAGCCTTTAGTTTGCATTGGCAACATTGTTTTTAATTTATTTAACTTCATAAATATTCTCTAACTTGTGACAAATTTAGTAAATATAATTTAATATACAAACTGGTTTCTTAAACCTTTAATTGAATTTACAGTTTCTTTTAGAGAATCCTTTTATTAATTTTATAAACTTATTTTTTTATTTTATTATATGATCTCAATACAAATATAAAATATTTGTAGTGAATCAACTTGTGTTCTGAAAATCAAAAACAAAAAAAAACACTTTAATATAGGGCCTATATTCTGCAAAATAACCATTGGTACTTTTTTGTAAGAGAGCATAACTTAAATGCCTTTATTCCCTTATTTTATTTAACGACGGTTATATATATATATCATGTTATACATCACTGGAAAGCTTATAAAAAAATAAATGATCTAATGTGGAAATAAGTATAACATTTTATATAAAACAGACGGAGTATGTAAAAAACTCATGTTTTTTAAACTTTTTATATGGGAGCATATTTCAAATTTACGAAATTAAAAAAGAGTATATCACAGGATTAATATATCCATCAAAATATGAAGTTTGATGTACATATTTCCTATGTTTAGCACAAAAAGAGGCCTAAATTCTTTAAAAATGTATCAAAAAAGGTGTTTCGGGGAAAATTTTGGCAAACCTGATGTAGTGCGAATATCGAGAAACGCAAAAACACGTTCCGCTTAAATTTAATAAGGAATAATATATATGAATTCAGCAATATAGTTCTCCATATAAAGTACCTACCCAAAATTTTTGAAAATTTTAAAACAGTAAATTCGAAAGAGCAAAAAAGTACCTAAAAAAGCTACCAGTGAAAAGCCCTTAAAAATTGCTTTCCAACAATACCACACTTGCACATGGTTCCTTTGGTCGAAATATCTTAAAAAGCAAAAAAACCTAAAAAGGACCCATTTTTGAACACCTTTTTGGGCCCTTAAAATTCCGAGGTGGCCGATAAGCTGAGACAGGTCGAATTTAGATTTTTTTCTCAATCACATATCCAAATTTCATCAAAATCGGGGTGTTTAGGCTGAAGTACTTCCGTTGTTAGAAATTTTTAATAACTTAAATACTTATCCTTTATAAAAATTTAATAAAATTGAGTTTTTTTATAATTAAAAACATTTTTTTATATTTTTGTAAATTTTTTCAATAATACCGGTATATACCAGCGTGAAGGCATAAGTAGTTACTCACAAAAGTAGAATAAGTGGTTACTTAGAAGTTAGGATATAAGTGGTTACCCTACATTGTGAAATAGTTGGTTATATTGGCAAAATAACTTTTTACCTTGGAAAATGTGCTATTTAGTTCAAAACAAATTAGTAAATAAAATATTACCTAATATAAAAAAGACTAAATCTGTACTTATTTAATTAATTACAAGAAAGTGATTACCTTGCAATAATATGTATGTGCTTCTATAACTTATTATAAGTAAGTTATTATTTTGTATTTTAAAGTAATGCAAACGGTAATGACATATCATTACTTGGTAATCCGTATGGTAATGACTTGTCATTACCATGTTTTTGCTGGGAACGTAAATATTATTTGTGTTTTTTTTAAATAAAAAGTTGATAAAATCATATTTTTAACATCTGGGTGTTTTTCTCGAGATATCTTCTTTTATCTTCCAGAAGATATATGGGCGATATTTGCATCACTTTTTTATATCCTCCGGATGATAGTAAAGAAATATCGCATATTTATCTTCCAGAAGAATTGCTTTCGTATTGCTGAGGGGTATTGCATTCCGGGCACATTCTCTACCAAATGGGGTATCTTCCGCAATACAATAATGATAATGCCTTATGAAACTTTAAATGCGTTCTTCTCAAAACTTTATTTTCAGACACTAGGTCCCTTTTCTCGGAGAAGGTCACATATATTAAAATATATTGTGTCAGATACTAGGACTTAAAAAAAAAACAGCGATTTTTTGCAATAAGTTTTCGACGATTTTATGATATGGATGCAACTAAAATGCGAAAAGTTTTGGGTCAAATTTGTGAGATCCAAAAGTGTTATTATTTCCGTTTTTTCTTAAGGGAATCAGTATATTTGGCACCGATTTGTAGTTACATATTTTAATATAATAATTTTAATAACAACTTAATAAATAAATACAGATTTTTAATTTGAAAGTCCCGACGTTTTGGCATCATTTTTCATATAAAAAACATCTGTTAATACGAACTCGCTTAAGACGAACCCTCGGTTTAATCGTACTGTTTCTGTACTGTACTGTTTCATATGCTTAATTTCATATTATTCTCCATATTTAATACGAACTTCTAAAAATCTGGGAATATTCCTTATAAATATATTTCAATTTGCCAAATCCTAAATTTCTTTAGAAATGCTTTAGAAGAATTAGTTATAGCAAATTAAATGAAAGAATTACACAACTTGTTATTAAAATTTTTAATTGTATTAAAAATCTACATTATTTTGTGAATAAAAAAATGTGTTTAACAAACTTGACCTTGGTTAATACGAACTTCGCTTAAGATGAACTAATTTCTTTGCTCTCCCGGAGTTCGTCTTAACCTAGTTTTACTGTACATCTTTCATTTCTCCTTTGTTAAGATAAGTTACACAGTACAACACTAAAAATGCATCGGGCATGCGACATATCAATTCTAATAGATTTTACGATGAATATCAAGAATGTGAACATCAAATTTCAAAATTAGCTCTACTTTTTGAAATATTTGCAAATTTAACTTTTAGTAAAAAGACAATTTTTTCTTTAAAATTTCTTATTTATTTATATACCTGACTAAACCACGGATAATTTTTAATATGGTTTGAAAGTATAGGCTTTGGGCTTTTAGGCCAATATCAACTTATTTTTATTAGGTAAAGGATCTAGTATATAACTGCAATTAAAGTGAAAAAAAATTTTGAAAATCGGAATCCCAGATAAACTCATATTTAATTTTATACGTTGTTATTCACTCTCCAATATGAATAGGTACAATTAGAACAAACCTAACTTGATCAAATCTAATCGTTTTTTCACGGGTTAGCAATTTTTTTGCTGATTTCAGCAAGTTAAATTGTAATTTGCAATTAACAAAAATTTTGCTCAAATATTACTAAAATTCTGTAAATTTAACAGTTTTTTTTTTGATGTTTTCATTTTATTAATATTTAGCAAACTGATTCTGCTAATATTAGCAGTTTTTTCTGCAGCATCATTTTTAACTAATTTTTAGTAACTTTTTCTGCTATTTTTACGGACTTATTTGTATGAGTGTAGAACCCGAAGTTTTTAAAAAGTTGTTGCTTATTTTATTCTTAACCCTTCCCGGGATTCTGCGAAATTTTAATGTGCCTTCCGCTTTCCCGGGAAATCGGAAAGTCCGGGGAAAAACCTAGTTTCTCCCAATCACTAAAATTTTTTGAACTACCCATATATAAATATAATTTCCGCTAAGGTTGTTTTCTTAATTTTTTTCAGGTGTTTGTGCAGTTTATTGTTTAACTTGTTAGCGAACGTTTATAAATTGTTGTTTGTGTAAGTTTATGAATACGGTAACTGCAACAAGAAGAAAATGGCATATAATGGAGCTCCGCATCACAAGGAACAAAAAACAAAATAACCAAAGGAATAACAACAGCACAAATTTGTTAAAACAAGTTTATGAAAAACCATTGTTTTTTGTTGTCTGTATGTTTATAACCAACTGAAAGAACGGCATAAATTTAGGTCACAGGTAAAAACAGTTTAAAATTTGTTGTGATATTATAGCTGATGTTCTTGTCGTTGTTGTTCAGTGTAAAACGGAAAATGAATATAAAAAACCTGAAAATTGAAGAATAGTATACATAAATATAAAAACACAAGGGCTACCAGATTCGCCAATTAAATAGTCCAAATAGTTTATTTAAACTATAACGGCTGTAATTAAATTTAAAATTGTATCTTGCTTTTTTGCCTTAAAACAATCATTTAAAATGAAAGAATGGTTTCGAAATTGTGTCGACTTTTGCCGAGGAAGAAGTTAAAGGCTACTCCTATTTCGATAACGCTATACCGTTATCAAATTGGCGGTTTCAGGAATAAAAATACAATTCATCCCGCGAAAAAAAATTATTTTTCAATTTATAAAATTTTAGTTTCAGTACAATCTGCAATCGAATTAATGATGCAAAAATTTTACATTTGGAAAATTTTGTTTCTTACATTTGTTTTTTTTTTTTTTTGCAACAAAAAACTAAATTTTGCAAAAAGTAAAATTCTTACTATCAGTATATTTGTTTGCAGAATGAATATCGCTGATGAGGTTTTTCAATATAATTTTTTACCATAAAGTCTTTTTTCGGGTTCCGCCAACATTTTGCAATTTTTTAGGTGCGGTTTTTTTAAATATAAAAATTTCCAAAAAGGAAAATTATTACATCAGTATATTTGTTTGCAGGATGAAAATCGCTGATAAGGCTTTTTAGTACAATTTTTTTACCACAAAGTGTTTTTTTGCGTTCCGCCAAAATTTTGCATTTTTTTAGGTGCGGTTTTGTTAAATTTGAAATCTATAGATTATAATCTATAATTATAATACCCATTTCATATAATAAAGTTTGGTGGCCAATTGCGAAAAAAGTTGCGCAAAATATATTTGCAAACAGGAAAAGTTTTACATCAGTATGTTTGTTTGCAGAATGACAATCGCTGATGAGGTTTTTAAATACAATTTTTTTACCATAAAGTCTTTTTTCGCGTTCCGCCAATATTTTGCAATTTTTCAGGTGCGGTTTTGTTAAATATGTAATCTAGAGACTACATTTCATACAACAAAGTTTGGTGGCTAAGTGCAAAAAAATCGCGAAAAAAGTCGCGGAAAAAAAATTGCAAAAGGGAAAATTTTTAATTCAGTATATTTGTTTGCAGAATGAATATCGCTGATAAGGTTTTTTAATACAATTTTTTTAACATAAAGTGTTTTTTCGCGTTCCGCAAAAATTTCGCGTTTTTTAGGTGCGATTTTGTTAGATATGAAATCTAGAGACTATAATACCCATTTCATACAACAAAGTATGGTAGCTAATTGCAAAAAAATCGCGGAAAAAAAATTTGCAAAAAGGAAAATTCTTACATCAGCATATTTGTTTGCAAAATGATAATTGCTGATTAGGGTTTTCAATAATTATTTTGTACCATAAAGTAATTTTTCGCGTTCCGTCAAAATTTCCCGGTTATTTAGGTGCGGTTTTGCTAAATATGAAATCTAGAGACTATTATACCCATTTCATAAAACAAAGTTTGGTGGATAATTGAAAGAAAATCGCGAAAAAAGTCGCGGGAAAAATTTGCAAAAAGGAAAATTATTACATCAGTATATTTGTTTTCAGGATGAAAATCGCTGATAAGAGTTTTTAATACAATTTTTTTGCCATAAAGTCTTTTTCGCGTTCCGCCAATATTTTGCAATTTTTTAGGTGCGGTTTTGTTAAATATGTAATCTAGAGACTATAATACCCAATTCATAGAATAAAGTTCGGTGGCTAGTTGCAAAAAACAAATCGCGAAAAAATGTCGCTGAAAAAAGATTTGCAAAACGGCCAAATATCAAAGCCTTATTTTCTAAATGCTACGATTAAACAAAATTTACAGCAAAAGAAAATTTAAAAAAAATATATTTATACTAGCGGGCGCAGCCCGCTACGTTGTTAACGTGCCTTAAAGGTTAAGGGGGGGGGGGCTGCGCCCTCCACAATTTTTATTAAATTCGTTTTTTTATTTAAAGCCTTCACCCAGCCACCACAAATAAATAATTCTGCACAACAATGGGTTTAAAATAAATAAATATTTGATCACTTTTTCTCATGAAAGTGGATTGTTAGTAATGAATCCATAATAAATTGCAATATACGTGTGTATGTTAAGATAATTTGGTAAAGTGCGAACTTAGGTAGATAGACCCGTAAGTAGTTTTGTTCATTTGTGTTTTGAATGAAAATAAATAACGTAAAGCAGGGTTGGAAAGCATTTTATAATATTAAAAATAGCGTGTCTTAAAGATTTTTTAAAATTCCAGTTTATGTAAAGGTAGACCTGGCAATTCAAGTAAATTCACAAATTCAGTTGGAAAATTTACTGCGTCGGTTTCTTCCACCGGTGCTTCGTTACATGAAGTTTAAATATCGGAATATATAAGTTCCATTCCTTTTCTAAGGTATTTTCTCTTTTAGAAAATTTGTTTAACTTTTTGGAGAGTAAGTTTCAATGCTACATAAGTTTCATATTCCGTGGATAGTGTTTGAACAGGTAATTCCCTCTTCCAATCCATTTGCATTCTCTATAATTTCAATTCTACTTGTTCAACGTTTATATCCATTTCATTCCACTTGTGTAGTGTTTCATTCCACTCGTTTCCTATTTAGTTTCTTAATTTTAGTGTTTCATATACACTTGTTCTTTAAGTTTTAGGTTTCTAGCTAAAGACGCAGACGTTAAGGGGGGGGGGGGCAATTTTCCCCTTTTGAACCATTATTTTTACCACGTTCCTGTCCAAAGTCCTAGAAATGCCTTGTCGATAAGTTAGCCCATACTCCAAGGAAAACATATTATATATTACAGGTTTCTAGCCGAAGGGTTCGGTTAGGCCATCAAGGGGGAGAATTATTCCGTTTTTACCCCTCCCGGTATGAATTTCCAAAAATTCTGTCTTAGAGGACGTCTGCGTTGGAGGAGGAACCTACTACATACATAATTTTAGGTCTCTATATCCAGCAGTTTGGCCAGGCCGTCAAGGGGGAAGTTTTTCCCCTTTTTACCCCTCCCGGTATGAATTTCCAAAAATACCATCTTAAGGGACGTCAACGTTGGAGAAGGAACCCAAATACCGAATTTAAGCTCCCTTGTTCCAGCAGTTTGGCCAGGCCGTTAAGGGGGAGACTTTTCCTGTTTTTGACCCTACCTGTAGAAATTTCCAAAAATCTCATCTTAGCGGATGTCTACAATAGAGGAGGAACTTTAATACCAAATTTCAACTTCCTACCTCCAGCGGTTTGGGCAGGCCTTTAAGCGGCACTTTTCGCTTTATTAATCCCCATTTTTGCAATGTCCCTGTCCAAAAAGCACCTTCCCGGTCCAAAAAGCCCATACTCTAAGTAACATATGTTTTACATTTCAGGTTTCTAGCCAACTTTTACTATTTGTGCCCCTCTCGGTAGGAATTTCCGAAAATCCATCGACAGGGAATTTCAGCTTCCTAGTTCCAGCAGTTTGAGCAGGCTGTCAAGGGGGACACTTTTTCTTTTTTTGTCCCTCCCGGTTGGAATTAGGCTGGAAGAGGAACCTAAGTACCGAATTTCAGCTTCCTAGTTGCAGCAGTTTGGACAGGTCGTTAAGGGGCAACTTTCCCTTTTTGAGCCCCCATTTTATAACGACCATGTCCAAAATTCAAAAAAGTATCTTTCTAATAAGTTAGCCCTTACTCCAGGGACCCACATTTTAATCTTCAGGTTTCTAGCCGAAGGGGTTTTTACCGGCCCCCAAGGTGAGGCTTTTCTTCTTTTTGCGCCTCCCTTTAGGAATTTACAAAAATTCCATCTTCGCGGCTATCTGCGATGGATGAGGAACATTCATACCAAATTTCAACTGCATTGCCTAAGCGGTTTGGGCAGGCCGTTATTGTGGACATTTTTCCCTTTCAACCACCATTTTTACTATGTTGCTGTTCCAAAATAGAAAAATTACGTTGCCGGTGAGTTAGTCCTACTCCAAGGAATACATATTTAAAATTTTAGGTTGGCCAAAAGGGATTGGGCAAGCCGTCAGGAGGAGACTTTTACCTTATTTCCCCTCCCGATAGGAATTTCAAAAATTCCGTCTAAGCGGACGCCTACACAGAAGGAGGAACTCACATACCGAGTTTCCTTTTGGGATATCCTGTAGGGAATTCCAAAAATACAAACTTAGTCGATGTCTACTACAGTGGAGGAACCTTTATACCAAATTTCAACTTCTTACCTCCACTGGTTTGGGCAGGCACTTTTCCAATTTGTGAGACTGTTTATGTGGAGACTTTTCCCCTTTTTGCCCGTTCCGGTAGGAATTTCCAAAAATCCCGTCTTAGCGCACGTCTATGCCGAATATCAAGAAATCTTGTTTTAGTGGAGATATCCGTGGGGGAGGGAAAAAAGTAGTTTTTTTGAAATTATATATTATTTTAAATGGTACTTTTTGGAAAAACGAAATTTTTTGGAAAAAGATACTTTGTTTTTACAAAGTACTTTATTTGTACTTTTTTTGTAAAAGGTATTTTTTTTTAAAAAGGTGTTTTTTTTGGAAAAATGTATGTTTTTTGGAAAAAGGTACTTTTTTTTGGAAAAGGTACTTCTTTTGGAAAAGGAAAATTTTTTTAGAAAAAGGTACTTTTTTTTGGGAAAAGGTACTTTTTTTTGGAAAAGGTACTTTTTTTGAAAAAGGTATTTTTTTGAGAAAAGGAAAATTTTTTTAGAAAAAGGTACTTTTTTTGGGAAAAGGTACTTTTTCTTGGAAAAGGTACTTTTTTTTGAAAAAGGTATTTTTTTTTGGAAAAATGTATGTTTTTTGGGAAAAGGTACTTTTTTGGAAAAGGTACTTTTTTTTTGGAAAAGGTTAATTTTTTTAGAAAAAGGTACTTTTTTTAAAAAAGGTACTTTTTTTGGAAAAAGGTACTTTTTTTTGGAAAAAGGTACTTTTTTTGGAAAAAGGTACTTTTTTCGGGAAAAGGTACTTTTTTTGGAAAAGGTATTTTTTTTTAATAAGGTCTTTTTTTTGGAAAAATGTATGTTTTTTGGAAAAAGGTACTTTTTTTGGAAAAGGTACTTCTTTTGGAAAAGGAACATTTTTTTAGAAAAAGGTACTTTTTTTTGGGAAAACGTACTTTTTTTTGGAAAAGGTACTTTTTTTGAAAAAGGTAATTTTTGAAAAAATGTATGTTTTTTGGGAAAAGGAAAATTTTTTTAGAAAAAGGGACTTTTTTTGGGAAAAGGTACTTTTTTTTGGAAAAGGTACTTTTTTTTTGCAAAAGGTACTTTTTTTTGGAAAAAGCTACTTTTTTTGGGAAAAGGTACATTTTTTTAGAAAAAGGTACAAGTTTTGGAAAAAGGTACTTTTTTTGAAAAAGGTACTTTTTTGGAAAAAGGTACTTTTTTGGAAAAAGGAATTTTTTTTGGAAAAAGGTACTTTTTTGGAAAAAGGTACTTTTTTTGGAAAAAGGTACTTTTTTCGGGAAAAGGTACTTTTTTTGGAAAAAGGTACTTTTTTTGAAAAAAGGTACTTTTTTTTGGAAAAAGGTACTTTTTTTGGAAAAAGGTACTTTTTTTTGGAAAAAGGTACTTTTTTTGGAAAAAGGTACTTTTTTTTGGAAAAGGGTACTTTTTTTTGGAAAAAGGTACTTTTTTGGAAAAAGGAATTTTTTTTGGAAAAAGGTACTTTTTTTTGGAAAAAGGTACTTTTTTGGAAAAAGGTACTTTTTTGGAAAAAGGTACTTTTTTGGAAAAAGGTACTTTTTTTGGAAAAAGGTACTTTTTTCGGAAAAATGTACTTTTTTGGAAAAAGGTACTTTTTTTGGAAAAAGGTACTTTTTTTGGAAAAAGGTACTTTTTTGGGAAAAAGGTACTTTTTTTGGGAAAAGGTACTTTTTTTGGGAAAAGGTACTTTTTTGGAAAAAGGTACTTTTTTTCAGTCAGTCAGTCAATCAGTCAGTCAGTCAAAAACCAAAAAATAAAAAGTTTCCGGTCCTTGTTAAAAACATAACATTTCGCGATCAAAAAATTTTTAAATTGTGTAAATCAAATTTAAATTGTCAAACTAATGTCAGTAATGGATCGAAATATCGATTCCAAACCAATGAAATGCAAAATCAATAGTTTTTCGCTCCAGCAGTTTATTGTAAAAAACTGATAACTTTTTTTGATTTGACGCAAACTTATTAGTTGAATCGTATTTTAACGCATAAATATTAGTTGAGTCACCTCTTTTTATGGTTATTTTAAAATATTTTTAACATTTACCTACATTTTTTTGAACGCAATCTGATGCAAACAATTTTGGTAATGGAGTTTACAGTTACGGAGTTTACATTTGGTTACTTTTTCGTTTTCTTTCAGAAACGCTTTGTCCGAATTTTCGTTCCGAAACAAAATCGTATGATGCTTACAAGATGAATGCAAATACGGCATTGTTTTTTTTCCTCGTTAAATAGTTTGGTGTAAAAATTAGGAACGGTGTTTACAATATTTTATCAAATCTTATTAAAGACATCTTTTTCATCTCGAGAATGTTACAAGCTGCAGAAAAACTTCAAGTCTGTTATACTAGATGATTATCCACAGTCCAACGATCATTTGAGTATAAATAACATTATACTTTTCGGAACCCGGGTAAAAATAATAATATGATGTCATATGTAATAATATCTTATTTAATATAATTGGAGATATGATATAATCCGAAAAATGGTGGATAAAATTATATCGGTTAAGATCTAAATATATTAAATCATATAGAATCTTATCCGGATTTTGACCCGATATAATCATATCTAATTTGATGTATAAAGACATAATTATATAACGCATTATATTTCAGGCTCAAAACAAAAATTATTAAAAAGTACTAAAAAATAACACCCTTAAGTTAAAAATTCAAAATTCAAATAAAAGTTTAATGCGTAAATTCATAAATGTTTTATAAAATTATAGGAGGTTTACAAAACAAATTTTCCATATAAAATTTGTTTCATAAGCCTCCATTTATAAAATGAATTTTGTATAGAAAATTTGTTTTAAAAGTCACTTATAAATTTTTAAAGTGATTATGCATATGACCCTAAGCCTAATCATATAAACTTGTATTCTACCCGTAAACTGGGTGAACCTGGTATGTTTATGAGTTTAATGTCTAATTCCATACATAAAAAATATGGCTTGTATTTATAAAAAGTTTACAAGGAATTTAGGAGTTATAATGAGTACGCCTTTTATATTTGGAAATCATACATAAATATATCTCTGAAAAACATAGAATTTTTTTTACATTGCGCTATACTTAAACATATCTAAAACAACTTAGAAAAAAATTTAACATTGAGCTATATAAGACTTTATATGTGTACCGATAAAGCCATTTTTAATCATATATAACGCTGGATTAAAACTGTCGTAACTAAATATGGTATCTATACATGACTTCATATAAGAAATTTTTTAAAAACTCAAAGCTATACAAAATTATATCCACAAAGATATAGTGTCACATTTGACTATATATAAACATATTAGCCCATATTAAATTATATAATTTCATATATAACTATTTTTGTTCGGGAATATAATTAATAGAAAACTCCAAAATTCGTGTGTATGCATTTTTATCAAAAATTATGGCGAAAAATCATTACAGAGTTGAAATTGTGTCAGCATAGACATACGGAAAAGTTTGTAAAATGTATTAATATTTACTAAAAGCGTTACTTTTCCTCTTCTTACAGTTAGTGTTTAGCTTCATTGGTTATTAAAATTAAGCTATTAAACTTAAAAAACCTTATGAGTTACTGGTTACGGAGTTTACATTTGGCCTAAAAAATTGGCCACTAATTTTATGTATTAACCAAAAATTGGTCAGATTGTTATAAATTTTGTAAACCAGGTGACAATGCTCTGATATATATCGAAATATATAACGCAAATGTAATCCATGCATTAGAAATTACCTGGTTACGTGGTTCTTATCACATTTTTTGATATCACCCATATATATCTATATAGCTCTTATTGAATATAAGCCCTCGATATACTCTATAGCAATATATAAAGTTTATTGAAGTTAAAACATTGTAATCCATAATTCATTAATTTCTAATGAATGGGGGAAATGTTTTAGTTGATCTGTTATTTAAGTAAATGAATGTTATTTTAGTTTGACTCTAGATCATAAATTAATATCACTTTCTGTTTAAATTATTTTCAAATCAAAGAAAGATGATGCAATTTTTACAAGTAAATTACAAAGAATAAAAATTTTTATTGAAAGAATTCGATAAGACCAGCAAGGCACAATGCGAATTTTCGTCTTTCGCTACAAAGCCATCATCAGTGCCTTTCGCCTTTGAGTGGGATAATATTTTGATAATTTAACGGTTCGTTGTAATTCAAAAATCTGTGTTTATCATACACAGAGTTGAATAGATTTAGCTGAGATATCTTAAGAATTAAGGTTCAAAGCAAAAAAGAGTAATAATAACAAAGGAAAAAAATAGCATTGTTAAATTTCGTTGATGTTAGTCTAAGTTGAGTTGTTGATAACAAATTCGATTTGCTTTCAACAGTCACGTAAGTCGACGATTATCAAAAAATTAACCCAATCAAAGGCGAAAGGCAATGATGATGGCTTTGTAGCGAAAGCCGAAAATGCACATTCTGCCTTGCTGGTCTTATCGAATCTTTCAAAAATTTTTATTCTTTGTAATTTACTTGTAAAAATTGTATCATGTTTCTTTGATTTGAAAATAATTTAAACAGAAAGTGATATTAATTTATGATCTAGAGTCAAACTGAAATAACATTCATTTAAAAAAAATTTATTTGATTTTCGGATATCATCTTTTTTTTTCAAGTTTTAGCATAGAAAAAAACCTAAGGGGACCTTAGGTCCCTTTCTATTTTGCGCGTCACATATGTCGAAATAAGTATATAGTCGTGTTTTAAACAAGAGGAGAAAATATAGAATATCTTTAATTCTACAACGTTTTTTTTTGGTTCTAGTGTAAAAAAATAAAAAGTGTTGTTACGCCCTTTTGCATTTTAGGTGACGTTATATAACTACATAGATATGGTATATATTAATATATATGGGGACATATATATTTATACTGATTTATATATGGCATCATATAAAAATTTTTTGAAGAACTCAAAGCTATACATATTTATAGTGTCATACTTGACTATATATAAACATATTAGTCCATATTAAATTATATAATTTCCTATATAACTATTTTTACTCGGGATACAATAACTTTTAATCAAATATAAGGGTCAGTTTTATAGACAGAACTAAGAATAAATTTGGCTTCAATATCGAATAAGTTAGAAATTTCTTTGAAAATTTCGAACCTTCAAAATATTAAAAAAAAAATCGTTCTTATAGTCAGAATTAAGATTGAGTTTTTCTTATATACTTCTTAAGAAAAAAATTTTGTTTGAAAATTTCTTACTTAAGATATGTATGAGTAATTCCTGAAAACTTTTAACATCGCTGGTATTTTTTTAATTTATCAATTATTTCTTATATATGCATTGGAAACAGTAAATGTTAACTAACAGCTATTTCTAACACTATAGACAATCAACCTGCAAAAACTAGTGTTTGCAAGTACTTTTGTTCAGAAGTTATAAGCACCCTAGTTGAAAAATGTAAAAAAATGCCTTTCCTTTTTTTAAGATTGTTTTTTTCATGAGAGAATTCCGTTCGCGGCTATGTATGTACATTAAAATGATGTATGCGAAACTTACTCGTAGCACTTGTAGAAAATAGATATTTTAGGTATTATTGTTTTAATATCAAGTATTTAAAAGTTATATGATTTGAAAGTTGTGACACCACATTTTTGAAACTTTAAAATTTTCGCAGTTTTTTGTCAAGGAAATTTGCGACCTTTCATGTAATAAAAAAAATTAGCACATTTTTTGATACCTGCCAAAAATACGCATCGTCTAAGGTATATCACGATAGTGTGCCCGAAGCAGATACATAGTAGGAGCATGACAAAAGCTAATACAGAAAACAATAAAGTCTTCAAGGCACACTAATACGAGTACTGTTACATCTAATGGGTCAGTGTATTGCGTGTTCATAATATTTATCCGTTTAACACAGTTAAATCGATGGCACATGTTGCAACATTGAATTTCAAAAATTTAATGGACCTTTTGAAAAAATTGTGAACCAAATGGATGATAGCGATGCATGATATACATGATTCCGTGCATAAATTTTGATTAACAGTAATTACACGCTACAAACGCGGTGATTTTAACTTAATATAAAAAGACGAGGCACACCCATATCGCCAATAGCAATAAGACAATATGTATACCAGATAAGATCATTAAAGATGCTTTGTTCAAAAACCGGTGGCACATAAAAAAAATTGAAGGTTTAACGATAATAATATTGTATAATATCACATTCATAATATAGTACCTGATATTAAAATAATTATACCGGCTAAACGAAATATGATATTAACTACGAATAAATTGCAAAACATTTAGAATTAGCAGTTTGATTTAACGATTTTTTTTAATTTTAAAAACTTGGTGTACTTTGCACTTTCCATGGGAAAGGTAGAAAAAAATTCAAGTTCCTATATCTTCTTAACTTTAGCAGGTTTATTATATGTTTGAACGAATTTTTATAGGTATTAATTGGGACAGGGCATATGTAAAATAATTTTTCAAATTTATTAAGAAATGCATTTTTTTGTATTTTGCACTTTAAACCGCCGCACAGTGCTTTGATCCCATATAATGATTGGACAAAAATAGAAGGAGTGGTGACAGAGTTTTGAAATTTGGTACACTGACATAAAACCCTTTAGTTAAGAAAAATTTTAATTTTTGGAAATATCGAGCCAAGGACACGCAAACCTCCCATACGTTCTGAAATTAAAAATATTATATTGGCTTCATAAATGGACATAAAATTACGAAAAGAATCCATTGCAATACACATAAAGTATCCATTGAGATACACATGTATCAATTTTTATCAAAATCGAAGCAAGGACTCTTAGTCCTGCCATATATCCTTTATCTTAAAATCTTTATAAATCATGCAAAAATTATCCGATCGTCATGAAATTTAGCTTGTGAATTGATATAAAGTTATGCCATATTTGGGTAAAATCGGTTGATTAATAAAACAAAATCTTATCATTTGGGATTCCCCCTCTTAAGGGACTAAAATGGCTGTAGTTAGGGGTACGTTTTATGGATACAAAAAAAAAACACATTTTTGGAGTCATGGGACAATTTTCTTTAATTTGAGTACACTTACATGTTACTATGTTCCCCAGTTTTTTGCCCCCCACGGGCCTTCCGTGTTTGAGTTCCTCCTAAAATTAATTTCGGTTTATTTCTTTTTTAATTCTAGAAGGGGCCATATTTTTTGTTTACGAACCCCGATTAAGTGCAGTTTAGCCAATTTTTCTGCCAAAATAATAGTAGTATTTTAATTAAATTATTTTGACATACCAATTCAAAAATTATTTAGGTGAATAAGACCTACCTAAAAAAAGAGTCTTTCTAAAAATGTTTTTTTATTTCTGTAAAAAAATTGGCAGATTTTTTTTTTCAATATAATATATAAAGGTCTATTCCCAACAAAAAAAAAATAATAATATGAAAATCTATTAACATATTTTTTTTTAATATATTATCAATCTTTGGTAATTTTTTAGAATTTTAACCAAAAATTAGGTATATTTCAGGATTTATTAATGAAATAGGTAATGGTTTTTTGCTAAGATCTATATCCTTTTTTTAAATAATATAAGGTTAGTATTTGGAAAAATAAAAAAAAATTACACCATTTTATTAAAACCTAAGTTGAAAACTTTTTCGTAACCTACAAAAGTAGAAATTACAAAAATACATTTTTTTATACCTTGAAAAAAAAAATTATAGTTAAATTAACAAATTGGTTATTTTCTTAATTTTTTCTTATACAAAATTTAAAGGACATAAAAATAATTTTTTTGTTTTAAAATCAATTAATTTTTTGACCCCAAATATTAAAAGTTTTTAGAAATTGCTCATATAAACAAAAAATCGCCCTTTATTTGGTAGTAATCACCCTAATTCTTCAGTTGTCTGCAATAAGAAAATTATGGCTTTATTACACAAACCGAGATATTGCATAAGGTACAAAAAATCGACGGGGCGAGAATTTTGTACTTTCGTATATGAACTGTTTGATTTGATCAATTTGGTCAAATCAACTCCTTTTTGAAAGCAAAAATTACATAAAAGTACTCTCTGGGTACTATTTATATGTATGTTTGTGTGTTCGTTGTCAATACATTTGTAAAAACAACAAACTGTACCTCAAAACAAAATAAATATTTTGAATAAGATTAAGCCTTTTTTTAAAGAAGCCAAAAAAATCCTTTAATCCCTTACCCTGTCCACTACGTGTTTGTGCTGATGTTTTTAACACCAAAAAATATTGGATCTAGACCCACCTTTTAGTGTACCGATAAACTCAGAATCACACTTCGATTTAACGATGTCCATCCGTCTCTGTTCATGCATCTTTGTGCGCACTCTACAGCTCGCAAATATTAAAATTTTTTATGAAATTTGGTACACCAAAGGATGAAGCCTGTTGATTTTGGTTAAAATCGGTTCATATTTAGACCTAGTGCCCATATAAGGGCCCGCCAAAATTGGCTTGTTTATAAGCTACAGGTCGCAAATATGAAGATATTTCAATGAAATTTAGTTCGCTGACTCACATGGTCCCAAGGACAAAACCTATTGATTCTAGATTTGATCGTCCATATTTGGACCTATCGCCCATATGGGCTCTATTTGCGATTTTCCCTTCTTTTGTCATTTTATGGAAAATTTTGACACAAGTCCATTTTAACCCATTCGAATTTTTGATCCAAACATTAGGTGGCTTTTAACTAGACTGATGTAGGGTATTTAATAGTCGGCATGCCCGACTTTAACTTTTCTACTCTTTTTTTTGTGTTGTACAGTATAATAGAAATAAACAATTAGAAGGATATATAAAGCATATTTAGTTTTCTTTTGACTGTAATAAAAACTCCACCACCACATTCCTTTTCGGTATTATGACGGTCTTTATGATAAAGTTATTATTGGTGCAGGCAAGAAGCATATATCGCTATCGGATCGCACATCAGACAGAACATTATGGCCTTGTCATATTGTTCTCTGGCATCGCCATAATATTCTGTCCGATGTTCGGTACGATATGCGATCCGATAACGATTGTATCTCCTAGTGGTGCAGGTCACAATCTTCCTCATCAAATATTCTAGAATTTGGCCAGGTTTCTACGATAACTATAAGATCATAATCAGATGGCATTGTAAATTTGAAAATATCGCTTAGCTTAGTGCGAACTCCTGAAGCATTTTTATTCAATAAGCTGCATCTTGACCGGGCCCCGTTTTGGGGAAATATTAAATGGCCGAATTCTTTTGTTAAATTGCCAAAGACATGGTTCAAATATATATGTAGAAATATTGTCCACTTTTTTGAATTAAAATAATTTATTGAATTATAATTAAATTTTTAATAATAATAATATTTTCATACATATATTTAGTTAGAATATTCTTCTACCTTAAGTCCAAATTCTAATATGATATTGTCATATTAGATTTTATTTATTGTTTCAAAAAGGGGGTTGATCATTTTCATGATAGACAATACAATTGTTTCATAGGCATCACCCTACAATTTTTGTATTTTTAATGCAAAAATTAGGATAATAATAATAACAATAATAATGGATTTGAATGATACTGAAATGGGATTGCCCGAGGAGGGCGCCCCTACTGGAGCTGGTCCTGGGACGGGGGTCAATGCGAGCGGCCAGCGGCCGGGAGAAAGCCGACGACCCGGTCGGGGAAACCCCGAAGTACAGTCGACACTACAAAGGAGTCAAATTACAACTAGATCGCCGCCTGCCGAAAGCGCTGCTCTTAATACACAAGAGTTCACTCAGACAGGGCTGCCAAGGCGCAGAATAAAATGGACCTATGACATGAATGTGTCCATTATGAAAGCGTTTTTTAGGGCTACGCGTGGTGAAGCAGAAACGCAACAATATAGGCAGCAAATGAAAAATTTTCTCCTACTCGAACTTAAGCCACCTAACGCAACAAAATCTAGCGGATAGGAAACGGGCAATAGAACGCCAAAATCTTCTACCGTTAACAGTTATAGAAGAAATACGCACAGAGATACTCGATGAAATCGCACGACAAGCGCAACAAGAACTACCCGTAAATAGTAATCCCCATAATAATTTCATCGACAGGAACTACACCAAAGACAACAACAGAGGCAATTGCTTATCTTAAACTTAGACCTCAGGTTTTATCGAAAATGCAGAAAGCAGTATTAATAAAAATGTCATCAATAGTCCGGGAAGTAATCGGATAAATGGAAGGAAGAATATATCCATGAAAACTAAGGTTGTAGAACCTGCACTGGACACCCCATCAGAGATTAATCCCTTGGTAACGTTACCCGGGATAAGTAATCTCCAGCATGTGCGGACCTATGCTGAGGTGGACAAAATCAAAAATACAATAATAATAATAATATTGTTGCTGATGAATAAGAGGATGCAAAACACCATGAGAAAATATGCAAGTATAATGCGTTCATCGAGCCTATTAAGAGCCAATGGAGCGTTGACATCGTGAGAACCATCCCAATATTAATCTCCAGCACGTGATTGATATCGAAAGCATTGCACGTTGGTCTGAAGGAACTGGATATGCCAAAATAACTGTGGCAAATAATGCAGAAGGCGGTGGGAACATAAGTTGGGAATCCCAAGCCCAATTTGGAAAATAAGATAAATTTAGATAATTATTATAGAAAGCGTCAATTGTTATTCCAATAGAATACAAACTTACTCTTGATCGCAACATATCTGACATTTTTTTTACTTTAAAGCTCTAAAGCATTTAATAAAAAAAATAAGAGAAATATATTGTTATTGGTTTTCGTTCATTTATTTTTTATGTAGCTGTTTTTTTTATAAATGTATGTGTATTAGTAACTGATACTTTAAATCAATTTTTATAAATTTTAATTAAGTTTATTATTTTGTTTGTTACTACTATTTTAAATCTGAATATGAATTTATTTCAATTATTATTATAAAATAATAATGTAATTTAATAATATAATTCTTAAGTTTTGTTTACGATAATAAATATTTAAAAAAAAATTCAAAGAAATAAATTAAAAACTATTTGAATAAAAAATATATATTCTATTTTATTTTGTTTTTTTTTTTAAGAGAAGTAGCACTCAGGAAGTTCTTCATATTAACTAATATGTTGCTTTCTTTGGAAAGGGGATAGTGAAGAGATGAAAGGCGGTAAAAAGTGAATGTCTTCAAATATGGCAATACTATAATTGCGGGAGATGTTGAATTCTTAGCACAGTTGTTGTACGCCATCTGATGGTGATTTGGCCAACTTTGTTCAAGCTATTTAGTTAACAGTCCGGTTATATAATTTTATTTCGGTAGGGTTAAGTGCTATGGGAACACCAAAGGAGGACGCTGCGATATGTACGAGGGATAGAAAACTAATACATTTTCTTCCAAATTGATGTTGTGGTCGCTGGGGATCGAACCCGCAGCCTTGTGTGTAACAGTCCAGCGCGCTGGGTATTACATCACAGCGCTCACGTATGAAATTAAATATTACATAATTCAAGCTAAAAAAAACCGAGTAAAAAGGTTAAAGTCGGGCATACCGACTATATAATACTATACACCAGTCTGACTTAAAGCCAACTAATGCTTAGATCCGAAATTTGAATGGGTTAAAACGGACTTGTGTAAAAAATTTATATAAAATCATTAAGGAAGAGAAAATCGAAAATATAGCCCATATGGGCGATAGGTCCAAATATGGACCGATCCTATCTCGAATCAATAGGCTTATTCCTTGATACCATGTAAGTCAGCGAACCAAATTTCATTGAAATATCTTCGTATTTGCGACCTGCAGCGTGTAAAAAGGACAATTTTGGGGGTACCCTTATATGGCACTAGGTCTGAACATGGACCGATTTCAACCAAAATCAATAGGCGTCGTCCTTGGGCCGACGTAAATTTCGTCAAAATATCTTAATATTTGCGACTTGTAGAGTGCGCACAAGAGTGCATGGACAGACAGACAGACGGGCCGACAGACGGACATTGTTGAATCGAAATAAAAAAAAATCTGAGCCGATCGGTATACTATAAGGTGGGTCTAGGACCAATATTTTTTGGTGTAACAAACATCAGCACAAACTTATAATACCATCTCCACGTAGTGGTTGTAGGGTAATAATGTAATGATATTTGATTTAAAAAGAGCTAAAAATTTTGAATTGAATGAAAAATTTTCGTGACTGGAGGAGTTTCAACGATAAAATTTATTGAATAAGCGGTTTTCGTTATTGAAATAATATTTTATTTTTTTGTGTGTACAGTGGAGGTTTAAATATTAATGCAAAAAATTACATTAGCATTGATCTGAATTGAATGCCAAATGTCAATAAATATGTATACTGTAGTTTCCGCTTAAATGATCCCCGCTTAAATGAATTCACCGTTTAAATTTATCGCTTAAATTCATTTCTAAAATTATATTTTTTGGCTAGGTAACACTCCATAAAATAACACATTATTTAAATTTTTTTGCTAAATACAAAATTATGTTAAAAACTAAAATTATTTTTACCTAAAACTTAAAATTTAATGAAAGAAATCAGTCTTTGAAAGCAGAATGTGCACAATAAAACTCATTACAACTTCAAAATAATTTGGTGTAATGAGTTTCTACGCATTTAGAAATCATTTATTCGAATTTTCGAATAAATTATTCCCCCTTTAATTACGCAAAAAAACTCGATATTTTTGAAGTCACATTTAAGCGGGGACTACCGTACTATTTTTAAAAGAATGTCTGTCAAATTATTTTGTAACTTTTGGGAATAAGTCTTTCATGTAAACAAGTTATTGCATATATACAACTTATTTACGAAGGTATGAATGAAGTTATTTCGACATGTGTTAAAATATATGCATATTTTTTCAACCCCTTTATTTTGCATTGCAAAAAACAACCTTACCGTTTCTTACAACATATTTTCTGAATTTCATTTCATTTTTTACAACACCATAACCAAACGAAAGCACATATGCAATGAATGTGGATAAATAAGTGTAAAATTTTGCACAAGTATTATTCTTTGTATTTTACTTTGAATCTTGTACAATTTGAAATATTTAAAGTAAATGTCTACATTTTTATGTTCATGCTTGTTAAACTTTTTTTCCATTTTTTTGTTTAACAAAAAATTATCTGCATAATTTACAACACGTTAAATTTTTATATGTACCACATAAATATAGTTGCGCGTAGGTATCATTATAATTACAACATTACATGGTCATGTACAAGCAGTGTTGCCAAAACTTATTTAGGAAAAAATGCTAGATTTTTTGCATAAAAATGCTAAAAAATGCTAAAAACTAAAAAAATATGCTAGAAAAAATATGCTAAAAAAAATTTTTTAAAAAATGTTTCAATTTGTTAAAAAAAAACTTTTTTAGTGACTTTTTAAAATTAGACTGAAAATAAGTCTTCTCTAATTATGAAATCAGTTCATTTTATTAACTAAAATTATATAAATTAAAAACAACTCAAAAGTTAATTCTTGTAAAAAAGTTCAAAAATCCTTTAACCCTTAAATATATGATTTCTAAAGGCGTGTACATTTCAAGAAAAATACCAAAAAAATATTATTTTACAAAAAAAAGGTGATTTTTATTGAGAAATATGGTTTTTTGACAAATTTCTAAATTGTGATTATTTTAACGTGTATGAAAAAAAAAATTCTATAAACTGTAATTTATACATTTATTGTCGCCAAACTGAATTTTATTGCGAGAATACCACTTTAAATATTTAAAAAAATATTTTTGACACTTTTTGTAAAAAACAGCGTGTTTTAGATTTTTTACAAATATACAGAGCAAAACCAAGATTTTTACTCTGTTTAAAAATTCTGCGCTAAAATATAGGAACACTATATACAGAAGGGGCCTCTAATGCCCAAAAATGCAGTTTTATGCATCAAGTGGGTTTTTTTTTATTAAAAAACCGGTATGTTGCCAAATGGCTACACCATGCATTTAAGGGTTATTATATGATTTCCCAACTGTGTCACTGAAAATATGTTATCTCAAAAAGTTAAAGGCGGATAAACAAAAGTACCGCAAAATGTTTTATTTCTCAAATAGGTGGTAATGTGGAATATTTTGGCGTGTAATATGAATTTCCCATTCAGCCTTAATTTATCTACTCTAGAGTTTTGAAATTTCGATACTTTTTGAGTACTCAATACTACTCAATATTTTTCAATTGAGTACTCGATACTACTCAATACTTTTAACGGTTTTTTTGAATTTAAAAATAAAAATGTTACGATTATTATTTTTCTTTATTATTATAAAGAAAAATAATAACAATTCACATACACGTGTTAAGTAACTATTGTTACTTACATTTTAATAAATTTACAACATTTTAAATAAATTAATTAAATAATTTTTTCCAAAAATTCATTACGAATTTCTTTGCTTTACAAATAGAGTTGTATTTCCAGAGTTGTATTTTTAAAGTAGTATTTTTAGAGTTGCATTTTCATACAAAAAATACTCATTTCTACGGAAAATTGCATCTTTAAAAGTATTGAGTAGTACCGTTTTAGTATTGAGTACTCAAGAAAACAGGCGGTATTGAGTACTCAGTACCAGAATACTCAATATTTTTACAACTCTAATCTACTCCAAATTAATTTAATGGTTTTTATAGCACGCTCTGTTTACCGTTTTCAAATTTCTGCATCTTTGGGCTTACCTGCATGAAATTCTTTAAAAAAAATTATTTTCGCGATCAGGGTTAATACTTTTTGTGGTGTTGGTTGATGTTGTAAGATTTTTGGTATGATTAAATGAAAATTGTGCAGGTGTTACAGTAAAAATAATCAAAATTCACTGAAATTCTAAAAAGATAGGAATTTATCACAAACGCTATCCACATTACCCATCCTCTATGATCCAAACCTAAAAAAAATCATTCTTTAAATTATTATTATTATTTTTTTTTTTTACCAAAAATTGGAGTATTTTTGTGCAAAATCACTCCTTCACCATAACAACAAAAAAAGTAAAACGAGTAAAAAAGTTAAAGTCGGGCATGCCGATTTAAAATTTTAATATTAAAATACCATAATCAATATTTTTTATACTTTTGGGATCATTTTTGAATTTCAATCAATCCAACCCTGTTAAATACAATTTTTCGCTATTTTTTTCCCAAAAACATTTTTTTTTCTTTCGCGATTTTTGTTTTTTTTTCGAAAGAAATTTTTGTTCTTAACTCTATTAAATATTTTTCTAAACCCTATTGAATATAAAAAAACTAACATAACACATACTTTTATTTGCAGAAAAAAATGTTTTTGCGAAATTTTTGCGAAAAAAAATCTATAAAAAAAATTTCGTGAAAAAAATGACAGCTTCCTTAATGTTTTACATATTTATTCAAATTTGATAAATTTATAATTAAAAATGATCCCAGAAATATAAAAATAAAATTTTTTTAGTACCCGTCAAAATTTTTAATTGCGAATATCGCGAATACGAGAGCTAACTTTGAAAAACTGCTATCACCATTGAATTCAGCGTACTCAAATTAGCTTTACCAGTACAGTTCCCAGCTTGTTAAAAATTTGCGACTGCACAGTGTAATTAACGTGTACGTATAAAAATAGTTCTTAGTACTTACTCTAAAAGTAAAAAAAAAATATTTCTTTTTCATATTACATTTAAATTCAAATTAATGTAGAATATTCTTAAAAAAACCAGAAAATTAAACTGTAAGAAATGCTAAAAATATGCTAAATTTTGTCGGAAAAATGCTGAAAAAAATGCCATATGCTAGATACATTTTTTTCATGCTAAATGAATTAAAAAAATGCTAAATCTAGCATTAAATATGCTAAATTGGCAACACTGTGTACAAGTAAAATATACATACTTTTTAAGCATAAGAGTCTTTTGTATGCAAATAAAAAACAGAATATTCTATCAATCCCAATAAACCATAAAACGATACCATATTTGACATCGTTTATGATACAAAAATATGAACTCGTAATGATATCGTAATTTTTAAAAATAACGATAAATTTTCTGAAAAAGTCACATTTGCTTGTTCTAATTTAATCGTTAAAGATATCATATATACTTCTTTATTTCGATATCGTTAATGATATCATATTTTCATCGAATAGTGATAAAATAACGACAAAAATTTTTCAATATGACGAAAATATTATCGCATTGCCTAATATTTTCGATATCATAACGAAACTGCTAAGCCTATGCTGACAAGCCATAGGCTTAGCAGTTTTTATTATTAAGAATGAAGTTTTATGTTATTAAATAATAATAATTAATAAATATAAAAAAAAAAAAAAAATATCGTTATTTCATGAATAAACGATATCATTAACGAATTTTCATTTTTCTTCACAGTACCTATTACTTATGAATCGTTAATGATATCATTCTCGGACAAACGTATCATCGAAATTATATCGTTACGAATTCGAAACGATATCGTTTGGTTTGTTGGGATATAACAATAACCCGGTGAAAATGGCTTATGTATGGATATATATGAACAAATATGGATTTTTTATGAACATATATGGATTTTATATGAACATATATGGAAGTATATGTAATTCCATATATAGAAAAAGATTTCATATGCAGACATATATGGAGGCATCTGTTATTTCATATATGGAAAAGGCACTTATATATGGCCAAATATGGAAGTATAGGTTATTCAATTTATGCAAAAGGGACTTCTATATGAACACTTTTGGAAGCATACATTTTTCCGTATGTGTAAAAGGAACTCATATATGGATATATATGGAATTATATCTAATGACATGAATAAAAAAAGGAGCGTACATATGTAGCGCCTAATTTGAATGTCATACATAAATTTATATCTATAGTATAACCTTATAATGAAGGACAGCAACGGTCGCATGAAATTTGACAGAGTTAACTCTGTATATGAAATTTGACAGAAGATGTCCGATATTGACAGGGAACAAAGCATTACCAGGATTTTTTTAATATGGAAAAAAATTTATTTAAATTTACTGCCTGCGTTTATTGAAAAAGGATCCGCCAATGGGAGTTTATGTTTCTAGCGAGTTTTATTTATATGCGTCATTCTCGCATAATCGCTTTTGTTGAAATTCGTAGTTTTGAGATTTTAAGGTATTTGTAAAAAAATTGGTATTCTGAAAATTTGTTATAACTCATTAGCAATTTTCACTATAGTCTATTTTCCGTGCACAATTTTAAAAAGAAAGTAATAAATTGTAACATTTATTTTGTGTATTTCTGCAGTCACTGTTTTAAAGATAAGTGAATTCTTATATCATTTTGACAAAACTAATTATTTTTCCTTAAGCTGTTAAATTTCGTTAAAATTTAATACTTCCTTTTCTAAAACAACCTAAGTCAAAATGAGTTACAGAATCTCAAACAATCGATTTAAAATTTTATTTTTTAAAATTTTCATTAGACAAAAGATTTATTCTTTTGGAGGTAATTTTATCAGAGGCTGTTAAAAATAAAATTTGCAATGGAAAGAAATTGTTAGAAAATTTATACAAACAGTTTAAAGCAACAGTAAAGGTGTAATGTAAAATATCGTTTTGTCAAAATCCAAAAAAAGTTTAATAGCTTTCAAGAAGTTTTAAGTCTGACAAACTCTCAGGCAATTATTTCTGTAAACATTTAGGATTTCAGTGAAATTTATAGTGCATAAACCGGATACAACAATATTTGATTTTCTATATGTTTGTACCATTTCAGCTATAATTTTATACCACTATATAAAGTCTGATCAATTTATATCGCGCCATTATTCGGATACATTTATACATTTATATCTGATATTATCAAATTGTAACTAAATTGATCCACTATTCCACCCGACGCCTACATAGTCTCGCTGGCTTCGAACTCGTTCTGGATAAAATCGAAAGATTGACTCTAAATTTTAATGGAAGATTCCAACTCTCACAACATGTACATATCAATGAACTCATCTCATCATAATTTTATCTACTTTATTTTTTTCTCATTTTTATCTTATACCTCTGCTTCATAAAGGTTTTTGTAAATTTTTTTTTTTTCGGTTAATAATAATGTACATAAATTTCATAAATTAAAAAAATATATTTATATATCTAAGTAGAAAAGGAACGAAGTTCCTAAACTCTTTGCTTCTAAGTCAAATGTAAATAATA
Source organism: Leucophora obtusa (assembly GCA_949987735.1). Classification (NCBI taxonomy): domain Eukaryota; kingdom Metazoa; phylum Arthropoda; class Insecta; order Diptera; family Anthomyiidae; genus Leucophora; species Leucophora obtusa. The sequence continues at coordinate 132,164,562 of OX465296.1, read as the reverse complement.
TAAATATTATAAGAAATAAATTGAAATTGAATTGAATAACTATATTGATGCAAACTTATGAAATTATATGGGCCGATTTCTCGGATAAAATTGTAAAAAGATTCATGTTAAATTACATATGACTGTATAAAACCTCATATCAATTTCTTTAAATCGGGATCCCTAGAAAAAAGAAAAAAATATAATCATTTAAGATTTTATAGAACTATATATTTTCGAGTATTGTGAAATGTATATTTTTATATAATTATATCAATAAATATTTAATTACACAATTAAAAAAAATTAATATGGATCTTTATATGGAAATATATAACTTAGTGTGATGCATATAACATTTCATGCGAAATATGGCTCGATATAATTGTGTCAGTTGTTTACCAGTTTTTATCTAATTTTATCAGTTTAGATCTTAAGTGATAAAATCACATTAATCACGTAAAATTTTATCCGATTTTTGACCTGATGCAATTTTATCGGTTTATGTCGCATGGTATCAGTTTAGATCCAAATAGATACAATTCTATACAAGCTTATATAGTTTTGTACGAGCTTTGACCTGATACAATTATATCAGGATCAACAATACAATTGTACAATTTGATACAATTGTATAAGGTAAATGCCGGATACAATTATATTTTATTTATATAAAATTGTACCGATTACGATCTTAAGAGATACCATTAGGTATAATCTGATAAAATTGTATCAGGTCAAAAATCGGATTAAATTTAATCTGATTATTAAATATTTTAACCAGTTAAGATCCAAGCTGATATAATTATATAAAAATTTATTAAAAATTTATACAATTATATCGGCCCATTTTTCGGATAAGACCCCAGCAAAATCTTTCATAACCAAATAAGTGGTTATATAATAGAAATTCATAACTCCGCACAACTTATTTTTTGGCGTCTAAACTCATTATTTTTGTTTGGCCTGATCGTTTTTATAAGTAGGCACGCTTACCCGCTCGCTTACGGAAAAATGAGAAGTAAGTAGTTATGAGATTCTGAATAATAAGTGGTTAAAAACATGCTTACAAAAAGTTGAATTATAAGTGGTTATCCGACTGCTTACTTGATTCTTAGATTCTTAAAAATAAGGAGTTACACAAATACTATTAGCTTCAGGAAATACATTCAGAGAAATTAAAGTTTTTGCGAAAGTGTAATTTTAGAACTCGTTATAAAAATTTTAACACAAAAAATATTTACATGTAATAATATAAATGTATAAAATTTAACTTTGTAAAAAGTACTTATTTAAACTATTGCGAGTAAGTCATTATTTTATATTACAAAATAATGTAAAAGGTAATGATATATCATTATTGGTAATGCAGACAGCAATTAGCTCTCATTACCAATATTTTGCTGGGACTGTATATCTATACAGATATGTATAACTTAATCACATTTATATATGACTATATGTAACTATTTTTACTCGGGTATGAAAAAATTATATTAACCAGATCCACCATTTTCCGGATATAAAAAATATTTAATATTTATTTTTATTTTACCATTATTTATAATAAGGATAAAAAGAACGTTTTGTTCTTTGTTCTATACTGAAAAATTTTCCTTAATGGAAATTTTTTTTCACGATTTTTTTTTTGGCAACTAGCCACCAAACGTTGATGTATGTCCCTAGATTATAAATTTAAAAAAACCTCACTTAAAAATTGCAAAATTATGGCGGAACGCGAAAAAAGATTTTATGGTAGAAAAATTCAATTAAAAAACTTAATCAGCGGCTAACATTCTTCAAACAAATATACTGATGTAAAAAGTTTTTTTTGGCAAATTTTTTTCGCCATTTTTTTTTTTTTTGCAACTAACCACCACACTTTGTTATATGAAATAGGCAGTATAGCCCCTGAATTATAAATTTGAAAAAACCGCACTTAAAAAATTGCAAAATAATGGCGGAATGTGAAAAAAGACTTTATAGTACAAAAACTGAATTAAAAAACCTAATCAGCGATTAACATTCTACATACAAATGTGTTGATGTAAGAAATTTTTTTTTGCTAATTTTTTTTCGCGATTTTTTTTTAACTAGCCACCAAACTTTGTTGTATGAAATGGGTATTATAGTCCCTAGATTACAAATTTTAAGAAACCGCACTTAAAAAATTCCAAAATAATGGCGGGACGCGAAAAAAGACTTTATAGTAAAAAAATGTAATTAAAACATTTAATCAGCGATTTACATTCTGCAAACAAATATATTGATGTAAGAAATTTCCTTTTTGAAAATTTTTTTTGCGATATTTTTTTTGCAATTTTTTTCCAAGTAGCCATCAAACTTTGGTTGTACGAAATGAGTATTATAATTCTTAGATTATAAATTAAAAAAAAACCACACTTACAAAATTGCAAAATAATGGCGGATCGCGAAAAAAGTTTTATAATTTTTTTCGCGATTTTTTTTGCAACTAGCCACCAAAACTTAGTATAAAATATGGATACCATAGGCCTCGAATTATGAAATAAAAAATGCTTTTAGTAATTTCTAAACCTCATATTATTAAAATAAAAAGCTTCGACAAAAACGGCAAGTAATGAAAAATCAATGGGTGTTTCATTACTATGTAAACATTAGGTAAAAATAATAAAAATTATAAAAAGGTTCATTTTAATATTCAAAACAAATGAAAATTAAAAAATTGGTAATGATAAAAAAGCTCCATTACCTTTACATCAAATAATGGTAATGAAAATGTAATGGTAATGATTTTAGCCCAACTGTGCCTTATACATACCACTTCTGAGTGAGTGAAGTTTTAGCAATTTACTTCCATCCTCAATTTGAACTACATCTGAATCAGTAGTCATTACCAAAATATTGGTAATGACACCTCATTACTATCTGCATTACCAAAAAAGAGATATCGTTACCTTTTGCATTATTTTATAATATAAAATAATGACTTCCTCGTAATAGTTTAAATAAATAAATACTTTTTACACAGTTAGATTTTATACATTTTTATTTATTATATGTGACGCGCAAAATAGAAAGGGACCTAAGGTCCCCTTAGGAGGGCATGGGATCGGTCTCATTCAATGCTCAGATGTTGTCCACATCAAAAAAAAAAATTGATTTTTTTACCCTTAGGTCCCTTCCTCTATGCGCTGTCACATATGTAAATATGTTTTATGATTAAATTTTTATGACGAGTCCTAAAACTATACACTAGAGAAAACTTAAATTTTTTGAATGTATTTCCTTAAGCTAATAGTATTTGGTTAACTCCTTATTTTTTAAGAATCAAGTAAGCAATCGGATAACCACTTATAATTCAACTTTTTGTAAGCATTTGTGTAACCACTTATTATTCAAAATCTCATAACTACTTATTTCCCATTTTTTCGTAAGCGAGCGGGTAAGCGTGACTACTTATAAAAACGACCACCAGAAACAAAAATAATGAGTTTAGACGCCAAAAAATAAGTTGTGCGGAGCTATGAATTTCTATTATATAACCACTTATTTGGTAATGAAAGATTTTTTTGGGTGTGATATTTTTACTACATCTTTTCCTGCTCCTCTTTTGCTCTGTATTTATGTATGATTTCAAAGTAAAAACAAGTATAAAAGTTAAAGTCGGGCATGCCGACTATATAATACCCTACACCAGTCTGGTTCAAAGCCAACTAATGCTTGGATCCCAAATTCGAAGGGGTTAAAATGGGACTTGTGCAAAAATTTTCTACAAAATGAAAAAAAAGAGAAAATAGAAATAGAGCCCATATGGGCGATAGGTCCAAATATGGACCGATCCTATCTTGAATCAAAAAGCTTTGTCTTTGAGACCATGTAGTCAGCGAACCAAATTTCATAGAAATATTTGCGACCAGCAGCGTATAACCAAGCCAATTTTGGAGGGGGTGTGGTCCTTATATGGGCACTCAGTCTACTAAGCATGGGCCGATTTTAACCAAAATCAATAGGCTTCGTCCTTGGGCCGACATATGTAGGTGTGTATAACAAATTTACACGACCTGCAGCGTGTAACGTGTATTTGTGTGAGTGCATTTGCGTGAGTCAGATTTTACCCAATTATCTTTTCGGCTTTTAACAAATATTTCCCTTTACTTTTTTTTGCCGATTTTAATTTATTATTTTTTAAAATACTAAATAAATGACAAAATATCAAAGCATTCAATATTTATAATTTACCTTAAATTTTGCACTTTATTTTTTCTAGTAAGAGTGTATTTCGTGAATTTGCGTGATTATGAGTCGAAATTCACTCACGTGCCCATTTATAGTTTAATATACGGAGGATTTTTAACATTGTGTTAAATGGGGAGAAATAAAATCTTTGTTTAAGTCAGTGTTTCAACTAAAAATTTGTTAAAAGCTGTTGAAATCGTTTTGACAGAGTTTATTTTTTAAGTGTAGAAAGTAATCTTTTGACAGGGTAATTCACTAAGAAAATCTGTTAATTTCCCAGTGTAGAAACGGTAATGACATATCATTATTTTTTGGACTACCAATAATGACACCCACTTACCTTCTGCATTATTTTAAAACATATAATAATGAGTTACTGATAATGACTTATTTTTATCATTATTTCAAATAGAAAATAATTTTTTAGTTTTTTTGAAAATTTTTTGAAAAAGACTCAATATTTTTTAAACACTGGTATGATTTTTTGTATGTTGGCGAGTAAGCTTACTTGTGTGCAGCAGGTCAATTATGTTTTTATCTATTAAATATTACATGTCGATATAGCTCAGATGGTAGAGCTATTGACTGGCAATTTGTAGACCCAGGTTCGATATTCGCACCAGGAAATATTATTTAAAAACAAAAATACAATAAAAAATATTTTTTTTATATAATTTATTTTTTTGAAAATCTATTTTTAGACTCATTATTTTTGTGAGTACTGGTAAGCACATAGGTAGCGATATATTTTTTGATTTTTCGTATGCTGCTGTGTAACCATAACTCATTATTTTTCGCGACATCGTCATATAAATGTAATAAGAAATGTAATAACAAAAGTAACTAGTTACCATTACCAAGTATGTAGTTACATAACCACATATCTGGTAATGATTTGCTACACTGGGTTTACATATGAGCAGATCTGGCATTAGATTTGGCTATATAGCGTATCATAAATACGATCAAATATTTATCACTTATCTATTCGTTTATGATCTGATCTGGCACCAGATTTAATTAGATTCAGGTCTACTTAATCTTATTTATATTGATATATTACATGTATACTTTCATAGACAGTAAAGGAAGCAAGTCTTTGAAATGATCAAGTGTGTCGCACTTCCCCATTGATTTAAAAATAATGGAATATAAAATAAAAAGGATTATGAGCGCCCTATTTATATGCACTTTGTTGCATATTTGTGTTTATGATTTCCATTTCCGACTCTCGTCAACACTAATTACAAAGCGTTTATAATGAAAATACTTAAATACATTTGCAGAAAACGCCTACTCATTGAATCAATCAGCAATGTGGGAATATAATTACTTACTATACATAAATTTAAGTGGGTAAACCCAATTAACAATTAAGGGCGCGTATGAAATGGCTAAATGGAAGCTGAACTAAACTAATTTGTTTAATCAAATTGCAGTTTTCAAAATCTTGTTCCAAGTTCTGATGACACTTTCTATATATTTGGTATTTTTAAACACAAATTCTTAAGAACTGAAAAAAAAACATATAAAATAATTTTGACCCAAAAACTAAAAAACTATTTTTTTTTTAATATATCAATATTACAAAATAAATAAAAATACCATATTATATATATCAAATTCATTGAAGAAACACGGAAAAACCCTCAGATTGTGAGAAATATTCCCCGTAGAAAACATTCTCAAATGCTGAAAAAATTTTCCTTCAAAATTTTGATAATTTTTTCCTTTAGATTGTAAACACATTTTCCTAAACATAGAAAATTCCTCAGATTTTAAAGACTCTTTCCCATGAAAAACGCTCAGAAACTTTCAGATGCAGGGGACTTCTTCTTAAAGGTTATTCCTCACAAAATTTCCTTTTAATAACTAAGAGTTCTTATACTCTAAAGTTTTCCTTTTGGAAAAAGTGCTCAGAATTTGAGCGTCTTTCTATAGAAAAAAGTCGTAAAATTCTAAAGGGTTTTCAGTAGAAGTAATTCTGCATAATGTGGTACTTTTTCTATAGAAAAATTCCTCACAATTCGTGGGATTTAATGTAACAAAAAGTCCTCACCATCTTAATTGTTTCTTTTAGAAAACGGTCCTCAGATTCTGAATTAAAAAAAAAATCCCTTCAGAATTTGAGAGTCAAAATCTAAAATATTTAGTACACTTAAAATAATACGTCAGTAGGAAAATATGTATATGTGACAGCGCATAGAGAAAGGGACCTAAGGGTAAAAAAATCAATTTTTTTTTTGATGTGGACAACATATGAGCATCGAATGAGACCGATACTTGCCCTTTTTCACCCTTTTTTTACCCTTAGGTCCCTTTCTATTTTGCGCGTCACATATATGTATATCGATTTGAATAATTTTTAACAAATTTTTAGTTGAAACACTAATTTCTAAACATTTACCATAGAATCTCAGCAGTATGCATAAATTTTAACCTCTGTTAACTGACTCTGTCCGACATTTCAACAATTTTTAATAGCATGTCGTAGATTAAGTTTTAAGGTTAAATTTTAATAAATAGTAAAAATTGGTTCAATAAATAAGCAAAATAAGAAATAATTTTATAAAAAAAACTATACTCATTAACTGCAATTTAAGATCTTGCAGGAGCAAGTGAAGTATGTCTTATATCTTCATATATTTTTCCAGAAAATTCGAAAATTGAAATTATTTGTAATTAAAAACGGCAGAATTAAAAAAATTATTCTGAGACACCTTAAACACATTTTTTGGTCAAAATTTCCTCCCACGAATCATGGTTTAGTTGTACTAAATAAAGATCAAAATTATGACCGATTCTAACAAACTATTCGTACAGAATCCAATATTATGTCATATTATTAAAATTTCCCCCAAATATTTTCTTAATTTCAATTGATATTTTTAGAGAAGATATATGTGCATTACTACGCAAGTTACTAAAGATTAAAGATGTTCCTTATTTAGATGGCATATAAGCTGTTGTAAGGTGTTTATTTACAAATGAATATTTTATTTATTTTATTTCTTCATTTTCAATGACCTAGCTTTTTGGCCATAATACTACGTAAAACTTTTTAAAAAGTTACCAACATTAGAAACAAATGTAAATACTCACATGATTTGTAGGGTGCAAAATCTATGTTTAAGGTCTTAATCACAGAAATTTCTGTAATTAAATTTGATCAATGTTTAGAGTAAAATCAGAGATTAAAATTTGACAATTTACTGTAATTAAGTGCTAAACAATGATTTTCTTCTTAATCATTGTTTAATATTACATAAGATACCAGGCCTAAGTAAGTTTAGGGTTTAATCAATGATTTCTTAATCAATAATTAAGGTAAAATAATCATTGGAGAAAAGATACCAGCCCTTACTCTCTTTTTCTTATTTTCAATTTAGAAGTTTTCTTCCATATTAAAAAAAATTGTATCATTTTTTTATTTATTGGTAGCGTAAAAAATAGTAAATACTAAATAGAAGAGCAAATTATTAAAAAACTTTATAAAATTTTATAAAAAAAAAATAAAATGAAAAAAAAATGTTGTGGTCCAACCGGAGTTTGAACCTGCGACCTTCTGCATCAGAAGCCAGGATAGTACCCCCTAGGCCACCAAGTTGCAAGTTTGCTGGCAAACAACATTGCAGTATATACACATAACTTTGATGAAAAGAAAAAAACAGGGCGACGCTCTACCCGTAAATTTTTTGAGGGCGGAAAATGTTGCACTTTTGCACTTTATTAGGCAACATTTTTAGAAAAGAACACGATGCCCTCTCAGAATCTTACCCTTAATTTAGAAAAGAACACAAAAAAGGCAATTCAAAAGCAAAGTGCAAAAAAAAGGCAACATTTTTGCCAGAGAAGAAAACACCGTAAGAGAGATAGAGCAAAATTGACGAAAAAAAAATCGACTACCCATAACCAAATAATATCCCAGCAAAAGGGTATACCTCTAACCAAAAATGGACCATGGTGGGGCCTTGGACCCTCGGGAATTTTTAATAAAAGTTTTCCACTTCATAAAATGACCCATATCTCGAAAACTAAACGAGATAGAGCAAAACGGACAAAATGTTTGCTCCGCTAGAGTGTAGTGTCTTATATTTAATAGCAAATTTTATCTTATAATTTTTACACACGCGAGTCAACAAAACTCTTCACCTTGGCTGAATTTCTCTTGGTTCTGGCAAAATCTTTCGATAGAAAATCAGTTTCTTTCATAGAAACTGATTGTAATTCGTGCTTTTTCCACTTTTCCATACAACAAACTGATTAGAATTGATACTAAAACTTAAAATGAATTAAAAACCGAATGAATAAAATTAGTGAAGAAATAATTAACTAATCGTACATAAATAATCTTACATCTTTACATTTTAATATAAATTTTTTGTTTTCCCGAGTAAAAATAGTTATATAGGAAATTATATAATTTAATATGGACTAATATGTTTATATATAGTCAAGTGTGACACTATATCTTTGTAGATATAATTATGTAGAGCTTTTAGTTTTTCAAAAATTTCTTATATGATGTCATATATAGATCAGTATAAATATATATGTCCCAATATATATTAATATGTAGCATATTTAGTTACATATGCTATGACAATTTTAATACAGCATCATATATAATTAAAAATGGCTTTATAGGTAAACATATAAAGTTTTATATAGCTCAATGTTAAATTTTTTTATAAGTTGTTTTAGATATATTTAAGTATAGCGCAATGTAAAAAAATTCTATGTTTTTTGGAGATATATTTATGTATGATTTCAAAATATAAAAGGTGTGCTCATTATAACTCGTAAATTCCTTGTAAACCTTGTATAAAAATATAAATACAAGCCATATATTTTATGTGTGCAAGCTGCCTGCAGATATTAAGTAATTTTTTGCTAAATAAAAATTTTTTTATTAAACAAGTTATATTACATCAATAGAAAACATAATTACCCGAGTAAAAGGACTAATATGATGTCATATATAATGATATCGTATTTAATATAATTGGAGATATACTATGATCCAGCATATCTCCAATTATATTAAATAATATATCATCACATATGACATCATATTATTTTTTTTACTCGCGTTGTTAATTTTTTTAATTTATAATTTTGACAATTTTTAAAAATAAAATAAAAGTCTTCCGGTCATGATGACCAAAACTATTTGAATAAATTTTAGAATTTTTCCAATTTGGTGTAGTAACTGAAAATATATCAGATTTAATTTTTTAATTCGGAGTTTGTAACCATCATTCGGTAGAAAATATTTAATATGACGTTAATAAGCATTAGTTTCTAAAATTTGATTATTACAACTTTCATATGATTTGTATACACTTAATATAATACGTCAGTAGAAAAATCTGTCAAATGGGTTTCAAAGCGATTTGACTAATTTTTAACAAATTTTTGGTGGAAACTTTGATTTAAACAAAGATTTTAGTTATCTTCATTTAACACTATACTAAAAATTCTCAGTACTTTAACTAGTTTTGGGTTATTTATAACTTCTTTTAAGAACCCATTCGTTAAATTTAATATTTTTTTTAAATTCAATATTTTCGTGTTTTTGTTATTACCCGGTAGATGGTGCCACCAGTGTATCCGAAGTTTTAAAGATGGAACCATTTCTTTCCCTCCTGATTTTTTAAAATGGCGCAGAGAGATAGAGCAAAATTGATTTCGACTACCCCTAACCGAATAATACCCCAGCGAAAGGGATATCTCTATCAAAAAATGTACCATGGTAGGGCATTGGACCCTCGGGAGTTTGTTATAAAAATATTCCACTTCACAAAATGGCCCATATCTCGAAAACGAAGCGAGATAGAGCAAAACGGACAAAATGTAGTGACCTTGCATGCCCTTAGATTATATGGACTAGGACCGGGGAGGAGACCCTAAATTTGAACAAATTTTACGGCTTAGTATAATTACAAATATAGCTGTAGTTTTACAGATTTTTTACTTAAATTTCGATTTGTTAAATGTAACAAAAGAATTTGTTAAAATCAACAAATTTTATTTTAAGCCAAAACACAGGAATAAATTTTGTTAAAGTAACAAATTTTTTGTCCAGCCGACAGACGTATTATTTTGAGTGTAGCAAATTTATAACGGAAATTGTTATATTTTCTATTTTTAAACTAGCTCCTACTATCGAATTATTTAAACAAGTTTTATGTTTGCTTAAATTGATTTAGAATTCGATCAAAAAAGCATGCTACTCTGCCAAACTTTCAGACACATTTAATTTGTATAATTTTAACTTAAATTATACTCTAGTAAAACCTTATTTAATATGCAACCAGTTTCCAAGTAATCTTTTCCCTGTGTGTAGCTAATATCTAATGTATTGATTACATTTCGGTTATATATTTCGATTTCTATCAATATGTTGTCACCTGTTCTACAAAATATACAACAATCTAACCAAGCTTGCGTTAGTACATAAAATTTGTGATCAATTTTATAGGCTAAATGTAAACACGTAAGGTTTTTCAACTTTAATAACCTCTATTTTAATAATCAGTGAAGCGATACATTAAATGTAAAGCGGCGAATACATTAAGGAACATTGAGTAGGGAACAAAAAATAGCAAAAAATTTTGTAAACACGAATTGCACGAATGTCAACACGAATATTAACATACACAAATCAACATTCGTAAAAAATTGCCATTTTTTCACGAATGTTCCTTAGTGTATTCCCCGCTTAAGAATTTGTATAAAGAGGAAAAGTGACGATTATAATAACTTTACAAACTTTTTCGTATATGTATACTAACACAACTTTAACTGTGTAACGATTTTTTGTTATTATTTTTGATACAATTTAATACACCAGAGTTTTGGAGTTAGCTATTAATTTAATGCGAAAAGTATAGTGTTATTTATACTCAAATGATCGCTAGACTGTAAAGAATAATTTTATATGAAGATCAGGGCTGCCAGAATTGCCGATTTTTAGGCATTTTGCCGATTTTTTATTAAATAATATGCAAAATACCGATTTGCCGATTTTTGGTCGAAAAATGCCGATTTTTTGTTAAAACTCAAAAACAGGAAGTTTCAATTTGTGGTGATTTACAATGCATTAATAAATAAGAAAATAATTCTATCTTTGACATTTCGAAAGTTCATGTAAATTCATGTTTGTTATCGTTATCTGAAAAAGAATGTTAACAAAATATCTTTGCGATCAACAAATTTTCAGCAAAATGGCGTCGATTTGTTAATGCCTGTTTTTTCATATTTTGCTGCAAATGCATGTTTTTAAAATATTTTGTTGCATATTGTGGTATAAATACATATTTTTTCAATTATTTGCTAAAAACGAATATTTTTTAGCATACTTTTTCGTATTTACTTTAAAACTGTGTTTTTTCCTATACACTATACAAACAAAATCATTTTTTAAATTTCTAAATATCATGTTAGGATTTGCACTTTAGGTAGAATAATATTCTATTCTGATTGCTGAATATTTTTAAAAAAGTTTTTGATCACGAATACAAAAATATCAAACATAAATCAATTTCTGATGATGGTTAATGGCAATTTTCGATGTTTAAACTACTTTTAAAAACAAATATGTAATACTAAAACTGAATTGATAATATCAAAAACATTGGAACAATTTTTAAAATTTTAAGTGTATATTTTTTGATTTTAATCATACATACATCTTATGTACATAAAACACGATTATAAATGCATGAATATACGAGCGCTAGTAATAATAGGCCTTTTTTTAATCACTGAATTTATTATTTTTAGATTTATTTTATTTTGTTAGAAACTCCACATTTTGGTTTTTAATGTTCAAAATTTAATATTTGTATCCAAATTCTATACTTATTCGCTAAGATAATATGAAAGAAAAATTTTAAATTTTCGAAAACGCAATTTCTGGAATTAAATTAAGCTAAATCCAAAACGGATTTATTTTATTTATAAATCTATTTTCGATTTAGATTAATTCAATCCTGGTGTTCATATTTTTACAAAATTTAATGATTTTCTTTCACATTATATATATATTAAATATTGAAAATTAAAAAACAAAATGTGAATGTTTTAACGAAATAAAATAAATCCAGTGATTAAAAAAAACGGCGAATATTTGCATAATATTTCAAGGTGTACGGGTACCTTAAGTTCGGAGAAGAACTATTTTTAAAAGCTGTAAAATTAATTTATGAACATAATATTGGTCAGATAATATCTGAAAATGTATCATAAAAATATTCATAAAATTACAACTAATATTTTTTTATTTATTTGGTAAACTTAAAACATATTATTTTACACGAAATGTCTTTTTCACATATCTTTTTTATGTAAAGTAACCTAAATATTACATAAATGAGTATTTTTAAAAGTGCCGGTTTTTTGACGATTTTTTAAAATCAAAGTGCCGAAAATCAAAGTGCCGATTTTTCATCAAAATCATCTGGCAGCCCTGATGAGGATTTGAAATTTTTCTGCAGCATGTAACATTCTCGAGATTAAATATTATGGCACTAACAAGAATTGAAAAAATGTTGCAAACTCCGTACCTAATCTTTACCACCAAACTATTTAATGAGTAAAGAAACTAATGGCATATTTGGATTCATCTTGTAGGCAACATATGATTTTGTTTGGAGAAAAAAATTTCTGACAAAGCGTTTTTAAAAGAAAATGAAAAAGTAACGAAGTAAACTCCGTAACCAAAATTGTTTCATGAATTTACTAATTAAATTTCAGGTCTAAAAGTATGCATCAACAAATTTCTAATATTCAATACAATTTTTTGAAGACAATTAGAAATTTAGCGGTGAATATTTTCAACCTCAAAATTTATTTAATAAATGAACTCTAAACTGTTGGAACGAAAAACGGTTCATTTTGCATTTGATTGCATTTAAGAATTTCTTGTTAGCGAAATGTTATGTTTTTAATATAGTATTTTGTAACGGCGTAACCGGTGATTAGATTTGTAAAAATTTTTCTGTTTTGGAAAAGAATCTAAAAGGACTACAAATACAAAACTAAGAAAAAATCGCTAATTTGTGATTGTACAAAAAAATTTGCGACAACTTGTAGAAGAGATTTTTTAGGGTTCGGTTAAAAATTACTAAACTTTCTGATTCCCGAAATATTAATTCTTTTGTTATATCACAAATTTGGCCAAAAAACTTGTCACATTTTTTTATTTCACCCATTGTAGCCACCATTTGGAGAAATAAGAGCAGAGACTGTTAATTGAGATAGGAAATTAAAACTTACACTACTCACCGGTAGATGGCGCTGAAATTTAGTATTACCTGAGCAACTATATAGCATCGATTTAGTATCAGCTGAGCCTATATTTTAAAACTCAAAAACTGCTGAAAACTGCTCAAAATAAGGAAAAAAACAAGCGTGGAATACATTCAAATATTATAATTTGAGATATCCGTTTGTTTTTTGCTTTGTTGTTTGTTATTATTTAAATTTAATTTAGAAAAAGAAAATTGTCAATTTTTTGAACAAAGTGCCATCTAGTGACAACGATATTTTTATAACTTATTTTTTTGGTGATGCCATACCCCTGAATAAGAGAAATGTACGAAGTTATGAAACTTTCATACTTTAATTTTAATATCCAAACTTGAAACATAAATATCTGTGGCTTGTTGCTAAAAGGGCCAATGTCACTATTTTGCTGTTTTGAGTTAATCATTATATTTCTTTTCTTGCTCCCTTTCATAATTTTAAAACAGCTAATGGGAAAATTAACCCATAAATGTAATGTTGGCCAATGTCGCTTTGAATTGATCTATAAAGATTTTTTTGTATAAACTTCAATTGCAATTTTCTCAAATATTTTGACATAGCACCAAGCTGCAGATATATTATAGTGTATCAACTAAATGAGAATTTTCAAACCACTTAAAAATCGCTTAATTTTAAAAATGTACGTAAGTGTAAGCATCTAAAATCAATATAAAGTAAGCTTTTAAAAAACTATCATCAAGCTTATATTGTATGCTAAATATCTTCATGTTTTAGTATTTAATTAATGTTTTAATCCTTTAAGAAAGGAAATTTTGTAATTATAACAAAAATATTGTGGAGTAATGTTTAGTAGAATATCCTGATGAAGCAAAATGGCATATTTTTTTGAAAAAGTACTGATTACCTTATTTCATAATATAAGAAAAACTATAAAATATGTGTGAAATAGGTAAATCTACAAATTCTTAATTTTGTAAAACAGTTTAAAATTAATCAATTTTAGATGTTTATTTTTGAGTTTTACAAAATATTTACAAAAAGTTTACAAATAACATCGTGTACATAGTGACGTTTACATTCCGTTTTATCTTTACATTCATGTTTGTTGGGATATATTGTATCCTTAACAGTGTTGAAAAATATTGAGTTTAAAAATAGACTTTCAAAAAAAGTTAGAAAAAAATCGACAACATTAAATTTGGACCATTGATACAAATTAGTCATTATTGATAATGCATATTTTTTTTTTTAATATTGGGAAAAGTAACCAGTTATGAGTAACTCATTATTACATGTCACTATTATTGTACTTACAGTTAAAAAATTAAATTTCAATTCATATAAATAAAACTTTCCAATACAATTACTTGTAATATTAGTTTACTTTGTTTTATTAAAACCCCAGCATAAGTTGATCAATAAATCAAATAATCAATTGCAATTGCTTCCTATAGAGCAAATTTCAATTATCCATATCTCATCTTTACGTCTATAAAAAGACATGCACGGAAAGCTATAAAGAACAAAACAATCTTAAGAAAGCGAAAACTGTTGTTTTACATTTTTAATTTTGGGCGTTTATAACTACTGAACGAAATTATTTGTGACCCTTATTGCTTGCAGGTTGATTGTCTATAGTTTTGGTAACGATCGCCAATTAACGTTTAATATTTCGAAACTGTATGTAAAAAACTACTAATATATTAAAAGGATATAACCTGCATCATTTATAAAGTTTTTAGGAATTGCTCATATATTTTACTATGTATGGGCACATTAATGCTCTTTCAATGTTTCCCTTTTTTATTATCAAATAACTTCTGGTAGAGCTTCAATGGCATTTTTGTTTATGTTGATCCAAATTTTAATTCTCAGTTTACAATAAGAATGTAGCTTTTACACACCGCAACTGTTTTTTATATATACCTTTCTGTTAACTACACTTATATAATTGTTCAAAAAATTAAAGCATTTGTGGGCAATTCAAATTACCTTTTTTGAACGCACACCTCCCTTAAGAATGCGTTCAAAAAAGCATTGAATAATTCTAAAAAGAAAAATGAATACAATTTACAGAAAAAAACACCATAGCAGTAAAATTAGTGAGTGAAAGAAAATTTTATGAAGAAATAAAGTACTGCTTTACAATATTTTTTCTTTTGAACTCAAAATGCTTTTCACACCTCTCAACACCGGCAGTAAAATAATTGCACATATGTACTAGCGGTGTCCAATAAAACGAATGTAAATATTCATAGTTCCAAGTGGACTATTATTTCTGCAATGCCATATTATTTTTTAAATCTTTAAATAAAAAAATATTTAAATATGACTTTGTCCATTGAGAATAACCGTAACCTATTGTCCTGAATGTTCTGTCAAACAGAAATTTTTATTTTGAAAATTAAAAAATTAAATATATTTTTTTTTTAATATTTGTGTATAAGCAATTTCATTTGGAATATTTACATCAATTTGTGAAAAAATAAAAGAAATATACGAATCCTATTTATAAACCTCAATTGAAGGTCAAAATTGTTTGCCACACAAATTTTTTCTAAACTTTTAAACCAGTACCCCGTTTCTGTATCTAATGCAGAGGTCTGCAACACCTATGCCCATGGGCGCCCTCTCACACCTACATAAGCTCACACATAGAATAAAAAAAATCAGTCGCATACAAGATTTCAATGAAGTAGGTTTTCACATGGCTTGTTTGCCAGATTTTTTACACTCTGCATAATGTTTATTGATACATTTTTTGGTTTTATTTTTTTAAGTTTTTTTATTTTTTTGTGTTGTTGGTTTTTGATATTTGTTTTCGTAGTTGTTGTTTGCTTTTAAATTTTTGTTTTATATTCCCATTATAAACATTTAAAATTTTCGAATTATTATACAAACGTTATTTGTCAGTGCATTGAGAGTGAGACGATGCAACTCACTCATACAAGCACAAAATAAATTTGTATATATTTCCCGATCCCTGATCTAATGCGAGAAGTTTTCGCATCGAGAAATGCATGGTCACCCTGCATTATACAGGCTGATTAAAGACGTGATAAAATGGACTGCAGTTTTTGTTGTAATTCGTTCAGATAATGTAACTTTAAAAACTGTTGACACATGTTGTTTTGTAAAACACCTAATTTAATTAGAAAAACTTACTATGCAACGTAATACTAGCTGATTTGGTTTCATATACATATATTTTATTGTCTGAGACTCACCCTCTATAAAGCAGAGCAGGGTTGCATTTCACATGTTTTTTCCGCAAACTTTTTCGATGCGAGAAATACAGAAACGGGGTGCAGGTAGGTAATTTTGGAAAATTCGTTTAGTATAGTTCCAATTTAGCGACACTGTACAAAATTATTATATTAGTACAAATAGTACAAAATTCTTTAACATTTTAAAGCTCAATTCCTCTGTATTAAGGTGAAACTGCAAAAAAAATTGGATGTTTAGTGAAAATACAAAACATATCTCGTTAACTGTGAAATTCCGTTTACATGCGTTTTTACATGCTAAAATGATATAAAAATGAGAAGAAAAGTTAAAGTCGAAAAATTAATGTTTGAATGGGTTGAAACAAAGAGTATACATAATAAAGAGATTGGGGGACTCTCTATCACTGAGAAAGCATTTGTTCTATTATGTGCCTTGGAACAGGAACATACTCAAACCAATATCACCCAGCAAACATGGCAATACAAAGAAGATTCTCCGATCATATCGCCAGGAAGAAAACATTTATTGCCGGCAATATCAATTTCGTATTCCGGAAGTTTCCTCCGACGAAAACAACTGTTACACTAAAATAATACTTTCAGACAATACGAAAGCAATAACTCATATGGAAGATAAAAGGGATATCGCTAAATAAACTCCCGGTACAATAAAAAAACGATTTAATTTTTTCATTATTAAATTTAAGCCTGAAAAACAATATCTGCATACATAATCCATTTACCAACTTATAAATTATCTTGATTTCATCTTAGCCGATTTTTCTCGCGCAATTAATCTTAACTTTTCACGAGTTTATTTCCTATATATCTTTTGATTGTTTTTGTACAAATTTAGTTTTAATTTTCTCCAAATTGATAAAAGATTTCAAACAAATTTGCTTTATCTTCCAAATGATACAAAGGTGATATTGCCGCAATATTGTCATAAAAGATAAAATTTTTGAATTATTTTTTTCCACATATCGCCGACTTATCTTCCAAGTGATAAATGGAAGACAATTTCAAAGTAAATACTACTTGATTATTTTCATTCAAATGACAAATAGAAGATATCGCTTTAATATCTTCTTGGAAGGTATCTTTTAAATGTTTGCAGGGTCATTATGTGCGCTCTTTGTGTGACTCAAAACATCGATTGTAACCAGGGATCATTATCGGACTTAGGCCAGCCTGGGGTGGGCAAAGCCCACCCTAGACTGCTTTTTGCCCACCCCAGAATTTAAAAAAATTCACCTAATTGATGGCAGAAAGTATCACAATATTATTTTATTTTAAATATCAATTAATCCTGTGTTTTTGGTTGAGAAAGTGTCCACTGATTTCCTAGGAAGATAATTTGTTGGAATCTAAGGGTCAGTTTTATAGCCAGAACTAAAATCGATTTTGTCTTAAACATTTGTTAAATAAGAAATGTTATTTGACAATTTTTTACTTAAGAAATATTCAGGAATCCAATCAATCTTAGTTCTGATTATAGTTCTGATTATTCCTACCCAGCAAAAACTTGGTAATGACAGGTCATTACCATACGTATTACCAAGTAATGATAGGTCATTACCTTTTGCATTACTTTAAAATACAAAATTATGACTTACCGATAATAAGTTATAGAAGTAGTTATACATATTTGCAAAGTAATCACTTACTGGTAATTGATTAAATAAGTACTGATTTAGTCTTTTTTATATTTACATTTTATTTATAAATTTGTTGTGAACTAAATAGGAAATTTTCCAAGGTAAAAAGTTTTTTTGCCAATATGACCAACTATTTTACAATGTAGGGCAACCACTTATTTCCTAACTTCTGAGTAAACACACCCAAAGTATTCCTTAGTTGAATATAACGAATATTTCAACTATCTCATAGGTGAAATACCCCTAACTAAAGTATAGTTGAATTGATTTAATTGATTCTAACTAAGTAATTTGTATGTCAACAAACTGGTGGATATCAACTATATCTTATTTAAAAATGGTTACTAAACACTACCGACATCGTTATGTTTATTCTATTCTATTGAAATAAATATTAGACCAAAATATTGACGTTTTTTTTATTAAAATTATTTCAAATAAAACAACAACACCAACATTTCAAAATTAATTGAAATTTTTGCATATGAATCTTTATATTTCTTAAGGAATTCCAAAATTTTGCCTGCAGAACACAAAAAATAAAATTAATATTAGCTATAAATTCCTAAAGGTATAATAAATTGAATCTTACCAAATCAATTTTAATTTTGTGTTTTCTTTTGCTTTTTTGTTTTAAAAATATTTGAAGACTGTATTTTGACAATTACAAATTAGAAAAATATTTATAAACAGGGCAACCAATATATTATTGATAAAAACGACAATAATAGTTGTTTAAGATTATAATAGTTATTTAATTTTTTTTTTAAATTCAACTATAGATTTTTTTAACTATCTTACTATGGAATTTTATCGGTACACTTATTCTATCTTTGTGAGTAACTACTTATTCTTTCACTGTGGGTAACTCCATATTCGCACTTTTTTGTAAGCGAGAGGGTAATGATCACCCATGAATTTTTGGACATCGCGAACAAAAGTAATGTTGCGAGTAAATAGCCGGGTAAGTAGTGAAACTCTTACTCGCTTAATTACTCGGTAATGTCTGTTTTTGCTGGGTATATAAATTAAATTCTTATTAGAATTTTTTAAAAAAATTATTTTGTTGTGTGTCCGTTAGAACAACACAACGTTCTTTATTGGTTTATGGTAAAAATACAAGTGATCTTTAATTTTAATTTTAACTTAAATTACCCTAACAGTCAGCCGATCACGCCACCTCTTCATGTTGTTTGTGTATTCGCCGGTCAGCAATATCAATGGGAACAACTTTGTAATTGTAGACACAATCGTCAGCTTAATGTTGGCTTGTGTATTGGCCAGACGCATAGTCAGCAATATCAATGGGAACAAAGCTACGTTGCTGTTGGAATGTGTTGTAATTGTAGACGCAACGTCAGCTTTGTTAACGTGTGAATTGTTTTTATATTTTTGGAGTTTTAAATGTTTTCTGTGTTAACTCCTCCCCTTCTAAGATCATACGTCCTCGTATGATAATTTTTCAAAAAAATGGTAAGTTGTGAATTTTGCTTTTTCCTAAACCTCCTGTTGGCGATGATAAATGTTCTATCTGGTTCAGGCAAACATTAATGTCCTCTGTTGTCTTTACCTCTTCTTGAGGAGTTTGTGTTTTCTTGTCGGTTTCAGAAACTTTATGTTCCTTGATTGCATTATTACGATTTCGCCTTATGATCGAGATAATAATGATCAGTATTAACACGGCTAATATTAGCGCAATATTAATGGACAAATTAACTTTGTTTTCAATTTGTAGCTGTTGTATAAAGTGGGAATTGTTAACATTTAAAGCTTCCATCCTTTCCAAGGTTATAACTTGTTCTTGAAAATTCACATTAACCGGCTGGAGCAATGCAGGTAATGGCTTAGTAAAGGTAACCTGGGTTGTTGAATATGTTTGGTTACCTATCCGTATTGTAGAATTTAGATGATGAATCAAAAAGGTTCCGTTTAGCACAGTTGTTGAATTATCGATTGATATATTTCCTGCGAACTGGTTCAGTAGTATCATACTTTCGTCAATTTTTTCGACAAGAGGCACATGTTCGTCGTTAGTTGTTACGCACCGTGATGGCTTACTCTTCAGCAAATTAGGGATGCACTCAGATTCACTTAGATCTATGGTATTTTCTTTTTCGCAAATACTTAGCTTATTGTAATTTTTACATTCATTTTTAATTCCATATATTTTACCATAACATTTTAAGATATTTTTGAAATTTGTCTTAATCGCTACGTTCTTACTTTTTACAGGTCTAATTAAAAGGTTTTCGCAATTCTGTTTATTCGTTGTTGGGATATTTACAATATAAATTATTTCTCTATCATTTGAAGCTACTTTAATTTTGGAAAAATTTAACAATTCATCTATGTTCCCAAATGGAATATTATCATTATTAAAAATATTTCTTAGAATTTCAATTTCAGAATTTGAAAAAATAAAAGAATTTACAATATTTGATTTCGCCCAATGAATTGCGTACTCAATGTTAGATAGTTCTTCCTTAACAATCTCTAACTTATATTTAAAATCTATTAAAGGCTTTTCTTGAATTTTACTCTCTAACAATTTTGAAATATTATTCGTCATGATTGATAATTTGTTCACTTTATCCAGTGCCATTTGATTAACTATAACTTGGTTATTATTATTTTGCAAAACATTATTAATTTTGTTCTCTATAATTTCAAAATCAGAATGATCGGGATTACCGGCCAACCACTTCCACGCACTTCCAATAAAGTCAAGTGATCGCCTTGTCCTTGTCCTGGATCGAAGTCTGGTTAGACTGGATTTCATTTGGGATATGGTGTACGATAGGTAGGGTAGAATCGAGTTGTCAGTGTCGTTATACATGTGAATTCCATCCTCAAGTTTCTGCACCAATTCCTCATATTGTCCCAAGTCAATCGTGTGAATCAATCTAAAGACACCTGTTTGAATTTTCACCGGGCCGGTGTTTACAACGACCAATCTCGAATTGGAATAATCCATTATCTGAAACTCACCCATAACAGACCTGAAGGTTAGAAGTATCCTGAAAAAAAAAATTAGTAGTGTTTAAGCTCAGTTCGTTCTCAGGGGTACAGTAGTCCGAAGAAAAAGAGGAGAATTTCTAATTCCTAATGTGACTCTTATGGATCACACGGCCACTATTCGTGACAATTGTTGTATCCCTGTTTTCCTTCACTATTTCGCCCTTAAAGCGATTACTCAATTTCGTGCCCAATCTTTTGTTGTTCCTCACATATACCAGTTGACCAGGCACATAATTCTTAGTAGGTAATTTTTTCCTGTTATGGTAAGCAAGATCCTTTTCCTGTTTCCGTTTCAGTCTTTCGATGTTTGACAGTCTTGTTTTCTCATAATCCTGTGGGGAAAACTCGACCGTGCGTCCAAAATAAAGATCTACAGGCCTTTTCCTAGTAGTAGAATGAATTGTGTGATTATACTCATTTACTGATCTTTTCAGCAATTCGTCAAAATCCCTCGATGTTCCATCTTCCTTTAGACACCTCATTAATTCCGCTAGTGTGGAGTGAAATCGTTCAATCTGCCCGTTTGATTCGCTCCTATAAGAAGGTGTAGTAAAAACATTAATTTTCAAGTCGTCCTTCATCATAAACATGATCGATGCAGAGTTTAATGAAGGTTCATTGTCCATGACGACGTTCTTTGGCACTCCATAAAAAAACAGGAGTTCTCTTAGAGGCCTCCTAATATTTTCGGTAGATCTGCTCTGTAGTTTTCTGACTTGTACATATTTAGAGAATTTATCAATTGACGTTAATATTAATTTCTTGTCCGTGGAAAATATGTCGATATGAATGGTGTGGCCTGGATATGTTGGAATTGGAGTCTCTTTAAGTACCGGAGCATTTGGGTGTCGTTCATATTTGTTTTTCTTACATGTGGAGCATAATTTTATGATTCTCCTAACTTTTCCATTCATTCCTGGGAAGTAATACTTTTCTAGAATCTGCAATTTGTTTTCTTTCTCATTGCGATGAGCTCTATTGTGTTCCTCGATTATTATGTTTTCCTGGTCGCTTTCCGATGTTATGTCCTCAACCACTATTTGTGTAAATCTGCATTTATAATTTGAAAAATTACCTTGGTATACTGTTTGAATCTTTCCCATTATAGGCTCGGGAGCTTTAATTCCATTTATCACAGATGGATTAAGATACCTTTTGAGAATATCTATAAGTTCCTGTTCGTCGTAACTGGTTTCCACAATTAAATGTCTGTGAAATCCTGGGAAAATAATCCTGAATTGATATGAAGGCATATTATCAATACTAATAAATAATTGATTTTTAAATACATTTATAGGGGTCTCCACACTGTGTATTAAGCCCTGCGAAGAACTTTCTGCACTGTGTTGAGTCATAGTCGATGAATCCAAATTGTCTTGAAGAACATTTAATCCTGACTGATTCCTAGACAAAGCGTCGGCCACTACGTTCGTCTTACCGGGTTTATACTTCAATTCGTAATTATACTCCTCAAGTATGCACTTCCATCTTTTCATTTTTGTGTTGTTATTACGGCTGCTAAGGGCATAAGTAAGTGGTTGATGGTCAGTATAAATAGTTACCTTTCTAGAACCGTAGAGATAGTCTCTCAACGAATTTAACGCCCAAATTATTGCAAGCATCTCTTTTTCATTTGCTGCATAATTTTCTTCTGTTCCGGTAAGCGTTCTCGAGATGAAAGATATTGGCCTGTCGTCTTGGCTCAATACAGCTCCTAACGCAACATTAGATGCGTCAGTGGTTAGCTGGAATTCTTTCTCAAAATCGGGATAAGACAGTATTACTTCCTGTGATACTAACGCGTTTTTCAGCTCATCAAAAGATTGCTTGGCTTCTTCGTCGAGTATTATCATTCTCCTACTCGATTCTGTTTTAGATATCATGCCCCCATCTCCCCGTAAGAGTTTGGTCAATGGTTTGGCGATATCCGCATAACCTTTAATAAACCTCCTATAGTATCCTGAAAGGCCAAGAAAGGATCGGAGTTCCTTTACGTTCCTTGGATAAGGGAATTCTACAATTGCATCCACTTTTTTCGGGTTCGCTTTAATTCCGTCACGAAAAACAATAAATCCGAGAAATTCAACCTCCTCCTTGAAAAATTCGCACTTATCTAATTGTACCTTCATGTTTGCATTATTCAATGTTTTAAAGATGGTATCTAGATATCTAAAATGAGATTCCTCATCTTTACTGAAAATTATGATGTCATCAATATAGACATAACACATCTTCCCGATGTGTTCTCTAAGAATATCATCAAGTGCGCGTTGGAATATAGAAGGGGCATTTTTTAACCCAAAAGGTAATCGCAAAAATTCGTACTTCCCATTATTAACTGAGAAAGCTGTTTTCTCAACATCTTCCTTTTTTAGGGGTATTTGATGGAACCCACTCTTTAAGTCAATAACCGTGAAGTATTTGTTTCCCCCCAGATGCGAAAGCACGTCATTTATATCAGGTATAGGGTACTTATCCGGAATCGTTATAGTGTTAAGTTTCCTGAAATCTACAACAACCCTATACTTTTCCTTTCCTGATGCATCCTGTTTTTTGGGTACTACCCAAATTGGCGAGTTATATGGAGAATGTGATGGCCTTATAATTCCATCCTTTAGCAATTTGCCGATTTCCTCCTCAACTACTCCTTTCAATGCCATAGGGTAAGGGTAATTCCTAGAATAGGTTGGGGTATTAGTTGAAGTACGAATGTCCCCTATTACTTTCGTTGTGTAAGTAAGTCTTTCATCTGGATCTGCAAATAAACTCTTATGATGGTCTACAATCTTTTCCAAACCTTTCCTATGATTCTCCGACAGATGGTCTGTCCTGATCTCGATGTTGTTAACATCCTGAGAAACACATTGGTATAAAAGAATCTTTCTTCCTCCCTTGATTGTAAAGTAATTCTCCGAGGTATAGATGACAGCCGATAATTCCTTAAGACTATCGTGACCCAGTATTCCATCGAAGGACTTAAGCTCCGGTAGAATGAAAAATTTGATAGGGATGTCATTGATACCAAACATATTTAAAAAGGTGTGATGAGTTATTTCCAGGTTCCCTGCGACTGATTTTGCGCTGAATTTTTTTATGTTAGGTATGTGATTCGTAGTTAAATTAGATTTTATATAATTCTTATTGCTGCCTGTATCCAAAAGAAATCTTAATATTTGTCCGTTCCTCGTTTTTAGTTTAAAGTATGGTAACGAGGAACAATTTAATCTAAAAAATTGGCTTCATATTGAATCTCCTCAAGTGGGTTCTCTTCATTTTCGAGTGCAGCTACTTCTTTGGGAATATGTTGGAAGTATTCCTGAACATCGTCAGGTTCTTCGTTTTCCGGCCGCTGATCTACCTCGCTTCCCTCTGGTGGATATCCGTAATCAAATAGTTCCTCTGGCATATAGTTAGTATTTATATGAAAGTTCCTCTGCAATTTGTTAACTGGACCTTGGAAAGATGCCGTTGTTTGTCTTTTAAAAGGCATGTTATCCTGCGGTCTATTGGTATAATTGACTTGTCGTGTTTGAATCGATTGGTCTATATCCATTGGCTCTACTCTAGTTTGTCCTTGAATATTAGGGGTTCGGTTCCAGTATTGTGTCTGAGTCTGTTGATTCGGAGGCCTACCCTGCTCAAACTGGGGTCTCGGTCCCAAATTTTGATAGACAGTAGGACTCGCGTTCCGGTAATGATAATTCGGTTTGAAATTTGGATTATTATTATAACGAGGCGGTAGTGGTGGTCTGTTAGACATCACTCCACCGGCATGAGCAAGTTCAGGATAAAATTTCCCATTCCCCAGAGGTGACCTTGTTGTGCCAATTCCATCCCTATACCCATTTGCCCTGGGTATTCGGCCATTAGCATAATTCGCTCTGAATGTCATATTGTCTAGCTTAAGACAAATGTGTAATGCCTGGGGCAAGGAGTTCGGTTCGCGGATACTTAATAATCTCGGGAGATCTCCGTTGAGACCTCTAATGAAGGTATCTAATGCCTTCTCACGGTAAGTATTCGTCATTGTGTGGAGGCTGCTTTCCCCCAAATCTAAACAAGAAACCTTATCAAGGATTAGCGACAGGTGTTGGTACACGGTTTGGTAGAACTCCGTTATTGTTCCATTTCTCTGACACAGACTAGTCATCTGATACTCCAACGTGCCTATGTCACGTTTGTCAGAGTAGTGCATCATGAGGCACTTCTTAATTCTGGGCCAATCCAGAGGAGTCCTGTATGACTCTAAGGCTGCGCTTGCTTCCCCAGTAACTTTTGTGCGAATAGTATGCAAGATTGCATAGTATCGCCCAGTCCCCTTCACAGATTCGTATAGTCCTAAGACTCTATCAACGGATTTCCTCCAAGAATTGAATTCCCCTTGTTTGCCGGAGAATTCTCTTAGAGATTTTACTATATCAGGAACCTTATCCAGTTCCTCTAATCTAGTTGTATTCAAAACTATAGGATGGTCCGCCCCCTCTTCCGATAAAAGATCGGTGGGTGGCCTAAGGGCCTCCTTTATCATTGAAGCGATTTGCTCCCTCTGAATCGGGGTCAAGCCCCCTGTAGCGGCTGTTCCACCACCCGGTTGTGTCACTGTGAGACTTCTGCCCAACCTTTCGGTTAACTGTTCCATGGTTTCATCTGGCATGGTAACTGATAGGGACGGATCTCGCTCTTAAGGGTTGTTCTACAAGATTCTGAATACCAGAGAACTTATGATTGAATAGTCAATCTAACAATAACCAAGCTCTTGAAAAATGAAAACTCAAGAAAAACCGATAGGCAATCTAACAACAATTAAACTTTTGAAAAATGAGAACTCAAGGAAAATCGATAGTCAATCTGACAATAGCCAAACTTTTGAAAAATGAAAACTCAAGAAAAACCGATAAAATTTCAGGCAATTTCTTATGATTAATAAGTCAAAAAATAAAATTTCGAGTTTAGAAAAAATATTATAATTTAAAGTAAAAATAAGGATTCTTACGCTAAAAATGTTGTCAGCATCCTTGTGGGTTTTGACAGCTGGTGTTGATACAGATGTTGTGTTGAGTGTTGCATACAGATGTTGAATTGAATGTTGATGTTGGGAGCTGATGTTGGAATTGTCTTATTTCACTGCTCCTTTAGAAATTTTCCCTTTACTTTGGTTTCTTTCACACTTAAATGTTCAAAAATTTGAAATTCTTGTTAATGATTTTAGTTTGCCTCAATGTTCCTTTGAAGGGTTTACACTATTTTGTTCTTTCGTCTTAATTTATAAAAAAAAAATTTTATGAAAAATTTATTTTTTATTTTTCTTTTTTGTGTTTAATAAAAATTTTTTATTAATGATTTTAATTTGCTTCAATGTTCTTTTGAAGTGTTTACACTATTTTGTTCTTTCGTTTTAATTTATTTTTTAAAAAAAAAATTTTATGAAAATTTTGTTTTTTTATGTTTAATTTAACTTTTTTATTACTATATTCTTTTATTTATTATTTTTACACGTATCTTTCCTTTATATATAAAATTTTGTTTTTTTTCGTTTTTCACGTTCACGATTTTACTTTATTTTTTTTTTTTTTATTAAGTTCACTTAGTTTAGGATTCCGAGTTATCGGGCTTAACGGGCGTTTGCGTACGCAAAACCGGTTTGTCCTTTTCTTTTTTAAGGACTACTGCGGGACCACGTCAAGGCTTGACTTGATTTCTACTTTTTTATACCGGGGGACCTTTTCCGAAGGGTCCCTGCTCGGGCGCCAATTAAATTCTTATTATTAGAATTTTTTAAAAAAATTATTTTGTTGTGTGTCCGTTAGAACAACATTGGTTTATGGTAAAAATACAAGTGATCTTTAATTTTAATTTTAACTTAAATTACCCTAACAGTCAGCCGATCACGCCACCTCTTCATGTTGTTTGTGTATTCGCCGGTCAGCAATATCAATGGGAACAACTTTGTAATTGTAGACACAATCGTCAGCTTAATGTTGGCTTGTGTATTGGCCAGACGCATAGTCAGCAATATCAATGGGAACAAAGCTACGTTGCTGTTGGAATGTGTTGTAATTGTAGACGCAACGTCAGCTTTGTTAACGTGTGAATTGTTTTTATATTTTTGGAGTTTTAAATGTTTTCTGTGTTAACTTATATACTTATTTTGAAATTATTTGCGTTATGTACGTATCTAATGCCGATATAGAGTTCTGAAATAAAATTTTGATATAATTTTATGATAATACTAGCAGATATGTAGTTTTGATAAATATAAAAAATATGAATTATTAGGAACAAATGACCATGTAAATCTCTCTATACTTTTTGTGGAAAACAATAGTATGTGCCTCCAAACATCAACGAACACAGAATTGTTAATCAGTGATGGAAAAGTCTCGTTTTATTGAAATTAATAATCCAAGAACTATTATATCCATATCTTATTCCAAAAATTAATGGTTAGTTTGGAAAAAAAAATTGCGAAAAAAAAAATGTTTCTTGCTGCCTTTAATCTTACCACATGTGACGCATTTAATTAATACTATTATTATGTCAACCCGGGTAAAAATAGTTATATATTGTTATATATAATGTGATTGGGTTTTAGCTGACGGTGAATGGATTCACATTAAGGCACATATCATTATATACAAAAACATCTGATATTATTTTTTCAATGAATTTGTTGTACTGTAATTGATGTTATTACATATCCCCAAATCTGACTCCATATATAACTATATAAGCCATATAAAACTAATCAAAATATATGTAGTGACCGATATGATTATATGGTTCGATACTAAGTTATATAACACTGTATGTATCGTCATACTAAAAATATATTTCTTGTAATTTTATATAACTTTCTATATGATCTCGTACAAATTGATATAAATTAAGAGTTAATTTATCCACAGCCAAATAATTTTCACGTGATTTTTTTGCATATTAAATTAAATTAAAAATGATGCAAACGACTTAGATTAGATTTTTATTTTATGTTATAAAATTTGGGCCTTTAAAATTGTTTAAGCTATAGAAATTTCAATATCAATTTAAAGCCGGTATGCATAAAAAGTATACCTACTATTAGACAAAATTATATAAAATCAGATATTTTTGTATCGAATTAGATGTAATTTGAGGTCCTGGATATGGACAAATCTCGGATCAAACTATATCAAATTATATCTAATTTGATTTAATTAGACACAAGTAGATGACCCATTTTGCGGATCAAGTTGTTTGTCGTTGTATATGGGAACTTATCAAATAAGATATAATGACACCGTATTAAGATTTTTTACCCGGGAAGTACTTTTCCATCAAGATGGAAGCATGTAAAAATAGTCCCACTAGCGAAAACAAACTCGGAGTTCAGACCTATTGCTATTTTGTGTTATTTATCAAAAGTCCTAGAAAAACTATTGCACATCCAAATGAGCTCGTTTATCATGGAGAACAATTTGTTAACTGATAATCAATCAGAATTTCGCTCAAATCATAGTTGCGTGTCGGCCTTGCTGAATGTCTCCGAAAACATACGTCGTGAACTAGATAAGGGTGATTTAAATTTTTTGTACTTGATCATTCAAAGGCCTTTGATACAGTTGACCACAGTACTCTCTGCATGAAACTTATGCACTTATTTAAGTTTCCTAATTCTTCTCTGAGGCTTCTATCTTCATATCTTATTGATCGTTGGCAGTCCGTTTTTATAAAAAACACGTGGTCTAAACTCATTAGGGAAGTGCCTCAAGGGTCAATTCTTGGGCCACTCTTGTTTTCAATATATGCAAATGATCTACCACAGAACATTTCTCACTACAAAGTTCACATGTATGCAGATGATTTGCAATTATATCTAAGTTGTCCAACAGAATCCGTCGCCGATAATATCATTAGACTAA
Source organism: Leucophora obtusa (assembly GCA_949987735.1). NCBI lineage: Eukaryota > Metazoa > Arthropoda > Insecta > Diptera > Anthomyiidae > Leucophora > Leucophora obtusa. Next base: position 132,135,291 of record OX465296.1, on the reverse strand, counting down.
ATGATGATTTGAACAAAATTTTTCGCTGGGCAACAGCAAATGGACTTTGTCTTAATCCACATAAGTCTAAGTGCATGATAATTCATAAAAAATCAATCAATCCTGCTATAGATAATAATATTTTAATTAATGGGGAAAAATACCGATTGTAACTTCTGCCAAAAACCTTGGGTTGATTTTTAACAAAAATTTAACATGGACAAATCATGTAAACCTACTCGTTGGTCAGACTTACAATAAGTTAATGTCCCTCTGGTCATCACAATACTTCACCCCTTTAAGAATAAGAATTCTTCTTGTTAAGACATATCTAATTCCCGGAATAATTTATGGGTGTGAAATTTTCGCAAGCTGCGACTCTATTAGCAAAAGAAGGCTTAACGTTTTATTTAACAATATTGTTAGATATGTCTATGGATTAAGAAGGGATGCGGAAATCTCTAATTTTTCCAAAAATCTTTATGGCGTTTCGTTCGATAATTTTCTTAAGATACGTGTACTTCTCTATCTTCATAAAATTATCTACACACAAACCCCACAATATCTTTTCGAAAAACTTCGCTTTGCCAGATCGCAAAGAGGGGAAAATATCATTATCCCTCCACACCGTTGCCTTGTATCTGAATGGCAGTTTTACCTGCATGCTTCACGTCTTTGGAATATTCTTCCACATACCCAACAACTTAATAGCAACGCAAATAGTTTTAAACAGTTTTTATTTAAGTTTTTTGGTTAAATATAATTTATGTTCTTGAATAATTGTTCTAATATAAATATGTTAATTTTAATGTTAATTTTAATGTAATTTTTTGGATATTGCATTTCTGTACTTTAAATATAAGATTAAATCTTTTTGTACAGGAAATGGAAAATAAAATAAATAAATATAAATATAAAAACGAAAAAGTTTGCTTTATTATATTCGTTTGCAAAATGTTAATCGCTGATTAAGTTTCTTAATTCATTTTCTGCGGCATAAATCCTTTTATTCACAATCCGCCATTATTTGGAATTTTTTCAATGCGGCGTATTTTAATCCATAATCCAAGTCTATTACACTCATATCTTGCCAAAATTTCGGTGGTTAGTTTGCAAAAAAAAAATGCGAAAAAAATTTTGCGAAAAGGGTAATTTTACACCAATATATTAGTTTGCAGAATGTCAATAGTTGATTAGATCTTCAAAGTCATTTTCTACGCTTTTTCGCATTCAGCTGTTATTTAGCAATTTTTTAAGTGATTTTTCTTAAAATTTATAATCTAGGGATTGCTAAAAAAAATCAAGAAAAAAAAATTACAAAAAGGAACTTTTTTACATTAATATATTTCTTTACAGAATGTAAATCGCTGTCTAAGATTTTTAATACAATTTTTGTACCATACAGACTTTTTATCGCGTTCCGCTATTATTTTGCAAATTTTCGAGTGCAGTTTTTTTAAATTTATGATCTAGGTTTCATAAAACAAAGTTTGGTGGTTAGTTGCTAAAAAGAAAAAATCGCGAAAAATAAAATTTGCAAAAAGCAAAATTTTTGCATCAATATATTTGTTTGCAGAATGTTAATCGCTGAATAATTTTGTTAATTAATTTTTTGTATCATAAAGCCTTTTTCGCCCTTTTCCGCGATTATTTTGCAAATTTTTAAGTGTGGTTTTTTTAAATCTTTAATCTTGGGAATATAATACTAATTTCTACACCAAAGTTTGGTTCTTAGTTTGCAAAAAAAATTGCGAAAATATTTTGATTGAGCTTTTAAATTATTTTTTCTACCATAAAAGCTTTTTTAGCGTTCGGATATTAATTTGCAATTTTTTAAGTGCGGTTTTTTTTGAAATTTATAATCTAGGGACTATAATGCACATCTCCTAAAATAAAGTTTGGTGGTTAGTTGCCAAAAAAAATATTTCCGAAAAAAGATATTCTCAAAAAACTTTTATGTGTACCTTACAAAATTCAAATAATTTAAATTTATATGCAGATATAGACTCCTGTATTTGAAAATAAATTTGTTTGTAGATAAGGAAAAATGTAAAATGTTCAAAAAAGTGGCAAAGAATGGGTATTTTGCTTCCAAATTGATATCATAGATGGATATAATATCAACAATGATTTTGCCATCAAAAACTCATTTTGGCCAAAATTGCAGGTATAGAGTATTGAATATAAGGTCTCGATATAATAATATTTTCTAGAAATTTCAATATGTTGTAGAAACAAAAATTCTAAGATGAACATCTCACGGTTTTTGATCACCTCTGTTATTTAAATAGTTAAAATATCCAAAATTCATACTTACATACATATTTGATAGAGTAAGCTACCAGGATTATTGAATTTTGAAAATTATGAAAATTTTTTCGGAAGGGATAGAGCCATTTTTAAAAGTTCTTTTGTATGAAAAAATTGTAAGTATAATGTCGAAGGTGTTTTTTAAGACTAAGAGTCTGAGAATGGGCAAATGAATATCGAACGTAAATGGGTTCCTTGCCCACCCCAGAAAAATAGTATAGGTACGCCTATGCCAGGGATGGAAAATAATAATTTAGTTATCAAAATCAAGAATGGTACTATACTATGGAATTATACTATTCCAACAGTATTATAGCCCTTGATTATGAATTTTAAAAAACCATACGTAAAAAATTGCAAAATAATATCGGAATGCGAAAAAAGGCTTTGGGTTCAAAAAATTAATTAAAAGATTTACATTCTGCAAACGATGCCAAAATTTTCTTTTTTTGCAACTAACTACGTAACCGTAGATTATAAATTTAAAAAACCGCACAAATTGCAAAATAATAGAGGAACGCGAAAAAAGACTTTGTAGGAGAAAAAAATAATTTAAAAACTCAATCAGCGATTAAAAATCTGCAAATGAATACAATCAATACAATTATGTTATTTTCATTTCATTTCTTGTATTATTATTATGTAAATCAATTTTTTTATTTAATAACTGTTTTTTATTTTATTATTTTTTTATACATTTATTTTTATATTTATTTTTATATTTATATTTTTTTAAATTTTAAAAATTTTTTTTTTTTTCTTTTTATTTTTTATTTTTTAATTCTTTTAACCACAATCTAATTTATTATTACTGCCCGAGTAAAAAAAATTGATCTCGCGCAATATCTAATTATATCCAATTTGATATTGTTTAAGATCTGCTGTAATATCTAGCTGATCCAATTAGATCTCAAAATTGGGTGTATCCAATCATATCGTATTAGATCCCATTGTATATATGGGGATAAACTAAGATCAAGTTATATCTCAAAATTGGGAGGTCCAGTGATATCTTTGGGGATAAACCTAGATCTATTTTGATCCGAAAATTGGGGGATCCAGCTATATATTTGCGGATATTTTTAGACCTTATTTGATCCGAAAAATGGCGGATCCACTTAGATCCAGCTATATATTTGGGGATAAACTTAGATCTAATTTGTTCTCAATTTTGGCAGATCAAATTAGATCCCGCAATATATTTGTGAATAAACGTATATCTAATTTGATCCGAAAAAGTGGCAGATCGAATTAGATCTAGCTATATATTTGGGGATAAACTTAGATCTAATTTGATCCGAAAAATGGCACATCGAATTAGATCCAGCAATATATATGTGGATAAACTTAGATCTAAATTTATCCGAAAAATTCCTAATCGAATTAGATCCAGCAATATATATGGGGATAAACTTGGATCTAAATTTAACCGAAAAATGGCAGATCAAATTAGATCCAGCAATATATTTGGGGATAAACTTGGATCTAAATTTATCAGAAAAATGGCAGATCGAATTAGATCCAGCAATTTATTTCGGTATTAAAATGGCAGATCGAATTAGAAACAGCAATATATATGGGGATTGACATCTAAAAGTATCCATAAAAATGACAGATAAAATTAGATGCCGCATTATATTTGGGTACTACGTAAGATCTCCATTTATTTGGGATTAAATAAGATCCCAGACATATATTGCCAACTGTTCAAAAAATAATAGACTGGCAGAGCACTGATTGTATAAAAATTACAATATTTTGTTAAAATAAGGTTTAAACTCAGAAGGGCTCGAGTTCAATATGCATTTCTTTTACAAAATGAATTTCTTTTTATAAAATTAAAATTTTTTTTTCTATAAATTTTTTTATAAAATACTATATTTATTTTTTTATTAAACTGAAATCTTTGAATAAAATAATTTTATTTACATCTTTTTGACGCTCTACACCATTTCCAATTGTATTAATTGTTTTAAAATTCATCAATTGTATTTCAGAAATAATCAATTGAATTTCAGTTTTATCAATTGTGTTTCAGAACTCATCAATTATTTTTCACATTTATGAATTGTATTTCAGAACTAGTCAATTGAAGTTCAGTTTTATCAATTGTGTTTCAGAAATTATTAATTGTATTTCCGAAATTCACAACTGTATTTCAGAAATTATCAAACTGTATTTCAGAAATTATCAATCGTATTTCCGAAATTATGAAATGTATTTGAGAAATTTTTCTCTATTAGCTATGAAATTCTGAAATAGATTTCATTATTTCTGGACACAACTAAATAAATAAATAAATAATTAAATTTGCGTAATATTGTAGTTTCTGAAGTGCAAATAATATTTTGTGATATACAATTAAAATTTTCTAAAATACATTTAATAATTTCTGGAATACCTTTTTTCGATGCTTATAAGTTAGCTCGAAATGCTTTTATCATTCATTTAATTTGTAGCTATCACACATCTATAACAAGTCTCGTTAGATTACAGTGTAGAGGTCTTGGCTGACAATCTGGTGGACTGGGTTAAATTTCATGTTTTTAAAAGCAAATATTAAAAAAGTTTTCTGAATTTTTTGAAAAATGTTTTTTGAAATCTATTTTTTTGCCAAGATAGTTAATGCAACGTTCTGCCAACGCATAACCGACCATCGCCAACGGTTTGCCAGCATTGTGCCGATTATATTTTTCTGTCTGGGATGTTAAACTTAAACCTATTGTATATTAACATTAATTAACACTATTTTTTTTTATTTTTAGGAAATACATTTTTATTTTATTATAAGTTAACATTAAATTAAATTTTAGATAATGGCACCAATTTGTAGTTATAATTATTATATATTAAATCGTATATTCATAAACATTCTATACAGTTATACGAGGTTTATGGAACTATTTAACTTTATAAAGTGTTTATAAATTATAACTTAAATGTACAAATATATATGTTAAATGTACGTGAACAAATTGTTGATATGGACCCACAAATTTTATCTCAACTGATATCGGAATTATTGTACCATTACCATACATCAATATATATTGAATGATATACATATATTACAATATATGACACTGTATTATAAATATTGTTAATGAAGTAACATATCTGATAATATTTTTTATAGCGCCATACAGTTTAACATTATTCAAATTAAACCATATATGGAATTGTATTCAAAATGTTGATGTGGTACCAAATTTTACCATATATTGTTTAAATTGTGCCATATATGACAATATATTGTTTAAATGATACCACATATGTCTATATATTAATATTGTTTAAATGACACCATATATCAATATATATGGGACTATATATGGTAGCATATATTATCATATCTGCATCTGTATTAAAAATGTTGTTCATGAGGTACCATATATGAGCATATATTGTTGAAATGGCACCATATAAGAAAATATATGGTTTAAATGGCACCATATATGGTAATATATTGCTTAAATAACACCATATATAAATATATATGGCACTATATATGGTAGCATATATTATCATATGTGGAACTGTATTAAAAATATTGTTGATGAGGTACCATATATGGGCATATATTGTTGAAATTGCACCATATATGATAATATATGGTTTAAATGGTACCATATATGATAATATATGGTTTGAATGGCACCATATATAATAATATATGGTTTGAATGGCACCATATATGATAATATATAGCATAAATAACACCATACATAAATATATATCGCACTATATATAGTACCATATATTATCATATCTGGAACTGAATTAAAGATTTTGTTTATGAGGTACCATATATGACCATATATTGTTTAAATGGCACCATATATGATAATATCTAGTTTAACTTTCACCATATATAATTATATATTGTTTAAATGATACCATATATAATTATATATTGCTAAAATGCCACCATATCTATTAAGATATAGTTCTATATATAACTATATATGCAATAAGATCAACCATGTTATGTAATATATAATTATATATGCCATATCTAATATTACGAAGGCCGATATCTAATTGGATGAAATTATATATGGCATAATATAAGGAAAATTTTTCGGAAAAAAAGTCATATATAATTATATATGGATATACATAACCACATGTCTAATTATATATTGTAATATATGCCACATATGATTATATATAATTTTTTTTACTCGGGTGTATAACTTGTCTGATTCTAATGCTGTCATTTATAAGATACTATTAAGCCAAAATAAATAAATACAAATACTTTAACATCACACATGACGCATCATATGGACTAGGTCCGGGGAGGGTCCCGAGTCCCTAAATTTGGATAAATTTTAAGACTGAGTATAATTAGTAAAAGTAGGCATTTTTGCTAAGAAGTAGGCATTTTTGCTAAGTTTGCTACTGACTTTCACCAAGCCAGGCTGGCGGCTTAGCTGGCAGCCCCAGCACCAGCCTAAGATAGCTATAGGCCAATCACTTATTATCCCTGAAGTTAAAATGATTACTGAAACCTAGCGGCCCTATGTTCCACTAGGAATTAAAGGATTAAATATATAAAAATTACAGAAAAAAATGTAGTTTTACAAATTTTTTACTTTAATTTACATTTGTTAAATTTAACAAAAAAAGTGTTAAAATCAACAAATTTTATTTTAAGCAAAAAAACAGGAATAAATTTTATTCAAGTAACAAATTTTTTTGTCCAGCCAACAGACGTATTACTTTGAGTGTACCAACTACCTTATGGGTGAATATGAAGGCGAATTTTTGATGTCCATTAATTAGCTTGGTATTTTACTAGACCATAGTCTAACCTTTCTACTTGGAAGTATTTCCAAAACCATTCTACATTTTGAACATTTAAATCTGTAGGTACTATAAAGCATATTTACTTGGGACTAGTTAATTGAATGGACCCATTAATTGATGATTCAATTGGCATTACAATTGACCAATGCCATTGCAATTTTTTGGCATTACAATTGATCAATGCCAATGAAATTTTTTTGCAATTGGCATTGTTCAATGCCTTAATGCTCAATTATAATTGATGAAAAAAGCATTTGATTTCATGTTTCGATAAAAGAAAAAATTAAGAGAAAAAATTAAAATTTAGTATGTTTTTTATCTTATATTCGCTATTTTGTCAAGTTTACATTACCAGAGGCTGATCCATATAGACTAACCAGTTTTAAAAGAAGGATGAACAGTATACTTCATAAAACCTGATAAAATAGCGAATATTTATGGTATTTATAGCTCAGAAATTTTACATTCTTGCCTTAATGTCCTTTCTTTATAAAACAATTTTTTTTGTATACAATTATTTTTTCTTCATTTATATGTACATTTCATTACCATTACGTGTACATTTCATTACAATTGTTTTAATCAATGACAATTGAAAAAAATTCATTGGCATTGAATGGTAATGAAATTTTTTGGCATTGGCATTGAGATCAAGTAATGCTAATTAAATTTCAATGCCAATGAAAAATTCGGAAGTATGCTATAAAGTAGATTTACTAAAAAAATAAATGAACCATTCACATTGCTTTGGGCATTTTTTTATAATTATTTGTTTTTTTTTTTTTGTTCTTTTTGCTAAAAACTTTTTAATAATATCTTGTTGTTTTATAGCTCCCTGAACCCTCCCTGAAATCACCAGAATGTAAAGAGCACCGCGTTTCTGATCGACTTAAATATTCTAAAGAAAATGATTTTTTTTTCTCATTTGCTGTAGCACATCCTGTTGAATTCTAATGAAACTAAATTTTTGGCACAAAAATACATTTTAGAATGTACTATTTCAGTACGTATTTATGCAGCAAGTTCAAATACCCTAATAAAATTATATCATATTTTAAGAAAAAAGCGAAAAACTTCATTCAATTAATGCAAAATAATAGATCAAATTTAATGAAATCGATTCATTAATAGAAATGTTTTGTTTTCCAACACCAAACTATAACACTATACGAGACGTATGAGTGCTATTTAATTCACTGAAAAATTACTCATACGCAATGCACAACTTAGAATGTTCTAACTCAGGGATGATAAAGTTGGTACCATGGTCCTTGTAATGCTACTTTTAACATACTATGCTACTCCTTAGATTCATTCGGTATTATTTTAAAACCGAACTCAGTTTAATTTGATTTGAGTTAATTTTCTCAAATAATTTTCGATAATTTAAATTGTGGTGTAACTTCATTTTTAGTAAACTTTCACAAATTTTAAGTTAACGACAAAAAATTGTATGTTGCTACATTTTTATTAGAGTCAACTGATACTGACAAGGTAGACTTTCCGATGGGATTCCTCTGATCCGAAAGAAACTCGCACATGTGATAGATACACGCGGCCAAACCTCGTCTTTTGGGGCTTAAAAGTGCGGTCAAAAACAAACTAATTTTTGCATGAAACTTGCCTAAAATTTATGAAATTTAGATTTATTTGCACACAGCGTAAAAGCACTCGGGAAAAAATATCGACTACGCTGGGGACCCAATTTTCCACTTATTTGAATATAGAAAGAAAAGGCTTTTCAGGAGTCTTAAAGCTGAAGGATACTAAATTAGAACTTGACCCATTTCCGTCCTCTGTGACTAAAATATTATCCCAGGGTCTCAATTTTCAAAATATCGAGATTTGAATAATTTAATTTCCTTTGGCATTTATAGTAATCGACTTTTTGCACAGCTTCCTAAAAAAACTTTTTTTTTAAGATTTTTTGTTCTCCTAGGCTCGAATCTGAAGTTAAAAAGGTTTCACCGAATAACCCTTCCGCGATATGAACCTTTTTTTATTAACTCCTGTCTTAGGATAGAATAATTAACTGGTCAATGTTGTACTTTAAAATATTCTTTATGGATTTGCATTCCACATAAAATTATCTTTCATTTGATTAAGTATTTTTATGTCGAAAATTGACTGACTGTGTGTAAAACCCCGTAAAAAAATTACGTTTTTTGGAATTGTCCTTGATCGTAATTAAAAAAATAGCAAAGAGTATACATAATAAAGAGATTGGGGGACTCTCTATCACTGAGAAAGCATTTGTTCTATTATGTGCCTTGGAACAGGAACATACTCATACCAATATCACCCAGCAAACATGGCAATACGAAGAAGATTCTCCGAACATATCGCCAGGAAGAAAACATTTATTGCCGGCAATATCAATTTCCTATTCCGGAAGTTTCCTCCGTCGGAAACAACTGTTACACTAAAACAATACTTCCAGGCAATATGAAAGCAATAACTCATATGGAAGATAAAAGGGATATCGCTAAATAAAATCCCAGTACAATAAAAAAACGATATAATTTTTTCATTATTAAATTTAAGCCTGAAAAACAATCATACATAATCCATTGACCAACTTATAAATTATTTTGATTTCATCTTAGCCGATTTTTCCCGCGCAATTAATCTTAACTTTTCACGAGTTTATTTCCTATATATCTTTTGATTGTTTTTGTACAAATTTAGTTTTAATTTTTTCCAAATTGATAAAAGATTTCAAACAAATTTGCTTTATCTTCCAAATGATACAAAGATGATATGGCCGAAATATTGTCATAAAAAGTTATGACAAAAGATAAAATTTTTGAATTATTTTTTTCCAAATATCGTCGAATTATCTTCCAAGTGATAAAAGGAAGACAATTTCAAAGTAAATACTACTTGATTATTTTCATTCAAATGACAAATAGAAGATATCGCTTTAATATCTTCTTGGAAGGTATCTTTTAAATGTTTGCAGGGTCATTATGTGCGCTCTTTGTATGACTCAAAACATCGATTGTAACCAGGGATGGAAAATAATAATTTAGTTATAAAAATCAAGAATGGAACTATACTATGGAATTATACTATTCCAACAGTATTATAGCCCTAGATTATGAATTTTAAAAAACCATACGTAAAAAATTGCAAAATAATATCTGAATGCGAAAAAGGGCTTTGGGGTTCAAAAAATGAATTAAAAGATTTACATTCTGCAAACGATGCCAAAATTTTCTTTTTTTGCAACTAACAACCAAACTTTGTTTTATGAAATGGGCATTATACTCCGTAGATTATAAATTTAAAAAACCGCACTTAAAAAATTGCAAAATAATAAAGGAACGCGAAAAAAGACTTTGTGTTAGGAAAAAATAATTAAAAAACTCAATCAGCGATTAACAATCTGCAAATGAATACAATGACGCAAAAATTTTCCTGTTTGCAAATATTTTTTTCGCGATTTTTTTTTTTTTTTTTTTGCAAACTATAGACCCTAGATTATAAATTTAAAAAACCACACTTAAAAAATTGCAAAATAATTGCGGAAAGCGAAAAAAGGATTTATGGTACAAAAAATTAATTGAAAAACTTAATCAGCGATTTACATTCTTCAAACAAATATATTGATGAAAAAATTTTTCCTTTTTGCAAATTTTATTTTCGGGATTTTTTTTTTGCAACTAGCAACCAAACTTTGTTGTATGAAATGTGTATTATAGTCCCTAGATTATAAATTAAAAAGAAACGTATTTAACAAATTGCAAAATAAAAGCGGAACGCGAAAAAAGACTTTGTTGTACAAAAAATTAATTAGGAAACGTAATCAGCGATTTAGATTCTGAAAACAAATATATTGATGCAAACATTTTCCTTTTTGCAAATTTTATTTTTCGCGATTTTTTTTGCAACTAGCCACCAAACTTTGTTGCATGAAATGTGTATTATAGCTCCTAGATTATAAATTAAAAAAAACCCACGTAAAGAATTGCAAAATAATAGCAGAATTTGAAAAAAGATTTTATGGTACAAAAATTTAATCCCTAGGTTATATATTTAAAAAAACCGCACTTAAAAAGTTGTAAAATAACGGCGGAATTCGAAAAAGGCTGTGTGGTACAGAAAATGAATTAAAAAAGGTAATCAGCGATCGATATTCTGCAAACGAATATATTGTTGCAAAATTTTCGCTTTTTGCAAATGTTTTTTTTCGCAATTTGTGCTAATATCTAAATATTTAATTTTAATTTTTTTTAACGAGCCAAAGAGAAAGCTATTTTTTAGTTACTTACATTTTTAAATATGTAAGAGCGATCTAACATTTTTTGGTATAAGAGTCCGATTAAGTGAGCCTTTTCCATCCCTGATTAACCAGTCGGAGTTCGTTCCTGTTCCAAGCCGAATAATATTTTTTCAAATAAAAAATATTGAGAGAGTTGCAAGGCCATTGGTTGAAATGGTGTCAAAATATGTAAACGGTGAAAAATAATAAAATCGTTAAAAAAAATTTTGAATTTGCCTTATGTTAAATGTATTTGAGAGTAAATCCGAAATATAGTTCATAATCAATCGTTGGGTCCATGTGAGTTAGGGTACCACACTTAGAGAACTTCTGCACTCAGAATTTGTTAGGTGTTTAAGTAGTATTACAGTTCTGCTATTTTATGTGAAAATAACATTCATTTGTAGAAGAGTTGTAAACTTTAACAGTAATTTTGTTTCTTAAAAAAATAAACCCACAAAATGTATGTAAATAATTTTTGTTAGTTGTTTTGAATAATTTATGGTCCATTTTATTAACAGTCAAAAATAAAAGAAAATTTAAATTGAATTTAAAGAAATATTAGTGGTCCTGTTTTCAAGTGAAATTTAAACATGAACATTAGACCGTACCTCAAAAAAAAAAAACGTTCGCCGTACACCCTCCAATATGAAGTATTTTTGCAAGGGGTCGCCTTTGTCAATTTTTCGTTATAGCTTCGGCATTTAAAGTGGGATATTAAAGTGTGATATATATATTTTTTTGCCTCGAGGAGACCAGTATGTTGCTATAAAGGAAAAATCCAATGAAAAAAATTTAAAAAGGCGACCACTACGTTCGGCAACCAATATATAAATAAAAATTGTACTGGGTTTATCGAAAAACTTCCTTAGCAAAAGCTTAATGATTTTTTGCGAGCTTTAATTTTCTGATATTAGGGTTGTACATTAGGGTGGTAGCAACCGAGATCTGGTGGGTAACTACTAGAACGGGATACTTGAGCTCAATGGCCCTTATAACACTGGTCTCCTCGAGAGAAAAATCGATGTATCATACTTTAGGATCCGACTGTAAATGCCAAAGATATAACGAAAAATGTAAAATGGCGACCCCTACTTGCGGCAAAAAAAAAACAAAAAATTTTTTTTGAAACCTCCTTGTAAAAATACTTCATATTGGAGGGTGTACGGCGCACTTTTTTTTTTGCCTGCAAGGTGGTACGCTCTAATGAACATATTTATTAATTAGGATTGGTTCCTGGCCAATTGGTATAAATAACTTGGATTGTTTTATCACTGCTGACCTGTATACCCCAAATTTGAAACCAGTTTAGTGTGTTGTTTAGTATTAATTGAAGATTTCCAATAACCGTGACGATATTTGTGTTTGCTGACAAAGGTACTACGTCGAGAAAAATATTTTCTGGTTGCATTTCTTCGAGTTTATGTCGAATCAGGCTCTATGCAAGTCGCTCATGTACTGTTACGCGCTCTCTCACTGGCTCTGGCTGAGATTTCAAGAAGTTAAATTGCAGCTAACGGGTTTAGTTTTTTTATTATATTTTTTCATATTATGCATATTTATTGAAACAATTTTTAATATTTATTAAAATTTAACTATAAAACTTAACCTATCACCTTCTAATAAAATTTCTTCAAATGTCGGCAAGAGCCAGTTAACAGAGGAAGAGACGCATGCATCCTCTTGAGATTCTATGCTCGTTGGTCGAATGCTTTGGCTTTGGATACGTCGAGGTAACTTCCACACAGTAGTTCTTTTTATCCGTGTCTATATCAATTTTCCTTGTTACCCTATGGATTTGTTGAGTAGTAGAGTGCATACGTCTATACTAGAATTGGTGGCCCGTGGTTACATTTATTTTTTTAGCTAAAGGTTCAAGGCGGGCAAAGAAAAGATTTTCGAAGAGTTTTTCAATAGATGATAGAAGGCTTATTGGTCGGTATAAATTAGCTATTGGTGCATCTTTATTGGGCCTAGGTATAGCCATTATGTCCGCAACTTTCTATATATTAGGAAAGTACTTGATATTTATTATTACTAGGGCAAGGAATTTCATGCACTTAAAAATGGAAAATATGCGCCTAAAATATGCGGCCAAAAAAGAAAAATATGCATTATAAATATAAGAAATATGCACTAAAAACTATTACTTTTGCAAAAATAATGCAGTTTAAAAATTTAAAATATATTTAAGTTAGTTATTTTGCAAACAGACACAGAACTCGAAGATTTTCCATAGGTCAATAAGGTTTTTAAGAATGTTTATTTTGATTGAATCAAAATATAAAAATTTTAATTTTTTATATTTTTTACAAAATAAAAAATGCTCCTTAAAATTAAAAATATGTATTAAAAAGCACAAAATATGCATTAAAAAGGCACCAAATATGCATTTAAAGTCAAAATATGCAAAAACATGCATTTATGACAAAATATGCAAAAATATGCGACTACAAATCGATGCTATTTTGTTCTAAATTTGATGATTCGGATAAATATTTAGTCCATATTAGTTTTGGAATATTGACAAAAAATATGCATTTGCATGGAATTCCTTGCCCTAATTATTACATTGAAAATATTTCTCATATAGATCAATGATTTTCTAGGCAGTTGTTTGAAAAGTTTTCCAATAATTTGGCCATAACCCGGAGTTATGTTGTTATTTATACATGTTGTTATTAACTTTTGAATTTCATTTCTGTAATGTTTTTAAATTTGACAGTGTAAATTATTTGAAATATTTCGCAGGAGCATTGCTTTTTGTCCATAGGATAAGTGAAGATTCTGGACTGGCAGACGTGCGAACGGATAGCGATACATCCATTTCAAAAGTGATTCTGAGTCGATCGGTGTACTAGGTCCATTATTTTTTGCTTATAATCATCAGCGAAACTTATTGTACCCTGCCCGCATAGGGGCGTAAGGTATAATAAGCGTAGTCCAATTTTGGGGAATGGACACTAATTCTAAAAATGGAGCCATGCTAACGAAAATCAACAGGCTTTATCCTTGGACATATTTGAATCAGTAAACCGAACTTCAATTAAATACAATATCTTCATGTTTATGACCTGTAGTATGCGAACTTGCTTCAGATCCAATGTTTGTATGGGCTTTATATGTGCGCTATGTCTAAAAATGGACCGATCATAACCCAAATCAATAGGCTTTATAAATCAATGCACCAATTTTCATCAAAAGATTTTAATATTTGCATTATAGATACAGCGAATCAAAAAGTGATTCTGAGGTGATCTATATATTAAATTTTGTATGTAGGTCCAATATTAGTGTTACACAATTTTTGTACGCTGTCAACGTGGTGGTGTAGGGTATAATATCGTATTGCAATGTTATATCGCTGTTTTATGTTAAAATGTGCATTGGTAGTTAGTTATGTTAAAGTGAATCTAAATGTAAAAAAAATGCGAAACTTAAAAATTTATAAAATCAGAAATTTATATTAAAGGCCTCTTAACCGTATACGAAAAACTTCGTTTACCAAAATTAATTTAATCTTGGCATATAAACTCTTACTCTTATTAAACCAATATTTTAAAAGTTTTTCTTTTACATTTTATGTTGTGCACACATGAAAAGTTTTTTGATTTAGCTACACCTGAAATATTAAATCAGTAATGTTTGACTAAATTTTGGTTAAAACACTGATTTTACCTCTATTTACAAATAACACATTAATTAAAATATCAGTGCTATTTTTCAAAGTTGTTTCAGAGAAGTTATTTTTTTTTTTCTTGTTCTATAAATATTTTTTTAAAATATTCGCAAAAACGTCAAATATAAAGACTTAA
Organism: Leucophora obtusa; assembly: GCA_949987735.1. Taxonomy (NCBI): domain Eukaryota; kingdom Metazoa; phylum Arthropoda; class Insecta; order Diptera; family Anthomyiidae; genus Leucophora; species Leucophora obtusa. The sequence continues at coordinate 132,120,111 of OX465296.1, read as the reverse complement.
CAAAAGTTGTCACTCTGCATCGCCAGGTAGGTACAAGTATATGACATCACCAAAAAATTAAGTAATAACGTAATTTTTTTCACTAGCTGGCACTTTCTTTAGTACTGACACTTATAAAGGAGCTGATAAAACCAAAAATTTTTTCATTTTGCGCAGTTTTGAACAATTTTTGAGTTTTAAATATACGCTGGTACCAAATAGTTGATCAAGTAATATTTAAAATTTAGCTCGCACTATCGGTCAGTATTTTACGTTCTGATATCTTAGAGAGAGATGCCAACTTTCTCGTAGAAAAAAGCTCAACAAATTTTCAGAAAAGGATAAAAAAAGGTTAAATCGCCAAAAAGGGTAAATCGCCAAACAATTTTTATGACCTTTACAAAAACACCTTAAATAGTTTGATTAAAAACAAATAAAGTTTAATGTAGAACGAAACTAAAGTTAAAAATAAAATCGTATAATTTCCGCAACATTTTTAAATTTAAGTCAATTTTTTCTGATTGTAATAAAACACGGAGGGAAATTATTCGTTTTATAAAAAATTTAAAATTTTTCCTATAAATAAATTCTTGTTAAATTTGTATTAATGGCGAAACGTGCATAATTGAGCGTTTCCTGTTTCTTATAAGGAAAGAAATCATATTAAAACGAGTAAAAAGGTTAAAGTCGGGCATGCCGACTATACAATACCCTACACCAGTCTCGTTAAAAGCCAACTAATGTTTGGATCCGAAATTCGAATGGGTTAAAATGGGACTTGTGTCAAAATTTTCTATAATGTGAGTCAGCGAACCAGATTTCATTAAAATATATTAATATTTGCGACCTGCAGTTTGTAACCAAGCCAATTTTGGGGGGACCCTTATATGGGCACTGGATCTAAACATGGACCGGTGTTAACCAAAATCAGTAGGCTTCGTCCTTGGGCTGACATAGGTCGGTATACCAAATTTCATCAAAATATCTTAATATTTGCGACCTGCAGCGTATAAACAATATAATTTTGGGGGGACCCTTATATATACACTAGCTCTAAACGTGGACCGGTGTTAACCAAAATCAATAGGTTTCGTCCTTGGGCTGACATAGGTCGGTGTACCAAATTTCATCAAAATATCTTAATATCTGCGACCTGCAGCGTATAAACAATATAATTTTGGTAGGAGCCTTATATGGGCACTAGGTCTAAACATGGACCGATTTTAACCAAAATCAATAGTTTTCTAAGTCGGTGTACCAAGTTTCATCAAAATATCTTAATATTTGCGACCTGTAGAGTGCGCACAAGAATGCATAGACAGACAGACGGACGGACGGACAGACGGACATCGTTAAATCGAAATAAAAAAAATTCTGATCCGATCGGTATATTATAAGTTGGGTCTAGGACCAATATTTTTTGGTGTTACAAACATCAGCACAAACTTATAATACCCTGACCACGTAGTGGTGTAGGGTATAAAAATAAAACTTTTCTTTAATATTTTCGTACCATTCTTGAATTAAAAAACAAATATTACCAGATTTTTGGATAATGCTATAAAAACAAAATACAAAATATGCGTCAAAAACGCAAAATGCACTAAGTGCCTGTTTTTATAAAGTGAGCCGAATAACTGCGAGTGAGGATTGTGTGTATTTGTCTATTGTAACAAAAACAAAATACATACAATTCCTCTGAAGGAATAATTCCGTTTGCTTTAAAAAACAGATGGTGAATAAATTTTGAAAAGCCACCAATTTAGCGTTTTTTCAGTTACGCGTTTAGTTAATATTTTTCGCGTTTTGGCACCTCAAAATCATGAGATTTGGAGTGAAAACCAATAAGTTGTCATTTCTGGAAGTATGTTGGATTTTGGAATAACGTCATTGAGTAGTATTGAAAAACGCCAACAGGTACTATCGAAAGCCGTTATTAAAACAATTTGACATGTGAAACATAAATACATCTTGTACTATAAATTTAGTTAATATAAATTTTAACTCTCGGTTTGCAATATTAAGATTCAATACGAAAATAAAAAGGTCCATTATTATAAATGCAGAAACTAGATCTAGTCTGATTTGCAAATTAATGTGTTCATAATTTTTAGAGAAAATTCTTAAATCTATATTTGTTAAATTAATAAAAAAAAATGTATTCAAATTAAAACACAAATCTGATAACAAAAGTTTTCTGCTTACCCAACGGACATATTATTTTGAGTGTGCATTATTTGCCGGTGGTACATACATAGAGTGTAGTTACATCGTTGCTTTTGGCTGCATTCACTCTATTTCAGCTTTCAAAGTGTACATAATCAATTAAGTTAATTTACGAGTTGGATAGGTACTTATTTAATGCAAAATAACAGAAATTTGTTACTTTACTATTACCACCATCACTAGGAACCATGTTGCCACTTTTGTGCCAAAAATATATATTTTTTATATTTTATTTCCATTAAAAAAGAAATATTGTATCCCTTTTAGTTGATAGAGTCAGGGTTGCCAAAACATTTTTATTTACAATTGTTTCTGGAAAAAACGTAAACTGCTTCCAGAAAAAAATTTGTTGTCTCAATCGAATTTACGGAAAAGTTAGGTTGTTAAAACAGATAGTTCGGTTGTCACAACCTTTTTTTCTAGGTCAGTCGTACATACAGAGAACAGATTCAGATTCCGAAAATTTAGGTAGTTACCTGTACTATCACATTATTTGGTTGCAGTTCTTATTTTATATTATTTTATTGAAAATATCAAATTTTCAGTTATACCTACTCAATTGGAAACTTTATATTGGTAAACCCGACCGAATTTACATTTGCGGTAGATGCAGCCGAATTTATTTACGAATTAAACGCAATAAAATATTTTTTAGATGAATGAGTTGATATTTTATTTGGTAAATTAATGTTTTTAGTTTGATTTTAGATCATAAATTAATGTCACTTTCTGTTTTAAATTATTTTTCAAATTAAAGAATGATGATACAATTTTCACAAGTAAATTACAAAGGATACAAAATTTTAAAGAATTCGATAAGGCCAGCAAGAGAGAATACGTATTTTCGGCTTTCGCTACAAAGCCATCATCAGTGTCATTTTCCTTGATAGGTTAAACATTAATAATCGTCTACTTATGTGAAAGTTGGAAGCAAATCGAATATGTTAACAACTCAAGTTAGACTAACATCAACGAAATCTAACAACGCTATTTAAAAGTTCACATCTGGCCCTATGTTTTTTAGATTTCAAAAATTTTGAATTATATATTTTATTTTATTGCTGACGTTTGAAAATTTTAATTTCTTGAATAACCAATATATCGATTACAATTTTCAAAATTGTTTAAATTTGTGTTCTTTTATCACCAATGTTGTTTTATTTTTGGTGGTATAACTAAAAATCTTGTTAGATACATCCGAAGAATTACAAAAGTTGGTTAATGTGGCCAACATTCAATACAAAATTGCTAGTCAAGAACTAATAAGAATAAATATGTTACAATTTGGTTAATACAACCAAATTTTAAGTAAAAAAGCTAACTAATGACAAAAACTGCACTAAAAAGAACTCTTGAAGTAATTGGCACTATCCAATATATATAAAACACTTTATTTTGGCCTTAATTGGCAGGAAAGCCCAATTTTGTATAAAAAATAATATCTAGTCAGTTGCATTTTCTAATTTTCTCTTATTAACGAAAACTTTTTATTAACACAATTGATATTACACTCTCAGAGCAATTCCGTTGTGGCAACGGTTGCAGCAACCGAATTCAGTTGTGGCAACCGAAGTCGATTTCAATTCGGTTGCGACAACCAAATTATCGGTTGCCACAACTGAATTCGGTTGGGGCAACCGAATTACGAGGTTGCAGCAACCGAGCTAATTCGGTTGGAAAAAATTCGGTTGTCACAACGGAATTGTTTTGAGAGTGTAGCTGTATTTTGTCTCATGGCTATCAACGTTAAATATTTAAAGGAAGTCTACGTTAAACCGATTGTAGTACAAAAAAAATTTATGTTAATAATTTTTGCGTTATAATCTAATGTATGTCAGCAAAAATTTTTAGGAAGTAACGCGAATAAGTTACGTCAGTTGTGAAAATGTATAAATGTTGAGTTTTCAACGTTGATAATCATCCGTGTTGAAAGTTAACGTGCATACGAAAAGTAATATGTTAGTTTTCGTCTTAACACTACGATGCATGCCCAACTTTTTCTACGAGAACACACACCCGGGATACGTTTGTACCTACTAGCTTATTTTGTCTTTTTCTAATGTTTAAATGGTCCAATTTCATTATTTTTTTTTAAATGCGTATATTACAGTTTTATAAATGTTTTAGTTTCATATTTCGTCACATTTTTTCTGAAGCCGAATAATGATGAACCAATTGGCCTGTCCTTGTGCGCTAAAATCCCACTTTGACCCATTTAGAGTGCCTTAATCGAGTCCAAATGTATGACCGATCCCCACTAACTTTGGAAGGCCGACCCACCCATGCCAGTGGCACACCCCCTGGAACCCCCCTGGGAGCTACCCATACAAACATTTAAAAAAAATCACCATTTTTGGCACTTTACATGAAAAAATGTTTGTATGGGGAACCCCCCAGCTGGGTTACAGGGGGTGTGCCACTGGCATGGGTGGGTCGGACCACCAAAGTTAGTGGGGGTCGGTCATACATTTGGGCTCGATTGGGGCACTCTAAATGGGTCAAAGTGGGATTTTAGCGCACAAGGACAGGCCAATTGGTTCATCATTATTCGGCTTCAGAAAAAATGTGACGATATGCTCTTATGTTCCACGAAAAAATAAATCAGTCACGCTGCTTTCGTCAATGCACTATGATGGTAAGATAGCTAAGGGTGGGAAGCCTGAAATCATAGAAGCATTGTGTATGCCAATTATTGAAGAACGTGCACTAAATCGTCAAGTCACGCGAAACTTCGCCACTAAAATAGCGATTGAGTCATATTTCAACCGACCGCTGGAATCAATGTTGTACACGGAACCATCGACATCTGCCGCAGCCCGCGGTTCCTGCTATTTATGTTATGCTCAAGAAACAAAACGGCGTAGAAAAACCAAAAAGGTGTGCGGCAAATGTAAGAAGCCAATGTGTCTTGAACATTCGATCACCAATACCGATTGCATAATATCCCAGCAAAATTTGTATGAACTGGTTGCCTTTGAATCTGTTCTAGAATAGGTGTTTTTACCACCGGTTCTGTGGACCAGGTTCTAGAAATGATTCCTGGAAGTCAAAATGGAAGGCCTCACTGTCGCAGAAACGATTCTATAACTTGTTCTAGAACCGGTTCCAAAGCAACCTGTTCTAGTTTGGAGGAACATAACCTGTTGCTTTTGGGACAAACTCAAACAATAATCACCGATGATAGAACATAAATTAGAACAGGTTGCATGCAAGAACAATTTGTTCTACAACCGGTTCTTTGCATCCGACAATTTTGCTGGGATGTAACGATAATTTATATTTATAATGTGTAATTTAATAATTTTCATTTTTCAAATAAAATAATACAATTTAAACACACTATAAAATGGTTTGTTGCCTTTTATTTTGATATAAACTGGTGTGGTACAAACGTATCCCGGGTGTGTGTTTACGTAGGTTTCGACTTTGGAAGCTCGTAGCTCCTGAACCACTTACCCGAATTGGATCAAATAACCTATAAAAGATTAGAAATTACTTATGTCTCCTAGAATCTCTATGCCCTAAGTTAAGCCGTTCCTGAGTTACAGCACTGCAAAGTTGCAAGTGGATACATTTGTACCCGGGTGTGTGTTCTAGGGATAAACGCGTTTTTATGCACTTTGGGGGTTTTTATGAGTTAACGGATATAGTTAAGTCGAAAACACAGCTATTATTAAATTGGTATTAAAATTATATCACAGTGGTGAAATCATGGTAATTCTATTCGATTTCTAACTGATTTATTATCTGTGTGTACAATCATTTATTTTTTTATCATTTGTCGAATTTGGTGTTGTTTTGCATATTCCGCGGGGAAGTTACGAGTATAAACGTTAAGTATTCAACGTTGATAATTGTGCACGTTGAAAGTTAATGTGCGTACAAAAAGTAATGTGTAAGTTTTTGCCCAAAACGTACTTTTGTTTACTTTAAGTTTTTATAATTTAACGGAAATAGTTAATGCGAAAACACAGCTTATATTTAATTTAACAAGGGTTTCCAAAAACTGTATAGTTTATTTTAAAATTTATTATGCTCATAATATTAATCCCACGATTTTTAGATAAATATTCTATTGTAGCAACTCTGTATTTTGTATATAGTAGTGTACACAGGCAGCAACATTCACAATATGCATGTTTTGAAGACATTGCAAAAAAGTGCTTTTAAAAGCCCTTCAAGTTAACAAAGGAAATTTTCTAACTCGTATACATTTTCAACTTTTATTTTTGTTTTCTCTATAAAATTTAACCAATGTTTTTTCTTTTTTTTTTTTGAAAATTTATAAAACTAAAAACTGTGGTAAATTCTCGTTTGCCACAACTTATATGTACATACGTTCGTTTGTTAACATTATTATATGTAAACTAAAGTGGTCCGAAAAAAAAGATCCACAATCCTTATAATATAGTCTGTCAAAAAAAAAAAAAAAAAAGCTTTGCAGATCGGCAGTGAAGTTTCAAAGTTTTATTTGTTCTATAATTTTAAATTAATTATATAATGAGAAAAAATTAGAAACAATAAATATAATTATTATGATTGCGACACATCAAATCTAATTTATATTTAGATGTAGACTACGAATATGAAATCGAAATTAAAATTGGAAATTTCGCGAAATTTGAAAATTACCTACAAAAATGTTAGATTTTGATCAGCAACTTTTCTTATATATCCCGCCATACAAATTTCTTTTTTGCAATAGTATTTGACTGTCCACTTATGTGAGATGAGATTTATGCAAAAAATTAAATTATAATAAGCTAAATAAAAACGAAATACTAAAAATGCTAAATTTTCAGTGCATTTGTAAAAATATTTGTTACGCATTTTGAAATTAAAATCAACATTATAGGGGTTTTCATATAAACTCGTATTCTACTCGTAAACTTGGTATGTTTATGAGTTTAATGTCAAACTCCATACATAAAAAATATGGATTATATTTATAAAAGGTTTACAAAGCATTCACGAGTTTATATGAAAACTCCTAATATATAATGCATGCCCTTGGTAACTAGATTGCAAAAGTGTAACAAGTTGGATTTTTCAATCACATCGTTTTCACGTAGTTAGGAAAATGCGTCTAAAAAAACACGAATATTTTAAAATCCACTATATTTTTCTTTTTGTTTATTAAGTTCGATTGCAGATTTGTTATCTTCGTAAAAATTAAGATCGTATTTAAGAAACTGGTTCTAACAGGCCAAAAACAAGTTGGAGTTTTGTCCACATATTTTCAGAAAATTTTGACATTTTAACTATGATGTGTTTTTTTCAGACATTAGGGGATAGGGGCAATATTGGGGTGACTGCAAGTTTCTTATTTTTTGGACCACTCTAATATATGTATTACGTACATGCCTATATTAGCAGTATAACTTTTTATAACGTTCTGACAATAAAAATCCAAAATAATAAAACTCAAAATGATACAGTATTTATTTTGGAGACAAGACGTTCTATACCGAAGCTAATTTCGGAATTATCATATTTTTAGCAATTTCTTAAAACATTTTTTGAATATCCTTTAATAATTACAGTTGTAATTGTAGTGCTAAAATATGGACATCAAAACTACCCAGCAAAAACATATGGATTGCCAAGTAACGATAGATATAAATTAATAACTTACTGATAATACGATATAGAAGTACTTATATATTCTTGCAAAGTAATCACTTACTGGTAACTGAATAAATAAGTACAGATTTAGTCTTTTTTATATTAATATTTTATTTATTAATTTGTTTTGAGCTAAATAGGAAATTTTCCAAAGTAAAAAGTTATTTTGCCAATACGACGAACTATTTTCACAATGTAACCTCTTATATCCTAACTTCTGAATAACCACTTATTCAATCTTTGTGAGTGACTACTTATTCTTTCACTGTGGGTTACCACGCTGGTAACTTATTATTCTCACTTTTTTTGTAAGCGAGACATTAATGAACATGGGTGAACATCGCGAACAAAAGTAATGATGCGAATAAATAGCCTGGTAACCAGTGAAACCCTTTGCGTGCTATTTACTTGCTAAATTACTTGGTAATGTCCGTTTTTGCTGGGTATTTAAAAAGTTCTATAACTGAAAGGTAAAATTTTAAGAAATTGGTAAAAACTGAATATTCAATAAGATACATAAAATCGATATAATTTTCTTGTTTGCAAAGTTCGGCATGTTCATCGTAGCAGAAATAGTTCTGCCAAAATAGCAATAAAAGCATCACTACACTGTGGCAGATGCATCATTTCTTTTCTGATGGTTTCATCAATTAATTTAAAACTGCGTTGTCATAGGACAAAATAATATTTGACGACTTTAACACATTTTATATTAAATTTAGTAAATCTAAATTTAAGTAAAAAATTATTAAAGTACAGTTTTATTTGTATGTAATTACTATCAGCTAAGGTTATATAAAGTAAGTATAAAAATAAGGATCAAGCGTTTTGCCCGTTTTGCTATTTCTCGCTTAGTGTTTGAGATATAAGCAATGGAAAATTTGTAATAAAATATAGTAAGAGTCCAAGGCCCCGCTAAGATCAATTTTTGGATAGAGATAACCTTTTTAAGGGGATGTTACATGATTAGGTGTAGTGTTCGAGATATGGGCAATTGTAAAAGAGTTATTGCAAAAATTATAATGGACAAACGCAGTCTTTAGTTGTTTTGTATTTTGCTGTAGAAAAACAAATGAAAAATCAACAACTGCTTATTACTAAACAAACAGCTGTCAAACTTTTTTAGGTGTACACAATTTTAGGACTATATAAATGAGAATCCGCATAAAATAAGATCTGAAGGAACTTTCACAATAAGATTGTTCGTTTACTTACTACAATTTACTACATTTATTACAGCTGGAAAAATTCAATACAAAAAATAAACAAATCTTTACAATTTTTTTTTTTTTTTTTTAAGAGAAGCAACACTCAGGAAATTCTACCTAGTAATTAACGTGTTGAATTCTTTGGAAAGGGAATAGAGAAGAGGCGAAAGGTGGTGAAAGATGAAGGGCTTCAAATATGGCAACACTGTAATAGCGCGAGATGTTGAATTTTAGAACAGTTGTTGCGCGCCATCTGATGGTGAGTTGGCGAACTTTGTTGAAGCTTTTTAGTTCATAGCCCTGTTATATTATTTTACTTCGGTGGGGTTAAGTGCTATGGGAACACCGAAAGAGGACGCTGCGATATGTATGGGGGATAGAAAAAACTCATACATATTTTTCATAAATTGATGTTGCCTTTGTTGGGGCTCGAACCCGCGACCTCACGTGTAACCGTCCAACGCGCTAACCATTACATCACAGCGCCAATTGTAGTAAAAGTAGTAAGAAATTCGGGTAAATGAACACACTGAATGTTTATTTTACTAAATAAATTATTAAAGTTTTGGTTTTTAATTTTTATTTAAAAAATAAAAATAGTTTTTTCGACCTTTTTAAATGATTAATTAGAAATTTATTAATTCGGTTCGAGGCCAATTTCCTTATTATGAATTAACATAATAAGTACTTTTTTTAAAAACTGCTATTTTTCTTCATCAGGATACTCTCTTGACAAATACTTCACAGAGTTTTTGCTTTCAAAAATCTCTACACTTTCAGGAATGAAAAGACGATCGTCTCGGGGATTTTCCAGGTCCCCTTCATCAGTTTTCTTTAGAAAGTTGTGGCAGTAGTGCGATGCAATTTGAAGCATCAAAATCTCATATTAAATGTAGTCCGCTACATTAACAAAATGGGAATGGAGCAAACAATAAAATATGTTTTCGAAGTCTTCTGCAAAGCATAGACAACAATAGAAATATTATGAAAGTTTTTTGTTTTTGTATTTCATACCATCGGTATAAATTAAATACATATTTTATTTTTACCCTTCTTTGTCTATACAAGAAGAGGCAAAAACATTTTCTCCGTACTGTGAGTGTTGTCAATTTTTGGTTTTTAATTTTTATTTAAAAAATAAAAATTATTTTTCGACCTTTTTAAATGATTAATTCAGTTCGAGGCCAATTTTCTTATTATGAATTAATATAATAAGTAAGGAACTACAGAACGACGGCATTTTCCCGACGCATTACGTATACATATTGCTTCGCACTTTGAAGCATTTATCCTGATTTCCCAATCATTGTAAAAGCGATTTCCTAGTGCTAGGTGGTTTGACATCTGCATCAGTGCAGTAGTGGGTGATTTACTGCGATAGCAAAGAGTCATCGCAGACGACCTATAGAATTAATACAAACTCTATAGGCGAGGAAAATCATACATGAAAATATTGTAAAGATAAGGAACCAAAATTGAGCCCTGCGAAACACCACAACCAATAAATCCAAAACTGGTAAAATTTCCATCAAATTCAATACTAAACATCCTGTTGGAAAAAAAACTGTACAAAATTTTAACACAGAAAAATCAAATTTGAATCATTTTAAACGGAATTCCTTTATGATATGCATGGTCAAAGGCTTTTTCAACGTCTAGTGACACTGATACTGTGCAGTGTTTATTACTAAGATTATTTATTACATCGTCCTGAAGTTACCTTTTCTAAATCCAAACTGCAAATCTGGAATATAGGGTTCAGGGATTCCAAAATCCATTTTCTCTATTTACACTCTTTCAAAAAGTTTTCCTAAATTTGATAATAAGGATATTGGCCTTAAGTTATCAATTTCAGAACTATTGGGTTTCTTTTGAATTGGTTTGACTTTAAAAATTTTACGTTTATCCGGGAAATAAGAGTTGTTAATACAGATATTAAACATGATCGTAAGATATTCAAATGCTTTTGATGGAAGTTAAACTTCTTCGAAAGCTAATTATTTCAGTTAAAATAAAGTTAAAAAATTGAGGTAGCTTTTTGGAATTTCTGTTTAAATTTTCTGTCAGCAATAAATAACCAAATATAAATAATTCAAAGCTTCACAAAAAAAAAAATAATATTTGTAAACTTCAATATATTGCGAATAATAAAACTTTAAACCAGAATTGGTACTAAATAGGGCAGGAAATTCCATGCAAATTCATGTTTTTTTCGATAGTCCAACTCTAATATTGACTAAAAATTTATCCGTATCATCAAATTTATAACAAAATGAAATCGATTTGTAGTTGAATATTTTGTTAGGTTAGGTTGCATGTTTTTGCATATTTTGGTAGGTTATTTTTCACCAGTTCTGTGACGGTTCTTTTGTGTCAGTCATGTGACAGATTTTTCTGCGGCACTTCTGTGACTGGTTCTTCTGGGTTCTGTGACAGGTTCTTTGTTTCAGGCCTGGGACATATTTTTTTGTTTCAGTTCTATGACTGGTTCCTTTGCGTCGGTCCTGTGACATGTCACAAGCGGCAATTTGCCCCTCCTAGGACAAGCCCATGTAAAAGTTACCAGTCTTTTTCATATAAAAGAACCGGTCCAAGGACCGGTCACGTGACGTAATCCAGTAACCGGTTCCTTTTCCCACAGGGTACTATGAATATATGAAAATCTAGATATACATATTTTTTGAATAACTTGAAAATTATAGAGGTTTAATATGAATATTAAGAGGTTTATATACCCAGTACCAAAAGGTTGAACTAATTCTAAAAAGCATTAGTTTTTTTACTAGCAATACGAAACCAGTTCTCAAAATAACCTTTTTGAACCAGCTGTATACTAGTTTAATATGATACGGAATTTAAAATTCTCATTTCGCTTACATTCTTTTTTAATAATAAATTAGAGTTTGAAAATATACACGTACATTTTCTATATTGTGACTTTAATTGAGGTTCAAATTAACTAGTACAGTAGTGGTGCCAAAGAGTCACTCCAGAGCTACTTAGATAAGTTTCTCATATTTTTTTCTCTCTAAAAAAACAATGTTGGACCATTTATGTATTCATTAGTTTTGTTGCAACTAGGCAGAGATTATTTAAACAATTTAGATTTAAATGTGTGTTTTGAAATTCTAGTTTTGTTTAAATCTGTTTTTAGTAATAAAGACTGAGTTTGAAAATAAGTACTAAAATTTTTTATTGCGATTATAAATCATAAATACAAATATTTTTATTAAATTTTACCTCAGTAAGAGAAAAATATCTTTCTATCTGCTTTTCATCTATCTCCGTTTCATCACAGAAATGTTTTTTTATCCATATAATTTCCAAACAGGCACTTCGGAACTGGTTCCGCGAGTGTTATATTGCTACCCAGTAGGGTCTGGGGTTTGCCGGGAATTCCCGGGAAAATAACATATTTTTCCCGGGAAAACGGGAAATTTTAAAAATATTAGATTTTTTAAATTGTTTTTGTTTCGAATATGATTTTTTAATTTTAGTCATAAAAAACATTTTATGACTAAAATTAAAACACAAATGTCATTGTTAAAATCTTTTAAAAGGGAATACATTTATTTGACACACAAATAAAATCTTTGCCAAGTAATTAGGAGCATTTCAACTAGTAAAGATTTTTCGCATAACTTATTCAAAATTTAAGTAGTAAAACCTAAAAACTTGGTAAAATGTTTAAAAGAAATATTAAAAAACGCTTTGTTTCTAACAAATAATCGCCCTTACTATCTAAATTTTTCAAATGTATAATTTAGGTAAAGTCGACTTTAGTTAAAATATTGGGTGGCAGTATACCTTGACTTGGTTTATTTTTGCAGCATTCTGATTGGTTAATTTATTTTCAACCAATCAAAATATTTGAAAATATTAATATTTTTGTAAGGTTTTCATACACAAAATGAACAAAACCGTTTGATTAAAAATAAAGTCGACTTTAAATTTAAAATACTTCTTTATATTAAGGGTCAATAATTTTATAAGAAACGTTTTCATTAATAAATGTGAAAAGAAAAGACTAATGGTTAACGGTGGTATCTAAATTTGGTTATCCGACATCTAAATTTGGTTCACAAAAAAAAAAAAAAAAAAAAATTGATCGTCATGCCACTTCTCTTGAAGAAAACAACAACAATAATAACGTTTCAGCTAAAATTAGCAAAGTACCCGAGGAAAAAAGTGTAAGCTGAATAGGCATTAAAGGTTTTATGGTAGGGCAAACATTTCCTGAAATGGTATCCAAATTAGCCGCAGTCAATCCGCACCATAACTAGATCTTCGTTTATTCGAGAAAGTTTTTTTAATAAAAACCTTGGATTGCAAAAAAGTGAAACCGATGTAAAGAACATTATATTAAATTACTACAATCATGTAAAAGATATCATGATAAAATAAATATCGAGCAATATTTCTAAAGATAGGAGATTTACTATAATCTTAGATGAATGGACAAGAATATCACAAAAGAGATATTTGAACATATGTATAAACGGAAATAATTCATTTTATAACCTGGGGTTGGTTTGTATATCAGGAAGATGTAATGCTGATGAAATAAGAAGAATTGTAGAAATAAGACTAGAAGAGTTTTATTTGTCTTTGGAAAATAACATTGTGGACACCATATCTAATGGGCCAAGTGTGATGAAACGGTTTGTTTCCGACAGTCCAGTAATGGGTGCTTTCTGCTGCTGAATTGGCAGTACTGCGAGTAATTTATGTGAAATCAAATGTTCAACATTCTGATATTTTTTACTTTGAATTCTCACTACACATACTGCATTTGTACTGAAATAGTGTTTTTTTTTAACAAAAATTACTTATAAGGTGGTTTTCATTAACAATTTTGTTCAAAAATATTTTCCGGGATTCCCGGGAATCAAATTTTTTCATTCCCGTTTCCCGGGAAATAAAAAAAGTCTGGGAAATCCCAAACCCTAGTACCCAGTCTGCTGGATATTTTTCGCTCTTAAATTTGTAATTTTCAAACTAGTTCAACAACTAGTTCTGAAGTGGGAGTTTGGCAATAATTGCCCTCGTCCCTATGACATTGGGAGGCGGTGGAACTGGTATGTTTTGCTAGTATATTTTGCTACTGGGTAACTGTTTAATATATAGAAAACAGGTAATAAATTATGCTTCAGAATCATTGAAAGAAGGGTTATTCCTATGGTTTTTCTTTTCCCGGACTTTTTCATTTCCCGGGACAGCGGGATTTTTTTCAGAATTTCCAGGGATCCCGGGAATTATAATATATAAATTCGACATATGTTGTACTTTAAAAACTCGATTTCAGTTAAAATTTCCGTCCGAAAAAGTTAATCTTTTGGTTGTACCCATGAGAAAATGTACTTATTTAATATATTCTAAAAGGATGGCTAAATATAAAGCATCCATGTGTCCCACTTTTTCTAGATCAATTCGTTTAACAATTTAAATCGTGTATTAATATTATATTTATATGGAAGGCCGTCTTAATTTTAAAAAACTCTTAGAAATATATTAACTAAATATTAATTGGCGGTTTAAACGGTTAAACGAATTGATATTGAAAAAGTGAAAGACACGGGTATTTTATTTTCATCCCTTTTTTCAGGATATATTGGAATAGTTAATGGGTGCAAACTTGTATCGGACCAGCTTTATAGTCAGAATTCAGATCGATTTGTTGCTTAAATATTTCTCAAATATGAAATCCAAAAATTTCTACTTCTTGATATTTTTTTTCTTTCTACGCAGATTTTCAAATGTATCCGTTTAGAATTATTTTTATAAAATAGTTTGAAAGTGAGTATTTTCCACACAAATTTTTAGGCAAATTCGCCTAAATCGTTTTATAAAAATAGACACTAAAATATTATTAAATAGTTTTCTTTAATTGGTTTTCTTGAATAGACATTTTTTATGCCACAGCTACTTAGAAAGAAATTATAGAATTTTCATATTTAGTGGCATTTTAAATTAACATATAAAACAAGCCAAAATAATTTGAAAAAGCATCTGATTGATTATTTTGAAAACAAATAATATTTAAAAACGAGTAAAAAGGTTAAAGTCGGGCATGCCGACTATACAATACCCTACACCAGTCTGGTGTATTGTTTGGATCCGAAATTCGAATGGGTTAAAATGGGGCTTGTGTCAAAATTTTCCATAATGTGAGTCAGCGCACCAAATTTCATTAAAATATCTTAATATTTGCGACCTGCAGTTTGTAACCAAGCCAATTTTGGGGGGACCCTTATATGGGCACTAGTTCTAAACATGGACCGATGTTCACCAAAATCAATAGGCTTCGTCCTTGGGCCAACATAGGTCTATGTACCAAATTTCATCAAAATATCTTAATATTTGCGACCTGCAGCGTATAAACAATATAATTTTGGTGGGACCCTTATATGGGCACTAGGTCTAAACATGGACCGATGTTCACCAAAATCAATAGGCTGCGTTATTGGGCCAACATATGTCTGTGTACCAAATTTCATCAAAATATCTTAATATTTGCGACCTGCAGCGTATAAAGAGTATAATTTTGGTAGGACCCTTATATGGGCACTAGGTCTAAACATGGAACGATGTTCACCAAAATCAATAGGCTGCGTTACTGGGCCAATATAGGTCTGTGTACAAAATTTCATCAAAATATCTTAATATTTGCGACCTGCAGCGTATAAATAGTATAATTTTGGTAGGACCCCTATATGGGCACTAGGTCTAAACATGGACTGATGTTCACCAAAATCAATAGGCTGCGTTATTGGGCCAATATAGGTCTGTGTAGCAAATTTCATCTCTTATTTCATCTTAATATTTACGACCTGCAGCGTATAAACAGTATAATTTTGGTAGGACCCTTATATGGGCACTAGGTCTAAACATGGACCGATGTTCACCAAAATCAATAGGCTGCGTTACTGGGCCAATATAGGTCTGTGTATCAAATTTCATTAAAATATCTTAATATTTACGACCTGCAGCGTATAAACAGTATAATTTTGGTAGGACCCTTATATGGGCACCAGGTCTAAACATGGACCGATGTTCACCAAAATCAATAGGCTGCGTTATTGGGCCAATATAGGTCTGTGTAGCAAATTTCATCTCTTATTTCATCTTAATATTTACGACCTGCAGCGTATAAACAGTATAATTTTGGTAGGACCCTTATATGGGCACTAGGTCTAAACATGGACCGATGTTCACCAAAATCAAACTTGTTCGTCAATGGGCGAACATAGGTTTGCGTACCAAATTTCATCAAAATATCTTAATATTTGCGACCTGTAGAGTGCGCACAAGATTGCATGGACAGACAGACAGACGGACGGACGGACAGACGGACGGACGGACAGACGGACATCGTTAAATCGAAATAAAAAAAAATTCTGAACCGATCGGTATACTATAAGGTGGGTCTACGACCAATATTTTTTGGTGTTACAAACATCAGCACAAACTTATAATACCCTGACGACATAGTGGTGTAGGGTATAAATACAATTGAAACGAGTAAAAAGGTTAAAGTCGGGCATGCCGACTATACAATACCCTACACCAGTCTGGTGTATTGTTTGGATCCGAAATTCGAATGGGTTAAAATGGGGCTTGTGTCAAAATTTTCTATAATGTGAGTCAGCGCACCAAATTTCATTAAAATATCTTAATATTTGCGACCTGCATTTTGTAACCAAGCTAATTTTGGGGGGACCCTTATATGGGCACTAGTTCTAAACATGGACCGATGTTCACCAAAATCAATAGGCTTCGTCCTTGGGCCAACATAGGTCTATGTACCAAATTTCATTAAAATATCTTAACATTTGCGACTTGCAGTTTGTAACCAAGCTAATTTTGGGGGGACCCTTATATGGGCACTAGTTCTAAACATGGACCGATGTTCACCAAAATCAATGGGCTTCGTCCTTGGGCCAACATAGGTCTATGTACCAAATTTCATCAAAATAGCTTAATATTTGCGACCTGCAGCGTATAAAAAATATAATTTTGGGGGGACCCTTATATGGGCACTAGTTCTAAACATGGACCGATTTTCACCAAAATCAATAGGCTTCGTCCTTGGGCCAACATAGGTCTATGTACCAAATTTCATCAAAATATCTTAATATTTGCGACCTGCAGCGTATAAATAGTATAATTTTGGTAGGACCCTTATATGGGCACTAGGTCTAAACATAGACCGATGTTCACCAAAATCAATAGGTTGCGTTATTGGGGCCATATAGGTCTGTGTATCAAATTTCATCAAAATATCTTAATATTTGCGACCTGCAGGGTATAAACATTATAATTTTGGTAGGTCCCTTATATGGGCACTAGGTCTAAACATGGACCGATGTTCACCAAAATCAATAGGCTGCGTTATTGGGCGAATGTAGGTCTGTGTACCAAATTTCATCAAAATATCTTAATATTTACGACCTGCAGCGTATAAAAAGTATAATTTTGGTAGCACCCTTATATGGGCACTAGGTCTAAACATGGACCGATGTTTACCAAAATCATTAGGCTGCGTTATTGGGCCAATGTAGGTCTGTGTACCAAATTTCATCAAAATATCTTAATATTTGCGACCTGCAGCGTATAAACAGTATAAAATTGGTAGGACCCTTATATGGGCATTAGGTCTAAACATAGACCGATGTTCACCAAAATCAATAGGCTGCATTATTGGGCCAATATAGGTCTGTGTACCAAATTTCATCAAAATATCTTAATATTTACGACCTGCAGCATATAAATAGTATAATTTTGATAGGACCCTTATATGGGCACTAGGTCTAAACATGGACCGATGTTCACCAAAATCAATAGGCTGCGTTACTGGGCCAATGTAGGTCTGTGTACCAAATTTCATCAAAATATCTTAATATTTACGACCTGCAGCATATAAACAGTATAATTTTGATAGGACCCTTATATGGGCACTAGGTCTAAACATGGACCGATGTTCACCAAAATCAATAGGCTGCATTATTGGGCCAATTTAGGTCTGTGTACCAAATTTCATCAAAATATCTTAATATTTACGACCTGCAGCATATAAACAGTATAATTTTGGTAGGACCCTTATATGGGCACTAGGTCTAAACATGGACCGATGTTCACCAAAATCAATAGGCTGCATTATTGGGCCAATATAGGTCTGTGTACCAAATTTCATCAAAATATCTTAATATTTACGACCTGCAGCATATAAACAGTATAATTTTGATAGGACCCTTATATGGGCACTAGGTCTAAACATGGACCGATGTTCACCAAAATCAATAGGCTGCATTATTGGGCCAATATAGGTCTGTGTACCAAATTTCATCAAAATATCTTAATATTTACGACCTGCAGCATATAAACAGTATAATTTTGGTAGGACCCTTATATGGGCACTAGGTCTAAACATGGACCGATGTTCACCAAAATCAATAGGCTGCATTATTGGGCCAATATAGGTCTGTGTACCAAATTTCATCAAAATATCTTAATATTTACGACCTGCAGCATATAAACAGTATAATTTTGATAGGACCCTTATATGGGCACTAGGTCTAAACATGGACCGATATTCACCAAAATCAATAGGCTGCGTTATTGGGCCAATGTAGGTCTGTGTACCAAATTTCATCAAAATATCTTAATATTTACGACCTGCAGCATATAAACAGTATAATTTTGATAGGACCCTTATATGGGCACTAGGTCTAAACATGGACCGATGTTCACCAAAATCAATAGGCTGCGTTATTGGGCCAATGGAGGTCTGTGTACCAAATTTCGTCAAAATATCTTAATATTTACGACCTGTAGCGTATAAACAGTATAATTTTGGTAGGACCCTTATATGGGCACTAGGTCTAAACATGGACCGATGTTCACCAAAATCAATAGGCTGCGTTATTGGGCCAATGGAGATCTGTGTACCAAATTTCATCAAAATATCTTAATATTTACGACCTGCAGCATATAAACAGTATAATTTTGATAGGACCCTTATATGGGCACTAGTTCTAAACATGGACCGATGTTCACCAAAATCAATAGGCTGCGTTATTGGGCCAATGGAGGTCTGTGTACCAAATTTCATCAAAATATCTTAATATTTACGACCTGCAGCATATAAACAGTATAATTTTGATAGGACCCTTATATGGGCACTAGGTCTAAACATGGACCGATGTTCACCAAAATCAATAGGCTGCATTATTGGGCCAATATAGGTCTGTGTACCAAATTTCATCAAAATATCTTAATATTTACGACCTGCAGCGTATAAACAATATAATTTTGGTAGGACCCTTATATGGGCACTAGGTCTAAACATGGACCGATGTTCAAAAAAATCAAACTTGTTCGTTCTTGGGCCAACATAGGTCTCCGTACCAAATTTCATCAAAATATCTTAATAGTTGCGACCTGTAGAGTGCGCACAAGATTGCATGGACAGACAGACAGACGGACGGACGGGCGGACAGACGGACATGGTTAAATCGAAATAAAAAAAAATTCTGAACCGATCGGTATACTATAAGGTGGGTCTACGACCAATATTTTTTGGTGTTACAAACATCAGCACAAACTTATAATACCCTGACCACATAGTGGTGTAGGGTATAAATATTTAAAATTAAAAAAATAAGATTTAAAATTTAATAAACTGAATTAGACCAAATTGTTTTCGGATGCCAGTTGAATTTTGTTTAGTTAAACGGAAAAAAACATAAACCCTAGTCATTCCATATCAAATCGACCAATGATTGGAATTGCCCCCTTTCGATTTGAATGAATTTTGGTCCCTTTCTTTCATCATATAACGAAGTTTTGCCAAAAGAAAAAAATGAAAACTTTTTTCTTCGAAAGTTATGCAATATTTAAAATTTCAAAAAATGTCATAATTTTTCTAATTTTTTGCTTTGTTTCGAGGTTATTTTTTTAATATTTCGAAAACTATAATAGCTACAAAAATGGTTTTTTAAAGAGGATATTGAGGCGTATCAAACAAAAATATTTAAAAAAAATATTGAAAATTAAAAAAATATAAAATTTTTAAATTTTATAGTTTTAAATATCGAAAAACTGAAAAACATATTTTTTTTTTGCTCAATTTTTTTTTAATAAAACCTCTAACTGATCTTAAAACATCCTGGAATTTTCAAGAGGGCGTTTTTTTAAGATATGAATTTTTGATTTTTTTTTCTCTTTTTTTAAGTTGAATCTAAATACAATAATTTTAAACAAATATATAATTTCGAAATTTTGAGCAATAAAAATCACAGAATAATTTTAAAATCGAAATTACACTTTTATTTCTTTGGTAATAATTTGAAAAACAAATAAGGTAAGAAATGGCACCCTCTTTCATATACATGTGTGTGTGTGTGCAATTTCTTAACTTATTTGTTTTTCAAACTATTACCAAATAATAAAAGCGTAATTTCGATTTTAAAATTATTCTGTGCTTCTAAAGCTTTAAATTTGTTTTTTATTGTTCAAAATTGGATATTTGTTTAATATTATTGTATTAAGATTTAACTTAAAGAAAAGGGAACAGAAAAATTTTAAAATTCATATCTTTAAAAAAAAAATAAACGCGCTCTTGAAAATTTTAGGATCTTTTAAGGTAAGTTAGAGGTTTTATTTAAAAAAAATTTAGCAAAAAAAAATAGGTTGCAAAATTTTAATTTTTTTTATGTTTCAATATTTTTTTTTAAATATTTTTTTTAATACGCCTAAATATCCTCTTTAACCCTAGAACGCTAATCTTAGTCGATTCGACTAACACCATTTACATTTTTGTGCACAGCTTTTTTCTCGTTTTACCGATCGGTCTAAATTCTCTTGTATTCTCAGTCAAAGGTGTCCTCTTGTTCTGAATGGTCACATTGTTGCAGTAAATAATGCTATTTTTGAGTTATTTAGCAAAATTTTAGTCGATTCGACTAATGGCTAGTGTTGTTATTTCTTATTTATTCATTATTTTCAACAATTGATCTCAAGGGTATTTGTTATTAATATAAATTTTAAACTAATTGTTTTACAAAAAAATTAAATTTGTAAATGGATTTATATTTAAAATAAAACCAACTGTCAACCTTGTAAAGATTTTTTTGTGGTTCAAATATAGATATCTAAAAAATCGGCAATATATATATTAGGCTGGGTCGATTTGTGGGGAGGCAAAAAAATCGCCCATGCCTCAGTGAAAATCGTATTCTAGGGATCAAAATAAGAAACTTTGCCGAAGGAACCATACCTCTAAAACGAATTCTACTACCCCCAACTGTTGACTTTTTTCCCGTAGGGTCAAGTTTTGAAAAATCCCACTTTGACCCATTTAGAGTGCCCCAATCGAGTCCAAATGTATGACCGACCCCCACTAACTTTGGAGGGCCGATCCACCCATGCCAGTGGTACACCCCCTGGAACTCCCCTGGGGGGTTCCCCATACAAACATTTTAAAAAATCACCATTTTTGGCACTTTATTTTATTATTTTTTATTTATTTTATTTATTTTTATTATTTTATTTATTTTTTCTCTTTAGAAATTTATTTAGTCAGAACATATGTAAATGAAAAAATTAATTTAACTTAGTAATAGAAAAGAAAATAAAAAAAATTACTGTTTGAAGTCTTTTTTGCTTTCAAGTCTGGGCATTTTTTCTTTTCTATTACTAAGTTAAATTAATTTTTTCATTTACATATGTTCTGACTAAATAAATTTCTAAAGAGAAAAAATAAATAAAATAATAAAAATAAATAAAATAAATAAAAAATAATAAAATAAAGTTACAAAAATGGTGATTTTTTAAAATGTTTGTATGGGGAACCCCCCAGGGGAGTTCCAGGGGGTGTGCCACTGGCATGGGTGGATCGGCCCTCCAAAGTTAGTGGGGGTCGGTCATACATTTGGACTCGATTGGGGCACTCTAAATGGGTCAAAGTGGGATTTTTCAAAACTTGACCCTACGGGACAAAAGTCAACAGTTGGGGGTAGTAGAATTCGTTTTAGAGGTATGGTTCCTTTGGCAAAGTTTCTTATTTTGATCCCTAGAATACGATTTTCACTGAGGCATGGGCGATTATTAAATCGACCCGCCCTAATGTGATAATATAATATGCTTGTAAGTATATAAATATGATAAATAATTAATTTTAAAATGAGTTATTAGAAAAATCAAATTGAAGAAAAATTGGATATCGCCAGAGAACTTCTAAACGCTTAAAGCAATCCTAATGGTTTCACTCCGATTTTAATGAAATTTGGATACGTGATACAAGAGGCAAAAATAGACGCATATTTCTTCAAGCGGACCAATCTCATGTTTAAGGGTTAAAAAGTTGGATAAAAATATAACCTATTTTTCTGTGAAAATATGCCTGAAATCTATGAATTTCGGATTTATTTGCACACACTTAAAGTACTCGAGAATTAAAAAATTTGTCCAACGTTGTGGACTCAGGGTTGCGCCTAATTTTAACTATTGGTGAAAAAAGCGCTATAGGCAAGACGTGCTAAAACCGAATAATTCTAAATACAAAAGTGACATTCGAAAAAAAAAAATAATTGAATAACAAAAAAGTTTGATTTGTTCGGACATAATTTGTATACCGATACGTCTTCAAAAAGCTCGCAGTTGATACACAATTTGTTTATTTTGCATTGAAAATATTAGAAACAAATTTAAAATCAACGAAAAATTGGATAATTATTGACCCCACTAATTAAAATTTTAAACATGAGATTGAGACTGCTATGCCATATAATTTTTGATATTTGCAAAAGTCATATCCCTTCATATATACAGCACTCTATGCATTGTTTGTACGATGAACTTACATAGTTGATTATAAATTTAAACGTCACATTGTTAAACTAACTTCGTATAAGCATTTTTCCTGTTATTTCATTTTGTTTTTGTATCATTTTACATATAGAATGGAGCTATTGTATAAAGTTGTCATTTTGTTTAGTAATACTTTAAACTATTCAGTGGGACAGGGGTAATGATAGGATTAAAAACTTACAAAAAGCTGGCTGTACATAAGAATTGACAATTAAAGACCTTTTTTAGCGCAAATCAAGCCAAGGTTCTGCTAATCTTTATTTGATTGAAAATTTGCTGAAAACTAGAATATTTTTCGGTTTACTGGGTAAACATTTGGAGTCCGAAAATACTCATAAAAGATCCTTAAAAACTTCTGAAATCGTAACGATATGAAGATGTTTTTCTTTACATCCTGTTTCTGAACGTTCTCTTATGACCACTGTAGGGAAAATTTTGCTCCTTTTTTAGAGCCATTACTGAGGAAGGTAAGAGTGTGCGATAAAAGGTTATATCTTATACGATAAGCACACTTTTGTGAGGGTTTTCAGACTCTTTTCATGAGTACTTTTTGAATAATTAGAGAAATTTTTCTGAGCATTTTAAGTGCATTTTATTTAACATTTTCATAAATTAACAATTTATTTTAAAGAGAAACAATACTTAGGAAATTCTTCCTATTAATGAACATGTTCCTTTTTTTTTGGAAAGGGAACAGAGAAGAGACGAAAGGTTGTGAAAGATAAATAGCTTCAAATGTGGAAACACTGTAATTGCGCGAGGTATTAAATTTTAAAACAGTTGTTACGCCCCATCTGATGGAAAGTTGCCGTAATTTCTTTGTATTCTTGTTCATAGCCCTTGTTGTTTTACTTTGGTGGGGTTAAGAGCTATGGAAACACCTAATGAGGATTCTGCGATATATATGCGAAATAGAAAACTCATATATTACTTTCATAAATTGATGTTGCGGTCGCTGGGGATCGAACCCGAAATCTTATGTGTAATAGTCCAACGCCATTACGTCACAACGCCCTCGATATATTACAATCAAATTGATTTATTTTTTGTAACTATAATCCTTCCAAAGGCGTTCGAATCATACGAATTACTTTTGGATTTTCTACATAACAACACCCAAAATAATAAAAATTTATTTTCTATATATACCTGCAGTCACACACATCTTACCACTGAATTTTATTAGACAAACGCTTGTTTAAATACAAATTATAACGGTATTTTTTGCTTTATTGCAATTATATCAATTTATCTGTGCAAGAAACTTCAAACTAAAAATAAATACGGAATATTGTGAAAAAAAATCATTTATAAATTAGTAGTGGCATATTAAACAGATAGACCTCAAATATGAGACCAAAATAGAAGCGGTTGACTTGAGACCCAAAGGTCATTATTTTTACATTGGAGGAAGAAGGAGTAACTTGCCAGGAGTACCAGGATGACCGATTAGAGATCAGCAGCAGGAAAATAACTAGGAGAAACACATGTGATCGAACAGATACCATTATGCACCGAGTGAGCCTGAAGAATTGTTTTAAAAGTGCCGACAATCTTCCGTACGTACGACATTTCCCAACAGAAAGTTTTGAGGACACGTGTGTTATTAGAACGGTCAAGCATTCTTAGAGTCAAATGATCTGGTGATGTTTTTCTTATTATGTACGGGCATTCTAGTGAGGCTATCTTTCAGGATGACTCCGCACCATATTACCGTGCAAAATCGGTAAGTTTTGATTATAAATACGTGGTATCATTATATTCGCATGTATGCAGTAAAAAATTTTGAAATAATATTTTAAATATTTTTTACAGGAGCAAAAAACATTCAAGAACCTCGGTATTCAGTACATGGGTTAGCCTGGGAACTCTCCGGATTTAAATCCTATCTAAAATTTGTGGCACGTGATGAAACGTAAGGTGGCTCAGCATAAGCCACAGAGTAAACTGGAGCTAAAAAGAATTTTGGAAAATGTATGGGAAAATGATATTTCAAACAGTGAATTGCAAAAACTTTTTGAGTCAAAGCCATCCCGAATCGAAGCTGCTATAGCCTCGAAAGTGGGGTCTTAATAGACTTAAGATCATAATAATATTTTATCTAATATTCAAGTAAACAACCAGCAATTTTTTTTATATTGAAAATATTTTGAAAACCGGGATAAATATTTGAAAATCAAAATTATACTTTTATGCCTTTCATATGGAAAAAAAGAAAAATAAACTTTCGAAATCAATGAAATTTTTGTTAATTTATTTATAAAATCCATGTTTAAAAAATTTTGCATGTGACCCAAACATAAGCTGAGAAATTTAAAAAAATACTGCGAAAAATGAATTGGTAAGATGTGCGTGACCGCAGGTGTACACATATTGGAATTTCGTTGTATGTGCGAGTAAAAGTTCCAGAAAAAAATTCAGCTTAATCGAAAAATTTTCAAGCTATCCCTTTTGCTTCAAAATTTTTTAAAATTAAGATATTTATGTGGTTTTACAACTAAGTCTCCCAAAAGATTATGATAATCAATCGGATATAGGGAAGACATGCAGCATCGGCACTGAAATTAAAAAAAAACCAAATAAAAATGGAAAAATATGAGTTTTTTATGATTTTCTAAAAAATTTGGTATTTTAATAGCATTTTAATCAAAAAGTTTGAAAAGTAGATATTAAGAGTATTCAAATTGTCTTTCTGAAAAGGAAACAAAAACTAAATCAGATAAAACACTGGTAAGTTATTACAATATGCCCGGCAACTGATTTGTCTCAGACCATTAAATCAAAAAATTCGAGCCCAAATTTTGAAGTTTATTGAAAAACCACAAAAACATTTCTGTATTCTACTAATTCCAAGATACCGGGATCAAAAGATATCAAGATAAAAAATATGAACATTTTATTTGTTTAATTACTGACTGATAAGTTTGGGAAAAATATATTATTTGGTGTATTCCTTTTCAGCAACCCGTTTCTGTATATAATGTGACAAATTTTTGCATCGGGAAATGTATGGTCACCCTGCTTTATACAGGGTGAGTTATGAGACGATAAAGTTGACTATAATTTTATTGTTAAATCTTTTATAATTGGTAAATTTTGCAACTGTGGATGCATTATGTTTCGTTAAATAAATAATTAGATAGAGAAATACATTACAAGCAGTGCATTTGGCTTTTTTGGTTTTAGATATACATATTTTACTGTTTGCGGCTCACCCTATATAAAATAGAGTAGGGTTGCGTTTTATATGCTTTTTGCGAAAACTTTTTCGATGCTAGAAAAACAGGAACGGGGTACTGGTGTTCTACAACTAAATTTAACATTATGCAACTCAAACTGCTTTAGATATGGTAGAGCTGAATTTTCGATGTGACAAACATCTCATAAACACCCAGTAAAAAGATCACGGTGCTGGCAATCCGATTTGTTGCCAATCGAATGGTTCAGTTGCATCTAATGGATTGTTCGGTTACGACTACCGAATTATTCTTGGTACAACTGAAATTTCCTTTTCCCAGTCAAATTAGTTGTGGCTCAATTGGTACTTTGTTATCACAATTAGAAATTCGGCTACTACGACCACATATAATATTTATTGCATATCGCAACAAGAATTTAGGGCCTCCACCAAACCAAATTAAAGAACCGGCATATGGCAATAAAAATAAATAGTTAAAAATCTGCTATGGTTTTATGCATTCTGATAGGCTGATTTGTTTTAACCAATCAGAAAATTAAAAAAAAAAACCTTTTTGTTGTAGGGTCGCCTTTTGTTTATATACGCAGAGAATTCTCGTGGACGAATTTTAATAAAATTTTTGTTAAACTAATGAAGCTTTCTTCATAAAGTGAAATTTTATCAAAAAGCTTCATAAATTTTATGAAATTTTTTTAATGAAAATTTCTCATTGACTCTTTGAAATCATTAATGAATAAAATGAAATTTTTCGTAAAATTTTATGAAAAACTGAATTTATGTATTTTAGAGTTTCTATGGACGAACTCCAGTAAAACTTTATTGATTTAATGCAAAAATTAATTAATATCATACATTTATTTCGTTCAGTGTATAATAAGTATTAAGTACCCAGCATAAATAGGGTTTTAACTACTTATCAGCCAATTTACTCGCTTAATTACTTTTATTCGCGATGTCTCAAAAGTAATGGGTAGTCATTAGCTTCTCATATAGTGATAGGTATTCATTACCCTCTCAATTACAAAAAACATAAAGTAATGACTTTATCTGGAGCAAGAGTAAGTAAGCGAGTAAATAGGCTAGTAAGTAGTTGAGACCACATTGTTGCTGTGATAAGAGTATCGATTTTAGAGTAAAAATTTTAGAATTAATTTTTTACGGAATATTCGTCTACGTTAACTATTTGTATCTATTATTTAAACAGCATTTAATAATAAAAAGTTAATAACCTGGTTTCAATTGTAGCTATATTTTGGCCGTAAACTCATAAAAAAAACTCAAAGTACACGAAAACGTGTTAAAGACTATTACTAACACATGCCAACATGAAAACTAAAAAATTAAAAATGCCCTGCTGGCAGTTCGTCTCCGATATATAGAAAGAAATTGCCTGCACTAGTCCGATTTGCAAATTAATAATGTGTTTATAACTTTTGAAAAAAATTGTAATTCTTCTTCTTAATAAAAATGCATATTAATTACAATATTAATTGCAGTTGGTCTATATGACGCGTTTGAAAAAACAACACTTTACTAATGAAAACTCAACGTTTATAAATTTTCACTTCAAATTGCAACTTCTTCCTTGAAAGTTTTGTAGACATACGTTCGAGTATTTCGCAACTTTTACGTACATTCGATTATACCGCAACTATTTTTAATTTTTTTATACATTAATCAGTTTAACGTAGATTTCCTTTATATACTTAACGTTATAGGTACGAATGAAAATAAAATACAATAATATGCAACTACACTAAATTGCATTTTCAGTTGTTTTACTTGGCATAGTATTTTGAGTGGAGATCAAACCCTTTATCCATTAATAATCCTCATATTTTTTTAAGCACCTTATATATCACCTTCCACTTCAAATCGTTTCTGTATAAATACTACGTTTTCATACTTGACTTTTTTTGTAACAAATTTAATTAAAATTTTATTATTTTAATGATTTGCATTTTTTATTTATGCTGTCTCATTCATATTGTACGCTATAAATTTTTTGTTCAACACTTTTATGTGGATGGTTTCTGTTTATTGTTGAAATGCTTTTGTTTTGTCTTCAAATTTTATTATCATTTTTTTTTAATGTGAAATAATTTAATCATGAAAATTTATGTTCTTTCAAGTGGATAAGTATTTATGTGAATTTTTCACAATAAAAAGCCTTGTTTGTTTTCGTTTAATTTATGATTTTTATAGAAAAATTAAAATGAAATAAAATATTATGACAATTACGTATCTTAACGACAATGCAAAAAATTACCCCATCACCATTATGTTTATAATTGTTGAGATACCCAGCAAAACCTTGGTAATATATGGGAATTACTATCCATATTACCAGGTAATATATTAAACCGCTTACCTTTGCATTACCTTGGACCCTTACACCTTACCCTTGCAATAGTTGTAATATCAAATTCATACGTTTGGATATTTTATTGGTATAAATAATTTGTTATTCTAGAAAATTTTAGAAATTAGAAGAATATCTGTGAACTTAAAAATATATTCGTTTTATAAAATTAAAATTTAAACAAAAAGTTTTTGAAAACTCCTTACCTGTAAGGATTTACATCGATGGACATTAGACCGTACCTCAAAAAAAAGTTTGCCGTACACCCTCCAGTATGAAGTATTTTTGCATTTTTTTTTTCAATTTTTCGTTATAGCTTCGGCATTTAAAATCGGATTTTAAAGTGTGATATATCAATGTTCTTGCCTCGAGGAGACCAGTGTTTTACTATAAAGGAAAAATCCAATGAAAAAAAATTTAAGAAGGCGATCCCTACGTTCGGCAACCAATATATAAAAAAAAATCTATTAGATTTATCGAAAAACTTCATTAGCAAAAGTTTAATGATTTTTTGCGAGCTTTAATTTTCTGACATTAGGGTGTTACATTTGGGTGGTAGCAACTGAGATCTGGTGGCTAACTACTAGAACCGGATACTTGAGGTGAATGGCCCTCGAGAGAAAAACACTGGTCTTCTCGAGAGAAAAACATCGATGTATCATACTTTAAGATCCGACTGTAAATGCCAAAGATATAACGAATGTAAAATGGCGACCCCTACGTTCGCAAAAGAAAATAAAAAAAATTTTTTTAAAACCTCCTTGCAAAAATACTTCATATTGGAGGGTGTACGGCGAACTTTTTTTTTTGCCTGTAAGGTGGTACGCTCTAATGGACATGCCCTTGTTAAAATAATACGTCTAGTAAAAGAAAAGTAAGAGCTCATAAAAAAAAATTTCAAAAAGTTTTGGTTAAAAATAGTGGTATTCATCTAACTGGATTTATGCCCTAGTAAACCGTGTATTTATGTAATCGCATATATTTATAACTTTACCTGTTTATTTGAATGAACGCACATTTTAAAACTACCCTGTTAAAAATCGATTATAATTAGGGTTTATGTCCCGTCCCGGGAATTCCCGGGAATCCCGGCCTTTTTTCAATCCCGCAATCCCGGGAATTTAGTGCGGGATTTCCCGGGATTTTTTTTATTCTTCTACAGAAGTTTTAGCTAGTATATTAAAATTTTGGAATCTTTATTTCAATTAAAAACATTGATTGTTTTAAAAAATAATTTAAATAAAAAATATTTCAAATTAGAAAATGCGATTTAAAATTTAATAATATAATATATAATATAAAAAAATATTATTTAGGCCGAATTTTTTGGGTTTAGTTAAACTGAAAACAAATTTTATTAGACATTATCAAGTTTAAATACTAACAAAAATACTCGTACCTCGGAAATTTTATATTTTTTAATGATGGTATTTGTTCAAATAAAGCAATATATATACACAACATTTCAACATCAGTATTTCAACTCCAAATACCTCCAAAAAAACTCGGCATTAAAATAAAAAAATTATAATAATGTAAGTGTTTTGAGTTTTTATTATCTACTTTAAATAATTACATTTAAATTTCAATTTCAGTTGTATTTTCAAATTTAATGTTTTTGTTAGATTAAATATTGTTGACCTTTGGTGTTGTTATATTTTTAGTATTGTTTGGCTTTAGGTCATAAATTTTTAAAAAATAAAATATTTTGTATTTTATTTTTTAATTTTCTTCCGATATTTCAATTTGCATCGCAAATCATCCTCTGGGATATTTAAAAAATACAATATATTAAAAAATATATTTTTGAACGGTACTGAGTTGAAAACTTCTCGCTGCACTTAATAAAGCTTACTATTATTTTTAAAATAATGCATCAGATGCCTTTTCAAATTATTTTGGATTTTTTATATGTTAATTTAAAAAAAAATGCAACAATGAAAATTAAATAATTTTTTTTAAGTAGTTGTGCCATAAAAAATTTCTATTCAAAAAATACCAATTAAAGTTATAAAACTATTTAATAATATTTTAGTGTATATTTTTATAAAAATTTAGACAATTTGCCTAAAAATTTGTGTGAAAAATACTCACTTTTAAACTTTTTAATAAAAATAGAAGAATACTTCTGAAAATCTGCATAGAAACAAAATATCTAGAAATTGAAATTTTTGAATTCTGATTCTAAAGCTGGTCCGATACAAATTTGCACCCATTAACAATTCCATTATATCCTGAAAGAATTTACGATTCAATTTGTTTAACCGTTTAAACCGCGAATTAATATTTAATTAATGAATTTCTAGGAGTTGTTTTAAAATTAAGATGGCCTTCAATAAAAATATATTACCTGCATATTAGTTCGCTATTTAAACTGTTAAACGAATTGATCTCGAAAAAGTGGAAGATATGGATATTTTATATTAAGCCCTTATTTCAGAATATATTAAGTAGATTTTCTCATGACTGCAACCAAAAGATGAACTTTGTAGTAAGTTTTTTTGATAGATATCGAGTTTTTCAAGTAAACATACGTCGGATATATTCATTTTCTAACGAGCGGGAATTC
Source organism: Leucophora obtusa (assembly GCA_949987735.1). Taxonomy (NCBI): domain Eukaryota; kingdom Metazoa; phylum Arthropoda; class Insecta; order Diptera; family Anthomyiidae; genus Leucophora; species Leucophora obtusa. Next base: position 132,089,074 of record OX465296.1, on the reverse strand, counting down.
CCGGGATCCCGGGAAATTCAGAAAAAAATCCCGCTGTCCCGGGAAATGAAAAAGTCCGGGAAAAGAAAAACCCTAATTATAATACATGAGCACATATGATTCATGCATGCCCATATACATCAATATATGATCCATATGTGTGCATGAATGATTCATATATGCTCATATGAATTTCCATATATCTTCATATGTGTGCATTAACGAAATTTGAGGTAATATTTATATACATGATCATATATTTTAATGTTTCCATACATGATCATGTGTCTACATTAACGAACATTGAGGTAATATGTTCATGTATGATCACATATGAATACATATGAACACATATGAACCCTATATGGAAGTATATGGACATGTATGAATTTGTATGACTTCATATACCAGCATGTGTTAGTTCACGCATGTCCATGAATGGATACATATATGTCGATTTTTAACAGGGTATTCACATTTCAATTTTTCATTTAGAAACTTTTTCGATCTTTTCATAAATTAAACACAGAATTTTTTAAATTTGTATTATTTAAAAACAAATAAAATAGAAAATAAAAAACAACACACAAAAAAATTCAAAATAATTTTATTTTTGACAATATTCAAATCAGGCACCCGATATTAATACTTTTAAAACGTTTTATTTTGTTTTTTCCTCAATAAAAAAAAATCACTTGTGTACAAATGAATTTATTTTTCTTGATGGATATTTTGTTTTCATCAATTTTTTTATTTTTTGTTTTCTTTTCGAAAACAAAATTTTAAAAATATCCGTACTGATATTTTCAGGAAAGTTGAGAATTATTTTTATTTTGTACTGAGGAAAAAACAAAAAAAAACGTTTTTTTTGTATTGAGGAAAAAACAAAATAAAACGTTTTAAAACGTTTTTTTTAGTTTTTTCTGATTACAATTACATATAAATTTTGTAAAAATTCTTAAAACAACATTCATATAGACATATTTCTGCATCCAATGATATAAACCTTTGCGTTATTAAAAAGTAATAAAAATTTCCGCCGAAAAGACTTCTACAAAGCATGATAATCAGCGATTAACATTCTGCAAGCAAATATATTGATGCAAAACTATTCCTTTTTGCAAATTTTTTTGTCGTGATTTTTTGTTTTTGCAATCTAACTAGCTAATTTTGGTATAGGATATATGTAGTATAGTCCCTAGATTATGGATTTTAAAGAACCCCACTTAAAAAATTGCAAACCAATAGCGGAACGCGAAAAAAAACTTTATGGTACAAAAAATGAATTAAAAATTGTTATCAGAAATTTACATTCTGCAAACAAATACACTGATGCAAAAAATTTTCTTTTCGGAAAATTTTTTTCGCGAATTTTTTTTGCAAACTAACCACCAAACTTTTATATGAGAATATTGGTATTATAGTCCCAAGATTATGAATTTTAAAAATCCGCACTTAAGAAATAGCAAAAAAAATCGCGGAACGCGAAAAAAAGCTTTTTGGTACAAAAAATAAATTTAAAAACTCAGTCAGCGATTTACATTCTGCAAACGAATATGTTGATGCAGAAATTTTCCTTTTTGCAAAACTTATTTTTCGCGAAATTTTTTGCGTACGAACTACCAAACTTTGGCATAAGATATGGGTATCATAGTCCCAAATTTATGAATTTTAAAAAACCGCATTCAAAATTTTTTAAACTTAATCAGCGATTAACATTCTGCTATACATATGTTACATACATATACATATGTATATTGATGCAAAACTATTCCTTTTTGGAAAATTTTTTTTCTTAATTTTTTTTGTTTTTGCAATCTAACCAGATAATTTTGGTATAGGATATAGGTATTATAGTCCCTAGGTTGTGAGTTAAAAAAAACCGCTCTTAAAAATTTGCAAAATAATGGCGGAACGCGAAAAAAAGCTTTATGGTACAAAAAATAAATTAAAAAAACTCAGTCAGCGATTTACATTCTTCAAAAGAATATGTTGATGGAAAAATGTTCCTTTTTGCTAAATTTTTTTTCGCGAAACTTTTTGCATACTAACCACCAAACTTCGGCATAAGATATGGGAATTATTGTCCTAAGGTTAAAAATTTAAAAAAACCGCACTCAAAAAATTGCAAAATATTGGCGGAATGCGAAAAAAGCCTTTATGATACAAAAAAATAGTTAAGAAACCTAATCAGCAATTTATATTCTGCAAAAGAATACATTAATGGAAAAAAATTTTTTTTTGCAACTTTTTTTTGGGAATTTTTTTTTTGCGAACTAATTACCAAACTTTGGTATGAGATATGGGTATTATGGTCCCTAGGTTATAAATTTTAAAAATCTGCACTTAAAAAATTGCGAATTAATGGCGGAATGCGAAAAAGGTTTCTTGGTGCAAAAATTTAATTAGAAAACTTATACAGCGATTTCATTCCGAAAATGAATAATATTAGTGCAAAATGCTGGTCAATTGGCAAACATTTTAGCAAAAAAAAAAAAATATTTGCAATATATGTTTGTAATGTATATACCGCTCAACAGTTCACTCTAGGATATTATATGATTTTCTACAGATTTGAAACCAAAAACCATAATAATCTCCACCATAAAAATAAAACAAAAATTTTAAAATTCTATTCATATTTTTGTACTTAGTACAAAGATGAAAAACAAAAAAAACGTTTTTTAAAACGTTTTAAAAAGATTTATTTTTTTATCAATTTTTTTATCTTTGATATTTATACCTAAAGATATTTTTCGAATTTCAACTTGAGGGATATTTTTGTTTTAAAGTACATTTGAAATTTTTTGTTTTCGATTGAGAAATAAAAACATTTTGAACTTTAGTGATATTTATTTTTGATAAAAACAAAAAAAAAAAACGTTTTCTGGTGCCTGATTCAAATGTATGTATAAATACGAAGAACATTACACACAAAAATGTAAGCATATATTTACCAGGGCTCGTAAACCAGTTTTTACATTAACCGAGAAAACTTACAACATATAGACAGTATACGAGGCGTAAATTCTTTAAATTAATACCTTTAATATGTAATTTTTAGTATAATACTCACTATAAAACAAATTGAAATTTTAAGAAAAAAAGCGTATTATTTTAAGGTTATTTGTAACCTAGAAGTAATAGGTAAGCGTAACATGTAAGTTCAGAATAACATAGTACTACACACAAAAAAATATTGTTCAACTTTTTTCAATTAAAACGAGTTGTTAAATTATTTCAAAAGGTGTCAATTAAAAATTAATCCAATGGATTAAATAATTGCTCAAAACTGCAATTTGCTTGACATTTTTTTTTATTCTACCACTCAAAACCATTTCATAAAACAAGAGAAAAACATCAGCATATTGTTGTTGTTTTTCGTTTGCTTTATTTATGTAGTTGTTTTTATAAATGTTAATGTATTAGTAACAGGGATGATAAAGTTGGTACTATATTACTTTTTATGGTACCATTAGAACCTCAAAGGTACTATGTTACTCCTTAGCATTATTTGATACCATTTTAAATTATTCAAAATAAATAGTAAAAAATCGTAAGAACCCAGGAAAATTTTTTACAATCGGTAGCCAACCACACCCATTCTACAACTGGTTCCACTGCAACCGATTCCATGGAACTGGTTCCGGAACCAGTTCCTGGGATCCTATATGGAAGGTGTGGGTGACGTAGAATCAATTCCATAACTAGTTCCAGAACTGATTCTAGAGCAACCAGTTCCACTTTGGAGCCATAGAAGGGGTTGCTTTTGGGACAATTTCAAACAAAAAGAATCGGTGTTAGAATCGACAGTAGAAGGGGTTGTGAATGAAAAGTAGCTATTGTACAACCGATTCTTTGGAACAGAAAATTTTCCTGGGAAACGTAATTCAAAGGAAAGGTTTCTAAAATTTTGCAAAAAATATTAAACATTTATTTGAATTTAAGAGAAAATCTTTAAATTGTTGTGTTTTTTGTTTAGTTTTATTTGATTTAGTTTTCTGAATTGATATTAGTTAATTTAAATTGTGCGGTAACTTAATTTTTAGTAAATTGGACATGTTCGGGCATGTTGTTTGTTTTAATACCCAATCCATATATAGGTATAAGAAATAAATTTAAAAAAAAGATTAAAATTTTATAATTTTTGACCCCGCTTTTTAAAGATGAGACTGGGACGTCAAAATAATAGTCAACGCTGAAGATTGGATGCAAGAACAAAAGCGATAGAATAATATAAAAAAGGTAATTGGGAAGAAAAAAGAACGAAATACACTATACAGAGTGAAGTGGATCTATATTATATTTTGAACCTTGTTTTAATGTACAAAAGCACTTTCATATATGTACGTTTTTTTGTTAATTTCAGAGTTTAATATCTATCATATATCAGTTTTTTGATTTCTAGCGGCTATGGAAAAAATATCCAAAGCTTGGATATTAAACAACACGCTAGATAAAAATAGCTGTCTGTATACGATATTTACGAAAGTGATATTTCTGTTGTGTTGTATATTTTTAGCCATTGATAAATATCTAGCAAATATCACTTCATTAATTTCTAGCAGCTATCGTAAAAATATCCAACGCTTGGATATTAAACAATATGCTAGATAAAAATAGCTGTCTGTGTACGATATATACGAAAATGATATTTCTGTTGTGTTGTATATTTTTAGCAGCTTTCTTGCTTGTGTGTACAACAAACGATATTTATTTTATGTAAATATCTAAAAATATCTTGCATTGCTAGATATATCTGTTTAAAAATATCTTGCATTGCTAGATATATCTGTTTAAAAATATCTTGCATTGCCAGATATATCTGTTTAAAAATATCATGCATTGCCAGATATATCTGTTTAAAAATATCTTGCATTGCCAGATATATCAGTTTAAAAATATCATGCATTGCCAGATATATCTGTTTAAAAATATCTTGCATTGCCAGATATATCTGTTTAAAAATATCATGCATTGCCAGATATATCTGTTTAAAAATATCTTGCATTGCCAGATATATCTGTTTAAAAATATCTTGCATTGCCAGATATATCTATCTAAAAATATCTTGTTGATTTTGCTGCTATTAGCAGTGAAAATATTCTTGCATTGCTAGATATATTTATCTTGTGAGTATTGGTTTTTGGTGGTTGGATATTTATTTTATACAAATATCTAAAAATATCTTGTTGATTTTGCTGCTACTAGCTACGAAAATATTCTTGCATATCTAGCTGGTGCGTATTGTTTTTCGGTGGTCGGATTTTTTTTAGGCATTTGTATAAAAGTATTAATTTTTAGTCTAAATTATGCTGCTATTGAAATGAATTTTAAGTGTGCGTGAATATATCAATAAAAAAACAAGAGGACTTTAATCATTTTTATTAAGACAAACATACGTGATCAATATTATTGATCAATTTTTTTAAAATCAAGCAATTAGAACAAAGTATTTAAAAATAAAATGGTGTGGTTGGTTGATTTTTAAAAAATTTATCAATTATAGATGTGTTTTCGACTACTATATCCGTTAACTCATAAAAAATTCAAAGTGCATAAAAAAGCGTTGAAGACGAAAACTAACACATTACTTTTCGTATGCACGTTAACTTTCAATTATCAACGTTGAAAATGTTCGATGTTTACAATTTTTTTGTAACGTAGATTTGCTTTAAATACTTAACGTTGATAGGCATGAGACAAAATACACCTAATATTTAACGTGTATGCCCTACTTTAGAAATTAGATTTGCATTTAAAAATTTATAGAAATAATAAAAAACGTAATAAAAAATCCTTTATAATTATTATAATTATAATTATAAGTATATAATTATTTATATACTTATTAAAAAAATAATTTTTTGGAAAATTTTATTTAAAATTAGTACGACTAAAGCCTCGGCAAGTTGTGAAAAATCACATTTTTCAACTTTCATGCGAAAATTTTGAACGTGGACGCAAATTAAGTTTTTGTTAAGTTCAGAATTAAATTTATTTCTAAACTAAGGGAATTATGGCGGTAAAATTAACTGCCATTTCATTTAATTTTGAATGCCATTACAGTTCCCAGTAAAATAGCCTATAAATATGATCGCTGCGCATAAGAAAATAGCTATTTGTTAACAAAAACTATTTCTGGTGCACCTTAAATAGGGCTATATTTAGTCTCTTGGGTAAGTTTTATGGAAGTAATTCTTTTATAAATAGAAAGTTTGGAGTTTTATTTTCATATGTGTAAAAAAATAATTTATAAAAAGTTTCGCGAAAAGCTCAATAAAGGTGTTTTGTTGCTCTCCTCCTTAAAAAATGTACCTGTTTTCTTAGGTTTAGCGACGATATAGTCTATTTGTTGTTATCTTATAATATGTGTGTTATCTTATATGTTGCCATGAATAGCCATATATAATTATATATGTATGCACAGCGCATAGTTCGGGGACATAGCCAAAAAAGTGCCCAAACTATGCGGTATATTAGTCAAAAATGTCTTCAAACTATTCGCAAGACCTAGGAAGAATTTGAGGACAGTCCCCAAACTAACCAAATGTCTCCGGACCGGAGAAAACTGTTCCCGTAGCATGCGCTGTGCATACACTCAACTAAAAAAGTCTGTAATGGCTACTGAAAATTTTGCTGTTATTATGGGAAATTTAACTGTTTTGAGCCCAGCGGTATTTTTTTACTAATTTTAGCAACACATGTCTGCTGATCTGTAGTACAACAAAATTAGTAGAAAAAATTAGTAGTCGCTACTAAATTTTAGGAAAATTGTTGTAAACTGCAATTTAAAATCGATTTCTTAAAATCAGTTAAAAAACTTACTAATTATCTATAATTTTAGTACAATGAAATTGGTATAAATAATTAGTTGCAGCTACTAAATTTCAGTAAATTGTTGTAAACTGTAATTTAAAATCAATCTGTTGAAATTAGCAAAAAAGTGTACTAAAAAATAAACAAACTCTAAAATCTAAAAAAAAATTAATAAAAAAAGACTTTTTTCTTTCGATTGCAACAAGAGTATAATTATTTCATCGTAATTGAAATTTGGAGTCAAAATCAGGGATGATAAATGGGATTTCTAAAATAGTACTAACGAGCTTTAAAAACAGTACTTTTTTGACCTCTATAGTACCAAAATTTTTTTCATTTAATTTTTTTATCATTATAAGTTAACAAATAAAAACTCACAAAAAATAAAGAGTTCTTTATACTATCTAACTCATACAGCAATAGAAAAACGTAAAAATTTTAGTTAAAACTATTAAAAATTAGTTAAAAATTACGTTTCATAAAAAAATTCTATCAGATTACTTTTGTAAAATATCAGTAAGATAAGTACAGGAAAATCCAAACTGTTAAATACATGTACAATATTTTAGTTATATTTGAATAAATTTTAATTAACAGAAAATAACAATTTAACCTGCTAAAATTAGTAATAAATAATAATTAGTAGACTAAAAATCACCAAAAATTTTAAATGTAGAAAGCTTTTTTTTTTTTAATACGAATAAAAATCTAGTCTTCTGAAATCAGCAGTTTACTATTTTTAGCAACCATTTCCGTTGATTTTAGCGCGATAGACTGCTATTTTCATTCAACTAAATTTAACTTAAAAGTAACGTATTTTAATAAAAAAAGCGAAAGAATATTTTTTATGTGTTTAACTTGAGTTTTCAATAGTAGCATCTAATATTTTAAATATTTTCAACATAAGTATTTTTTATTTAAAACTCCGATATTTGAAAACACAATAATATCTCTGAAAATTAAAAAAGCACAAAAAATTTAATAATCGAAAAATGTGTAAATAGTACTAAGTGAGTCAGAGGAGTACCATAGTACTTTTGAGGTTCCAATAGTACCACAAAAAGTACTATAGTACTAACTTTATCATCCCTGCTATCGACGTATTGCATTCAGTGTTGCCAGGTTAATTGGGCACAAAATCGTCAAATATTTTTGATAAAATCGTCAAAATCGTCACTGCGTTTTGAAATATCGTCAAAATATTGTTAAAAATCGTCAAAACTTTAATAATCAAATATTTTTATTATTATAACCCTAAAATCATAATATAAAATTTAAAAAATCACCCGGTTTTCAGTGTCAGCTGTAATTTAAGAAAAATTCTAAAACTAGTTTTTTATTTAATTGGTGAAGTGAAGGAAACTTTTAATGTAAATTGATTCTGTAACAAAAAGAAGTGTTTTAGAAAATAATCCTTTAATACTCGTATCTCCAAATTTCAAACAATTTTATGTATGTATTGAAAATTTACCATATACTGAAATTAATTGTTCGAAAGAAAAAGTCCACTTTAAAAAAAAAAAATTTCGTGTCGAAAAACTTTAAATTTTAATGTACTTAGTCTAGAGATATTTCACAGGTACCTACTAAAGAATTTACATAAAAAAGAGTCCGATATGAGATATACATCCATTCGAAAAGCATTATTATTATTAGAGATTTAGGAAAAACTATTTTAAATAAAAATAATTACCAGATTTTGTGTTAGTTTTCCTAAAAAAACCATCAGATTCTAAAATGACTACAATAAAAATTTTATGATAAATATTTATAAATTACCTGAATAAATTTTCGGATTTATTGATTTAGATAATGAAAAAATAAAGTATTTTTGAACAATTGTTGCTATATTTCCTTTTGAAAAAAATCGTCATTTTGAATAGGAAAATCGTCAAATCGTCATTTGGCTATTTTCGATAGTAAAAATCGTCAAAATGACGATAAAGTGTCAAAACTGGCAACATTGATTGCATTGTGGTTGTGTGTAGTGGTGTTGCATTGTAATTTGTGTTCTTTAGGCAGTGTTGCCATATAGCCAGTTTTAACTGTTTTTTACAGTTTTTGGGATGCCTAACAGTTTCCCAGTTTTTTCATGTAAAAAACAGTTTTTTTTTTAATTCATGGATTTTTTTACAGTTTTTTCATATTAGATCGGCACATTTGTTTAATTTACAACTTTTTTCCCTAAAACTTAAGAATTAAAATATAAAAGTGCATAATAATTTGAAAACTTTATAACACGTTTATAAAATGAATTTTGTATAAATTATTTGTCTTATAAGCCATTTATAAACTTATAAAGTGGTTATTATGACCCAAAACTACAATAAAACTTTCATACTGTCAAAAATTAGGTACAAATCGAAACATAAATAAATTTAAAAATGCCAATATAAAACTACAAAATATGCTTACTGGAAAAACAAAACATTTTTATAACAAATTTCATAAAAAATTAGCACGGAATAAAATTGTCTAAGTCATATGTGACACGCCATAGACCCGACGGACATTTTTTAGCCGAACTTATCCTTCATTTAGAAATTTATATTTTTTGAAAAAATTAAAACAATGTCTCATCAAAGTACCTTGCCATCGCTTTCCCGTTTATATTATTCTGACTGGGATAATAGATGAAGGCCTGCACTTAAGTACACTTGTGCCCAGTATTTTGTAAGCAGTTTTCTAAACAGATTCGATGCGACAACCTTGCCCACTGAATCGTGTAACTACCCTGTGTAGAAAATCATTACCAGATATGTGGTTATGTAACTACATACTTGGTAATGGTAACTACACAGGAAAATTTTTTACAATCGGTAGCCAACCACACCCATTCTACAACTGGTTCCACTGCAACCGATTCCATGGAACTGGTTCCGGAACCAGTTCCCGGGATCCTATATGGAAGGTGTGGGTGACGTAGAATCAGTTCCAGAACTAGTTCCAGAACTGATTCTAGAGCAACCGGTTCCACTTTGGAGCTATAGAAGGGGTTGCTTTTGGGACAATTTCAAACAAAAAGAATCGGTGTTAGAATCGACAGTAGAAGGGCTTGTGAATGAAAAGCAGCTATTGTACAACCGATTCTTTGGAACAGAAAATTTTCCTGGGTAGTTACTTTTGTTATTACATTTCTTATTACCTTTATATGGCGATGTCGCGAAAAATAATGAGTTGTCGTTACACACCAGCATACTAAAAATCAAAAAATATATCGTTACCTATGTGCTTACCAGTACTGACAAAAATAATGAGTCTAAAAATAGATTTTCTTAAAAAATAAATTATATAAAAAAAAATATTTTTTATTGTATTTTTGTTTTTAAATAAAATTTGCTGGTGCGGGATTCGAACCTGGGTCTACAGATTGCCAGTCAACAGCTCTACCATCTGAGCTATATCGACATGTAATATTTAATAGATAAAAACACAATTGACCTGCTGCACACAAGTAAGCTTACTCGCCAACATACAAAAAATCAAAAAATATGTGGTTACATATATCCTTACCAGTGTTTAAAAAATATTGAGTCTAAAAATAGATTTCAAAAAATTTTCAAAAAAGTCTAAAAAATTATTTTCTATTTGAAGTAATGATAAAAATAAATTATTATCAGTTACACATTATTATATGTATTAAAATAATACAGAAGGTAAGTGGGTGTCATTACTGGTAGTCCAAAAAATAATGATATGTCATTACCGTTTCTACACTGGGTACAGCAACAAAGTTATTTGGTTATCGTTATCAAATGTTTACATGTAAAGGTGCTTTCACAATGATGGAGTGGCTCTACTCTGCAGCACAGAATCAAATGTTAACTGTTCACAATGCAGAGTAGAGTTACTTCAAAAAAATATGTGACGTTTCTTGGCACGGCTTTCATTGCAATTATTATAAAATAATTTTTTATTTTATATGTTCCCGAGTAAAAAAGTTTTGATATAATCATATATTATTTTATGTAATTGCATATAGTAACTTATAGTTACATAAGGCCACATATGCTTTTAAATTCAAGCAGATATACTTTTATATAGTCATATGTTAGATATTTTTTCCTCAAAGGTTTTAATATGGAGACATATGTGATTTTATATTATTACATATTGGCCTACATATATATGTATGTGCTATATATAAGTACATAAAGTAACATATAAAAGACATAATTACATGTACGTTTATATATAATTTAGTATGACACTATACATAATAATATAAAACTATGTGGATCCATATAAGAAATCTTTTATAATTTGTGTTAGTTATGATTATATATTGACGAATATGAACCCATATATAACTTATAACATTCTTTATAAAATCATCTATAATGATATATCATCCCACATAGGCAATTTTTTCAAAGTGATTTTATATAAAAATATATAAGGTCCATATAAAACCGTATTGTATTATATTTGGTTACATGTTATCAATGATTTTGAACTAGTTTTAGATTTAGTAATTACTAGGGATTGGCGCGTGACACGAAATGTTCGTGAGTCACGTTATTCACACGTGATCGTGAGTAATAATTACTATACTTAAGTGATTCGTGCGTGAGCGTGAGTAAGAATAACCCGTGATTGATTCGTGTGTGAGTTTATTTTTTGCATCATATGTTTTTAGTAATTTTTACTGTTTTGCGTGAGAATTTTGTGATTGTACGTTTAATAAATAAGTTAATATAATCATGTGTGCTGAGTAAAAAACGAAATGCTCGTGCGTGAGTAATTTGTTTTTTTTTTTGGTTTTTTTTTTGAGCATGAGTAAAAATTGCCTTTAATACGAAATTCTCTATACTATAACGTACACTTGACTGATTTCTTATATCTTGGTTGTATATCATAATCCTATTAACTTTAAAATTTCAGTGTTGTTAACTTTATTTTAAAATTACTAAATTAAAAGAAATTTTTTTTCATGTTTATTGCACTGTCATGATAAATCTGGATAAAAGTAATGGAAGATTTATCGAAATTATAAGATCTCCAGCAGGCCTGAGGTTAATCATTACATTTTGTAATTAATTACACATGCAATTACAAAAAAAAAAACTCATCTATAATTACATATTCGGCCTTATTACGAGGTTCGTAGTCGTAGTCGAAACTAAGTCGAATTTGCTGAAAATTCACTAAAAACGCAACTTTTGAACAATTTTTCAATTGGATTTACCATAGCACTCAGATTTAAAAAAATCCAGCATCAGAGTTTCATTTCTTTATAATTTCCATTATATACAAAATCATTTTATATGGAGTCGAAAATTTCGACTACAAATTCGACACTTGTAATCAGGCCGATTATTTGTAATTGCAATTCAAAAAAGAACAATTACAATTACAAGCAATTGAAAATTTTTTTTTATTTAAAAAAATTATTTTTGTATGTATATTGTTAGATATGGTCCTATGTAAAGTATAAGGTTAATATTTAGATATAATTGTATCAAACTATGTCCACTTTTATAACATTTTATATAATTTTATACAAAAAGATATAATTTGATGTAATTGGATGAGGACAAAATTCGGATACAATTGTATCGAATTGCATTAAATTGTATCAAATTGTACCAAATTGTATACAATTGTATACAATTCGATACAATATGATACAATAAGACGTTCTCATTTTTCGGATATAATTATATCTAATTACATAAAAGATTATATATAATTAAATATAATTTCATATGGATCCATATCAATTTTTTTTACTTGGGTTATTACAAATTTAAATCGATTTTGAATTGCAGTTTACAACAATTTTGCTAGAATTTAATAGCGACTACTAATTTTTTCTACTAATTTTGTTGTACTACAGATCAGCAGACATGTGTTGCTAAAATTAGCAAAAAAAAAAATACCGCTGGGCTCAAAACAGTTAAATTTCCCATAATAGCAGCAAAATTTTCAGTAGCACAGCACATGCTACGGGAACAGTTTTCTCTGGTCTGGAGACATTTGGTTAGTTTGGGGACTGTCCTCAAATTCTTCCTAGGTCTTGCGAATAGTTTGAAGACATTTTTGACTAATATACCGCATAGTTTGGGCACTTTTTTGGCTATGTCCCCGAACTATGCGCTGTGCATACATATATAATTATATATGGCTATTCATGGCAACATATAAGATAACACACATATTATAAGATAACAACAAATAGACTATATCGTCGCTAAACCTAAGAAAACAGGTACATTTTTTAAGGAGGAGAGCAACAAAACAACTTTATTGAGCTTTTCGTGAAAGTTTTTATAAATTATTTTTTTACACATATGAAAACAAAATTCTAAACTTTCTATTTATAAAAGAATTACTTCCATAAAACTTAGCCAAGAGACAAAATATAGCCCTACTTTAGGTGCACCAGAAATAGTTTTTGTTAACATTATCTAATTTCTTAGGCGCAGCGATGATATTCATGGGCTATTTTACTGGGAACTGTAATGGCATTTAAAATTAAATGAAATTGCAGTTAATTTTAACGACATAATTCTCTTAGTGTAGAAATATACTGACTCTGAACTTAGCAAAAACTTAATTTGCTCTTACGTTCAAAAATTGGGCTTCAAAGTTAAAAAAAGTGATTTTTCACAACTCTCCTAGGCTTTAGTCGTACTAATTTTAAATAAAATTTACCAAAAAATTATTTTTTTATTAAGTATAATTTATAATAATTATTAAGGAATTTTTATTATTTTTTTTATTATTTCTATAAATTATAAATTTTTAAATGGAAATCTAATTTCTAATAATAATTATTAAAGTCCTCTTGTTTTTTTATTGATATATTCACGCACACTTAAAATTCATTTCAATAGCAGCATTATTTAGACTAAAAATTAATACTTTTATACAAATGCCTAAAAAAAATCCAACCACCGAAAAACAATACGCACCAGCTAGATATGCAAGAATATTTTCGTAGCTAATAGCAGCAAAATCAACAAGATATTTTTAGATATTTGTATAAAATAAATATCCAACCACCAAAAACCAATGCAAGAATATTTTCACTGCTAATAGCAGCAAAATCAACAAGATATTTTTAGATAGATATATCTGGCAATGCAAGATATTTTTAAACAGATATATCTGGCAATGCAAGATATTTTTAAACAGATATATCTGGCAATGCATGATATTTTTAAACAGATATATCTGGCAATGCAAGATATTTTTAAACAGATATATCTGGCAATGCATGATATTTTTAAACAGATATATCTGGCAATGCAAGATATTTTTAAACAGATATATCTAGCAATGCAAGATATTTTTAAACAGATATATCTAGCAATGCAAGATATTTTTAGATATTTACATAAAATAAATATCGTTTGTTGTACACACAAGCAAGAAAGCTGCTAAAAATATACAACACAACAGAAATATCATTTTCGTATATATCGTACACAGACAGCTATTTTTATCTAGCATATTGTTTAATATCCAAGCGTTGGATATTTTTCGATAGCCGCTATAAATCAAAAAATTTATATATGCTAGATATTTATTTCTATTGATATTAGCTAGCATGTTGTTAAATATCAAAACGTGTTTACTATTTTTAGATATCTTTCATGAAAATTATCAAATATTGGATATTTTTGGATGCTGTCAGCAGTTTTTTTAAACCCTGGTTAATTTATAATAAAAAATTAAAAAAAAGTACTTTGCGGGTCGAAAAACTATTATTTTTTAAGCAGGTTGGTACTATTTTGAAAATCCCATTGATCATCCCTGATTAGTAACTAGTATTTAAATTATTTTTTCTAAAATTTTATAAATTCTCGTTGAGTTTCTTATTTTATTTAGTTAAATATTTCAATTTTGCCATATTAAATCTGAATATTCATTTATTCTAAAACATTACTATAATATAGTAATGTAATTTTTAAAATTTTTTGTTTAAAAAATTTAAAATTTTTTTTAAACAAAAAATCTAATTTTTGAAATTTTTTGTTTAAAAATTTTTTAAACAAAAAATCTAAAAAATTAAAAATTATTTTAAAACAAATATATTTTAATTTAGTTTAAAAAAAAATGTTTATAACAAATTCAAAAAAATTTTAAATTTGAAATTTTGTTTAAAAAATAAATAAATTAAAAATTATTTTAAATCAAATTTATTAATTTTAGTTTTCAAAAAATTTTAACAGAGGCCTTATGCTTGAGAAAAAAGAAGAAAACTAATTTCTACGAGAGAACTTTTCACATAAGTATAAATAAATCTATCAACTGAATGAAAATTGAATGCAGCTTTTATTTTAATGACATTCAAGCTAAAATAAAGAAGTATATTTTTTATAGTTGGCATGGCACTGCCACTTTATCCAGCTGATAGTTTATTTAGAAGTTCTACAATATTGATCAATTTTTAATCCAATGAATTAATTTTTAATCAAACTCATATAAAAAAACCAATAAAAATCCTAATCAAATGTATCACTATTTTATTGAAAATTTATTCAATTAAAGTGCTACAAATTTTTAATTGAATGAACAATTTTCGTGATTGGAGGAATTTCAACGACAAAATTTATTGAATATGCGGTTTTCATGATTGAAATTAGTTTTTATTTTTTTGCATGCATACTCTCTCAGAGACCTGGTTAAATAATAATATTATAATTAAAAACAGAGCATTTTACTGTTATAGAAATGATCGAACTGATGGCAACGGTGGAGGGGTAGCGATTCTAATTAGAAAAAATGTAAAACATGAAATATTACCAATCGTTAATATCACACAAAAAAATATTGTTCAACTTTTTTCAATTAAAACGATTTGTTAAATTATTTCAAAAGGTGTCAATTAAAAATTAATCCAATGGATTAAATAATTGCTCAAAACTGCAATTTGCTTGACATTTTTTTTTTTTTATTCTACCACTCAAAAGCATTTCATAAAACAAGAGAAAAACATCAGCATATTGTTGTTGTTTTTCGTTTGCTTTATTTATGTAGTTGTTTTTATAAATGTTAATGTATTAGTAACAGGGATGATATAGTTGGTACTATATTACTTTTTAGGGTACTATTAGAACCTCAAAAGTACTATGTTACTCCTTAGCATTTTTTGATACCATTTTAAATTATTCAAAATAAATAGTAAAAAATCATAAGAAACGTAATTCAAAGGAAAGGTTTCTAAAATTTTGCAAAAAATATTAAACATTTATTTGAATTTAAGAGAAAATCTTTAAATTGTTGTGTTTTTTGTTTAGTTTTATTTGATTTAGTTTTCTGAATTGATATTAATTAATTCAAATTGTGCGGTAACTTAATTTTTAGTAAATTGGACATGTTCGGGCATGTTGTTTGTTTTAATACCCAATCCATATATAGTTTTTTTAATTATAAGAAATAAATTTAAAAAAAAAATTAAAATTTTATAATTTTTACCCCGCTTTTTAAATATTAAAGATGAGACTGGGACGTCAAAATAATAGTCAACGCTGAAGATTGGATGCAAGAACAAAAGCGATAGAATAATATAAAAAAGGTAATTGGGAAGAAGAAAGAACGAAATACACTATACAGAGTGAAGTGGATCTATATTATATTTTGAACCATGTTTTAATGTACAAAAGCACTTTCATATATGTACGTTTTTTTATTAATTTATAATAAAAAATAAAAAAAAGTACTTTGCGGGTCGAAAAAGTACTATTTTTCAAGCAGTTTGGTACTATATTGAAAATCCCATTTATCATCCCTTATTAGTAACTAGTATTTAAATTATTTTTTTTATAAAATTTTATAAATTCTCGTTGAGTTTATTATTTTATTTAGTTAAATATTTCAATTTTTCCATGTTAAATCTGAATATTCATTTATTCTAAAACATTACTATAATATAGTAATGTAATTTTTAAAATTTTTTGTTTAAAAAATTTAAAATTTTTTTTAAACAAAAAATCCAATTTTTGAAATTTTTTGTTTAAAAACTTAAAAATTTTTTAAAAAAAATTAAAAATTATTTTAAAACAAATATATTTTAATTTAGTTTTAAAAAAAGAATTTATAACAAATTCAAAAAAATTTTAAATTTGAAATTTTATTTAAAAAATAAATAAATTAAAAATTATTTTAAATCAAATTTATTAATTTTAGTTTTCAAAAAATTTTAACAGAGGCCTTATGCTTCAGAAAAAAGAAGAAAACTAATTTCTACGAGAGAACTTTTCACATAAGTATAAATAAATCTATCAACTGAATGAAAATTGAATGCAGCTTTTATTTTAATGACATTCAAGCTAAAATAAAGAAGTATATTTTTTATAGTTGGCATGGCAACTGCCACTTTATCCAGCTGATAGTTTATTTAGAAGTTCTACAATATTGATCAATTTCTAATCCAATGAATTAATTTTTAATCAAACTCATATAAAAAAACCAATAAAAATCCTAATCAAATGTATCACTATTTTATTGAAAATTTATTCAATTAAAGTGCTACAAATTTTTAATTGAATGAACAATTTTAGTGATTGGAGGAATTTCAACGACAAAATTTATTGAATAGGCGGTTTTCATGATTGAAATTAGTTTTTATTTTTTTGTGTGTACTGATATAATCGAAAATATCGGATTAAGGATTTTTACTACAAGTGGTGAATATATTAAAATTTACTCCTGCTACTTTCCAGGAGGCTCCGCAGGTCCGGATGACTCAAAAAAACGTAAATTTTGTTCAGATATCCGTAGGTTAAGCTGTAACAATTCTAAATATATCTTAGGTGGTGATTTTAACGGTAGGCACAGTCTATGGAACTGCCGCAGAGCAAATTGCTGGGGAAACCTACTTTACGAAAGGTTGGATAGTAATAATGTACAAATCTTGTATTCTAATGATTACACATATATTCCAAGTAATCCTAATAAACAACCATCAACATTAGATATATTTTTAACTAATATTGCAACAAATTTATCACCAGTCACGGTTATAAATGCTCTGGGCTCGGATCACTTGCCTATTAAAATATCTTTAAACCCTAGTTGTAATCTAATAGAAAATCATTATTTAGATTTTAAAAATGCAAATTGGTTAAATTATGATCGATTTATAACAGTAACACTTCCATCTACCAACTTAAACACAATCAACTGTAAGGAGCAAATAGATACGATGGTAAAAACTTTCACAGATATTGTTACAGAAGCTATTAACCAAAACGTTCCAAGAAAAATAGTACCGGCCCATAGAACTACTCTACCAGCACATATAATGCATATGATTAAACTTCGAAATAGATATAGAAGGGATTGGAAAAGATATCGTAACCCCATAGATCACCACCAATTTAAATATTTAAACAAAATCATCATCATTAGTATTTACAAAAACTTTTCGTGGAATAAAATGTTATCTACACTAGATAAAGGATCAACGACTTTTTGGAAAGTCTCTAAAATTTTAAAGAAAAAATACAATATAATCCCTACGTTAAAACACAACAACAAGGTTTTTAACAGTCAGCATGAAAAATGCGAAGTTCTTGCCCAGACGTTTAATGCAAACCACTCTTTTTCTCAAAACCTTAGTGATACTACAACTATTGATGAAGTAGAAGAAAGCATTTCATGCTTGAATACTACAATTCTAAATACACAAACTTCCATTTCAGTAACCCCAAAGCATATTAAAAACATAATTAAAAAAATGAAGACCAAAAAGTCCCCTGGTATTGACAATTTAAATAATATGTGCCTGAAAGCTCTTCCAAAAAAAGGTGTCCTTTTTCTAACTGCAATAATCAATGCCTGTTTCAAACTAAACTATTTTCCTAGAATTTGGAAAAAATCGAAAATTATACCGGTAAAAAAACCCAACAAGCCCCCTGATAGCCCATCATCATATAGGCCAATTAGCCTTTTATCTTCAGTAAGCAAAGTACTAGAAAAGGTTATAAAGGGAAAACTGACAGAGTTTATTGATTCTAACAAAATCTTACCTGATCAACAATTCGGGTTTCGTAAAAAACATAACACAGTCCAACCCTTGGTTAGAATAAAAAAAATAGTTAAATCTAATTTTCAAGCTGGAAAATCAACTGGAATGGTACTTTTAGATATTAAGGCTGCATTCGACTCCGTGTGGCATAATGGGCTTATACACAAAATGTTAAGATTGAGTCTTCCTATTGGTTTGATAAAAATTCTATACAGTTTTCTATCCGATCGAATTTTTTCCGTTTATCTTGGATCAAGTTTTTCCAGAGATTATAATATAACAGCTGGCTGCCCGCAAGGTTCCTGCCTCTCACCCATACTGTATAATATATACACGTCTGATTTTCCATCCTTAGAGGGCTGTACAACTTCAATATTCGCTGATGATACAGCGATACTTAGTACTGAAATACTTTCAGCGGATGTAGTAGCAAATTTACAATCGGCGATGGTTAATGTCACAAACTATTTTGCAAAATGGAAAATATTAGTAAACCGCCAAAAAACCCAAGCAATATATTTCACTCGTAAACGTAAACCATGCTTCATTCCTTCATCACGATTACAATTCAACAACGACGAAATAAACTGGGAAAGTAAAGTGAAATACTTAGGTGTTATATTAGACCCTAAATTAAATTTTAGAGATCACATCCCTTACACAATAAACAAAATCAATATTCACACCAAATTACTTTATGCACTCATCAACAGAACCTCAATCCTCTCGTTGGAAAACAAACTTTTAATTTTTAAAGTAATTTTTCAATCCATCATGTTTTATGGAGCTCCAGTATGGGCTGAATCGGCCAAATGTCATCTTAGAAAACTACAAATATCGCAAAACAAGTTGCTGAAACTTATGTTAAAATTACCTTGGCACTTTCCTACTAGAAGACTGCACTATTTAGCTAATATAGAAATGATTGATCAAAAATTAAGTAAAATTGTTGAAAACTTCAATTATAGATGCCTGAATTCGGAATTTAACTACATATCTGAGCTGGTCTCGTAAAAATTTTTAAAATTTTATTTTAACCTTGGTTTTTATAAAAACTTTTTTTTTTTTTTGCCTTAATAAGGTTTTTTGTAAATTTTCCTTAACTTTACAATTTTAATAATGGAACATCTTTATAATATTTATTGTAATATTATTTCTAAGCAGAAAAGGGCTTATGCCCTAAACTCTTAAAACGTAATGTATTGGCAACTGTACTACTTAGTCATATTATTAAATAAAATAAATGAAATGAAAATGAAATATTTTTTTGAGTGTAGGTAAGGAGTTACCTCGATGGACATGCCCTTGTTAAAATAATAGCATTGGTAATAGAAAAGTAAGAGGTTATATACCCTTATTTCTTTTTACAAAAGTCATTAACGGGTAATAGAAGGTTTTTCTGGGTATGTATGTTTGGCTGGACATAAATAAAAAGTAAAGCAACAAGATTTAAATAGGCTGCTGCAAATGTATTTACTAAGCCATCAATTCGCAAAGGTGTGTAAGCTACCCAGCAAAAATGTGGAAGCAGTAAAAACGATTTCCGCTTCCTTACTGCTACTTTTACCGCTTCTAAAAATGTATAGCTTCGTAAAAAGCACTAATGAAAGGCCTAAGTTGATTAATTGTTTACATCGCTTTTTGATGTGCTTTTCAAAAAGGCATGAAATGAGCAATACATTTTGATTGCTTCAATATTTTTGCGGTTCTTTTATCAAAATTTTTTAAAATGCGGAAAAAAGTAATTTTAATGAAAATAAGAGGTTTTACTAAAAAAAGAGTCATTTTCTCTTCACGGAAAAATATGCAGGAATATTGTGCTTTTGAGAAGCCATGATTTTAAATAGTTGAAAAGCTATATAATATGTACTTCCGAGAAGGCACGAATTACCGACATTTTAAAAGAAAAACAGGAGCACTAATTAAAACCAGTGAATTCATGCCTTTTCGGATCTCGAAACAAGTGCTTTCACGCGAGCTATCTCGAAGAAAAATCAGGCATGATATCATCAATAATGCAATCGCTTCACTGCTCAACTTTCCCTGAAAAAAATGCTTCCAAGCAAGCAGTAAATTCTGCTGGATACAAATTTCAACTAAAAATTTTGTTTTCGAGCTTAAATTAAATTTAAATTTTCATTAAATTTTAACAGTTTAATAATAGCTGTATTTTCGACTTAACTATATCCGTTAACTTTCCAAAAAGCACAAAGTGCATAAAAACGTTTTTTTAGACGAAAACTAACATATTACTTTTCGTATGCACGTTAACTTACAACGTGGATAATTATCAACGTTGAAAACTCAACGTTTATACATTTTCACACCTAGCGTAACTTCTTCGCGTTACTACCTAAAAACTTTTGCTGACACACGTTCGATTATACCGGAACTATCATAAATACTAACTATTTAAAAAAATTTGATACTCCAATCAGTTTAACGTAGATTTGCTATAAATACTTAACGTTGATAGGTATGAACGAAAATACAGCTAATACTAATGTGTTTTTTTCAATAATTACGCAATCAGGAAATAAAATCACTTGTTTTTAATCTAGAATTCAAACCATAAATCTCTTGACTTTTTTAGAGTTTTATTCCACCTATATCCTAAGATATAGGTGGAATATCTGGGTCCACAACATAGGCAAATCTGGGTCCACAACATAGGCAGTATGGGTGCCAAGATTTATATTTTTAAAAATAGATACAAATAATTTTGAATTCTGTAGTTTCAGATATGTTCCTATAGAAAAATGTTAACGATTTTTAAACCCACCTTTCACTCTTTAAATAATACAGTACATTGGGCAGATAAAAAAAAAAACACTTTAAATTCAGATTTCAATTTTGAAAATTTTAAGGAAAAGAAATATTTTTTCCATTTTGAAAAGGAATTTTAAATTTGACATTGAAAAATCTAAATAAAATTTTAAGTGCAGCGAACTTTCTATGTTACTAGCGTTCTTCCATAGTTAACAAGTTGCGTCATTGTAATCTACCGGGTAACCTGTAAATACAGTAAAATATGTGAAAAAACTGTTGGCACCAACAATGTCAATTTGTAAAAGCAATCACGTTTTCTTTGAAAATTGAAATTTTATTCCCAACAATAAAATTTGTTTAAAAATAAAACTTCAAAGTTACAAAAAGAAAAAGAAATTTTTTTTTGGATTTACAAATTTCTTGGTTGGTTCTTTTTAAAAAGTTTTTTTTGTATTTACAAATTTGGTATGAGAGAGGTGTTTAAAAATTTAATTAAAATTTTGTAAATTCTTTCTGTGTATAGTTATTCTTTCTAATTGGTACATGAATGTTTTTGTTAGATTTGCGATCATAAAAGTAAACTACAGGGAATAAAAATTGAAACAATTTCGATAAGGCCAGCAGGATAGAATACATAATTTCGGGTCGCGCTGCAGACCCATCTTCAGTATCCATGCATTTATGGATCTGCTTATGTTGACTGAGAAACAAATAAACAAATGTAAACACAACTCAATTCGACTAACATCAACAAAATTTTAACAATGCTATTTTTATCCTCTGTTTTTGCTTTGAACTTCAATTCTTAAAGTACTAGGTCATATTCTTAAAGTACTAGGTCATCGAATAACTTTCAATCATAAAATGATTCCGTCCTAAGCCATGTCAAATTCATTGATGAAAATGCGGAATGAGAAGGATTTTTTGTTGGAAAATTTTTCTGGATAATTTTTGCATAATTTATGAGAAAAAATAATTTATTAGTTGATATGCTTCCAACTACTTGGCATCGATTTTGGTCTGCGTATTTATATTGTGAAGGTGGAAAACAAAACACAACTTTGACACTAATAAAAAAAAATGTATAATTAATTCCAAATTTCTGTTTAAACCGATACCGTGTCCCATAAATTTAATTGGATTCGGAAAAACTTATAAAACTTGAATGAGGAAGTTCGATGTACATACTGCCTAATTTTTTGCACAGAGTTGCTAAGTTTTTCTAAAAAGTACCAAAAAGTTCCCCAATATTAATGAAATTTGCTCAGCAATAAGATCATTTAAAAAAAACAAATTGCCTGGTATAGACAATATATCCCCAGAGTTGCTGAAAATTGATGCAATAACAAGTGCCCATTTACTCACGCCTATTATATACCAATTCTGGTGCACGGATCTCCTCCCAGGGGAAATTGCTGAAGGTGTTATCGTAAATTTACCGAAAAAAAGAGACCTAACAGCTCGTAAAAATGGGAGAGGCATTACGCTTCTGAGTATGATCAACAAGGTGATCGCACACATATTAAATAAAAGATTGTCTAGCTCTCTTCTCCCTGAGCTTAGAAAGGAACAAGCCGGTTTCCGTGCTCATAAATCCTGTGTCAATCATATTAACAGCTTAAGAGTGATCATAGAGCAATCTGTAGAATGGAGATCACCTTTGTACCTAATGTTTATATACTTCGAGAAGGGTTTTGACACCCTAAATCACGCAGCCATATGGAAAGCATTAGAGTGCAAAGGTGTATCTGCCAAGATAATAAGACTTATTAAGGGTCTATATGAAAACGCTACCTGTCGAATTCTCCACGAAGGACAACTGAGCAACAAAATAAACGTTAACTCCGGTGTACGTCAAGGGTGTGTATTATCGCCATTGATTTTAAACTGTGTGCTTGACGTAGTAATGAAAAAGGCAACATCCCATAGAAGGGAAATTACTTGGGGTCTCCAAGGCAGACTGGAGGATCTTGACTACGCTGATGACATTTGTCTATTACAATTCAATTTGTAAATAACGAGCAAACGTTATTTACAAACGTTAACCGTTCAGAATCAATCGCTTGATAAAGTAGAATCATTCTGTTATCTGGGAAGCATATTGGACAAAAGTGGTGGATGCAAAGCCGACATCTGTAGCCGTATAAACAAAGCCCGGCAAGCTTTCGGCCAACTCACGTCAGTGTGGAACTCTTCACATATATTAAGAAGGACGAAGCTAAGGATATTCAACTCCAATGTAAAATCCTTAAACACGAAAAAAAATTTCTTTGCTTTTAGCGATTTTAAAATAAAGCTAACAACACTGAAAATTAAATTAACAAAACCCACGCCAACGGTTCAATAGAAATTTATAATTTTTTGAGTTAATAAACACAATTTGATTGGCAATTTAAAAATGCAGATACTTCCTTGTAAGCTCCAAACGAGTGGTTCAAAATTATAGCGCACTTACAGAGATTATTAAAAAACAAGACTATGTATTGCGAAATATTTCAGTATTTAGCTTTGAATTTATTACTAAGTTTGTATTTAACCCTGCTGTTAGGTTAAGCCCATTTGGTCCAATTATTTTGTCGTTTCCTTTGTAAGTTTTGAATGGTGATATATACTGACTTAATTTTTCAGCTCACGTGGTCTTTTTAAAAAACAATGTTATATGCAAAAATTCTGATTTCTAACTTAAAACATGACTGAGAAAAATAAAAAATTACAAATCTTAGGTTAAGGAACCATTTGGTCCATAGTATTTTTCTTTGATTTTCTTTACATTTATTTTAAAAAAATAAGTATTTACTAGTTTGTTCGATAATATTTGTCATTACATGATTAGCAAAGTGTTTTTCGGTTAGTTTTGCAAATAAACTTGTTGCAAATGGAGCATTTTATATCAGACTTAGACTTGCAGCAACTACAAATTCCACGCTTTCGAGCCGGAATTAGAAGTAGCATTATTTGAGGAGGCCACTGAAACTGTGCATGGTGTTCGTATTTCTGTCAACAACTGTGATGAAAACTCTTGCTGAGGTAATCTAGTCCGTTTCGTCATATGCGCCTTAGCCAAGCTAGTTCCGCAAAAACTCTGGTTTCCTACGATACCTATCAGACGGAGCCCATGAAACATCGATTTCAGAAAATAGTGTGTACGCATTCAAAGCGGATATATTAAGTATATTTGCAAATACAATGTTTGGCCATCGATTTGTTTTGCGTTTTGTGGTGGAGGAGGCAATCATTTGATCAGCAGTATCTACTCCACCTAGAAGAGATGAACCATAAGAAATTATAAGCGAACAAAAAACTAGCATACCTTCTGTTGAATTGTAATAAGAAACAATCTCTGGTTTTTTCTTCGATCCACTCTCATCAACTGCAGCTGTCTTGTGCATTGTACTACTCAATATCGTTCCTTTCTTTTTGTCGCTGATGTATGATACCAATGTCACAATGTCATTGGATGCAAATGTAGACTTGTACAAAGGGAGTTTTTTGACAGCTAGCAATTTCGGAGGAATGAAAGCTTTATTTTTGCGTACTGTTCCTACGTATGTAAGT
Source organism: Leucophora obtusa (assembly GCA_949987735.1). Taxonomy (NCBI): domain Eukaryota; kingdom Metazoa; phylum Arthropoda; class Insecta; order Diptera; family Anthomyiidae; genus Leucophora; species Leucophora obtusa. The sequence goes on along the minus strand of OX465296.1, from coordinate 132,063,972 downwards.
TTTCTTTCATGAAGTTTTTTTGCTAACTCAAATGTGGAAAAAAAAATTGTCGCCTGTTATATTTTGCCCTTTCAAACCTTCTGTCAGGTCCAATACAACGCGTTCTCCTTGGTTCTTTTCAGGCTTTGCATTTTTAGGTTTACCAAGGTATGGTTGTATTTTCCATACGTAACCTGACTTTGAGTCCACCGACAACCAAAACTTCAACCCATATTTTGCTGGTTTTGATGGCATACACTGCCGAAAAGAACATCGCCCCCTGAATACAACAAGTTGTTCATCAATGGTGACATTTTCGTGACAGTTGTCAAACATTGGAAGAAGTTGTTGCCAACGGTCCCAAAGTTCACAAATAGGAGCAAATTTATCGCTACTACTCATTTGTCGTCGACTTGAAACATCATCAAAACGGAGCGCACTAGTAATCATATGGAATATATCTTCAGACATAATTGACCGGAAAATAGGGCGGACAAACTTTGCATCAAATAAACCATGGACATCTTCATTTTTTCCGCTGTTATTGATAAGTTTTATAGTACCCAACTATTTTACTGAAATAAGAAAAACAAGAATGTACATACCGACATACGCCTGCCAGAATGAGCACAGCAATATATGCTCGAAATGCGTCTTCATCAATATCGCTCCATTTGTCACCAAACTTAACACTGCCGTACTTATTGGTATTTTCAATGACAATTCTTTCTATTGGAGGCGGAAAAAACAACAAAAAAGCTGACAGCATGTCATTGCATCTAGAAACTGCAAATCGAGTTAGTCCTGCCGGAGTTCCAATAGGCTGAGGTAATGGAGTGGCACTCCATACCATCTTATTTTTAGCAACAAAATATGGATCAACAGAGCTAGCTGCAGCTAAGACGGGTTCCCGTTTACTATCTTTTTCAGAATCACTTGTTTCGTTATTTTCCGAAATATAATCAATATCCAAATTTGAAATATCCGAGTCACTTTCTGCATAGAGCACTTCTCGTATCTCATCTTCGTTCAAGTACGCCATTTCGCAAGTAAAACACGTCCGAACTATTGAAAGTAACACACAAATTGAAAGAAGCAATGCAAATATTCGAGCTTCTTCACAACAAATAGCAAAAAGTGGGGAATCCCACAATTCTTTTTATATTAGCTATGTTGGTTAAAGAAAATTGAAAAAAGGGGAATCCCTCAACTAATTTTTTCATTAACTGTGTTGAGTAAAGAAGATATTAATAATATTTGGGAAGTATTGAACCAAAATAGATACAAAGAATAATATTAAATTGTTATTTTGAATGCAAATAGCAGTATGGACCAAATGGTCCATTAACCTTACATTCGTAAGTTTTTTCTAACATAACAGCAGGGTTAAAAACGTTAGCTACATTTTACCGAAAATTTCCCAAATTTGAGTTTCAATTATGGGAAAATACCAAACTGTTCTTAGTTTTCAAATAGAAAAATAAGCTTTTTGCTAAATTGAGCCAATCTACTCTATTTTTAACAATTTTTAAAACAAATCTCTTATCTTTTGTGCAAAAACTACTTATAAGTGATTTTTTTTTTAAAAGATTGTAAAATGGCAATTTTCCACTAAAATATTTACTTCGCCAAGAAAACAGATTCGGTGCTGACAACCCTATTTGTTGCTAATAGAATGGATCAGTTGCATCAAATGAATTTTTCGTTTGCTGCTACCGAATTTTTCTTAATAAAACTGAAATTCTGTTGTCACAGTCAAATTAGTCTTGGCACAATTGGTTTTCTGTTGCCACAACTGAAAAATTTCGCTACTACAACCGAACCATGCGATTGACTACAAATGGGATTATCAGAACTGAATCCGTATTCTGGGTGTTGTTTAAATTTGTATACATTATACATTATTGTATTGTATACAGTATTGTTTCATAAGGCTATAAATCTTATTCCCCGAGATTGGTAATGATATTTATGGTTTTTAGAAAGTGGGTTCGACTACCAGAGATTAAATTAAACTCATTTTTCAATACCATTGTCATACCTTGGATGACGATTTTCGATAAAGTATGACGATAGTATACCGGTGCCATTAATCGGAACCGTGAAATCCTATATTTTACGCCAGATACATCACGATTTTCTTTTTTGAAATTTAAAAATAAATCAAGTACACGAACAGTGAAGATGATCGGATATTATATTAATAAAATCCAGTTTACAAAATTTATTCAAATATTTAATTTTGTAAAAAAGCTTATTTTTCAAATTGGATATTAAGAACAGATTGGTATTTTCTCAATTATACTTCGCAAAAGCCTTTTTTTATATTTTTGTAGTGCGCTATAATTTTGAAGCACTCATTTAGAGGTTAGTAGTTTTACTACCAATTTTCTTCTTTAAGGCTAGGGAAATAAGTAAGCATTTTTAAGTTCCAAATCAAGTTATGTTTATAAACCCAAAGAAAATATAATTTTCTATTTAGTCATTGCCGAGATATTCAAACACCAGAATACTGCTAGTAAGTGCGCTATAATTTTGAGCAGTAGTTTATATACATATCTAGAGTAGACCGTACCACATTACAGGTGGTACGAACGTAGGGGTCGCCTTTTTAATTTAATTAATAATTTAGATTCGACAGTGTACGGCGAACTTTTTTGTGGTACGGTCTAATGTACAGCGTTCGGGGACACAGCCAAAAAATTGCCCAAAATATCCGGTATATTAGTCTAGAATGTCTTTAAGGTATTCAGTCGACCTATGAACAGTTTTAGAACAGTCCCTAAACTCAGCAAATGTTTTCAGAGTAAACATTAGATCGAAAATATGTCCCCGCAATATGCGCTGTGCATAGATAACCCGGTAAGTGACCCGGTGTCTTCAAATGCAATAAAATATATGATTTGAAATGTCAAAACGATTGCAGAAAAACATCAAAATAATATCAATTTGCCATTTCATGGCAAAGAAATATTATAGATTTTTCTCCGAAAAACACTTTTCTACAAAAACTATGTGCCTTGCAAAACTACTTGGTTATTTTTCCCAAATCAGCATCGTTTGAATGCTTATAGTTAACGCGATTCGAAATACACACTATGCATAATGATGTTAAGCAAGAAATAAAACAGCCCATATAAAAAAGTTTAGATCTGATCAGATCTGTTTTTGTTTAAATAGATATGATTTAATTGAATTAGATCCGGTTCCAGATATGATATATTATCAGATATGGCATATGTGATACACTAATGGCCAGATCTGACCAAATCTGTTCATATCTAAAGTAAGCTGGAACATTGAGTGATTTTAATGGCCAGATATGAGCAGATCTGTCCAGACTTGTTACCAGATCTTATCCATTTGAGCTGATACCAAAATTAAAATGTACAAACTATTTTTTTTGAAGAATTACTCTGTAAGAAAATAAAATTTTAGATATAAATTCTTTAATTTTAGTTTAAAGTCAAAATTAAGTTGAATCTGACTATATATGGTGCGCCAAATCTGCCTGCATCTGATCAGATCGAATTAGATCTCAAATTTGTTCCAAATTTTGAGATTTCATTAGATCTGGTACAACCAGATATGCTGAGATCTGGTTAGATCTATTCTTTAATACACTGGAGAATACAGTTTATAATAATTTTTTAAAATACTTGTTTCTTTAAAATTTTTATTAAATTTTATAGGTAATGCCATTTAAATTTTACAACAATATTTTATCCTTATAAATAAGTACTTACTCATTATATTCTTTTTGCCTCTTAATGTAATGAAACTTACCTATAAGTAAAAGAAAAAATGTATTATTAGTAACACGCAAAATTCATTTTCTGATACACTTTTATGTATGTATATTAGACCGACTCACGAAAAAAGTAAGAAAAGTGCCCCCCTCAAAATAAATCTTGGTTTGTTTTATGATGATTCCCAAAAAATTTCGGGTCTAGCAACGAGATCTCACGAGCTGCACCATTTTTAGAAAAGGTCCTTTCTTTAGTTTTTGTAAGCAATTTGCATTTTAGCTATAGAGAATATACTCAATATGGGTATCATATGTAAGGTTTTTTTGAGGCGCGTCCAGTTTCATATATAACATGTTCAAGCGTATCCAGACATGTCTTATTTTCAAGGATATTCTATAAAAAAAACTCTCTTTTGAATGGAGATGTTTGTTATTGAAATGTCAAACTTACATATCATAATCTGTAGTCGATTTAAGTGAACACGTGTTTCAGATTTTTTTGAAATTCGCGATTTTTCGCGTTTTATCAGAAATTCAATGTGGAGGAAAAACTGTGTTCTAAATAGGGCAATATGGATACCAAAACTTTTCTTTTGATAAGTAAATCATCGCAAAGTGGATATAGTTCAGAATTTTGCAAATTTAATATATTTTGCTTGATGCTGTGGACCAAATTTTGTTAAAATTTTTGAGTATCTGCAATCTGCATTTGAATTCAGTATCTAGTTGATGTAAGATACAAATGCAACTTAACAGAAAAAAATCCAACACGCGCTTTTTTGGCGGAATATCTGTTTTTAGCGAAAAAAATTTTTATAAAATATTAATAATAATTTTAATTCAGTTTCTAGTAAAGGGTGGTTAAATTTTAAGGGCCGATGTTGAATGTAAACCACACCTAAACGTCAAGTTTTTTTTTGCATTTCATTTGACATTTCTCAATTTCAGACTAACTCAATTTGAACCTTGGAAAGATACACAATCGAGCAACGCGTTAAAGTTATTCAGACTTATTATGAAAATGGGCGTTCAAATCAAAATGCATTTCGTGCACTTCGTGATTTCTTTGGTCAGCATAATCGACCAAATGTGTCCACAATCGGGAGAATTGTGCACAAATTTCAGCAAATCGGGTCTGTAGGAAATGTGGAAACACCTGTTTTTTGTGTTTGGTGCGGTTTATGGGCTGGCGGCGTCATCGGGCCGTACTTATTCGAAAATGAGATTGGCCAAGCAGTTACCGTGAATGCTGTTCGCTATAACGGACTTCTTGTGGCCAGAAATTGAGAATGTGGACCTGGACGATATGTGGTTTCAAAAGGATGGTGCCACTTGCCACACAGCCAACGAAACAATGGCTCTTTTGCGCGAGAAATTCAATGGCAGTGTTATCTCACGTGGTGGCGATGTCATTTGGCCGCCACGATCATGTGATTTGACACCGTTGGACTTCTTTCTTTGGGGTTATTTGAAAGAAAAGGTGTACGTCGATAAGCCAGCAACAATTCAAGAGCTAAAGGATACGATATTTCGGCACATTAACGGCATAGAACCTCAATTATGCCTAAGCGTCATCGAAAATTTGGACCATCGGATGGAGGTGTGCCGCCGAGGTCGCGGCGGCCATTTGGCCGATATTTTGTTCCATACATAATTGTACCACACCAATATAATCATATAAAAAGTAATGACAATAATTTCCTAAATAATTTGTGTTTTATTCAAAATCAACATCGGCCCTTAAAATTTAACCATCCTTTAGATGTAAGGATAAAAATGCAACTTAAAAGCAAAAACCCAACGCGCGCTTTTTTTGGCGGAATATCTTTTTTTTCGCGAAAAAAAAATTATTATAAAATTTTAGTTAGGGTCAGCATATATTTATATTTTTCTTAAAAAAATTACAGACACGCGTATTTTAATAAAATATTTTATTTAATAATAAACCTACAAAAAATTTCATAAATTTTTTCAAAATTTGGTCCAGAGCACCGTGAAAAATGTATTAAATTAGCAAAATTCTAAACTATATCCACTTAGCGATTATTTACTTATCAAAAGGAAAGTTTTTATATCCATATTGCTGAACTAAAAAATAAACTGTTGCAGTACAATATTTCTGCCAATGATATAGAGCAGGATAAAATAGTTTGGAGCAGTGCCTGCATTCGTTTAATTGACGCAATGAAGCTCAGAAAACATCTGGAGCATATGGAAAAGGCACAAGCTAGTGAGCGTAGAATCTACAAATATTTAGATTATTCGAAAGGGTTGACATATTGTATCGGAGGCATTAAACAAGATCAAATATCTCTTATAATGAGGACAAGAGGAGGACTCTTGTGGTTAAATGGGAATGAGTTTAGGAGTAAGAGTTCGAGATTATGTTCTATGTGCAATTTGAGGGAGAAGGAAAACATAAATCATTTTATGGGCAGGTGCCTCGTGTTGAAAGTTATAAGATACAAGTACAAACGGGAATTCCCGGGATAATATATTTTTCCCGGGAAAACGGGAAATTTTAAAAATATTAAATTTTTTTAAATTGTTTTTGTTTAGAATAGGATTTTTTAATTTTAGTCATAAAAACATTTTAAATACCAAAACAAAAATTATTGTTAAAATCTTTTAAAATCTTTTGACACACAAAAAAATCGTTGCCAAGTAATTAGGAGCATTTCAAAGCAAATTTTTCGCATAACTTATTCAAAATTTAAGTAGTAAAACCTAAAAACTTGGTAAAATGTTTAAAAGAAATGTGAACAAAAACAGTTTTTTTTCTTACAAATAATCGCCCTTACTATCTAAATTTTTCAAATGTATATTTTAGTTAAAGTCGACTTTAGTTAAAATATTGGGTGTCAGTATACCTTGAATTGGTTTATTTTTGGAGCATTCTGATTGGTTAATTTATTTTCAACCAATCAAAATGTTTGAAAATATAAATATTTTTGTAGGATTTTCATACACAAAATGAACAAAACCGTATGATTAAAGTCGACTTTATATTTAAAATACTCCTTTATATTAAGGGCCAATAATTTTATAAGTAACGATTGCATTAATAAATGTTGTATTTTCATGTAAGTTTACTTTACGCTTGCTTTCAAACTAATATATGTATTCTTTTATATTAAAGAATAAAATGTCAGGAGTATGGAAATACTTTACAAAAAAGGACAATGCAGCGCAGTGCAATATTTGCCCTAAAAGACTAATGGTTAACGGAGGTATCTAAATTTGGTTATCAGACATCTAAATTTTTTTCACAAAAAAAAATTTAAGAAAATAACAACATGAATAAAGTTCCAGCTAAAATTAGCAAAAGAAAAAAGTGTAAGCTGAATAGCCGTTTTATGGTAGGGCAAACATTTCCTGAAATGGTATCCAAATTAGCCGCAGTCGACGGAATGTCAATCCGCACCATAACTAGATCTTCGTTTATTCGAGAAAGTTTTTATAATAAAAACATGGCATTGCCAAAAAATTAAACCGATGTAAAGAATATTATATTCAATTACTACAATCACTTAAAAGATATCATGATAAAAGAAATATCGAGTCATATTTCTAACAATAGGAGATTTACTATAATCTTAGATGAATGGACAAGAATATCACAAAAGAGATATTTGAACATATTTATAAACGGAAATAATTCATTTTATAAATTGGGGTTGGTTTATATGTATATCAGGAAGATGTAATGCTGATGAAATAAGAAGAATTGTAGAAATAAGGCTAGAAGAGTTTTATTTGTCTTTCGAAAATAACATTGTGGCCACCATATCTAATGAAGCGGTTTGTTACCGACAGTCCAGTAGTGGGTGCTTTCTGCTGGAATCAAGCAATCCATTTGGCAGTGCTTGGAGTAATTTGTGTGAAATCAAATGTTCATTTCAAATTCAAAGTAAAATATTTTTTACTTTGAATTCTCACTACACAGACTGAATTTGTACTGAAATAGTCTTTTTTTTAACAAAAATTACTTATATAGGTGGTTTTCATTAACAATTGTGTTCAAAAATATTTCCCGGGATTCCCGGTATTCCCGGGAATCAAATGTTTTTATTCCCGTTTCCCGGAAAATAAAAAATCCCTAGTCAGGATACTAATTGGCAAAGACTTTATTACTATGTTAGGGATTCACTAAAATATAGAAGTTTTCTAATATCTGAATTTAATTACTAGAAAATGTAGATTATATAAACCAATTTTCCAGCTGACGGTTTTAAACCCTGCTGTATTTTATTTATTACTGTAGTTTTATTTTAAGCAATTATTTGTAAAGAATTTAAAGAATAATAAATAAAAATTATCTATCTAGTCATATTGAATTTCTGATAAAACGCGAACAATCGCGAATTTCAAAAAAACCTGAAACATGTGTTCACTTAAATCGACTAGAGATTAAGATATGTAAGATTGACATTTAAATCACAAAATTCTTTATACAAAAGAGTCAAAAACTTGTTTTTTTTTTTAGAATATCCTTGCAAACAGGACATTTCTAGTTATGATTGAAGATGTTATATATACCGCTGGACACGCCTCAAAAAAGCCTTACATATGATACATTACATGTATATTGTCTTTAGCTAAATACAAAACTTCAGCCAAAAACTAAAAAAAAATACCTTTTTTAAAAACGGTCCAGCTCGTGAGATCTCATTGCTAGACCCGAAATATTTTGGGAATCATCATAGACAAAACCAAGGTTTATTTTGAGTGGGGCACTTTTTTACTTTTTTTCTGTCCATATAAGGTGAGTCGGTCTAATATATATAATTCCTAATTATAATTTTTAAATCCCATTATACTATTTTAGCAAATACTTAGATAAAAATTCTAATTAATAACAATCTGTTTAACTAAAACTAGTAACTTTATTGTATTCTTTTATAATTTTTAATGTTATTAAAAGATTTATATTTCAACATGAGTGTTCAATTTCAACTTCGAGAAAACTTTCGTAAAGAATTAATTTTACTTATAATGACACCAAATATTTATCTTTTACAACACACAGCAAAATTATAACGGGTGATTACGAGGAATGATATATTTTTAGTAGTGTAAAAAAGAACGACTTTTAGGTCTAGCAATTTAATTTTGCTACGTCAACAATACATATACTATATGTCATATAGAGTGAACTTCAAAACCACATTATTGAAAGAAAACATAGCGGCCAGTATCCGAGGAAACCTAAAAGTTTTTGAATATGCCTTGAAATTACTCCTGTACGGCCTTTATTGCCAATTATTCGTTAGCCGATTAACCGATGAATTTCTTTCAAATAATTGTTGGAGTAGTTTAAAATTACCAATTTAGAGTAATAGTTTTGGAGCAGTTTTGGTTGATTAACCGGAAACTCAATAAAATCGAAAAAAATTGTCTATTGTTGATTTATCCTTTTTTTTTAATTTGTTTACATTTTTTATTTTTCATAGAAAAATGGCGAAAATATACACCAATAACGTCCAAGGAAGTGGAACAATACTTTTCAATGCAAGACCAAATCGTCAAAGTTTTATTTTCAAATTAAAAAATACAAAATAACAACTTGTCTATTTCCATAAGTAAAGCTTTAAATTAAGTTTTATACAAACATTTTATCTATAACATGTCAATTGAGAAGTCCCCGGCCTGACACATACATGGCGCTACTAGAATTAAATCGATATGATTTTTAGTTAGCCCTAACCTTCAAAAGACGCGTGAATAAAAATGACAGCTGTCGGATCATTAGTTTGTGAATTATAGCATTTTGAGTGAAGCAACTTTTGTTATTGTGAAAAAAATGGATAAAAAGGAATTTCGCGTGTTGATTAAATATTGCTTTTTGACGGGAAAAAATACAGTTGAAGCAAAAACTTGGTTTGACGACGAGTTTCCGGATACTGCCCCAGGAAAATCAACCATCAAGGATTGGAATGCTAAGTTTAGACGTGGTGAAATGAGCACCGAAGAGGGTGAACGGAGTGCACGCAGAAAAGAGGTTGTTACGGACGAAAACATCAAAAAAATCCACAAAAAAATCGAATGACCGTAAATTGAAATTGAATGGAATAGCTGGTACTCTAAAGATATCAACTGAACTATGTGGTCAGGGTATTATAAGTTTGTGCTGATGTTTGTAACACCAAAAAATATTGGTCCTAGACCCACCTTATAGTATACCGATCGGCTCAGAATTTTTTTTTATATCGATTTAACGATGTACGTCTGTCCGTCCGTCCGTCCGTCTTTCTGTCTGTCCATGCATTCTTGTGCGCACTCTACAGGTCGCAAATATTAAGAAATTTGGTGAAACTTGGTACACCGACTTATGTCGGCCCAAGGACGACGCCTATTGATTTTGGTTAAAATCGGTGAATGTTTAGACCTAGTGCCCATATAAGGGTCCTACCAAAATTATATTGTTTATACGCTGCAGGTCGTAAATATTAAGATATTTTGATGAAATTTGGTACATAGACCTATGTTAGCCCAATAACGCAGCCTATTGATTTTGGTGAACATCGGTCCATGTTTAGACCTAGTGCCCATATAAGGGTCCCCCCAAAATTATATTGTTTATACGCTGCAGGTCGCAAATATTAAGATATTTTGATGAAACTTGCTACACAGACCTATGTTGGCCCAAGGACGAAGCCTATTGATTTTGGTGAACATCGGTCCATGTTTAGACCTAGTGCCCATATAAGGGTCCCCCCAAAATTATATTATTTATACGCTGCAGGTCGCAAATATTAAGATATTTTGATGAAATTTGGTACACAGACCTATGTTGGCCCAAGGACGAAGCCTATTGATTTTGGTGAACATCGGTCCATGTTTAGACCTAGTGCCCATATAAGGGTCCCCCCAAAATTATATTGTTTATACGCTGCAGGTCGCAAATATTAAGATATTTTGATGAAATTTGGTAAACAGACCTATGTTGGCCTAGGGACGAAGCCTATTGATTTTGGTGAACATCGGTCCATGTTTAGACCTAGTGCCCATATAAGGGTTCCCCCAAAATTGGTTTGGTTACAAACTGCAGGTCGCAAATATTAAGATATTTTAATGAAATTTGGTGCGCTGACTCACATTATAGAAAATTTTGACACAAGCCCCATTTTAACCCATTCGAATTTCGGATCCAAACATTAGTTGGCTTTTAACCAGACTGGTGTAGGGTATTGTATAGTCGGCATGCCCGACTTTAACCTTTTTACTCGTTTTTATTTACAATTGATTATTGAAGAAATTTGAAGAAAAAAAGAAAATTCGATTGAAAGATGAAGCAAGTGATTCTGAATATGATAGTTTGAGTGACTAAATATTATAGATGGACACGTGAGCAGAATTTTGCGTAATTCCCATGAATCACGCGTGAGTGAGATCTTAATTTACTCACGTGAGTGAGTGTGATTTGAAAAAATTTGTTCGTGAGTGTACGTGAGCGAAATTTTTGCGTGAGTCGAATTTTATCAAATTTGTTTTTCAAGGTTTAATAAATATTTCCATAAATTTTTTGCCGATTTTATATAAAATAAATTACAAAACGGCATATTTATAGCAATTTTATGTTTAATATTTATAATTTACTCATTTTTTTCGATAAAATTATTCGTGAGTGATTGTGCGTGATTGAAAAATCTCTCTCGTGAGCGTGGGTAAAACTCCACTTACGTGCCCATCTCTAATAAATATGCATATTCTTCAATTTTTAATTCTTGTTGACTATAATTGTTTTTTAATATTAAAAATAACACAGTACAACACTAAAAATACATCGGACATGCGACATATCAATTCTGATAGATTTTAGGATGAACAGTTTTTTTGTTAAAATTTCTTATTTATTCATACACCTGACTGAACCATGGATAATTTTTAATATGGTTTAAAAATATAGACTTTGGGCTTTTCGAAGCATATCAATTTATTTTGATTAGATAAAGGATCTAGGATATAACTGCAATTAAAGTGAAAACTTCACTTATTTTCCTATTTTGCAAATCTAGTAAAATCCCTTAATCGGATTTGCAAAATTTTTACATATGACGTAAATTCATATTCCACTAAATTCTTTTTATCAAAAGAATCACAACTTCTGCATCAACATTTGCAGAAAATTCAATCTGAAATACACATTTTACATCTTTTTTATTTCAAATAAATTTTGTATGAATTTACTATGGCAAAAGGAAATAAAATTCAATTTTGGACATGCATATTTTAAAATCGTTATTTTTTCAAAATTTGCACTCCGAGTATTTAAAACTTTGTTGAAATTGATTGGAAAACATATGTTTAATATTTCTGAATGGTTTTATCTGGGTTTTATATTTTAAGATTTGTTACAGACTCCTCAATTTTTAGGTATTAAAAAAGTCAGTCTTTTTCAGGTTTAGTCAATATTAACTTTAAATTGAAACAGAAAATGCGAAATTTTTTTGATAAATTAAGTAACATGAGATGTTTACTAAAGGTACAAATTGCAATATTAGATATTCCTTTCATCGCAGATTATTTATTAACGAAATCGTGAAAAAATAGAAATTTCAATTTTAAACGCATATATAGGCAATATTATCGCAGCTGTCAAAACGTGCAATATATCAAATTAAAGGGCATATTGCATCATTTTAAAATGTTGCAAAAAAATAGCGTTATTACTTTCAATTTTATATTTTTTTGCAAAAAGTTTCTTAAAAAATTTAATTTTCCTACAAAACGTTTTTGCAAATATTTCTTAAACTATAGCTAACTTTAAAATTCTAGTGCCATATTCGTGATCTGCGTCCCAAAGTGTATTAGAAATGAAATGTCGCAATCCCGATGCATCAAATTTTTCTTATTTTATTGTACTGTGTAATTAAAAACGAGTAAAAAGGTTAAAGTCGGGTATGCCGACTATACAATACCCTACACCAGTCTTGTTAAATGCCAACTAATGTTTGGATCCGAAATCCGAATGGGTAAAATGGCACTTGTGAGTCAGGGAACCAAATTTCATTTTACCCATTCGGATTTCGGATCCAAACATTAGTTGGCATTTAACAAGACATTAACATTTTTCTTTATAATCAACAGTTTTGCCGGTAAAAATAAATTTGTGGAGAAAAAAAAAATATTTTTTTGCCTAAAAATTAAAATTTTTTATGAATTAAAAAAAAAAAATTTTAATTTTTAGGCAAAAAAATATTTTTTTTCTCCACAAATTTATTTTTACCGGCAAAACTGTTGATTATAAAGAAAAATGTTATATGAACGGATTAAAGAAATTGTAATTCTAAATTTTTCTAAATTTGTTTCATCAAAATCGGACAAGTGGTTCTCGAGTTACAACTAAGCGAAAAAACATCAAGATAAGGAAAAAATTTAAAAGGTCATAAAAAAAATGACACATACGAACGCCAAACCCTTTGAGGGTTTTACTATACTGACCTAGTACCATCACCCTGACTTGGAATTTCTCACCCCCCAGATTGGCTGTTGTACTGTGTTATTTGACCAAAAAGGCATAATTTCATTATTTCATTATTCTACGATTACTCCTTCCATTTTTGGCCGTTATATGAACTCACGACAGTGTGCAACGCACCCACACACACTGGAAAAGAACGAGCGTTATCTGTCGTTTAATTATTGAAACGCTCGGACACATTAAACTACAATAACGCCCCTATCGTTATATTCTGATAATACAAGCATTAAAAAAGTTTGCAAAAAATTTTCCAATTGTATTTCAAATTTTTTAATTGTATTTCAAAAATTATCAATTGATTTTCAGTTTTATTAATTGTATTTCAGAAATTATCAATTGAATTGTAGTTCAGAAGTTCTCAATTGATTTTCAGTTTTATCAATTGTATTTCAGAAATTATCAATTGAGTTTTTGTTTCATCAATTGTTTTTCAAAAATTATCAATTGTATTTCAGAAATCGTCAATTGTATTTCAGAAATTATTAAATGTATTTTAGAAATTATCAATTGTATTTCAGAAAATTCAGAGCATTTTAAATTTAATTATGGCCAACGCAAAAAACGAGTCAACTGCCCTTAAAGGACCTATCCCATGATCAGTCAATCAGGGGCATATTCAAGGTAATTCCACTATATTTGTGTGTGTGTTAATGTTGTTTTCTTTTCTATTTTTTCCTTTGTATTTTTTTTATTTGCTTGTAGTGTTTGTTTCTTCTTTTTCTTTTTTATTTGAACAAAAACAAAACATATATAACTTTACAATCAGCCAGCCATCACACATAAGCAACATTAGCTCAGACGGTAGAGCGTTTTACCTTACAAGCAGAAGGTTGTGTTATCGAGCCCTACTTCGACGCCAAGCAGATTATTTTTAATTCTTAATTAGTTTATTTGAAAAGCTATTTTTAGATACACTACCTTACTGTCACAAGGTGTCTAAACTGTGGCAATTGGTCATTTCCAATGACAATGCCATGTTAAAGTGACGTGTCTCTTTCAAACAAAAAGGCCGATCAAGGACCGCTCTCTGCCCCCTTAGGACCTATCCTGCGTGTCACTTTGGACCGGTCCCTTTCCCCGTAGGGTGCTTACCTCTGAATCTGTTCTAAAACAGATCTTTTTACCACAGTACCATTAAACAGGTTCTGGAACCGATTTCTGGGAGTCAAAATGTAAGGTTTCACTGTCGCAGAATTTTATCTCTAACTGGTTCTAGAACCAGTTCCAAAGCAATCTGTTCTAGTTTGGAGGAAAACAACCTGTTGCTTTTGGAACAAACTCAAACAAAAATCACAAATGATAGAATATAAAGTAAAACACGTTGTATGCAACAAGTACAAGTTGTTCTACAACCGGTTCTTTACATCCGACAATTTCGCTGGGATATTTTAGCAAACCATCTTTAAAAATAGTCGATAATTTTAACCGTATTTCACAGATAAATGGAATTGTATCTATATAAATCAAGTTTTAAATCTAAGTTATTTTGGGATTTTCATCGAAAAAAAAACGTATGCCGGTTAGAGGGGTAACAGTATCATTTGAAAGCTCCTAAATTCCCTACGGAGAATGAGGAGTCAATTGCCCTCCAAGGATCTATCCCGTGACCGGTCAACCGAAGGCATATTACTTAATTATTACAAATATGAACCAAAAGAATGAATTAATTTTCTAAGTATTTTCTGATTCGTTACTTTCACTGCTGCTTTTAAAAATCTTGACCAATACCGAAATAAAAAATAAAATTCGCGGCATATTTTTTAAAATATTTTTTTTTTATTTTACTCTTTTATTTATTTTGAACTTTATTTTTTTACGATTTGCTTATTTTAGCTCTTATTTTAATTTTTATATTTTTTGCTAAAAAATTTGAAGTTTTGTAATTTTAACGTTTTTTAATGTTAAAGATCCCAGCAAAAATATTAAGAAGTACTTCAAAAAGAATGACTATTTTATCTACATCCAATAAAATAATATACAAAAATAAAATAAAACAAATACAACAACACATAGTGACATGACGCACAAGCATAGTTTTCTACTGAAAAATTGTTTAATTTACAGCAGTATCGGATCTTTCCTATGACACGCACGTGTTAAATTCATTGATGAAAATGCCAAATTTGAACTACTTTTATTTTTGAGTTGTGTTTTTTCTGGAGCTGTTAGTAGTTCAAAATTTGGCATTTCCATCAATGAATTTAACACGTGCGTGTCATAGGAAAGATCCGATACTGCTGTAAATTAAACAATTTTTCAGTAGAAAACTATGCTTGTGCGACATGTCGCTATGTGTTGTTGTTTTTGTTTTATTTAATTTTAGCATTAACTTATTTTGAATGTAGAGAAAAAAGTCATGCATTAAAAAGTAGATGTTCTCTTTTTGCAGGGATGTTGTAGTTTTAACAATTGGTATTTCATTTAAATTTCTTTTTAACTTAAGGGCAATTTTTTAAATTTTTATTTATATTATCAGAGTTTTTGATGTAATTTTCTAATTGATTTTTTAATTTAATTATGGCCAACGCAAAATGGATTCAACTGCCATTAAAAGTCCTATCCCGTGACTGGTCAATCGGGGGCATACTGAAGGCACTTCCACTATATTTTTGTGTGTGTTAGTGTTGTTTTCTTTTCTATTTTTTCCTTTTCCATTTTTTTATTTGCTTTTAGTGTTTGTTTTTTCTTTTTATTTTTTATTTGAACATAAACGAAAAATATATAACTTTACCATCAGGCAACCATCATGCATAAGCCACATTAGCTCAGACGGTAGAGCGTTTGCCTTACAAGCAGGAGGTTGTGTTATCGAGCCCTACTTCGACGCCAAGTAGATTATTTTTAATTCTTAAGTTTTTATTAGTTTATTTGAAAAGCTTTTTTTTAGACACACCACCTTACTGTCACAAGGTTTCTAAACTGTGGCAATTGGTCATTTCCAATGACAACGCCATGTTAAGGTGATATGTCTCTTTCAAACAAAACAATCCATAAACGACCGGTCTCCGCCCCCTTGGGACCTATCCTGCGTATCATCTGGGACCGGTCCCTTTCCCCGTAGGGTTGTTATTGGCATTTCAGTGTTAGTGTTTGAAAATAATGATACAAATTATATCGCGATACCGACGACGGTATTTCTTCAAATATTTTTATATAATTGATCCCGACAAATTTCCGGCCGAATATCTTTGAAACTATTCAATATTTTTTCTTGTATTAAATATTGTTTGAAAGCTTTCTGAAATAGGTATTTTCTATTCTGAAGAAAATATTCTGGGTTTATAAATTTTTGGCTAATAACATAAAATATAAATCGCCATAAAAGGCTATAGTGAATACAATTCATTCCTATATGTTATCCAGGGGATCAAGTGTGTTTACGAAGAAATTTGATCCCGGGGATCAAGTGTGTGAAGAAATCAAATACTTACAGAAAATAATACATACAATTTAAATAACTAACTTAAAGCCTTTTATTTCTAAAAAATCTGAAGTACTAATTTTCACTATGAGTTTTATTTTGCAAGCCCCTCTGCTGGCTATGGACATTATAGCATTTTTGAAATCTAAAATTGGTCTAAGATTGAAAATATTTCATATGGAAGAACCCTATTTATTGTAATTTTGAACTTGATCCCTCGGATCAAATGTCACTTTTCTATTTTTTGTAGGAGTAAAAAACTACAAGATGAAATACGAAATTTTTTAAATGTGGAATAACACCTTACATAATAATGTTTAAAATTACATTTCCAACATTTTTGTATTTAAAGTCTGTAAGGATTTTTATCCATAGACTTAACTAAATAAATAAATAAAAAGTAGGAATTTCAGAAACATTTGATAAGATAACAGAAATAAGAAAATACAGATGCTGGTGCCCAGAAGTTAAGGAAAACTAAAACAAAAAGTATTTTAGTAGGTTTGAGGTTAAGAAGAAGAATAACTTTCCTCAAAAGTTATAAACACATTAAATTTGCAAATCAGACTTGATCTAGTTTCTGCCTTTTTATGGACAGGCTTCATCAGTGATCTTCCATTAAATTGTATTATTGTTTATATTTTTATTGTCAGACATATACAAACATTCTACTTTAGATTTTCTCTGTTTATCTTCTTATTTCCTCCGTGTCACCTTTTCACAAATATTGCCACATTGTCGTATGGTTTGTACGTACAAGTGCAGGCAATTTGTGTATATTGGAGACGGACAGCCAACAGGGCATTTTTATTTTTTTATAGTAAAGTGTTGTTTTTTCAAACGCGTCGTATAGACCAAATACAATTAATAATGTGATTAATATGTATTTTTATTAATTCTAATTTAGTAGGTTTGAGGTTAAGGAAAAGAATAACCTTCCTCAAAAGTTATAAACACATTAAATTTGCAAATCAGACTAGATCTAGTTTCTGCCTTTTAATGGACAGGCTTCATCAGTGATCTTCCATTAAATTGTACTACTGTTTATATTTTTATTGTCAGATTGTCTCTATATGAATAATTTCAGAAGTGATCAAACAGACATATACAAACATTATACTTCAGATTTTCTCTGTTTATCTTCTTATTTCCTACGTGTCACCTTTTCACAAATATTGCCACATTGTACGTACAAGTGCAGGCAATTTGTGTATATTGGAGACGGACAGCCAACAAGGCATTTTCATTTCTCATAGTAAAGTGTTTAATATTGTATTTGGACCAATCGATAGAAGAAATTTTTTTTATACGTTGTGAACTTTATGAGATAGAAGGGGGTGAACGAGTCTTAAAGGATTCTTTAGTATACACAAATCGGAACTAGTGTCGCTATAACCCAGCAAAAACTTGGTAATGACTGGTCATTACTACATGCATTACTTAGATCTCATATCTCCTTACCCTTTGAATTACTTTTAAACTGAATGTAATGAGTTACCCATAATTATACCCCACACATTACTAATTCAAAATAGCTAAAACAAATAATATATGTTATAAATCATTAAAAACCATAACTATGGCGTAGCCTAGTGATTAGCGTTTTTGCCTGACAGACATAAGATTCGCTGATCAATTCGTGTCTGCTTCCATTGTTTTGTTTTTTTTTGTAATTTATATTAAACATCTATTTAAATGTTGATGTTCATTAAGCAGTATTTAATAACTAGTTTTGTGAAAAATAGCCATGTATAACAGCTGCCACAATAAATGTAGCATTAATACATTAAGCATTAAAAATCATAGCGATGTCGTAGTGTAACGGTTAGAGTGTTTGCCTGACAACAGTGAGGTACGCTGATCAATTCGTGTCAGCTCCTATTAGTTTTTTAAATTTTTATACTTTTTTAAATTTATATTCAACATCTATTTATAGAACAGTTGATAAACTACTTACAGGTAACATCAGTGTAATGACTTTCCTCCAATGACATCACCATGTTAAAATAAGTAGTTTAGTAATTAAAAGGTAACTAGTGAACACTTAAGATTTCAATACCTAAAACTCATTACATCCCAGCAAAACCTTGGTAATGACTGGTCATTACTACATGCATTACTTAGATCTCATATCTCATTACCCGTTGAATTACTTTAAACTGAATGTAATGAGTTACCGATAATTATACCCCACACATTACTATTTCACAATAGCTGAAACCAATAATATATGTTCTAAATCATTAAAAACCATAACTATGGCGTAGCCTAGTGGTGATCGTTTTTGCCTGACAGACATGAGGATCGCTGCTCAACTCGTGTTAGCTTCCATTGTTGTTTTTTTTTTTGTAATTTATATTAAACATCTATTTATAGAAATGTTGATGTTCATTAAGCAGTATTTAATAACAACAAGTTTTGTGAAAAATAGACATGTATAACAGTTGCCACAATAAATGTGTACATAGGTTAAAGCATTAAAAATCATAGTGATGTCGTGGTCTAATGGTTAGAGTGTTTGCCTGACAATCGTGGGGTACGCTGATCAATACGTGTCAGCTCCTATTGGTTTTTAAATTTTTATATTTTTTTAAATCTATGTTCAACATCTATTTATAGAACAGCTGATAAACTACTTACATGTAACATCAGTGTAATGACTTTCCTCCAATGACATCACCATGTTAAAATAAGTAGTTTAGTAATTAAAAGGTAACTAGTGAACACTTAAGATTTCAATACCTAAAACTCATTACATGGTAATGAAAGGTTTTGCTGGGATAGTAATGAAAGTTTTTGCTGGGAACATGCTGTTATTTAATAATTTAATTTTTTTTTATTGAAATTTAAAAAATATATTTTTATATATATTTTTTCGTGACTTAATTTTTTTCACATTTTACACGTAAATATGACTTGAAATAGATAGTAGATATTCCAAGTATTATAATTTTAGATATAAACTAATTTAAAATAATTCATTAAGTATTGTAATATTCGTACCACTGCAATCACCCGTTACCTACGTACTTCCTTACTAAAGTACTTATATAATAATTGTATAGTATAAATACACACTATAAGTGCTTAAATAAAATATTTATTATCATTGTAGTAGAATCTTCTGAGTGAATATTTAGTAAATAGAGTAGAAAGTAAAATGATACTTTGGTAAATTTTATTTGACATACATACCATTTTCCAACAACCTAACCATTAACAACGACAATTTTTGAAATGAATTGAGACAGTCAACAACACATAGAGCATACAAGCACTAGATCAATGTGTGGCATTTATTTAAAATCTATATCTCGTCGGTTGATAACAGACCAAAAACTCTGTTTCTAGAAAAACTTAAAACTATAACAATAGATGTGTTTTCGACTTAACTGTATCCGTTAACTCAGAGAAAAAAAACCCTAAAGGGCGGATTATGGGACCGTAAACGTATATGTGATGTAGCTAAAAAGTACACTTATAGATTATTGTAAACGACATTACTATTTAGCATCTATTTCATGTGGTTTTATATTTTATTCTAAATTTTTCCATTTATTTGTTAGTTTTTATTCCTTTTTTGTTGTTTGAATCATTTTTCTTTATTCATTTCATATTTTTTCCGACTAAAATCAGTCAGCTGTTTCGATGCCGGATAGAAAATTCTGATTTCAACAGAATGATCCGGCAAGTTCGTTTACGTGTTAGTAACCATTCGTATACATTTCTTCTTGTGGTATCGAAACAGCTGATTCGTTACAGATACGTTTACGGTTGGGTAACTCAGCCTTAAGTACACGAAAACGTGTTTGAGATGAAAACTAACACATTACTTTTCGTATGCCCGTTAACTTGTAACTTGCATAACTATCAACGTAGAAAATTCATCGCTCATAGGTTTTCGCATATAACAGAACTTCTTCGCGTTTCTTCCTAAAAAGTTTTGGTGGCACATGTTTTTTATAATTCAATCAATTAAACGTCGATTTGCTTTAAATACTTAACGTTTATAGGTATGAATGGAAATAGAGCTAATATTTTTGTATTCACCATTATTTATTAAAAACTCAGCAGAAAAGTGGAAGTGGTTCTTAAAGAATTAATTCTTCATTGATTCCAAAGTACCATTAAGTTCTGATTTTCCACTTCTAAAGCAGTTCTTTTTCACAACTTCCAAAAATGTGATCTTGAATTAAATTAAGTCTGTTCAAATCTATGTGCGGTAACTTATCTTAAAAACAACCAGATTTAAATGTTAACTTCAGATAAATGTGACGTTCATAACTATGACTACGAACTTAAATTTATTTTGAGACAACTTATCAGGTCCAAGTGATTTGCTTAAATTTTTTACGAACAAAAATTCATTCTTTTTCACTAATTAAAAAGAACATCAAAAGACATTAACTTTCTTTAAAGCAGAAGCACTGAAGTAAGTAGTACGCAAAGTGTTTCACTGGTTACCAGGCTATTTACTCGCAACATTAATTTTGTTTGCGATATCCAAATATTCATAGGTGGTCATTACCGCCTCGCTTACAAAAAACGTGAGAATATAGAGTTACCAGCGTGGTTACCTAAAGTGAAAGAATAAATAGTTACTCACAAAGATAGAATAAGTTGTTATTCAGAAGTTATTTTGGATATAAGTGGTTACCCTGCATTGTTAAATAGATGGTCATACTGGAAAAATAACTTTTTACCTTGGAAAATATTCTGTTTAGTTCAAAACAAATTAATAAATAAACGAGTAAAAAGGTTAAAGTCGGGCATGCATACTATATAATATCCTACACCAGTCTGTCTTAAAGCCAACTAATGTTTGGATCCGAAATTTGAATGGGTTAAAACGGACTTGTGTCAAAATTTTCTATAAAATAATAAAAGAAGAGAAAATATGGACCGATCCTATTTAGAATCAATAGGCTTATTCCTTGGGACCATGCAAGTCAGCGAACCAAATTTCATTGAAATATCTTCATATTTGCGACCTGCAGCGTGTAAAAAAACAATTTTGGGGGGTACTCTTATATGGACACTAGGTCTAAACATGGACCGATTTCAACCAAAATCAATAGGCTCCGTTCTTTGGCCAACATAAGTCTGTGTACCAAATTTCGTTGAAATATCTTCGTATTTGCTACCTGCAGCGCACAGAAGAGAATTTTACCCGAAAAGCTGGCTGAATTAAAACTTCGGGGTTTTTGATAGTTTTGGGTTTAATTTGATAAAAAGAATCAAGCGGCGAATTTTTGGAGGGTTCTTATATTTTTGATCCCACGCTTACTCGTACTTCGCAGAAGAATGCGAGTTTCCAATTTTTTTTTTTGTATTTGAATCCTTTTTCGTCCAAAGTTTTAAGAAACATGGATACACATTAATAAAGTATTTTAGATTAATTTTGTGCCTTTGCAACGCCCCCTAGTGGAAATATTTGGAACTAAAGTTCAAAATTTGACATGCAGTATCTTCGGAACTACCCGAGTAAAAAAAATTATATATAACACTATGCGACAGTCAAAATCGGGATGGGATGAAACCAACGGGAAATGTTATACCGGTCAAAAACAAGTTATACGTGTCCCGGCGTTTCGCTGGGTCACCCCTAGGAATCGAGATATATCTTTTTTTTGACATAACTCGAGAACCACTAGTCCGATTTTGCTCAAACAATTTTAAAAAAATTAAAAATTACAATTCCTTTAATCTGTTCATATAACGTTTTTCATATACTCAACAGTTTTGCCGGTAAAAATAAATGTTTGTTACCGCTACCATAAAAATCAATAACCTTTTGTTTATTACTTTTTTTTAATATTTTAGGCAAAAAATATTTTTTTCTTCATACAAAAATTCGACACTCTACACCTTTAAAGTAACCCTTATCAGACACATATACTCCCAATAATAAATATGGGCCCTTCTAGGGTCAGATCCCGGAAGTCGAAATTTTAATCGACATTTTAACAGCAATTTGTAGTTAAATTAGGTAAAATTTCGGCTGAATTCAGCTCATATTTCCTAGCTAATTTAACTCAAATTGTTCGTATATTTAGCAGTATGTTAAATTTAGCTTACCTAAATTTAGCAGACCATGATTTTTAAGTTCATTGAAAATTCTGCTGGCGCAAATTCAGGTACAATTTCCTGTTATTTTAGCAGAATTTTGAACTATTTCTACGGGCTTTTTTTTATGAGTGTACATTACATATAATTGTAATTGAAAAAATGTCAATTACAATTACATTTTTTCGGAAAAGAAATAATGACAAAAAGCATAATTGAGGGGTCAGCCCAACATGACGTATTCTTTTTATACTTATCCATGCCTATCCAACCTATCCCAGTCAGTTTTTTATACAAAATTTTAACAAAAAACACTTTCATTCTTAATGTAAATTGAAATTTGTAATTGAAATCACTTTCAATTACAATTACTTGTAATTGAAAATTTTCAATTACAGTTACATTAAATGTAATTGAATTTTTTAATTTCAATTACATTTATTTGCAATTGTAATTGAAATCCCCCAGGTCTGATCTCCAGATTGCAATCTATTTTATTTAAAAAAATAATTTTTTTATATTGTTAGATGTGGTCATATTTATATAATATGATTAAAAGTATAAGGTCAATATTTAGAAATAATTGTATCAAACTATGTCCACTTTTATAACATTTTATATAATTTTATACAAAAAGATATAATTTGATGTAATTGGATGAGGACAAAATGCGGATACAATTGTATCGAATTGCATAAAATTGTATCAAATTGTACCAAATTGTATACATTTCGATACAATAAGACGTTCTCATTTTTCGGATATAATTATATATAATTACATAAAAGATTATATATAGTTAAATATAACTTTATATGGCTCCATATAATATCATATCTGGAACTGTATAAAAAATGTTGTTCATGAGGTACCATATATGACCATATATTGTTGAAATGGCAACATATATCATAATATATGGTTTAAATGTCACCATATATGGTAATATATTGTTTAAAAGATATCATATATCAATATATATTGTACTATATATAGTAGCATATATTATCATATCTGGAACTGTATTAAAAATGTAGTTCATGAGGTCCCATATATGAGCATATATTGTTGAAATGGCACCATATATGATAATATATGGTTTAAGTGGCATCGTATTTGGTAATATATTGCTTAAATAAATAATTTACGGCCCTATGCTCCTTGCAGGAGTAAAAAGAACGAATATATATATATATTGCTTAAATAACACCACCCGGTGAAAAATGCTCATATACGCTCAAACATGTTCATATATGGTTTATGTATGGACACATATGAACAAATATGGATTTTTTATGAACATATATGGATTTTATATGAACATATTTATATGAACATATATGGAAAAAATTTCATATACAGAGATATATGGAAGCATCTGTTATTTCATATTTGGAAATGACACTCATATGGACAAATATGAAAGTATATGTTATTCAATTTATGCAAAAGGGACTTGTATATGAACATATTTCGAAGAATACATTTTTCCATATATATAAAAGGAACTCATATTTGGATAAATATGGAATTATATTTAATGCCATGAATAAAAAAAGCAACATATGTAGCGCCTAATTTGAATGTCATACATAAATTTATATCTATCGTACAACCTTATAATAAAGGACAGCAACATTCGCATGTATTCGCATATATTTAATAAATGTATATGTTCATATATGTCCATATATGAACATATACTTAGGTGTTACCTCATTTTTCGGATCCATACATATATGGTTGAACCATAAATGTTCATATATGGACATTTTTCACAGGGCATATATAAATATATATGGCACTATATATATATATAGTGGTATTACAAATTTTGATCATGAGGTACCATATATGACCATATATTGTTGAAATGGCAACATATATCATAATATATGGTTTAACTGGCCCCATATATAGTTATATATTGTTTAAATTATACCATATGATTATATATAATTTTTTTTACTCGGGTATATAATTTTGTATACAAATATATCTATTTGGACGTAAACTGACACCTTGTTATATAAACCAATAAAATTGTATCACGTCAAAAATCAGATACAATTTCATCTGATTAACACATAATTTAATCAGGTCAGATCTAAACTGATACAATTAGATAAAAACTGATAAACAACTGATACAATTTTATCGGGCCATTTTTCTGATCAAATGGTTCATGCATGACTCTAAGTTATATATTACCATATAAAGCTCCATATTATTTTTTTTTTAATACCCAAGTAAAAAAAAATGATATGGAGCCATATGAAGTTATATTTAATTATATATAATCTTTTATGTAATTAGATATAATTATATCCGAAAAATGAGAACATCTTATTGTATCTTATTGTATCGAATTGTATACAATTGTATACAATTTGGTACAATTTGATACAATTTTATGCTGACCTGGGGGATTTCAATTACAATTGCAAATAAATGTAATTGAAATTAAAAAAAAACTCAATTACACAAGTAATTGTAATTGAAAGTGATTTCAATTACAAATTTTAATTACATTTAGAATTAAAGTGTTTTTTGTTAAAATTTTGTAGAAAAAACTGACTGGGATAGGTTGGATAGGCGTGGATAAGTATAAAAAGAATACGTCATGTTGGGCTGACCCTCAGTTGTGCTTTTTCTCATTATTTCTTTTCCGAAAAAATGTAATTGTAATTTACATTTTTTCAATTACAATTATATGTAATGTATAATTCAAAATTTTCAATTACAAATTACTTGTAATTATTTTTTTTTTAATTACAATTACATGTAATTGTGTAATTGCATGTGTAATTAATTTCCAAATATAATGATTAACCCAAAGGTCTGCTGGAGATCCTATAATTTCGATAAATCTTCCATTACTTTTATCCAGATTTACCATGACAGTGCATTAAACATGAACAAAATTTTCTTTATTTTTAGTAATTTTAAAATAAAGTTAACAAGACTGAAATTTTAAAGTTAATAGGATTATGTTATACAACCAAGATATAAGAAAAATAGTAAAAAAAGTAGTAAAATATTACAAAATAGTAAAAATTACTAAAAATATATGATGCAAAAAATAAACTCACACACGAATCATGCACGGGTTATATATTCTTATTCCCGCTCACGCACGAATCAAGTACGAATTATATATTCTCAGACTCACGCACGAATCACTTGAGTATAGTAATTATTACTCAGGATCACGTGTGAATAGCGTGACTCACATTTGTAGTCACGCGCCAATCCCTAGTAATTACTAAATCTAAAACTAGTTCAAAATCATTGTTAACATAGATCCACATATAATATAATACGGTTTTATATAAAATCACTTTGAAATAATTGCTAATGTGGGATGATATATAATTATAGATGATGTTATAAAGAACGTTATATTGTTATATATTAAAGAAATCATGAAATATTGTAGATATGGAACCATATTAAGTTATATATGTGTTATTATTCGTCCATATATAATCATATCTAACACAAATTATGAAATATTTCTTATATGGCTCCACATATAGTATTATATTATTATGTATAGTGTCATACTAAATTATATATAAACGTATACGTAATTATATCTGTAATATGTTACTTTATGTACTTATATATAGCACATGCAATTATATGTAGGCCAGTATGTAATAATATAAAATCACATATGTCTCCATATTAAAACCTTTGAGGAAAAAATATCTAACATATGACTATATAAAAGTATATCTGCTTGAATTTAAAAGCGTATGTGGCCATATGTAACTATAACTTACTATATGCAATTACATAAAATAATATATGGTTATATCAAAACTTTTTTACTCGGGTAGGGAACATACCATATATGGTGCCATTTAAACAATATACTGTCATATATGGTGCTATTTAAACAATATATGGTCATACATGATAACTCAACTACAATATTAACTGTATTTCAGAAGCGATTAATTGTATTTCAGAAATTTTAAATGAATTTCAGAAATTATGTATTTCAAAAAGTATTAATTATATTTCAGAAATAATCAAATCTATTTCAGAACTTGTTGATTGTTTATCATAGTTAATAGAGAAATATTTCTAAATTACATTTCATAGTTTCTGAAATACAATTGATAAAACTGAAATTCAAATTTTTCAGTTGTGACTACCGAATTATTGTTGAGGCAATAGAAATTCTGTTGCCATTATCAAATGACCATTGACTCTACTGTTATTCAGTTGTCACAACTGAAAAATTCGGCTACCACAACCGAACCATTCGATTGGCAACAAATTCGGTTGTAAGCACGAATCTGTTTTCTCTGTGCAATAATATTCAATATTTAGTTTAAGATATAAAATTGAAATGTCAGAAACCTACACCTCATAAACTTACACAAAGCGATACGATAAAACCAATGAATAGACGTCCCCAATAATTCGACAATATTCAAATATTCCCTATAAACTCGTCTAGAAAACATGATCAACACATCCACAGCACCTGAGAGAGATACCTACCGAATGGTGGACTTGTACATCAACTTTATATAATCAATCATTCGCCCAATAAAATTCATTGATGAAAATAATTTTTCATTGAATTACATTTACAAGGCAAAAAACCGTTGTAATAGGCAGGTTAATCCCCAAACAAAAAGTTTATGACTGACAAAAAAATATGAGAAAAAGTGCCTGATGAGCAAAAATTGAAAAAAGATGAAATTTTCAAAAAATCGCCAAAAATCATAGTGCAAACTTGCGCAAACTTTTTTTTTTGTTAAAAAAAAAAGATTTCAAATCTTTTTTTCCTATATAACATTCTTACTACATTTACTACTCTCACTTTTAAAAACCTTTTTCCTTTTTTTTTTGTAAAAATAGTGTATAGAAAAAACGATAACGGTATACCGTTACCGAAATAGTCTTAAATACCGTTACCTTTACCGTTACCTAAAAAAACGAAATCTGATACCGTTAACGCTACCCTTACCGTTATTCGTTTTGGTAACCAACCTTGACATAAATATTTAAAACAAATTTTTTTAAAAATTGTTGAAAATAGCTATTAATCAAGTATTTTATTAAAAAAAAAATCAATTTAAAACCTCCATTCGTTCAGCCATAAAAAATATAATATTAACCTCTTAAAAAAATCAATAAAAGCGGATGACATTTTCTTAATTTTCCTGACTTTAACAGTGCCTCGAAACTACAAATCTCAACTTAAAATCTTGAGAATTTGCAACATAATGCAGAATTTAGTTGCCTATTGAGCTGCGTACTTTTTTTTATTTTCTTTAAATTCATTTGTGACTTTTAGGCCAGTTTTTTGGGTCAAATATTCCTATGTGCAGCGTGTAAAAAAGAAAATTTTGGGGGGTACCTTTATATGGGCACTAGGTCTAAACAAGGACCGATTTCAACCAAAATCAAAATATCTTAATATTTGCGACCTATAGAGTGCGCACAAGAATGCATGGACAGATAGACAGACGGACGGACACCGTTAAATCGAAATAAAAAAAAATTCTGAGCCGATCGGTATACTATAAGGTGGGTCTAGGACCAATATTTTTTGGTGTTACAAACATCAGCACAAACTTTTAATACCCTCTCCACGTAGTGGTGAGGGTATAAATATTAATATAAAGAAACTAAATCGGTACTTATTTAATCAATTACCAGTAAGTGATTACTTTCGAAGAATATATAAGTACTTCTATAACTTATTATCAGTATTTTGCATTTTAAAGTAAAGTTTATTTAATTTAATTTTTTTAAACTAACTTTGAACTTTGACAACGCACCCACAAGTAATTAACTAAAAATTAAAAAAAAAAATGAAAATATGGCTAACAATAAGTTCAGCATGGATTGGCTAATAAATGCTCCGTTTTTCTGTAAATTCAGACTTTTAAAATTGGACCTTATGCCAGCTAAATCTCTATTTTACCCCAGCATGCAATGTTTGAAAAAAGTAGCAAAATGGGATGAATAAAATGAAAAATCCGTGGTCATGTTTCTATTTGTGTTGTAGCATAAGTTAATACAAAATAATATTCCCAGTGAAAAATGGTGCTTACCTGTAAGCAGATTTTTAAAGGAAACAATTAAAATAATCCCTTGCAAACCTGTTTATATAGGGTGGTTTAATTTTAAGGGCCGATGTTGATTTTGAATATAACACAAATTATTTAAGAAATTATTGTCATTTCTTTTTAAGGAGTGTAACTTTTTAAATCTGGAATTTTTGTAAGAAAAAAACAACAATTAAATAAATAGCTATTTTTACTTTTATTATTTTGTCTGACAAAACTTAAATATTAAATAAAAGAAAATGTCAAAAAATTGTATACGAAACAACAACAAATTCTTGGATTAACTATTAGTTAACTCTAAAACCTTCATTATGAGACCCACCGTTAATAACTAAAAAACTTAATTTAATTGAAATTAAAAATATAAAAAACTTAAATTTAATTTCATTTCAAATAGATATCAACAAATTAGTTTCAGGTAAAATTCCTCACTGTATTATTTGAGGTATAAAAACAATTATTCT
The DNA here is from genome assembly GCA_949987735.1 of Leucophora obtusa. Classification (NCBI taxonomy): domain Eukaryota; kingdom Metazoa; phylum Arthropoda; class Insecta; order Diptera; family Anthomyiidae; genus Leucophora; species Leucophora obtusa. The sequence continues at coordinate 132,034,712 of OX465296.1, read as the reverse complement.
ATAATGTTAAAACATCTCTTTGGCAGACCACACATAGTGGGAATGATTTTGGGTTTTGAACAATTCTTTTGATTGCATTATATTATTATTAATAGTTTTAAATCAAGGTTATTTCGAAACTTTTTTTTTCTTAAAATAAACTGTGAAAATTTTTTTTCGGGAGCAGATGAAGTATGTGGCAATGTCAGTGAATTTTGATTAAAATTAATTAGTTATTCAAAACATTTTCCAACCATTCCATTTTTGTATTTGGATTCTTCATTCCAAAATTATACTATATCCATGTCACTGTTTAATTATGTAATGTTTGAAAATCTTAATAATTTCCATTGGGATAACATTTTTTATTCATTACCGCTTGTTCAGTTTCGGAAAGATGACAATAAAGGCTCCAACGTTATTTCTAAACTATTTAAAACTTGATTTGGTGTTATTATGTCAAGATGTTTTAAATCTTTTCTCGAAAATTCATAACATTTTGAGATTTCTGTTAAAAGTTCTACAAGTATATAATAAAAATATTTTCTAAAACTAAGATAGAAAAAGCTTTGAAATCACAAAAATCTCAGGTTTTTTTCTTTTTATATAAAAAATTGTCTGCTTATTTTTAAAATCGAAAAACACATTAACTTAAATATGAAAAAGTTTAATTATAATTTACTTTAATAAGGATCAGCCACCAATTAGAAAATTTTGTTTCAAAGTTTCTTACTTAAATAAAATATCCTACTAAGTGATGATTATAACACTGACCCTAATATTACAAAGTGTTCGTAAAAAATCAAATGTTAATTAAAATCTGATATAGTAATTGATTTAACTATAATTTTTCTCCGTGCTGTTACTTTTCTTATTATTTCTTTCATTAGATTTAATATTTGATATTTTAATTAAAAAGTGCGACATTGGTATGTCTCATTTATCCCAGAAATGAAAAATTCTGGGTCACTAAAAACCCTAGATACAACATAACATATACCCCCTGTTTTTATAAAGCGAGGGGAATAATTCCTCCTGAGGAATGTGTTTATTTTGTTATTGTAACAAAAACAAAATACACACATTCCTCTTAAGGAATTTTTCCTTTCGCTTTATAAAAACAGGGGGATAAGCTCAGCTTTTTAATTTTGTATTGAATTATTAAGTATATAATTGTATTTAAATCCACATACATTTTGTTCGATTCGAGATAGTAAATAATTTTATCTAAAATATTCTTGGGTCACATTTAGTTTTATAAAGCGTTTCTCCACAAACTTTGTTTTAATATTCAAAATTATCAGTTTTATAAACGAATTCGTTAAAAAGTATATTGAAGTTTTTTTTTTTTGGGTGAATGCCCAGCAAAAAAAATTGCAAGCAATGTTTTACAAACTACTTCTTTCAATGCTTCACAAGTGTTCGTTAGTGTATTTTTACTGCTTTTTTAGAAGTTATTCTGAACAACTTAAAAAAATCACTTCTTTCATTGCTTCCAAAGTATCCGCTAATATATTTTGACAGATTTTTTTTAGACTTACTAAATAGTAATTGCTCTAAAAGTGATCGTAAAAAGTGATTTTGGTATCAGTTAGCACTTCCAAACAGAGGGTCGCGGGTTTGATTCCCGACGCGGCTTATAATTTTTTTTTAAATTTTTTTATTCTCTTAATTTTTTTTTAATATTTATAATTAACTTGTTTAAATTCAATATTTTTTTAATTTTTTAAAAATATTTATATAAAAAAAATGGTGAGAAATTCCTTTTTATGCGCCTGTAAAAATAGTACTGAAAACAATATTAAATTGGAGTGCAACTTTTACACTTTTTAAATAAGTACTTTTATTGAAGAGAATAAGGAACAATATCTCGCAGTAACAAAGTGGTGTTTTTATGCCACTCAACTTTTATATCAAAGAATATCTCAGCGGTAGAGCGCTAGACTAGCAATTTGCTGTTTTGTAAAATAAATAAAATATAATTTTTTTTTTTGCGAAGAATTTCTTTTTTAATTTTAATTGGTGAAAAAGAGCTTCCTTTGCACTCGTGCAAAAAGTATTGAAAAAATTTTGAAGTGGGAGTACTCTTCTCCTATGACAACTCAATGTTAAAATCATTAGTGTTTATGTTAAAAAACAAGTACATCTAGATCGTCAATTGTAGTGCTTTTACTACTGCTTCGGCACCTCTCTTTTTTCTGGGTGAAAATAAAGAAGAGTAAGAATTAGGTACATTGTATTCAAGGCCTTACTTGAGTGAGATGGCTAAACTATACTATACTTTAGTATAGTTACGTTTGTAATGTAGGAATAGGCGCAGGTTCGATTCCTGCAGTACGGGTTGTTGAAAAATTATATAGAGACAATCTGCCAAAATATATACAATAATACAATTTAATTCAAAATCACTGATGAAGCATGTCCATATAAAAAGGCAGAAACTAGATCTAGTCTGATTTGCAAATTAATGTGTTTATAATTTTCAGAGAAAAAGGTTTATTCTTTTTCTTAACCTCAAACCTAGTAAATTAAAATTGAAAAAAGCATCCCAGTAAAAAACAATTGGATGGAATGATTTACAAACTTCTTCTTTCACTGCTTCACAAGTATCTGTTAGTGTATCTTTACTGCTTTTTTAGAAGTTATTCTGAACAACTTCAAAAAATCACTTTTTTCATTGCTTCCAAAGTATCCGTTAGAATATTTTTATCGTAAAAAGTGATTTTGGTATCATTTGGCATTTTCAAACAGAGGGTCGCGGGTTCGAAACCCGGCGGGACCAACATTTTTTTTATTATTAATTTTTTTTTATTTTATTAACTTGTTTTTAATATTTATAATTTATTTTGTTTAAATGCAATATTTTTTTAATTTTTAAAAATTTGTATATACAGTATTGTTCGAAACCTAAGCAACTTCTCCTAATAAAGTAATCAAAGTCTTATATATTCTTTTTAAATTGATTTATACAAAATAACACTTTTAATTTTTATTACGTTATATGCCTACATTCTAAAAATAACAACAAAAATTTAATTCCATTTCCTTGCCAGTAAAAAAATATCAAAAATTACTGCTAAGTCTAATGTAGAAAATTCACTTAGATAAGTAGAGAACTAGAGAAAAACTCGAAAGTCTTGTAAAAATTGTTCCAAGCCGATATGTAACAAGAATTCAACCAATTGTCCCATACGCGACAACTATTTGAATTTCGACATATTTTATTTATATTTATGTATATGAACTACATTAATTATTTTTTAATGTTTGTTCTATTGTGAATGAATTTTTTATTATCGGATGTAAGGGCTTCTTCCCTACATGCTCTTCAGTGTTTTTTATTTCAGCATAGTTTTTAACTTCAAACTTAATTATTTTGAAAATACTTTTAAAATAAATTTTTCTGATTTTGACTTTCAACTTAAAAACACCAAATATTAATACAAAATAAAATATTTTTGATGGGATCCTTTGGGATCCTACAATGGCGATCCTGCTGAAATAAAAGAACCACAGTCGATAACAAAATGAAATCTCAATATGCAGAGTTTCAATCGGGAAACACTTTTTCTTCAATGGAATTGCAAGTTTCAACAACAGTTTCTTTAAATAAATCACGAATAAAAAAAAACAATACATTTGGAGCAATTTATAATGAGCCATCATTTCAAGCATTATTATTTAGAAGTTTATTTTGGATAATTTTGGATTAATCAAAAACTTACAAGGAAGCAACAATAACATGGTTTAGCTCAAGCAACCTAAGCTCAGGTAGTAAGCATTCAATTGCTTGACTAATAAGGATTTTAAAACACGCGTTTTATCATTTAAATTCCTATGCGACATATACAATACAATTTGTGCATTCAGGATTTTAAAATCATATTTTTTTTTTCAAAGCAATTATTATGAAATTTGTAACATTTTAAGTAGCCTATGTCAATTCAAAATTGCACATTCAGGCACCTAACGTAAAAAAAATTATCTCGGAACTTCAATCAACTTATCAAGAAATTCAACATTCATATACTAAAGCTTAGTTAGAAATGTAATACCCTATAGACTCTATGCTACTCCCCCAGTGAATTTGTTTTGTTATTATTTAATTATAGTTTTTTTTTAAGGAAGGGGAGTAATGTAAGGGCTCCTTCCCTACATGCTCTTCAGTGTTTTTTATTTCAACATAGTTTTTAACTTCAAACATGTTAATTATTTTGAAAATACTATTAAAATAAAATTATTCTGATTTTGACTTTCAACTTAAAAACACCAAATATTAATACAAAATAAAATATTTTTGATAGGATCCTTTGGGATCCTACATCGGACAATTTTTTCATTTATCAAATGTAATTTTTTACATGAATTTTAAAAACCAACTGAAATATTTTGAAATCTCAAGAACATTTTTTTAAAAAACACCTGTTTTGAATTCAGGAGCTTTTTAATTAGAGTGTGTTTTTAAAATCATACGGAATCGAAAATTTGGGAAACTTGCACATTTTTGAAAATAAATTTTTATACATTATTTTTTGCAAACAAAAGCATTTGTTGTAATTTACTAAACAGTTACCACAAAAAAAAAACGATACACCCAGAGAACAGATTCATGCTTACAACCGAATTTATTGCCAATCGAATGCTTCGGTTGTGACTACAGACTTTTTCAGTTGTGACTACCGAAATATATTTGAGGGAGTAGAAATTCTATAGCCATTATCAAATTACTATTTACTCTATTGATATTCAGTTGCCACAACCGAAAAATTCGGTCACGGCAATCGAACCATTCGATTGGCAACAAATTCGGTTGTAAGCACGAATCTGTTTTCTCTGTGTACTCGGATGTGGACTGATTTACTTTAGAATTTTTTATGTGGATTTGGAACTCCGAACGGTGCTGAATTTAATTTTATTTGACTTTAAAATAAGAACCGTCTAGAATGCAGACTATCTCGATCATAATTTCAAAGCAATGTAAACTTTTTCTATTTCTTTCCTTTTTTCAAAACTTTTATTGAGGACAAAATTGGGGATTCAAATTTTTTCAACTTGCAAAATGGTACGATAGATATGAGCTAAAATTTTACTGACAACACTGGTTATCATGAGCCGTATATGGGATTTGAATAAAGTAAGTCATACCTTTAATTACCACCCTAATGTTTAAATATTTATATAGCAACGCAATTACAATTGTGTTTATTTCGGTAAAATGGGGGAATGGGATAAGGGCTGGGATATTGAGATGTGTCTGCATGTGGTTGGTAATGACGATGATGACATTTGGAATTATGTTTAGTGGAAAGAAAATCATTCTGAAACATCACGGCGCGAAAAGTACTTAAAAACTAAGTGTATTTGTGTCATTAATTGGAAACATAATGATTTTGTACGTACAAATTTATGCATGTTAAATTTATATATTCACAAAATAGTGATAAGTATTCACAAGTAACTATGTAAATTTTTGTTGTAAACATCCCAGTGTAGAAACGGTAATGACATATCATTATTTTTTGGACTACCAGTAATGACACCCACTTACCTTCAGTATTATTTTAAAACATATAATAATGAGATACTGATAATGACTTATTTTTATCATTATTTCAAATAGAAAATAATTTTTTAAATTTTTTTTAAATCTATTTTTAGACTCAATATTTTTTAAACACTGGTAAGGATATATGTAACCACATATTTTTTGATTTTTTGTATGTTGGCGAGTAAGCTACTTGTGTGCAGCAGGTCAATTGTATTTTTATCTATTAAATATTACATGTCGATATAGCTCAGATGGTAGAGCTGTTGACTGGCAATCTGTAGACCCAGGTTCGATTCCCGCACCAGCAAATTTTATTTAAAAAAAAAATACAATAAAAAATATTTTTTTTATATAATTTATTTTTTAGAAAATCTATTTTTAAACTCATTATTTTTGTCAGTAATGGTAAGCACATAGGTAACGATATATTTTTTGATTTTTCGTATGTTGGTGTGTAACGACAACTCATTATTTTTCGCGACGTCGCCATATAAAGGTAATAAGAAATGTAGTAACAAAAGTAACTAGTTACCATTACCAAGTATGTAGTTACATAACCACATATCTGGTAATGATTTTCTACACTGGGATTTGAAAAATATGTTGCCAATAAGACATTGCTGCGAATGTTTTAAGTGTCTCGGATTTATCTTCCCGGCGATAGATTGATTTTTTTATATTTGCTTTTGTTTTATATTTCAGTTAGATTTACCCTACAGTATGAGACCCACCGCTTATCTCTCAAGAGCAGAATACATGAAGGAACATTGAGTAGTGAACGAAAAATATCAAAAAATTTTGATAGCACGAATTGCACGAATGTCAACACGAACATTAACATACACAAGTGAACATTCGTAAAAAATGGGCATTTCCACTTCTACTGAACATGTCTGGGATTTTATTTTTTAGGCATTCTCAAATTAATATAAAATAAAACACAAAGAGTTCCCAGCAAAGAAAAAAATAATGGAAGTCTTGATTTCACTACCTTAAAAGTATCTGTTAAGCCTAAACCACATAAACGCAGTGTCGACAGCAGTGCGACGTTTTGTCGATAAAGCAGTTTTTGTATCTTCTCTATTTGTCACTGCCGAGAAATTAGCAAAGTTTATAAATAAACAAGAGCAGTTGCTAAACAAAACGCGATAAGAACAAAGTTTGACAGCACTACCACTGTCCATTGGCACTTTCACTATGTAGTTTGGGCTTTAGTGTATTCTTACTGCTTTTTTAAATGTGCAGCTTCAAAAAAAATCACTTCTTTCATTGCTTCCAAAATATTTTTAAAGGTTTTTTAATAGTAATTCTTATCAACATCCAAAAAATCACTTAAGTATGGATTCTGAAGCATAATTGCTCTAAACGTGATCCTTAAAAGTGATTTTAATACATTTTATTTCCAAACATAATCGCGGTTTCGATTCCTGGCGGGACCAATATATCTTTTATTTTTTTTTGTTTTTTTACTTTTAAAGCCTTCAATTTGTTTTTTATTGCTCAAAATTTCAAAATTGAATATTTGTCTAATTTTATTGTATTAAGATTCAACTTAAACAAAGAGAATAAAAAAATTCAAAAATTCATATCTTAAAAAAAAAAAAAAACGTCCTCTTGAAAATTTCAGGATGTTTTAAGATAAGTTAGAGGTTGTATTTAAAAAAAGATTGAGCAAAAAAAATAGGTTTTTGAGTTTTTCGATTTTTAAAATTGAAAAATTGCAAAATTTTCAATTTTTTTATTTTTCAATACTCTCTTTAAAACGAGTTAAGAATCATTTTTGTAGCTATTATAGTTTTCCAAATATTAAAAAAATAACCTCGTAACAACCCGAGTAAAAAAAATTATATATAATCATATGTGGCATATATATAATATATAATTAGACATGTCGTTATGTATATCCATTTATAATTATATATGACGTCTTTTTCCACAATTGTTCCTTATATTATGCCATATATAATTTCATCTAATTAGATATCGGTCTTAATAATATTAGATATGGTATATATGATTATATATTACATAGCATGGCTGATCTTATTGCATATATAGTTGTATATAGAGCTATATCTTAATATATATGGCGGTATTTTAAGAATATATAATTATATATGGTATCATTTAAACAATATATAACTATATATGGTGCCAGTTAAAATATATATTATCATATATGGTGACACTTAAACAATATATGGTCATATATGGTACCACATGAACAAAATCTTTAATACAGTTGCAGATATGATAATATATGCTACTAAATATAGTGCCATATATATTTATATATGGTGTTATTTAAGCAATATATTAGCATATATGGTGCCATTTAAACCATATATTATTATATATGGTGCCATTTAAACAATATATTGGCATATATGGTACCTCATGATCAAAATTTTTAATACAGTTCCAGATATGATAATTTATAATTCTATATATAGTGCCATATATACTTATATAAGGTGTTATTTAAGTAATATATTACTATATATGGTGCCATTTCAACAATATATGCTCATATATGGTACCTTATGAACAACATTTTTAATACAGTTCCAGATATGATAATATATGCTACCATATATAGTACCATATACTTTGATATATATGTGATTAAGTTATATCTGTATAAATATACAGTTTCATCGGAAGAATGGCCTGATATATTTTTATCAATTGTTTATCAATTTTTATGTAAATATATCAGTTTAGATCTGACCTGATTAAATTATGTGTTTAATAAATTAAGTGTTTTTGACCTCCCGAGTAAAAATAGTTATGTAGGAAATTATATAATTTAATATGGACTAATATGTTTATATATAGTCAAGTGTAACACTATATCTTTGCGGATATAATTATGTATAGCTTTGAGTTTTTCAAAAATTTCTTATATGATGTCATATATAGATCAGTATAAATATGCATGTCCCCATATATATTTATATGTGCCATATCTATTTACATATGCTATGACAATTTTAATACATCGTCATATATAATTAAAAATGGCTTTATCGGAAAATATATAAAGTTTTATATAGCTCAATGTTAAATTTTTTTTCTAATTTGTTTTAGATATGTTTAAGTATAGCGCAATGTAAAAAAATTCTATGTTTTTTTGAGATATATTTATGTATGATTTCAAAATATAAAAGGCGTACTCATTACAACTCCTAAATTCCTTGTAAACCTTGTATAAATACAAGCCATATTTTTATGTATGGAATTTGACATTAAACTCATAAACATACCAGGTTTACACAGTTTACGGGTAGAATACAAGTTTATATGAGAAGGCTTGGTTACAATTATGTACAACTTCTTCTAAATTTGTATTTAAATTTTTAATTCTTAACTTAAGGGTGTTATTTTTCAGTACTTTTTAATAGTTTTTGTTTTGATCTTGAAGTATGAAGCGTTATATAATTATGTCTTTCTACATCAAATTAGATATAATTATATCGGGTCAAAATCCGGATAAGATTCTATATGATTCAATATATTTAGATCTTATCCGATATAATTTTATCCACCATTTTTCGGATCATAGCATATCTCCAATTATATTAAATAAGATATCATTACATATAACATCATATTATTTTTTTACCCGGGCTGATACAATTTTATCGGTTTGATCGTAATTGGTTAAATTTTATATAAATAAAATATAATTGTATCCGACATTTACCTTATACAATTGTATCAAAGTATTAAACTGATATCAGGTCAAAATTGGGATATAACTATATAATTTTGTATACAAATATATCTATTTGGACCTAAACTGATACCATGTGATATAAACCAATAAAATTGTATCATGTCGAAAATCTGATACAATTTCATCTGATTAACACATGATTTAATCAGGTCAGATCTAAAATGATGCAATCAGATAAAAACTGATGAACAACTGATACCATTTTATCGGGCCATTTTTCGGATCAAATGGTACATGGATGACTCTAAGTTATATATTACCATATAAAGCTCCATATTGTTTTTTTAATAGGGAACATACCATATATGGTGCCATTTAAACAATATATGGTCATTAGAGTGAGGCGATTTGTATGGACAAAAATTTGTTGATATTGTGCCATCGATTTTTCGATAGCTTTTGGCTACACTGATAGAATTTTCGTTCATACTATTAATGAATCGATTTCATTAATCTGAATTCACTGAGTTATTGAAAAAGTTCATTGAGTTAATGAAAAATTCATTAATTTAATGAATTTTTTCATTATATATTTTCAACTAACCCGTAAGATATGCTATAATTTTTATAAGGGTTTTGAATTTGCTAATTACTAAAATAGATATATGTTCCAGTAATGAACGCTAGGGTTGCAAACTGAAATTATTTAAATATAAAAGTCCAAATAATGACATCATTTTGTTTTGGCTATTTAGATGAATCGGTAACGCGGTAATGTTTACATTCTGGTGGTTGCGGGTTCAAGTCGACTTCAGGGAGATGTCAAAAACGTTATAAAAACGAAAAAGAAATATACTCAGTCAGAAAAATACAAACGGAAAAGCGGTGGCAAAGCACTTTAACAGGTGGTACAAATACTGGCAAAAAGTGCTTTCCCATTCCCAAAATGATAACATCATTAGACAAAAGGACCGGCTGTTCAAAAAGCGCCGGAAAAGCACTGGAGGAACAAAATTTTTAAACGTTGGCAAAACGCTGGCAAAACCAATAAATAGGTGGTCTGGAAATATATTTTTCAAAATAAAATTTAAAAAAAGTTCATATGTATTTTTTTTAGTCCTGCCGTGATTTGAACCCAGGTCGTCAGATTGGCAGACGATTGCTCTACCCACTGAGCTAACGAGACATATAATATTTAATGGCTAAACACATAAATGAGTGATAATAGCTGGACAACTACTGGCTGTGCCAAAATGCTAGTACTGGCAAACAATTTTTTGTAACTAATATGCCAGTGTTGGGAGGGCAAAAAAAAAGTTGCTCTTGAAGGAGCTTTCCCACAAACAAAAAAATTTATTTTATAAAACAAAAAAAATTTTAAATTAAAAAAAATCCAAAAAATATTTTTTTGTTTGCAACCGGATTTGAACTCGGAACCTTCCGACTACAAACATTTTTTAACGAAGCGTCAGCAATTTTATAAAATCATTGGTTTTCCAGTGAATTGATTTTTGTACGCCTGGTAGCATTGGCTAGGTAGCACTGGATAACCACTGGTTGCAAACCTTGGCATATCACTCTAAGCCAATTCTTTGCCAGTGGTTTTTTTTATAAACCACCGAAATTTTTGTAAAACAAATACTGGTAAAACGCTTTTCGCAAAAAAACATTGAAATTTGGACGCCTCGAAAATGATTTTTTTGATATGACGTAGTGGAATTTTTTTCCTCAGCCCAAAAGCTATCGAAAAATCGATGGCACAATATCGATTGCTAAATCGACCCACCCTAATGGTCGTATATGGTAACCAGAGATTCGAAGAATTAATTCCCTAATTCCCTTTTTTTGAACTGAATTTATATTTTGGGAATGAATTCCCTGACCAAACTTAAGGAATTGAATGAATTCCCTTTTTTTTCATTCGATTTATATTAAAGGAATTCATTCATTTTTTTCTAATGCCTTCATAAAATTTTATGAATTCATTCAACAAGGAATTCACTCAATTCTAGTTAATTTAACTTTTGGTAAAGGAATTCATTCAATTCTAGTTAATTCAACTTTTGGTCAAGGAATTCATTCAATTCGAGCTAATTCAACCTTTGGTCAAGGAATTCATTCAATTCTAGTTAACTCAACTTTTGGTCAAGGAATTCATTCAATTCTAGTTAATTCAACTTTTGGTCTAGGAATTCATTCAATTCTAGTTAATTCAACTTTTAGTCAAGGAATTAAATTTATTTCGTTTAATTCCCTAAGGAATTAAATTTTTTTCGTTTAATTCCCTGAATTAAGTTTTCAATTCCTAGGGAATTAAACAAAAATATTTAATTGCTAGGGAATTAAACGAAAAAAAGTTAATTCCTTAGGGAATTACGCGAAATAAATTTAATTCCTTGACTAAAAGTTCAATTAACTAGAATTGAATGAATTCCTTGACTAAAAGTTGAATTAACTACAATTGAATGAATTCCTTGACCAAAAGTTGAATTAACTTGAATGAACTCCTTGACCAAAAGTTTAATTAACTAGAATTGAATGAATTCCTTGACCAAAAGTTGAATTAACTTGAATAGAATGAATTCCTTGATCAAAAGTTGAATTAAGTGCACAGTTGAATGAATTCCTTAGCCAAAAGTTGAATTAACTAGAATTGAATGAATTCCTTGACTTCAAATTGAATTAAATAGTGTTGAGTGAATTCTTTAGTGAATGAATTATTTAATTTTAATTCTTTACGCTTTGGTCAGGGAATTCATTCTATAAATTTGAATTCTTTGAATTCATTCACAGGAATTAATTCCTGCTTATGTCTTATTGATGAATTCATTCCTTGAATTAAAGAATTGAATTAAATTTTTGGGAATTCATTCCAAAAAGGAATTAATTCTTTAAAGCAACATCAGACACTACAATATTAACTGTATTTCAGAAGCTATTAATTGTATTTCAGAAATTTTAAATGTATTTCAGAAATTATGGAATGTATTTCAGAACTTTATTAATTGTATTTCAGAAATAATCAAATCTTTTTAAGACCTTGTTGATTGTTTATCTTAGTTAATAGAGAAAAATTTCTAAATTACATTTCATAATTTCTGAAATACAATTGATAATTTCTGGAACACAGTTTGATAATTTCTGAAATACAGTTGTGAATTTCGGAAATACAGTTATTAAATTCTGAAATACAATTGATAAATTTGAAATTCAATTGGCTAGTTCTGAAATACAATTCATAAATCTGAAAAATAATTAACAAGTTCTGAAATACAATTGATAAAACTGACATTCAATTGATTATTTCTGAAATACAATTGATAAATCTTAAAAAAAAAAAGATTAAAACAATTGGAAATGGTGTAGAACATCAATTTAATAAAAAAAATATAATTTTATAAAAACATTTATAGAAAATAAAATTATAATTTTATAAAAAGAAAATCTTTTTAGCCGTGAACGGTATCGAACTCGAGACCTTCTGAGTTTAAACCTTATTTTAACAAAATATTGTAATTTTTATAAAATAAATGCTCCGCCAGTGTATTATTTTTTGAACTGTTGTCAATATCTGTCTCGGATTTTATTTAATCCCAAATAAATGGAGATCTTACGTAATACCCAAATATAATGAGGGATCTAATTTTAACTGTAATTTTTCTGGATGGTTTTAGGTGTCAATCCCCAAATATATTGCTGTTTCTAATTCGATCTGCCATTTTAATACTGAAATAAATTGCTAGATCTAATTCGATCTGCAAATTATGGGATAAATTAAGATCTTACCAAATCCCCAAATATATAACTGGATTTAATTCGATCTGCAATTTATCAGAAAAGTTAAGATCTTACGCAATCCCGAAATATATTACTGGATCTAATTTTTGATCTGTCATTTTTTGGATATATTTAGATCTTACTTAATCCCAAAATATATTGCTGGATCTAATTCGAACTGCCATTTTTCGGATCAAATTAGATCTAAGTTTATCCACAAATATATTGCTGGATCTAATTCCATCTGCCATTTTTCGGATCAATTTAGATCTAAGTTTATCCCCAAATATATTGCCGGATCTAATTCGATCTGACACTTCTTCGGATCAAATTAGATCTAAGTTTATCCACAAATATATTGCTAAATCTAATTCGATCTGCCAAAATTGAGATCAAATTAGATCTAAGTTTATCCACAAATATATAGCTCTATCTAATTCGATCCGCCATTTTTCGGATCAAATTGGATCTAAGTTTATCCACAAATATATAACTGGATCTAATTCGATCCGCCATTTTTCGGATCAAATTAGATCTAGGTTTATCCCCAATGATATCATTGGACCTCCCAATTTTGAGATATAACTTGATCTTAGTTTATCCCCATATATACAATGGGATCTAATACGATATCATTGGATAAACCCAAATTTGAGATCGAAATATTAACCCACTCAAAGGCGAAAGGCACTGATGATGGCTTTGTAGCGAAAGCCGAAAATGCGCATTCTGCCTTGCTGGTCTTATTGAATTTTTTCAATAATTTTTATTCTTTGTAATTTACTTGTAAAAATTGTATCATCTTTCTTTGATTTGAAAATAATTTAAACAGAAAGTGATATTAATTTATGATCTTGAGTCAAACTAAAATAACATTCATCTAATTGGATCAGCTAGATATTACAGCAGATCTTAAACAATATCAAATTGGATATGATTAGATATTGCGCGAAATCAATTTTTTTTTACTCGGGAAAGCAAAAAATTAGAAAAATTATGACAATTTTTGAAATTTTAAATATTGCATAAGTCTTGAAAAAAAAATTTTTAATTTTATTTTTTCCTTTGGCAAAACGTTATATGATGAAAGAAAAGTTCTGACCAAAATTCATCCAAATCGAAAGGTCGATTCTAACCATTGGTCGATTTGAGATGGAATGACCCACATACATATAAAAAAAAATTATGAAAAATTGTTATTTATGCACCTGTGAAAATAGTACTGAAAACAATACTGAATTGCAGTGCACCTTTTCCACTTGTTGAAGAAGTACTATTGAAGAGAATAAAGCACAACAGCTTGCAATAACAAAGTGGTGTTTTTATACCAGTCAATCTTCATGTCAAAGAATAGCTCAGTGGTAGAGAGCTAGAGCAGCAATCTTGAGGTAGCAAGTCTGATACCCGGTGGAAGCAATAATAAAAATTTTGTGAAATAAAGAAAATATAAAGTTTTTTCGGAAAAATTATTTTTTCAACTTTTAATTGATGGAAAAAAGTTTACTGCAAAAATGTTGAAGTGGGAGTACTCCTCTCCTATAGGCTAGAATCATTAGTGTTTCTGTTAAAAAAGAAGTATATTTCAATCATTAATTGTGCTTTTTCTACTGCTTTAGCATCTCTTTTTTTGCTGACTCTAGGCACGTTTTTATAAAAAATTAAAGAATTATTGGAATTATCCTGAACAAACACTTTATAAACTAATGCAATGAATTTCACGTGATAAAAAACGAAGAAACGCACTTATTTTGCATTAAACCATCAATCGATTAAGTTCAAAATTTGTCGGTTAACCGATCCGAACAATTTATCAATTTAAGTGAATTTTCGAATAATGCCTTAACCGCTCGAATAATTGGGAATACTAAACCGTGAGATAACTAAATATATTCTCAGGTAATTTTAAATTAATGCCTACGAACAAAAATATTGCATAACAATATTTTCCCTTTAACCTGTGTGTTACTGTTTCAAATGATTCTGTGAAATAAATCAAAATTAATTTGATAGTACATACAAACGTAGATACCCATAAATTATTCGTACATACTTGCTGTGAAAATTAATTAATTGACAAATTGTTTAAACTTATTACATACATAAGTAAAATATAAATTGAAATATACTGCACAATTATAACTGAAGATACTCCGAAAATACCCAAAAGTAATTAGTCATACACTGAAAATATTATTACAGTAACTGACTGTAGTTTATATAAAAAGTTATCCGCACATTTATTTTTAAATGATTATTCAGTTAAAATACAAAGAAATATATTTTTCAACTGTTTTTGTCGTTTATTTAAAAAATAAATTACATATAAATACGGATTTTCTGTTACAGTTAATATTTTAATTTAAAATGTTTTGTTAAAAAAAAGAATTCCTTTTCGATTTCTAGGTCAGTTAAAAAAATTAAATAAACTAAATCATTTATTCTTACGGATTTCGTAATTAATTTTTTGAAATTTAAAAAAACGAAATAAATGAAAAAAAAATGAAAAGTTCTTTTGATTTAAAAGAAAAGTCAGTAGACCGGTTTTCAAGTGATTTTTCATTTATTTTAAATTACATTTTCAGTTAATTTAAACTACAAACTATTTTGAGTGTAAGAATGCATGTATTTATAACTGTAATTTGTAACTGTAAAATGTCCACTATTCTTCTCTTGTCTGCTATTCTTTTCAGGTGGGTATCATACTGCAGTCTTAAACTTTAGTTAATAGTTAACCCAACAATTTGTTGTTGTTTTGTGTACATTTTTTGGCATTTCCTTTGTTTATAGTTAAGTTAAAGTTAAACCTAAAGTATGAGACCCACCGTTAATATATAAATATTTTATTAAAGTTAAACTATAAATTATTATAATATCGAAATAATTTTTCATCGCAAATATTATATTTTCCTATCACGCACATTTTTAATCTTTTTTTTTGTCTTTCTTAATATAACTTGGTTATTATTTATATACAAGAATACAAAACTGTCCCAGTAAAAAGGCAATATCCAAAGAACTGGTTGCAGAACACATTAAACTGCATTAGCATAAGTTTCTTATTTATGTTCTACAACCAGTTCTTTGTGTATGGAGTTTGTTTATAAGCTGTAGGTTGTTTTCCTCCAAACTGGAAAAGTAACAGGTTCCAGAACTAACTTTATAATTGGTTTTTGTTTAGTGAAACTTTACATATTTACATATTGGTAAAATAACCTGTTCTGAAATGGAATCAAGGCTAAAAGTCTATAAAAACTTTTGCTGGGGTATAATGGAAATAATAGGTTTGTATGAATTCGAGTACATTTAAAAAAAACTGGTAAAGGAGAAAAAATTGGCAATTTTTTCAAAAATGTAATTATAAAATATAAACAAAAAAGGATTACAAAACTGGAAAAAAAATATGCTAGGCTGTCCAAATTTAAAAAGTATTGAATTTTAAAGGCAAAGTTTTATACTTAACTTTTTTTAAAACATTTTAGTCCACTAAACACGAATCTAAAGTCAAAAAATCACAGTTGGATTCTCCTTTCTAAATATGGACCTTCCTTTACTTCAAAATTCTTATCATTTTTTAGAATATTCCTGAACCTATGCCACGGATTTAAAAGTTCGACATTAATTTTTTTACATATCCCTACTAATTTTTGTACATATCCCTACTAATATTATAAATATGATTGTTTGTCTGGATATTTGTGGCTCTAAATTAAAAAAGGCTGCATTAGATGCTTATATGACAATGGGTCGTGGCACCACCCATACGAAACCAACATTTTGATGTGATATTTCTGAACTCCTGTTCAACTGTTTCGAATAAAATTAAACGCAACATCTTACACAATGTTTCCAAAGCACTGTTCTAAAAGTGGGCGTGACAGAATAAGGGGGCGTGGCACATCCCATACAATCCAAAGCGATTTATTTAGGCTTCTGTTGAACATATTTGAGCAAATCTTGGCAGGGTGCTTTCTAACAAAATTTTTAAGTACTGTTCCAAAAGTGGGCGGTGTATGACAAGGGGGCGTGGCACCACACATACAATCCAAATTTTTAAAATTGAATTGTTGGTCATATTTGAGCAAAATCTTGCAGGGTGGTTGCTAACAGAATTCTTAAGAATTGTTCCAAAAGTGAGGGCGATAGGACCAGGGGCGTGGCACCTCTCATACAATAGTATTACCTCTGCTCCTGTTGGATATAGATCAACAAAATATTGTACAGCGTTTTCTAACTAAAATATTTAAGTAATGTGGTAAAAGTGGGCGTTAGAGGAAAAGGAGGAGACTGCTTTACATTCTCTTATGTTGAACATATTTGAGTAAAACTTGGCATGGTGTTTCCAAATAAGTGTTCTGCCAAAAGTGGGCTGAACAGAACAATGGGGCATCGAACATCCCATACAACCTTAAATACCCAAGTAAAAAATAGTATATCTCTATATATAAAAGAATAACGTGACTGACTGACTGACTCAACATCGCCCAGCCCAAACCGCTGAAGCTAGGAAGTTGAAATTTGGTATGTAGGTTCCTCTTTCGGCGTAGACGTCCACTAAGACGGGATTTTTGGAAATTCCTACCGGAACGGGCAAAAAGAGGAAAAGTCTCCCCCTTGGCGGCCTGCCAAAACCCCTTTGGCTAGAAAGCTGAAATTTAAGGTATGTGTTCCTTGCAGTATGGGCTAACTTTTCTGGAAAGTACTTTCTGGAATTTTGGACAGGGACGTTGTAAAAATGGGGGAAAAGGCCCCCCTTGACGGCCTGCCCAAACCGCTGGAGGTAGGAAGTTGAAATTTGGTATAAAGGTTCCTCCACTATCGTAGACATCCACCAAGACGGGAGTTTTGGAAATTTTTACAGGGACGGGCAAAAAGGGGAAAACGTCTCCCCCTTGACGGCCTGCTCAAACTGCTGGAGCTATGAAGTTGAAATTTGGTATGTAGGTTCCTCGACCGGTGTAGACGTCCGTTGAGACGGCATTTGTGGAAATTCTTATCGGGAGGGGCAAAAAGGGGACAAAAAAAGTACCTTTTTCCAAAAAAAGTACCTTTTTCCAAAAAAAAGTACCTTTTTACAAAAAAGTACCTTTTTCCGAAAAAAGTACCTTTTTCCAAAAAAAAGTACCTTTTTCCAAAAAAAGTACCTTTTTCAAAAAAAAGTACCTTTTGCCAAAAAAAATTCCTTTTTCCAAAAAAAAGTACCTTTTTCCAAAAAAAAGTACCTTTTTCCAAAAAAAGTACCTTTTTCCAAAAAAAGTACCTTTTTCCAAAAAAAGTAGCTTTTTCCAAAAAAAGTACCTTTTCCCGAAAAAAGTACCTTTTTCCAAAAAAAGTACATTTTTCCAAAAAAAGTACCTTTTTCCAAAAAAAGTACCTTTTCCCGAAAAAAGTACCTTTTTCCAAAAAAAGTACCTTTTTCCAAAAAAAGTACCTTTTTCCAAAAAAAGTACTTTTTTCCAAAAAAAATTCCTTTTTCCAAAAAAAAGTACCTTTTTACAAAAAAAAGTACCTTTTTCCAAAAAAAGTACCTTTTTCCAAAAAAAGTACCTTTTTCCAAAAAAAGTACCTTTTCCCGAAAAAAGTACCTTTTTCCAAAAAAAGTACCTTTTACCAAAAAAAGTACCTTTTTCCAAAAAAAGTACCTTTTTCCAAAAAAAATTCCTTTTTCCAAAAAAAAGTACCTTTTTCCAAAAAAAGTACCTTTTTCCAAAAAAGTACTTTTTTAAAAAAAGTACCTTTTTCCAAAAAATGTACCTTTTTCTAAAAAAATGTACTTTTTCCAAAAAAAAAGTACCTTTTTCCAAAAAAAAGTACCTTTTCCAAAAAAAGTACCTTTTTCCAAAAAAAAGTACCTTTTTCAAAAAAAAGTACCTTTTTCCAAAAAAAGTACCTTTTTCCAAAAAAAGTACCTTTTTCAAAAAAAAGTACCTTTTCCAAAAAAAAGTACCTTTTCCAAAAAAAAGTACCTTTTTCTAAAAAAATTTTCCTTTTCCCAAAAAACATACATTTTTTCAAAAAAATACCTTTTTCAAAAAAAGTACCTTTTCCAAAAAAAAGTACCTTTTTCTAAAAAAATTTCCTTTTCCAAAAGATGTACCTTTTCCAAAAAAAGTACCTTTTTCCAAAAAACATACATTTTTCCAAAAAAAACACCTTATTAAAAAAAAATACCTTTTCCAAAAAAAATACCTTTTCCAAAAAAAGTACCTTTTCCCGAAAAAAGTACCTTTTTCCCCAAAAAGTTAATTTTTCCAAAAAAGGTACCTTTTTCCAAAAAAAATTCCTTTTTCCAAAAAAGTACTTTTTTCCCTCCCCCACGGATATCCCCACTAAAACAAGGTTTCTTGATATTCGGCATAGACGTGCGCTAAGACGGGATTTTTGGAAATTCCTACCGGAACGGGCAAAAAGGGGAAAAGTCTCCACATAAACAGTCTCACAAATTGGAAAAGTGCCTGCCCAAACCACTGGAGGTAAGAAGTTGAAATTTGGTATAAAGGTTCCTCCACTGTAGTAGACATCGACTAAGTTTGTATTTTTGGAATTCCCTACAGGATATCCCAAAAGGAAACTCGGTATGTGAGTTCCTCCTTCTGTGTAGGCGTCCGCTTAGACGGAATTTTTGAAATTCCTATCGGGAGGGGAAATAAGGTAAAAGTATCCTCCTGACGGCTTGCCCAATCCCTTTTGGCCAACCTAAAATTTTAAATATGTATTCCTTGGAGTAGGACTAACTCACCGGCAACGTAATTTTTCTATTTTGGAATAGCAACATAGTAAAAATGGTGGTTGAAAGCGAAAAATGTCCCCAATAACGGCCTGCCCAAACCGCTTAGGCAAGCAATTGAAATTTGGTATGAATGTTCCTCATCCATCGCAGATAGCCGCGAAGATGGAATTTTTGTAAATTCCTAAAGGGAGGGGCAAAAAGAAGAAAAGCCTCACCTTGGGGGCCGGTAAAAACCCCTTCGGCTAGAAACCTGAAGATTAAAATGTGGGTCCCTGGAGTGAGGGCTAACTTATTAGAAAGATACTTTTTTGAATTTTGGACAGGGTCGTTATAAAATGGGGGCTCAAAAAGGGAAAGTTGCCCCTTAACGACCTGTCCAAACTGCTGCAACTAGGAAGCTGAAATTCGGTACTTAGGTTCCTCTTCCAGCCTAATTCCAACCGGGAGGGACAAAAAAAGAAAAAGTGTCCCACTTGACAGCCTGCTCAAACTGCTGGAACTAGTAAGCTGAAATTCCCTGTCGATGGATTTTCGGAAATTCCTACCGAGAGGGGCACAAATAGTAAAAGTTGGCTATAAAGCTGAAATGTAAAACATATGTTACTTGGAGTATGGGCTTTTTGGACCGGGAAGGTGCTTTTTGGACAGAGACATTGCAAAAATGGGGATTAATGAAGCGAAAAGTGCCGCTTAAAGGCCTGCGCAAACCGCTGGAGGTAGGAAGTTGAAATTTGGTATTAAAGTTCCTCCTCTATTGTAGACATCCGCTAAGATGAGATTTTTGGAAATTTCTACAGGTAGGGTCAAAAACAGGAAAAGTCTCCCCCTTAACGGCCTGGCCAAACTGCTGGAACAAGGGAGCTTAAATTCGGTATTTGGGTTCCTTCTCCAACGTTGACGTCCCCTAAGATGGTATTTTTGGAAATTCATACCGGGAGGGGTAAAAAGGGAAAAAACTTCCCCCTTGACGGCCTGGCCAAACTGCTGGATATAGAGACCTAAAATTATGTATGTAGTAGGTTCCTCCTCCAACGCAGACGTCCTCTAAGACGGAATTTTTGGAAATTCCTACCGGGAGGGGTAAAAACGGAATAATTCTCCCCCTTGGTGGCCTAACCGAACCCTTCGGCTAGAAACCTGTAATATATAATATGTTTTCCTTGGAGTATGGGCTAACTTATCGACAAGGCATCTCTAGGACTTTGGACAGGAACGTGGTAAAAATGGTGGTTCAAAAAGGGAAAATTGCCCCCCCTCTTAACGTCTGCGTCTTTAGCTAGAAACCTAAAACTTAAAGAACAAGTGTATATGGAACACTAAAATTAAGAAACTAAATAGGAAACGAGTGTAATTGAAACACTACACAAGTGGAATGAAATGGATATAAACGTTGAACGAGTGGAATTGAAATTATAGACAATGCAAATGGATTGGAAGAGGGAATCACCTGTTCAAACACTATCCACGGAATATGAAACTTATGTAGCATTGAAACTTACTCTCCAAAAAGTTAAACAAATTTTCTAAAAGAGAAAAAACCTTAGAAAAGGAATGGAACTTATATATTTCGATATTTAAACTTCATGTAACGAAGCACCGGTGGAAGAAACCGACGCAGTAAATTTTCCAACTGAATTTGTGAATTCACTTGAATTGCCAGGTCTACCTTTACATAAACTGGAATTAAAAAAAAAACTTTAAGACACGCTAACAACGTAGCGGGCTTTGCCCGCTATTTTTAATATTATAAAATGCTATCCAACCCTGCTTTACGTTATTTATTTTCATTCAAAACACAAATGAACAAAACTACTTACGGGTCTATCTACCTAAGTTCGCACTTTACCAAATTATCTTAACATACACACGTATATTGCAATTTATTATGGATTCATTACTAACAATCCACTTTCATGAGAAAAAGTGATCAAATATTTATTTATTTTAAACCCATTGTTGTGCAGAATTATTTATTTGTGGTGGCTGGGTGAAGGCTTTAAATAAAAAAAACGAATTTAATAAAAATTGTGGGGGGCGCAGCCCCCCGGGGGGGAGGGCGCAGCCCCCCCCCCCTCAACCTTTAAGGCACGCTAACAACGTAGCGGGCTGCGCCCGCTAGTATAACATATATTTTTTAATATTAAAATATATGATAATATAAAATATCGTATGCGATCTTATATGTTTTTATATGATGATATATTAGAAAATTTTTTGGAGATTTTCTCATATGTAATCATATTAAATCATATATCAGTATTTGCTTCATTGCAAATTGTACACATAGGAATATATTATTAATAAAACCGTTCAAAATTTTATATATAAATAGATACGAAAAGTAGTTTTATGTGTTCTTTAACAGGTTTAACAAATAGGGCGAAAAAAATGATTTATATTATCCTTTTAATATATTTGATTAACATTATATGCCTTAATAATGATTGTAGTAAATAAGGTCGTGAATCATTAGGGCATATAATTCTCAATAAAATATCTTAAAAGGATAATATAAATCAGTTTCTTCACTCTGCTGAAAACCTGTGAAAACCAAAAACATAGCAATACTTGCAGGCAAACCGACGATATATTAGTTAATATCAGACCCAAGTTCGAGATTAACAAATATATTCGAGATTAATACATTATTTGGTCAAAAACAATTTTTTTATTTGTTTTACTAAATTTTTTCATTAAATTAATATTTTCTAAGCTTTTTTTACTTCTAAAAGTTTTTTTTAATTTAAAATATCTAATTTAAAAAATTAACATTTAAAACCATGACCCGGCTCGTAATGGGTTAATAAGTTTTGGCATGTTGCATATCATTGGAAAAGTATTTCAAGTGCCTTTCCAATGATATATGTATATTTTGTTCTGTTACGATAAGTTTTGAGTGAAGAAATAAGCCATTGAATATTATTGTAGATCATCTTCATCTACATAAATCGGGAACTATGAGCCTCTAACAAAAAAAGTGCATTGCCGGGCTAACCATTAAAATTTTATTCAAAATAAAAAAAAGCTTAACATAGAAAATTCCCATATTTGATAAAAAATTATCTAGTCTTTAAAGAATAACGGATTTATACATTAACGTCTTTAATAGTTACTTATTATCGACAGTAGCCCTCGGCTAATAGTAGGCTTGCCAGATCGAAATTGGCAAAAAGCTTGATTTTTTTTGACATTTAGAAAAAAAGGCTTGATTTTTCTTGACAATTTAAAATTCAGTAAAATTAGCAAAAAATTACAAAATTGACTTGAAAATTTAAATGATATTAATTTTTGCATATTTTCTACATTGTTTGAACCACATTTTTAAAAGAAATGGGTCCATATGTTGTCAATGGATATGTCTTTTGGCAATTCTTCAAAAACTTCCCGAAGGCAGCAGTAACCTGCATACAAAATATCAGTATTAATTAGGGTATTCAATTAATCGAATTTTTATTTTAATCGATTTATCATGCAAATAATTATTTGGGTTTTTTCCTTAACCGGTTAATCAAAAAAATTTTAAAATTAATCGATTAATCGAAAAAATATCTGTAATTAATATACATACACTTGTTGTGTTTTGAATAATTTTATTTAAAAAGGGAACAAAAATAAATTCAGTAACTCTTCTGAAATTCATAAAAATAAAAAAAATTAATAATTGAGATCAGATTTCGTCATTATTTTTATTTTTTCTGTCGCCTTTTTCACATATTAAAATTTTATCCAAATCGGGGAGAACCACACCGCAATGAGTTAAAGAGTTAAAGAAGAATATAAGACCCCGTACATTAATTTGTACCTCTTTAGTATGCAGTAAATACATAAAAAAACGTAAATGTAGAGAGGAATTCTGTTGAGAATTGATTTCCCCTCTACATTTCCGTGCCTCCATCCCTTTATTTTATTAATTCAGAGTGCTCACTAAATAAGCTTTATTACATTGAGCATTAATTATAATGAATAATTATAATTATCATTAATTACAACAATTATTAATGCTTTCAATATCAACGTTTAAAAAGTCGTAAAAAATAATTAAAAATTTATTATATGTAAATAGATACCACTACTTTACTAGATAAGTCACAACAACAGAGTAATTTGGAAGATGACAAAGCAAACTGTGATAATTTTATGTTGTTTTTGTTTTTACTTTGGGATTTAAGATGTTTATTAACGCTCCTACTTGAAAACATGAAATTCTCATTGAGTTGAAGCTAACAAATATTTCTAGAAATTCTAAAAGGTTGTCCCTTAATTATTTTCTAAGTTCAGGATGAAATCCGGATAGGTACGAGCCTACAGAAAATTATTTATCACAATTTTTTAAAAAAGTTTTGAGATTTTAGCACATTTACTTTAATAAAAAATTTATATTTTTTAAACATTTTTGTAATTTTCTATCAATTTCGATTAATCGATTAATCGTATGAAATTATTCAAATTATTCGTTATTCGAAATTTGGACATTTTAAATTATTCGAACAATTTGTCGAATAACGATTAATCGATTGAATACCCTAGAATTAATTGAATTTGATATTTTTAAATGGCAGCTCTGCTTCCTTGATAACAACGACTTTTTTATATTTAAAACAGCAATTTGCTAAAAAAAAACTGATTTTACTCCAAAATCATATCTTTTTCCAAGTATTTTACAGCATTTTGTAAAAATTGGTTAGCTTCTAACTCAAACGTTTCCTTTTCATTCAATGAGAGACTTTTTATGCTTTACTACCATGGAAACAGTCATTTAGTCATGGTAAATTTAAAAACAATTATTATTTTTTTCTTTTTGCTAATGGTTAATTTTTCTTATCAATTTGATTGAAAATTTTCTAAAATTCCGTTTTAGCTTGACAAATGACATTTTTTCTTGACACGCATAGAAAAACAATCAAGCCAAATCAAGCCCGTCTGGCAACCCTAGCTAATAGCCAGGCATGTGATGAATATCGAAAATGATCTGATTATCAATGGTTAATATTTTACGATCTGTACATTGCCATTTATTTTTTATTTCCTAATTTAGATGTCCGGAGTCCAATAAAACGATAAATTTATAATTTGAAGCCAAAACCCTGCTGCCCTCCAATACAAAGTTTTTTTTATCACCCGAGTAAAACGGGTTATACATTATTTTATATTATTTAATATAATTATGTCTCGTTATTATTGCTTTGTATGGCACTATATATAATAAGACATAAATTTCGTCTTTCGAACAAATTTTATATGACCCAATATCTAAATATATCTTTTTACATATGTTGTCATATTTAATAAGATCTCGCCCATGGAATTGAAATTGTAAGACCAAAAATAGCCCAGTTTCATGTTTAATTTAAGATTTTATCGAAATCAATGGATTTTTAATTGGAAAATATTCTTTTACAAAAACAAATTTTGATATAAAATTCAAGTGATTTAAAAAAAAAACATGAACACGAAAACTGGCAAAATACTTTTGTATAAAATTTGAGTGAAATTATATGACGGTTACCCATACATTATCGACGTTGAAAATATTATGTTAAAAGAGTTAACACTTTATATGGGATTTCTTACCACATATATATAGCAACAAAACAAGTCTATTGATTTAAAAAAGAAACATTTATTTCCCCTATATAATTTATGTTATAGTCTTGCTTCAAATAAACTCTTAATATCTTACGGTGGGTCTCATACTGCAGGTTTAACTTTAACTTAACTGTAAACAAAAGAAAATGTCAAAAAAATGTACACAAAACAACAACAATTTTTTTTCAGGTTAACTAAAGTTTAAACCTGAAGTATGAGACCCACCGTTAGTAAATTCAAATTGAAATTCATTTTCATTTAAAACGTTATAAATTTACATCGAAACAACAAATTCTTTTATTTTTAAATTGAATATTGGGTCATATTAATAAAAGTTAGCCAATTCTTCGAAGTAATTATTTTGGTTTAGGAATGACGTACCACCAAATTTATCCATAGGCTTGAAGGATATCAAAATATCCTATGAAATTAAAACAAAAAAATTGTCTACCCGCAAGCAGACTAAAATTGTGTAATAAATAACTTAAACACCTAATAAAAAATTCCCCCTATTAGTGAAATGTAGTTTGTTATTCATACATACACTATTTACAAATTTAAAACATTTTTAAACGATTATTTATGACATTTTTCTCATTTTTTTAAGTGAACGCCTTTTCTCACTTTCAAAATGAAAATCTCACCTTTAGTGAAAAATCCAGTAATGATTTATGGAAATTATTTGAAATTTCATTTTATTTAGAATTTTTTTATTTTATGGATTATTCTTAAACTATACTATAGCTCTTATAAGTACTGATTAATGTGTAGATACTTTTTATGTATGCAGTTTCACATCAAGACTCGCAAACTTATTAGATTTGCTTAGTTCACATGATACACGAAACCTTACGTGAATTCCCCATTGTTTTTCAGTACAATATTTAATAAAAACAGAAATACGAAAATTTTTATCCAACTGGACCTAATTGCATCAAATTTTAAATATTAAGATATTATTTCATACAATAATGTCTGGTCAAAATTCGGATTAAATTGTATATAATTTAAAGTAATTAAATCCAATTTTATCCACGTAGATACAATTGTATTCACCATTTTTCGGATTAAATTGTATGTGATTAGTTATTGTATTTCATCAAATTAGATATGTCACCATATCATCTTTTTTAATCGGGCATTTAAATTTAATCATATCGTATTGTATTAATTTATATCCAATTTGATCGGGACAAAATTCAGATATATGTTTATCATTTGATATAACTTTGTTTCCTTGTAAATACAATTATATCGGAGTTGATACAATTTAATATAACCATTTTTCGGATGAAATTATATCCAGTTACATATTGCAAATATATCCATTCACATATAATTTTATATAAACTTTTTTACTCGGGTAGCTTTACCTCGGCTACAGTTAAGCGTTTATGAGCAAAACTTGACACGGCCTTTTCCAATAAAATTCGTAAGTACTATTCCAAAAATAGGCGAGATAAGACGGCGCTGTGGTGTAATGGTTAGCACGTTGTACTGTTACACGTGAGGTTACGGGTTCGAGCCCCAACCAAGGCAACATCAATTTATGAAAAATAGTAATATGTAGGTATGAGTTTTTTCTATCCCTCATACATATCGCAGCGTCCTGCTTCGGTGTTCCCATAGCACTTAAACCCCCCGAAGTAAAATAATATAACAGGGCTATGAACTAAAAAGCTTCAACAAAGTTCGCCAACTTACCATCAAATGGCGCGCAACAATTGTTCTAAAATTCAACATCTCGCGCAATTACAGTGTTGCCATATTTGAAGCCCTTCATCTTTCACCACCTTTCACTTCTTCTCTATCCCCTTTCCAAAGGAAGCAACACGTTAATTAATAGGAAGAATTAAAAAAAAAAGATGTATGGTACCTCCAACATAATCCAAAATGTATAATTGCTTTAACTCGGCTCCTGTTGAAATTTTGTACCTTG
This sequence comes from Leucophora obtusa, assembly GCA_949987735.1. Taxonomy (NCBI): domain Eukaryota; kingdom Metazoa; phylum Arthropoda; class Insecta; order Diptera; family Anthomyiidae; genus Leucophora; species Leucophora obtusa. The sequence goes on along the minus strand of OX465296.1, from coordinate 132,007,477 downwards.
GTTTTTGCCAAAATCACACTTTTCTCTAAAATTTTTAAATTTAAAACGCCGTCACTACCTAGTTAAAATAGGGATATGTGTAATTTTCCGGATAATAGTTCTCTCAGGTGTATTAAAAAAACTCTATGCGTTGACCACTTTGTTTTATATTTTGTTTAACAAAATTTTAAAAAATTCAAAATTAGAGTACTGTAAATTTGCAAAAAAAAAATATCCCATATTTGGCCATGCCTGGGACTAGGTTAGTATAATTCAAGAGAGACAAAAATTTATATCTACATACCTATAGATCTCAGAAATAAAACTAGAGTACAACATTTTAAGTTTTTGATTGAGAAAAATATTTTATTTTTTGCGATTTTCATAATATATCCCATTTTAACCATACCATATATTCCAACCGATTTTGGATTTTTATGCCTTTTAAGCAAAGTAATTCAGTCTAAATTACGATTCTATTAACAATTTCAAGAAATATGATTACTTAGGATCCAGTATTTTCAAAATAAGCCAAAAAGTTATTTTTTTCCTTGTAAATTGTATGTAAAATTTTGAAGGGGGCAGGGATAGCTCAAAAATTCTTCGATTGAGTTGAAGTTTTTTTTGGATTAGTTTTTCTAGTAACCTTACAAAATAAGCCTCCTGGAGCGGGATTCGGAACAACTTTACAAATAAGGGCCAGTCTACTAAACATGAGTTTGACTCGATGGAATAAATATATCTTTGAACAGATAAATAAGTTTTATTTATTAATATATAAAAAAATTTTAAAAACTATTCAAAATGTGAAACACCTCGGTAAAAAACCAAAAAAAAAAAAAATACAATCCCTTTTATTTCAAAATATTACATAAAAATTTGACTTTTTATGTAAAAATAAATATTAACAGTAACGAAACGATTTGTATAGTGTCCTAGTGTAGAAAATCATTACAAAATATGTGGTTATGTAACTACATACTTGGTAATAGTAACTAGTTACTTTTGTTATTACATTTCTTATTACCTTTATATGGCGATGTCGCGAAAAATAATGAGTTATGGTTACACACTAGCATACGAAAAATCAAAAAATATATCGTTACCTATGTGATTACCAACACTGACAAAAATAATGAGTTTAAAAATAGAGTTTCAAAGAAATAAATTATATAAAAAAAAAAATATTTTTTATTGTATTTTTTTTTAAATAAAATTTGCTGATGCGGGAATCGAACCAGATTGCAAGTCAATAGCTCTACCATCTGAGCGCTATCGACATTTAATATTTAATAGATAAAAACATAATTGACTTCCTGCACACAAGTAAGCTTACTCGCCAACATACAAAAAATCAAAAAATATGTGGTTCCATATATCCTTACCAGTGTTTAAAAAATATTGAGTCTCAAAATAGCCCAGTGTAGAAACGGTAATGACATATCATTATTTTTTGGACTACCAGTAATGACACCCACTTACCTTCTATATTATTTTAAAACATATAATAATGAGTTACTGATAATGACTTATTTTTATCATTATTTCAAATAGAAAATAATTTTTTAGATTTTTATGAAAATTTTTTGAAATCTATTTTTAGACTCAATATTTTTTAAAAACTGGTGATTTTTTGTATGTTGGCGAGTATGCTTACTTGTGTGCAGCAGGTCAATTGTGTTTTTATATAGTAAATATTACATGTCGATATAGCTCAGATGGTAGAGCTGTTGACTGGCAATCTGTAGACCCAGGTTCGATTCCCGCACCAGCAAATTTTATTTAAAAAAAAAAAATAGAATAAAAAATATTTTTTTTTATATACCCAGTGTAGAAAATCATTACCAGATATGTGGTTATGTAACTACATACTTGGTAATGGTAACTAGTTACTTTTGTTATTACATTTCTTATTACCTTTATATGGCGATGTCGCGAAAAATAATGAGTTATGGTTACACACCAGCATACGAAAAAACAAAAAATATATCGTTACCTATGTGCTTACCAGTATTGACAAAAATAATGAGTCTAAAAATAGATGTTCAACAAAATAAATTATATAAAAAAAATATTTTTTATTGTATTTTTTTTTTTTTTTAATTTGCTGGTGCGGGAATCGAACCTGGGTCTACAGATTGCCAGTCAATAGCTCTACCATCTGAACTATATCGACATGTAATATTTAATACATAAAGACATAATTGACCTGCTGCACACAAGTAAGCTTACTCGCCAACATACAAAAAATCAAAAAATATGTGGTTACATATATCCTTACCAGTGTTTAAAAAATATTGAGTCTAAAAATAGATTTCAAAAAATTTTAAAAAAAATCAAGATAATTTTGAAATAATGATAAAAATAAGTCATTATCAGTAACTCATTATTATATGTTATAAAATAATGCAGAAGGTAAGTGGGTGTCATTACTGGTAGTCCAAAAAATAATGATATGTCATTACCGTTTCTACACTGGGTAATTTATTTTTTAGAAAATCTATTTTTAGACTCATTATTTTTGTCAGTACTGGTAAGCACATAGGTAACGATATATTTTTTGATTTTTCGTATGCTGGTGTGTAACGACAACTCATTATTTTTCGCGACTTCGCCATATAAAGGTAATAAGAAATGTAATAACAAAAGTAACTAGTTACCATTACCAAGTATGTAGTTACATAACCACATATCTGGTAATGATTTTCTACACTGGGAGATTTCAATAAATTAAAACAAAAAAAATCTAGAAAATTATTTTTTATTTGAAATAATGATAAAAATAAGTCATTATCGGTAACTTATTATTATATATTTTTAAATAATGAAGAAGGTAATTGGGTGTCATTACTGGTAGGCCAAAAAAATAACGATATGTCATTACCGTCTCTACTCTAGGGTATGACAACTGTTGACCATTTAATTAAAAAAAGATAAAATTTTACAAAAATAGATAATATTTATATATATACACACAGAGAAAAAATATTCCATTTTTCAACTGAAATTCGGTCACTATCTACTATAATAGGTTGGTACAACTGAATATTGGTTATCACAACAAAATTTGGTTTATACAACTGAATTTTAGTTGCACTACCCAAAATATATAGGAATCACATTCTTATATGGTTTCACCAACCGAATTTATTGGGTATAGCAACCAAAATAGGCTTAGCAATTCGGTTGGCAGTTGTTTTTCCTGTGTGTAGTTTTTTTTTACAAATAAGAAAAATGCTTTTAAAAATATGACTTCTTCCACAAAATTTGCTCCACTCTCGGTGTTCTTGAGGGAAAATTAAAGGCAAATCTTTTGGAGCATGTTTGTTTAGGGTTCAAAATTAAAAAAATGTATCTAACTGGAGTGACTTTTATTGCCACATTCCAAAACATTAAATTTTCTGAAGTGGAAAACTTTTGTGTGAAATTCCCGAGGGTCTATTTTGCTCTATCTCTCTTAGTTTTCGCGATATGGGCTAATTGAAAACATCGGTAGGGAAAGAAATAGCGCCATCTTTAAAACTTCGGATACACTTGTAGCGCCATCTACCGGGATAACAGAAACATGAAAATATTATATTTTAATTATAAATTTTGTAAAATTTAACGAATAGGTTCTTAAAAGTTAGTTATAAATAGTTTTAGAAATTAAGACTCAAAACTAGTTAAGTACTGAGTATTTTTAGTATTGTGTTAAATGAAGATAACTAAAATCTTTGATTAAATCAGTGTTTGAACTAAAAATTTGTTAAGAATTATTCAAATCGATTTGAAACCCGTTTGTCAGATTTTTCTACTGACATATTATTTTAAGTGTATGAAGATTTTTCGCTGGGTATTCGGTATCGAATGCCATTACTCCAAACTGAAAATTTTCTGTATAGAATTCCTGATATCGATAGCGGCTATTAAATCCATGAATTAAGTTTAAGCCAGTGTGCACCCCCACCATAAATAATAAGCCTACGAAAAAACAATTGTATTTACATTAGGAATTATTTATTAAAAATTTATTTACGTAGTTTTAGCTCTTTAAACGTAGTTTTAGCATTCCATCAAACTTTCTCCCTTGAAAACTGCTTTGCAAGTTGTCTGAATCAATGAGCAAACATAATAAGGTAGATGGAAATAAAAAAAAACACAATGATCTCCAGGTAGGGTATTTGCTTGTTACAATGCCCAAACAGGGTTGTGCTTGAATTGGTTCATTTCCTCCTCCGTCATTTGCAATTAAATTATGAATAACTAGCGGGCGCAGCCCGCTACGTTGTTAGCATGCCACCAATTTTTTTTAAATTCGCTTTTTATTTAAAGTACAGTTTTTATAATAAAAGCCTTCACCCAGCCACCACAAATAAATAATTCTGCACAACAATGGGTTTAAAATAAATAAATATTTGATCACTTTTTCTCATGAAAGTGGATTGTTAGTAATGAATCCATAATAAATTGCAATATACGTGTGTATGTTAAGATAATTTGGTAAAGTGCGAACTTAGGTAGATAGACCCGTAAGTAGTTTTGTTCAATTGTGTTTTGAATGAAAATAAATAAAGTAAAGCAGGGTTGTTAGCGTGCCTTAAAGTTTTTTTTAATTCCAGTTTATGTAAAGGTAGACCTGGCAATTCAAGTAAATTCACAAATTCAATTTGAAAATTTACTGCGTCGGTTTCTTCCACCGGTGCTTCGTTACATGAAGTTTAAATATCGGAATATATAAGTTCCATTCCTTTTCTAAGGTTTTTTCTGTTTTAGAAAATTTGTTTAACTTTTTCGAGAGTATGTTTCAATGCTACATAAGTTTCATATTCCGTGGATAGTGTTTGAACAGGTAATTCCCTCTTCCAATCCATTTGCATTGTCTATAATTTCAATTCCACTCGTTCAACGTTTATATCCATTTCATTCCACTTGTGTAGTGTTTCAATTCCACTCGTTTCCTATTTAGTTTCTTAATTTTAGTGTTTCATATACACTTGTTCTTTAAGTTTTAGGTTTCTAGCTAAAGACGCAGATGTTAAGGGGGGGGGGGGGGCAATTTTCCCTTTTGAACCACCATTTTTATCACGTTCCTGTCCAAAGTCCTAGAAATGCCTTGTCGATAAGTTAGCCCATACTCCAAGGAAAACATATTATATATTGCAGGGTTCTAGCCGAAGGGTTCGGTTAGGCCATCAAGGGGGAGAATTATTCCGTTTTTACCCCTCCCGGTAGGAATTTCCAAAAATTCCGTCTTAGAGGACGTCTGCGTTGGAGGAGGAACCTACTACATACATAATTTTAGGTCTCTATATCCAGCAGTTTGGCCAGGCCGTCAAGGGGGAAGTTTTTTTCCCTTTTTACCCCTCCCGGTATGAATTTCCAAAAATACCATCTTAGGGGACGTCAATGTTGGAGAAGGAACCCAAATACCGAATTTACACTCCCTTGTTCCAGCAGTTTGGCCAGGCCGTTAAGGGGAGACTTTTCCTGTTTTTGACCCTACCTGTAGAAATTTCCAGATATCTCATCTTAGCGGATGTCTACAATAGAGGAGGAACTTTAATACCAAATTTCAACTTCCCACCTCCAGCGGTTTGGGCAGGCCTTTAAGCGGCACTTTTCGCTTCATTAATCCCCATTTTTGCAATGTCCCTGTCCAAAAAGCACCTTCCCGGTAAGTTAGCCCATACTCCAAGTAACATATGTTTTACATTTCAGGTTTCTAGCCAACTTTTACTATTTGTGCCCCTCTCGGTAGGAATTTCCGAAAATCCATCGACAGGGAATTTCAGCTTCCTAGTTCCAGCAGTTTGAGCAGGCTGTCAAGGGGGACACTTTTTCTTTTTTTGTCCCTCCCGGTTGGAATTAGGCTGGAAGAGGAACCTAAGTACCGAATTTCAGCTTCTTAGTTCCAGCAGTTTGGACAGGTCGTTAAGGGGCAACTTTCCCTTTTTGAGCCCCCATTTTATAACGACCCTGTCCAAAATTCAAAAAAGTATCTTTCTAATAAGTTAGCCCTTACTCCAGGGACCCACATTTTAAGCTTCAGGTTTCTAGCCGAAAGGGTTTTTACCGGCCCCCAAGATGAGGCTTTTCTTCTTTTTGTCCCTCCCTTTAGGAATTTACAAAAATTCTATCTTCGCGGCTATCTGCGATGGATGAGGAACATTCATACCAAATTTCAACTGCATTTCCTAAGCGGTTTGGGCAGGCCGTTAGTGGGGACATTTTTCCCTTTCAACCATCATTTTTACTATGTTCCTGATCCAAAATAGAAAAATTACGTTGCCGGTGAGTTAGTCCTACTCCAAGGACTATACTCCATGGGCATGCATAGTCATATACGTCCATGCATAGTTCAATGTATGATCATACATGATATCATATATTTCCATATACCTTTGGTTTCGAAATTTGAGGGTATATGGAAGTATATGTCCATATATGATCATATATGAGCATATGTGAATCATGCATGAGCATTTAGGGTCATATATGACTATGTATTCCCATGTATGATCATATACAAGCCAATGTATGATCATGTGTGTTCATATATATTTCAATTTTCACATGGGAAATTAAATAATCTTAAATGTATCATAGGATAAATTTTGATCTCAAAACGTCTAATTCGATCTGCCCAAAATTATATTATTTTTTGTATTACTTGGTTCTAAATTAATCGTAAGTGATATGTTGGGATATATCTGTATATTTAAACTAAGTTAATCATGTAATCCCGAGTAAAAAAAATTGATCTCGCGCAATATCTAATTATATCCAATTTGATATTGTTTAAGATCTGCTGTAATATCTAGCTGATCTAATTAGATCTCAAAATTGGGTGTATCCAATCGTATCGTATTAGATCCCATTGGATAAACTAAGATCAAGTTATATCTCAAAATTAGGAGGTCAAATGATATCTTTGGGGATAAACCTAGATCTAATTTGATCCGAAAAATGGCGGATCCAGCTATATATTTGCCGATAAACTTAGATCTAATTTGATCCGAAAAATGGCGGATCGAATTAGATCCAGCTATATATTTGTGGATAAACTTAAATCTAATTTGATCTTAATTTTGGCAGATCGAATATATTTGTGGATAAACTGATCCAGCAATATATTTGTGGATAAACTGAGATCTAATTTGATCCGAAAAAGTGGCAGATCGAATTAGATCCAGCAATATATTTGGGGATAAACTTAGATCTAATTTTATCCGAATAATGGCACATCGAATTAGATCCAGCAATATATTTGTAGATAAACTTAGATCTAATTTGATCCGAAAAATGGCAGATCGAATTAGATCCAGCAATATATTTTGGGATAAACTTAGATCTAATTTGATCCCAAAAATGGCAGATCGAAAAAATGGGTTAATCTAATTATATAAAATTAGATTTAATACAAAAAGTTACATTATATTTGATACCATTAGATAAAAATAATTCATTCAGATATCGCTCAGATTGCATTAAATTGTCCATTCTATTGAAATTACTTCTTGATTATCATTATGTCACATCCAATTTCATATAATTTGATAAACTCATTTTTCGGATCGTATTTCATTATATTAGATCCAAGGTGGATCTAAATTACTGCAGTACGATCCACCATCTTTCGGATAAAATTTTATTTTTTTTGCAATATGAATTTCTTTTTAAAAAATTATAATTTTTTTTCTATACATTTTTTTATAAAATTATATTCTTTACTATTAAATTGAATTTTTTTAATAAAATAATTTTATTTACATCTTTTTGGCGCTCCACTCCATTTCCAATTGTATAAATTGTTTTTAAGAATTATCAATTCTGTTTCAGAAATAATCAATTGTATTTCAGAACTTATCAATTATTTTTCAGATTTATGAATTGTTTTTCAGAACTAGTCAATTGAATTTCAGTTTTATCAATTGTATTTTAGAAATTATTAATTACCCAGCAAAACCTTGGTAATGACTGGTCATTACTACATGCATTACTTAGATCTCATATCTCATTACCCGTTGAATTACTTTTAAACTGAATGTAATGAGTTACCGATAATTATACCCCACACTTTACTATTTCACAATAGCTGAAACCAATAATATATGTTCTAAATCATTAAAAACCATAACTATGGCGTAGCCTAGTGGTTATCGTTTTTGCCTGACAGACATGATGATCGCTGCTCAACTCGTGTTAGCTTCCATTGTTGTTTTTTTTTTGTAATTTATATTAAACATCTATTTATAGAAATGTTGATGTTCATTAATCAGTATTTAATAACAAGTTTTGTGAAAAATAGACATGTATAACAGTTGCCACAATAAATGTGTACATAAGTTAAAGCATTAAAAATCATAGTGATGTCGTGGTCTAATGGTTAGAGTGTTTGCCTGACAATCGTGGGGTACGCTGATCAATACGTGTCAGCTCCTATTGGTTTTTAAATTTTTATACTTTTTTAAATCTATATTCAACATCTATTTATAGAACAGCTGATAAACTACTTACAGGTAACATCAGTGTAATGACTTTCCTCCAATGACATCACCATGTTAAAATAAGTAGTTTAGTAATTAAAAGGTAACTAGTGAAAACTTAAGATTTCAATACCTAAAACTCATTACATGGTAATGAAAGGTTTTGCTGGGTATATTTCCGAAATTCACAACTGTGTTTTAGAAGTCATCAAACTGTATTTCAGAAATTATCAATTGTATTTCAGAAATTATGAAATGTATTTTAGAAATTTTTCTTTATTAACTATGAAATACAATCAACAAATTCTGAAATAGATTTGATTATTTCTGAAATGCAATTAATAATTTCTGAAATACATTCGATAATTTCTGAAATACAATTATAATTCCTGAAATGCAATTAATAGCTTCTGAAATACAGTTAATATTGTAGTTGCTGATGAGTTATCATATATGACAATACATTGTTTAAATAGTACCATATATGAATATATATTGTTTAAATGGTTACCATACATGGTATGTTGTTTAAATGATACGATATATCAAAGTATATGGTACTATACAATATATAGTAGCATATATTATCATATCTGGAACTGTACAAAAAATGTTGTTCATGAGGTACCATATATGAAATGGCACCATATATCATAATATATGGTTTAAATGTCACCATATATGTATAGTAGGGCGGGTCGATTTAATAATCATATATAAAAGGTAACTAGTGAAAACTTAAGATTTCAATACCTAAAACTCATTACATGGTAATGAAAGGTTTTGCTGGGTATATTTCCGAAATTCACAACTGTGTTTTAGAAGTCATCAAACTGTATTTCAGAAATTATCAATTGTATTTCAGAAATTATGAAATGTATTTTAGAAATTTTTCTTTATTAACTATGAAATACAATCAACAAATTCTGAAATAGATTTGATTATTTCTGAAATGCAATTAATAATTTCTGAAATACATTCGATAATTTCTGAAATACAATTATAATTCCTGAAATGCAATTAATAGCTTCTGAAATACAGTTAATATTGTAGTTGCTGATGAGTTATCATATATGACAATACATTGTTTAAATAGTACCATATATGAATATATATTGTTTAAATGGTTACCATACATGGTATGTTGTTTAAATGATACGATATATCAAAGTATATGGTACTATACAATATATAGTAGCATATATTATCATATCTGGAACTGTACAAAAAATGTTGTTCATGAGGTACCATATATGAAATGGCACCATATATCATAATATATGGTTTAAATGTCACCATATATGTATAGTAGGGCGGGTCGATTTAATAATCGCCCATGGCTCAGTGAAAATCGTATTCTAGGGATCAAAATAAGAAACCTTGGCGAAGGGACCATACCTCTAAAACAAATTCTACTACCCCCAACTGTTGACTTTTGTCCCGTAGGGTCAAGTTTTGAAAAATCCCACTTTGACCCATTTAGAGTGCCCCAATCGAGTCCAAATGTATGACCGACCCCCACTAACTTTGGAGGGCCGATCCACCCATGCCAGTGGCACACCCCCTGGAACTCCCCTGGGGGGTTCCCCATACAAACATTTTAAAAAATCACCATTTTTGGCACTTTATTTTATTATTTTTTATTTATTTTATATATTTTTATTATTTTATTTATTTTTTCTCTTTAGAAATTTATTTAGTCAGAACATATGTAAATGAAAAAATTAATTTAACTTAGTAATAGAAAAGAAAATAAAAAAAATTACTGTTTGAAGTCTTTTTTGCTTTCAAGTCTGGGCAATTTCGCACGGCTCTCTAATCTCGTCACCATAACAGCCTCTACATTTTCCGGTATAACTCGTTTGGAAACGCTAGCTAGCAATTGAACGTGTCGTTCTGTTGCAGGTCGTAAAATAGGTTGTGTGGGTTTTTTAAGCCACCACAAGACACAGCTGCATGTCGTAAACTTACTTAAGCTAAATCGGTTACAGGTAGAATTGAGCATAAAATTATCATAAAGGATTTTCCAGAAGTAATAAAAGGCGCACTTGCTTAACAGAATTTGTGGTCAGATTAACGTTTAATTTACATGTAAGTACTTTATGGGCAGTTTTGACAACAAAATCGGTTACAGGTAGAATTGAGCATAAAATTATCATAAAGGATTTTTAAAAATTAATAAGATTTGGCGTGCCTGATAGAGTAGCATCAGCAATGGGAACAGCTCTTTTCCAAGATTTTAAAATGAAAGATATCCATGGCAAACCTCTCATCATGGATAAATCGAAAGTTCGCCGAGAAAAAGAGAAATGCAGACAAGAAGTGCTTCGCAAACGGTTAGATGATACCAATTTGTTAGCATTTTCATTCGATGGCAGAAAAGATGATACTTTAACGAGAGATACAATTGATGAGAAGTATCATACTAGAATGGTAAAAGAACCTCATCTTGTTATTTTGAGAGAACCGAATTCTGAATTGATTGGTTACGTAAGACTGGAACATGAAACCGCTGAATACAAAACAACCAAATTAAATGATTTTTTCAACGATAAAAATATATCACTGGATGCATTAATTGGCATATGCACTAACGGTGAGCCAACAAACACTGGCCCAAACGGTGGAATTATACGACAATTCGAATTGCTGTTAAAAAGACCATTGCATTGGTTCGTTTGCCTTCTACACTTCAACGAACTTCCGTTTCGGCATTTGTTTGAAGCTTTGGATAAATCAACCAGCACTGGACCAAGATCGGCAACCGGCAAATTGAGCCGTCAAATCGAAACTTGTGAAACTCTTCCGGTAAGTTATTGCTATCACTCATTTATTATAATTGTCAACCGTTTTTAATTGTTTTATTTTTATATATTTTCAGGTGGTGGACGGCTTTCAGAAAATTGAGTTGAAAAATATGCCCCCTGCTCCAGAAAAAATTGAATTTTCCACCGATTCCAAGTACTTATACGACATGGCCCATGCAATTTCTAGCGGCGTGGTTTCAGTGGATCTGGCAAACATCAAACCAGGGAAAATTGTACATTCTCGGTGGCTCACCAAGGCCGCTAGACTATTACGATTATATGTGACAACGGAAAATCCAGATGCAAATTTAAGAATACTGGTTGAATTTATAATTACATGTTATGTGCCAATGTACTTCAATATCAAGTATTACAGCTCTGTCGTGTACGGTAGTAGATTATTTTTCAAATTCATTAGTTGGTCAAGATTTCTAGAACCTCGTTTACGCAAAATTGTCAATAAAGTAATTACAGATAATTCATATTATGCGCATTCGGAAAATATCTTGTTATCAATGTTGTTTGATGATAGCAAAGAAAAGCGCGACTGTGCTATCAAGATAATTCTACGCTATCGAACCGATGTTGATGACCCAACGGGACTTAGAGCTTATAAAAACCAGATATAAACTTTTATTGCACAAGTTACACGGAAATGATCAATATGAATGACATAAATTACGTATTTGAACCACCATTCACGGGAAGCATTCCATACGATACTTTGAAAGAATATTTAAATCAAGATGATCCACCGTTTAATGATCCAAAAATTCCATCACACATACAAGAAACAGAACGACACGTTCAATTGCTAGCTAGCGTTTCCAAACGAGTTATACCGGAAAATGTAGAGGCTGTTATGGCGACGACATTAGAGAGCCGTGCGAAATTGCCCAGACTTGAAAGCAAAAAAGACTTCAAACAGTAATTTTTTATTTTTTCTTTTCTATTACTAAGTTAAATTAATTTTTTCATTTACATATGTTCTGACTAAATAAATTTCTAAGGAGAAAAAATAAATAAAATAATAAAAATAAATAAAATAAATAAAAAATAATAAAATAAAGTGCCAAAAATGGTGATTTTTTAAAATGTTTGTATGGGGAACCCCCCAGGGGAGTTCCAGGGGGTGTGCCACTGGCATGGGTGGATCGGCCCTCCAAAGTTAGTGGGGGTCGGTCATACATTTGGACTCGATTGGGGCACTCTAAATGGGTCAAAGTGTGATTTTTCAAAACTTGACCCTACGGTACAAAAGTCAACAGTTGGGGGGTAGTAGAATTCGTTTTAGAGGTATGGTTCCTTCAGCAAAGTTTCTTATTTTGATCCCTAGAATACGATTTTCCTGGGCGATTTTTTTGCCTCCCCACAAATCGACCCGGCCTAATGTATAGGGTCCCCCAAAATTATATTATTTATACGCTGCAGGTCGCAAATATTAAGATATTTTGATAAAATTTGGTACACCGACCTATATCAGCCCAAGGACGAAGCCTATTGATTTTGGTTAACACCGGTCCATGCTTAGACCTAGTGCCCATATAAGGGTCCCCCCAAAATTATATTGTTTATACGCTGCAGGTCGCAAATATTAAGATATTTTGATGATATTTGGTACACAGACCTATGTTTGCCGAAGGACGCAGCCTATTGATTTTGGTTAATATCGGTCCATGTTTAGACCTAGTGCCTATATAAGGGTCCCCCCAAAATTATATTGTTTATACGCTGACGGTCGCAAATATTAAGATATTTTGATGAAACTTGGTACACAGACCTATATTGGCCCAATGACGTAGCCAATTGATTTTGGTGAACATCGGTCCATGTTTAGACCTAGTGCCCATATAAGGGTCCCCCCAAAATTATATTGTTTATACGCTGCAGGTCGCAAATATTAAGATATTTTGATGAAATTTGGTACACCGACCTATATCAGCCCAAGCACGAAGCCTATTGATTTTGGTTAACACCGGTCCATGTTTAGACCTAGTGGCCATATAAGGGTCCCCCCAAAATTGGCTTGGTTACAAACTGCAGGTCGCAAATATTAAGATATTTTAATGAAATTTGGTGCGCTGACTCACATTATAGAAAATTTTGACACAAGCCCCATTTTAACCCATTCGAATTTCAGATCCAAACATTAGTTGGCTTTTAACCAGACTGGTGTAGGGTATTGTATAGTCGGCATGCCCGACTTTAACCTTTTTACTCGTTTTGGTTTACATATGTGGTATGATGTACCTTCGAAGATTTTTTCATAATCAGGTCATTTCAGTGCTACAACGTACCGTTCTGGACAAACTAGGGTATTTCCCAATTAATATTTGTATAAAACGCCAGCAAATATATATATTTTTTAACCAAAATTTAAAAATTTTTCAGATAGACATACACACATTTAAACATTCATAGTAAACATATGGAGAATAAAGCATAGAGAAATAAAGCAATGCTTTTAAACTTGTAAACGAATAGTTAGTTAATGTTAGAATAGTAAAAACAGAAAAACCAAATTTGTAAAAACTAAAAGGAATATTGTGTATGATTGTGGTAAATAAATGCAAAATAAAACTTTTCTGTTTGTTGCTTTTTCTTTTATAGATAAAGCATGGACACGATAAAATTTATACATTTTATTGTTATTGCTAGAATACTTTTTTTTTTTTTATTAATTCTTCTATTACATAAACGAGCCCTTAGGGCCTTATATGGTTAATTAAAGCTACTAACTAAATAACAAACTTCTATATAAAATTAAAGGTAATTATTACAATATATAATAAATCGCAATATAAACTTTTACCCAAGTATGATTAAAATTAAGCAGAAGTCTCCCAAGATTTTATAAATTAAAAATGATTTGCGATATAAAGCAAATTTTTATTCATCGCACAAAATGAACACATATTTTAATACTTTCTAATTATTTTCCAGAATATCCCCTACAAGCAGAAAAAAACAGATGTATCTTTTTAAATGCCTGCTATGTAAAATTTGCATAGTGTTGAACTAATACAAAAATACAGATGCAAATTCCTGGTAATTAATTGATATGCATTTTTGCTAAATTACAAATGCTTTATTTTGTTAAGTTGGCTAAGTACTAGGGTATTCAATCGATTAACCGTTATTCGATTAATCGATGAACTCCTTTCAAAAACTTGTTCGAGTAATTTCAAATGGCCAGTTTCAAGTAACGAATTACTCGAGTAATTTTGGTCAATTAATCGAGTAACTCGTGAAAATCTAAAAAAGATTTTTTTTAATTTATACCAATTTGTTTTTAATTTGCTGACTACTTTTCTTATTTTTTTTACAGATTTTAAAGCAATGTTTCAGTTACGATTTGAAATTGAATAAAGTGCAATATGATTTATATAAATTTGTATTGATTCCATTTTTAAAAAATTTATTTGTTCCATGATTTGATTCGATATAGAAAGCAACCAATATTGGTTAAATTAATTTGTTAAAATTGAATCATTTCGTTTGATTATATAAAAGGAATCAACAAAAATCAAATTGATTTTTTGAATAAAATAGTGATGGATTTTAAATGCTTATCGATTCGTTCAAAATTTAATTAGAGTTAAAAATCTAATTAAGGAATTATATATTTGAAGGTCTGTATTTTACTATTTTTGAAGGTACTGTGTAAGCAAAATAGAATTCCCAAAGAAGACCTTTATAAAAATTTAAGGAAAGTCTTTTAAAAGGCAAAAAGCCTTAACTATATATTTTTAAAAGATCTCTTTAACTTTAAGTGAAAACATTTAGGAACTGTGATTTTGTATAAGTTTTTTTTTGTGCAATATAATTAACGAAATACAAAATTTCCAAATCCATGACTTAATACATACAAAAAGCCCATAACTCTGTTTCTTATTTTTTTAGAGGGGTATAAAAAAATATTATAAACCCGAGTAAAAATAGTTATATAGGAAATTATATAATTTAATATGGGCTAATATGCTTATATATAGTCAAATGTGACACTATATCTTTGTGGATATAATTATATATAGCTTTGAATTTTCCAAAAAATTCTTATATGATGTCATATATAGATCAGTATAAATATATATGTCCCCATATATATTAATATATACCATATTTAGTTACATATGCTATGACAATTTTAATACAGCGTCATATATAATTAAAAATGGCTTTATCGGTAAACATATAAAGTCTTATATAGCTCAATGTTAAATTTTTTTATAAGTTGTTTTAGATATGTTTAAGTATAGCTCAATGTAAAAAAAAATTCTATGTTTTTCTGAGATATATTTATGTATGTATGATTTCAAAATATGAAAGGCGTACTCATTATAACTCCTAAATTCCTTGTAAACCTTGTATAAATACAAGCCATATTTTTTATGTATGGAATTTGACATTAAACTCATAAACACAGTTTACGGGTAGAATACAAGTTGATATCAGAAGGCTTAAAATGCTTGGTTACAATTATGTACAACTACTTCTAAATACTTTTGTGTAAATTCATAAATGCTTTATAAAGTTATAGGAGGCTTATGAAACAAATTCTGTATGGAAAATTTGTTTTGTGAACCTCCTATAATTTTATAAAAGATTTATGAATTTAAACATTAAGGTTTTATTAAAATTTTGAAATCTTAACTTAAGGGTGTTATTTTTTAGTACTTTTTAATAGTTTTTGTTTTGATCCTGAAATATAATGCGTTATATAATTATGTCTTTCTACATCAAATTAGATATGGGCATTTCCACCGAAAGGTCCACCGAGACTAAAATATTAAAAGTTCTTGAAAACACTTTGTTTTATCATATTTTCATAGGGAAACTATCAAATTTAAATAACGTAAAAAGATTTCGCATTTATTCATAACCCATTTCGAGGTATTCGAATGCAAAGTCGCACAAGCGCATCTTTTCTTATTTGGATATTTCTATTGCACATTTTGTTTTGATAAAAGTTTTTAAACAGAGACGTTATGCATTGACTTTTGCTTTCTAAAATATTTCTAAAGGTACAAAGAGTCATAAAAGAATGCATAATAAACAATGCGATTGAAAATAACTGTACGTTTTTGATTTGCATTGTCGCATATTTCAATGTCCCGTGCGACATTGAAAAACAACATTTGTTATCAGTGCGTCGAAAGTACACGCAGAAAGCTCATCAAATATTGATTACAAACAGAGATTTTTTATACAATTAAAATAAAAAAACCTACCTGAAAAATAAGAAGAATTGTGATCTTGGTACTTATACACAGTTGGTCACGTGCGACATCGTAAGCGTGAAATTTAAAAATTTTAAATTTTTTTTCTTATGTAAATGATTTATTTATATAAATACATACTTTTAAATTTTTTTAAAATTGGCATGCACCATGGTCAAGAAGTAAAATAAATACTTCCCAGCAAAAGTTTTTTGAACTGGTTTCCTCTGAATCTGTTCTAGAACAAGTGTTTTTACCACCGGTTACTTGGAACAGGTTCTAGAACTGATTCCTGGGAGTCAAAATGGAAGGTTTCACTGTCGCGGAACCAGTTCTATAACTGGTTCTAGAACCGGTTCCAAAGTAACCCGTTCTAGTTTGGAGGAAAAGAACCTGTTGCTTTTGGGACAAACTCAAACAAAAATCACCGATGATAGAACATAAATTATAACAGGTTGCATGCACGTACAAGTTGTTCTACAATGGGTTCTTTCCATCCGACAATTTTGCTGGGTTAATTCATACCACATATTTCTTTTAACCCTCTAACCGGCAAGCCCGCCTCCAGGCGGGGTATATTAAATTGACCAGAAATGCGCCAAAGGGGTATTTTATTATAAGAAATTATGCTTTTTCAACAGAAAACAAAATTTGTAAAATTTTTTGTGAAGAATTTTTTTGTATAGAATGCACGGTTTGGAAGCGCGAAAGTGTCAAAGATAAAATTTCGTAAAATTTCAAAAATTAAATATTTTAAAACAACCAAAAGTTTCAAAAATCTTAAAAACATATTTAAATTGACTAAAACAATTGATAGTGACCATGAAGTAAGATTGGAGCTTAAGCTATTCAAAAAGTTCCTTACTTTGGTCCAAGGACGCACAGGATTCCATAAGGATACCTTTAAAGGAGATCGCCTTAACTTCAAAACGAATGGACGGATTTTTCTGAAATTTGGTAAAAAGAATATATTTGGTATAGGTAGCAAAGCTTATAAGTTTGATATTGAAGTTTTGGTGCGTTTTCGCTCAATTTCGCATTTTTCGAAAAACGAAAATCGCTACAACTTCTTAAGTAACAGCACAAAAAATGTAATTTTTTTATTGTAATTACATCTTCGTAAGAGAAATAATTTGTGCCTAAACCTAGTAATTTTTATGCGCTAGTTTTCGAGATTCACCCTTAAACTATTTTGGCCCATATCGCCTAAAGTAGGCGACGAAAAAAAAGTTTGTAGAAGAACTTATTGTTTATTTTTCGTGAGAAACACATGGTATAAATTTCATTGCAAAAAAGCTTAGGCCGGTTAGAGGGTTAAGTTTGTTTTTGGTTATTATATTAAAATAAATACCTTGAATACTTCTGTCGATTTAAAAACATTTTTACTAAGCTTGTTTATATATAATTTCGTAAAAAGAGCAACAGAAACAACATAAATCTCATGATGGAAAAAATAAAATTAAATTAAAAAAATAATATGAATCGTTTTTGGGTAAAATTACAACCATTTTTAAAGGACATCAATGCACAACAGTGTAAAATTAGTCACATTGAAATATTGCTTCAGGTTTCGCTGAAATCGGCATTTTAATTGTTAGCCGCGAAAACCACTTCTGTTTTTGTCCCGTGCGAATGCCTTGTTTTTTTACAATTATCTTGAAAACGAAAAATTGCTAAAACTCAACCTCAGCACCAATTGTAGGGCTAATAAAAAGATATAAGTAAAGCCTATTGTCAAAATAAAAATCCGTTTTATTTTGACTTTTTTTCACTTTAAAGGTGTACGACGGTCCCGTTCGACATCATGGAAATGCCCATATGATTATATCGGGTCAAAATCCGGATAAGATTCTATATGATTTAATATATCTAGATCTTATCCGACATAATTTTATCCACCATTTTTCGGATCATAGCATATCTCCAATTATATTCAATTAGATATCATTACATATGACATCATATTATTTTTTTTACTCGGGAATTCTAAATAACTTTGAATTTAAAATTTATTTGAATGTATTCATTATCACCAGGGGAAGGACTTTCATGCAATAAAAAATCGAAAATATGCGCTTAAAATATGCACTATAAAATGGAAAATATGCACTTAAATATGCATTTATAACGAAACATGCATTAAAATCAAAAAAATATTCAATTAAAAATAAATGTTTTTTTAAAGTATATTTATTAAAACTAACATAAACATAAGAATTCAGGTATCGGTTACAATAAGCTTGTTCGTTTACTTACTACAAGTTACTATATTTACTACAGCTGGAAAATTTCAATACAAAAAGTAAAAAAACTTTGCAATTGTAGTAAAAGTAGTAAGAAATTCGAGTAAACGAACACACTGAATATGTCTTCAAATACACATAGTTAAATATATTTTTGTGTGTGGCTTTTTACCTAAAAAAAACTTCATTATAAAATAGAACTTAAATATGTGTACTATAAAATCGTACTCACTTTCGTAACTCAGAGAAAAAAGTGGCAGAAATTAATGGTCGGGGACAAGTTTCCTTAAAATAATTTTTATAAAATTTTTCAACTTTCTGTTTGTGAGCAACAACACCCGAAAACGTTAATTTAAAATTACATCTATAAAAAATGTGTTAGTGGATGGCAACATATTGTATACTATGTGTTTCTCTTTCTAGTCTAGTGTTATATTACAAACAGAGTTTCCAAATAATTAATTCTTTAGAATTTCATACCTTTAGAATTCTTAAATCGAATTTCATATTTAAAAATTTTAAAAAATATGCAATAATGTGCAAAATATGAAATAAAAATCATAAAATATGCAATAAAATATGCACTTAAAAGCAAAATATGCATTTATAACAAAATATGCAACAACAAATCGATGCCATTTTTTTTGCAAATTCTTTGATTCGGAAAAGTATTTGGTCAAAATCATTTTTCGGCCACTGACTACAAACATGCATTTGCTTGAAAGTTCTTGCCCTGATTATCACTAAAAAAATTTCATTCACTCATTTTCACAGTTTTTAGATTTTATATTTTATCGTTCTCCTCCTCGATTAATCAAGTTATTCGAATAATTTTAAAATCTTACAAGATTAATCGAGTAATTTCAAAATCTCAAAATCGAATTTCTAGGTTACTAGCCAATTGTGGAGCCCGACGACCCTTCATCGGTCCGGAACCATTCTTTGGGATACCTAGGGGGTATGCTAGGAAAAAACTCAGGCAATGGAGAGAGACTGAGTTTGCAAAACGTTGGGAAACTTCTACTGGCCAAAGACAGGCCAAAAGATTTATTTCCCTGTCCAGCGGAGTATCAAAGCGACTATTGTCACTTGACAGGGGTAACCTTAGGACCCTGACGGGATACTTAACTGGGCACTGTAGGCTCAGGTACCAGCTTCACAAACAGGACCGGTCAGACACTGATGTTTGCAGGTTTTGTGAGCTGGAAAAAGAGACATCGGAGCATGTTCTCTGCGAATGTCCAAGACTGTGCGACAGGAGACTCAGATTTCTGGGTGACCGCTTTGTGTCATCTTCGGACGTTTGGGGAAATTCTCCTAACAGGATTATTGGCTTTATTGGTAGCCTGAATCTATAGGGAACTCTAGGCAGCACAAAAGATCTATATTGGTCGCGGTGCGTAGTGCCTTCGTATCTAATCTAATCTACTCAAACAAAGCAAAACCCAAGTAATTTGAATACCCTACTAAGTACGTATTAATTACTAACAATTGTATAAGATTAATTGAAACAAAATTCAATTATAGTGGTAATAATAACAATTAAAATACTAACCCTACTGCAAACGATTTTTATATAAGCATTTATGATTTCATATAGTTATATCTCGTCGAGTATTTTCAAATACATATTTAATTATATAAAATTATATTCACCAGATCCACCATTTTCCGGATCAAATCATATATAGGGTAATATAATTTAAATAAAAATATATTATTCGATCTGAAAAATGGTGGATCTGGCTAATATAATATTATATAACCAAATATATTTTTATATAATCATGTAAAATTATACTTGGTGTTACATATGACAATACTCAACTATATATAATTCTATAAAATATAATTATATAAGAAATATTTTTACTCGGGAACTGAAAATAAAAAATCTATGATATTGAAAATAGTCTATAGCGAAAAATCGCGAATTTCAAAAAAATTTGAAACACGTGTTCACTTAAATCGTCTGTAGATTATGATATGTAAGTTTGACATTTCAATCACATTTGACATTTTATAGAATAACCTTGAAAATAGGACATGTCAGGATATGCTTGAACTTATTATATATACCGTTGGACGCGCCTCTAAAAGACCTTTCATATGATACCCATATTGGGTATGTTCTCTTAAGCTAGATGCAAATTTTTTACAAAAGCTAAAAAAAAATACCTTTTTTAAAAATGGTCATTATTTTATATTTAAAAGCTCGTGAGATCTTATTCCTAGACCCGAATTTATTTGGGAATCATTATAAAACAAACCAAGGTTTATTTTGAGGGGGGCACATTTTTTACTTTTTTTGTTATCCATATAAGGTGAGTCGCTCTAATGTACATATTTTTTTTTGTTTGTGAACTCTCTAGTAAAAATGATTTGTATATAATCATATATGGTTTTCATATACTTTGTAGAATTATATCTTGTCGAGTATTGTGAAACATATAGTTTTATATGATTATGTCAAAAGATATTTAATTATATAAAATTATATTAACATTAAAATTATATTCACATTTATCGGATAAAGTAATATATTTTTATATACAATTATATTAACCCATACATGATTTGATCCGGAAAATGGTGGATCTTGTTAATATAATTACGTTAACAAGAAATAAAATTGTAGGGTGTTGGTATTGTTGACCTGAATTGAAGTTTATGATTGTTTTAGGTTCGGCTTAAGGTTTTTTGGTGAAAAATTTTTCAAACCAAAACACAAATGTTCATTTTCTTTACTCGTGCTGTCTAACTGCCTGTTTGCGTTCATCACAGAAATGTCTTTTTAATTGGCGCTGTGTAAGTGCCTATTTTTCAGTATTACGTCTTAATAAATCTATTAAATAAAACATATTTTTGCAGTGACTGCGATTTGAACAACTAATCTCAAAACCAAAAACATACCGATAGCTGGGAGACATACACCAGAATTGATTTTAAACTTGCATGTACTTAATTTTAACTTAAAATAAAAATCAAATTTGAAAAGAAAATTCAAATAGAATTCATAAAATTTGAATTTGATTATAGGAAGATTCTAATAAAATTTAAAGATTTGAAAACTGTTTGTATTATTACGGTTAGGAGAACGGGTAAGTCGATGAACTACCAAATACAAGGCTTTTGGTTCGAATCTGGGTGAGTGTGATACCAAATAATAAAGTTTGAAAATTACTGCTTATTTACAATCTTTGTTACAATATAATACCCAGGAAACTTTTCTGTTTTAAAAACTCGGTTTCAGAATAGATACTTTTCATTTACAACCCCTTCTACTGTCGATTATAACACCGATTATTATACCCTACACCACTATGTGGTCAGGGTCCCAGCAAAACTTTCTATTACCTGGTAATAAGGTTTGTAAGAAGAAATTAAGGTATGTAATCTCTTACTTTGCTATTCCAACAGCTATTATTTTAACAAGGGCATGTCATTGGAGGTATGTACTTTCCAAAAGAGGGCTAGGTAACAACATAAGAACATGTTACTTTAATGTTACATGTTAGGAGTTACGTGACCACTTACATAACCGTTACTGAGCACAATACTACTTACATAACAGCTTAAAGTAAGGCCAAAAAAATGTGTTACAAACAGGTCTGAAATAACACATTAAAATTATGCGCTTACTTACTGTATAAAAATATATACTTACTTCTTACAAAAAAAATTAAAATAAGACGTTATCGTGTTGGTTTTTTATAAATGCTAAAACGAAGCATATATTAAGTAAACGAAGCAGATTAATATAAAGTTAACAAAAAACATAATAGATATTTCAGTCAATATGTATAAAACATATAAATTATTAATTAGAAATTTATTAATTCAGTTCGAGGCCAATTTCCTTATTATGAATTAACATAATAAGTACTTTTTTCAAAAACTGCTATTTTTCTTCATCAGGATATTCTCCTAACAAATACTTCACAGAGTTTTTGCTTTCAAAAACCTCTAACACTTTCAGGAATGAAAAGACGATCGTACGGAGAAATGTTTTTTGCCCCTTCTTTGTAATTGACAAAGAAGTGGTAAAAATAAAATTTGTATTTTATTTGTACCGATGGTGCGAAATACAAAAACAAAAACTTTCATAATATTTCTATTGTTGGTTATGTCTTTGCAGAGACTTCGAAAACATATTTTATTGTTTACTCCATTCTCATTTCGTTGATGTAGTAGACTACGTTTAATATGAAATTTTGATGTTTCAATTTGCATTGCACTATTGCCACCACTTTCTAAAGAAAACTGAAGAAGGGGACTTGGAAAATCCCCGAAACGATATTAAAATCCAACATTTTGATATAAATAATTTGTATCGAATATTTTAAATAGAAAATAACACTCATGTATCGCATTACAAATAACTCCTTATTTTGAGGTATTTGAATACACCATCGGTAATAAGTGGGCTATTTCTATTAAGTGATCACGTATCACATTAAAAGTAACTCCTTATTTTACGGTTTTAAAATATCCCATCTGTAATAAGTCGCTGCTATTATTTAGAACTCAAGTTGTGTATTACAAGTAACTCTTTTCTTTGAGGTGTTTAAATATATCAGTGGTAATAAGTTGCTATTACTACCCAGTAGTTATGCAGCACATTATACGTAAGACATTACATTTTAGTTATGAAATAATGCAATGGTAAGGGGCATGGTATTACCAGGTAATGTGTTCTGTAATACCAACATATTACCAAGGTTTTGCTGGGGTATTATAAGTTTGTGCTGATGTTTGTAACACCAAAAAATATTGGTCGTAGACCCACCTTATAGTATACCGATCGGTTCAGAATTTTTTTTTATTTCGATTTAACGATGTCCGTCCGTCCGTCTGTCTGTCTGTCCATGCAATCTTGTGCGCACTCTACAGGTCGCAAATATTAAGATATTTTGATGAAATTTGGTACGCAGACCTATGTTGGCCCAAGGACGAACAAGTTTGATTTTGGTGAACATCGGTCCATGTTTAGACCTAGTGCCCATATAAGGGTACTACCAAAATTATATTGTTTATACGCTGCAGGTCGTAAATATTAAGATATTTTGACGAAATTTGGTACACGGACCTATGTTAGCCCAATAACGCAGCCTATTGATTTTGGTGAACATCGGTCCATGTTTAGACCTAGTGCCCATATAAGGGTCCTACCAAAATTATACTGTTTAAACGCTGCAGGTCGTAAATATTAAGATATTTTGATGAAATTTGGTACACAGACCTATATTGGCCCAATAACGCAGCCTATTAATTTTGGTGAACATCGGTCCATGTTTAGACCTAGTGCCCATATAAGGGTCCTACCAAAATTATACTGTTTATACGCTGCAGGTCGTAAATATTAAGGTATTTTGATGAAATTTGGTACACAGACCTACATTGGCCCAATAACGCAGCCTATTGATTTTGGTGAACATCGGTCCATGTTTAGACCTAGTGCCCATATAAGGGTCCTACCAAAATTATACTGTTTATACGCTGCAGGTCGCAAATATTAAGATATTTTGATGAAATTTGGTACATAGACCTATGTTGGCCCAAGGACGAAGCCTATTGATTTTCGTGAACATCGGTCCATGTTTAGAACTAGTGCCCATATAAGGGTCCCCCCAAAATTGGCTTGGTTACAAACTGCAGGTCGCAAATATTAAGATATTTTGATGAAATTTGGTACATAGACCTATGTTGGCCCAAGGACGAAGCCTGTTGATTTTGGTGAACATCGGTCCATGTTTAGAACTAGTGCCCATATAAGGGTCCCTCCAAAATTGGCTTGGTTACAAACTGCAGGTCGCAAATATTAAGATATTTTAATGAAATTTGGTGCGCTGACTCACATTATAGAAAATTTTGACACAAGCCCCATTTTAACCCATTCGAATTTCGGATCCAAACAATACACCAGAGTGGTGTAGGGTATTGTATAGTCGGCATGCCCGACTTTAACGTTTTTACTCGTTTTTGTTTGAAATTGTCCCAAAATGAACCACTTCTATAGCTCCAAAGTGGAACCGGTTGCCCTAGAATCAGTTCTGAGACTAGTTCTAGAACTGATTATACGTCAACCACACCTTCCATACAGGATTCCAGGAACTGCTTCTGGAACCAGTTCCATGAAACCGGTTGCAGTGGACCCAGTTGTAGAATGGGTGTGGTTGGCTACCGATTGTAAAAAATGTTCCTGGGAAGTTACAAATGTTTAAATGCGCCACCTCCATCCGATGGTCATAGTTGAGGTTCTATGCCGTTAATGTGCCGAATCATCTCATCCTTTAGCTCTGGCATTGTTGCTGGCTTATCGACGTACACCTTTTCTTTCAAAGAACCCCAAAGAAAGAAGTCCAACGGTGTCAAATCACATGATCTTGGCGGCCAATTGACATCGCCACCACGTGAGATAACACTTCCATTGAATTTCTCGCGCAAAAGAGCCATTGTTTCGTTGGCTGCGTGGCAAGTGGCACCATCCTGTTGAAACCACATATCGTCCAGGTCCACATTCTCAATTTCTGGCCACAAGAAGTCCGTTATAGCGAACACCATTCACTGAAATAGCTTGGCCAACCTCATTTTCGAAGAAGTACGGCCCGATGACGCCGCCAGCCCATAAACCGCACCAAACACAAAAAACAGGTGTTTTCGCATTTCCTACAGACCCGATTTACTGCAATTTATGCACAATTCTCCCGATTGTGACACATTTGGTCGATTATGCTGACCAAATAAATCACGAAGTGCACGAAATGCATTTTGATTTGAACGCCCATTTTCGTAGTAAGCCTGAGTAACTTTAACGCATTGCTCGATTGTGTATCTTTCCATGGTTCAAATTGAGTTAGTCTGAAATTGAGAAATGTCAAATGAAATGCAGAAAAAAACTTGACGTTTAGGTGTGGTTCACATTCAACATCGGCCCTTAAAATTTAACCACCCTTTATGTATGTGTGATCCCTGTGGGAAAACAGGGGTGACCTGTCCCGTAACCGGTGAAAATGCAACTGGTCTGAAAGTACCGGTGCTGTGACTGGTGAAAAGAGTACCTATCTGAAAGTACCTGTCCCGAGACAGGTACAAATGGGACTGAACCAGTGGTACAAATATTAGAGTTGTCCATTATTTGGATTTTCATTTTGATCGATTAACCCTTACATGCCTGTATTGTAATGGCAGAGAATTTTCCGACCAAACTTCGGGGAAATATAGATATATGCCAAAGAAATATTTTTATTATTTTTATGGCTTTGCAGCAGCCCCTAGCGGAGATATTGGGAATTAAAGTACGAACGATAACATGCTGCCGCACCCTATGACAGGGTCTTTTGCGTCAGTTCTGTGACATGTTTATCTGCACCAGTCCCATGACAGGTTCATTTGCGCCGGTCCTGTGATAGGTTCTTTTGTATCAGCCCTGTGACAGGTCCCAGGACCGGTCCTCGTCCCCAAGGATGGGTCACGGGACGTGTCCTGGGACCGGTTCCTTTTCCCACAGGGAAACTATAAATAAACACAATTAAATTTTATTAAACATTTTATGAAAAATTCCTTTAATTCAATGAAAAATTCATTTTATAACTCTCATGCATATAACTCTCTTAGTTTAGTTCATGTAAAATATAAATTTAACTTTGTAAAAAATTTGACCGTGCCAATGCTTTATTTGTTTTTTTTTTACAAATAAATGTATTTCTATGTGTGCTTAAGCGCATAGAATTTGATTAAATACACTCATAACTTTGTAGCATAAAATCAATCATTTATAATTGGATGTAGATTCGTTTGAAAGTAAAAAGATACTTGATATATAAAAGTAAATATTTTCATATTCAAAAAAACTTTGAAGATGCTCATGTATTTTAGAAATTTAAATTTAATTTATAGCTTATGTAATATGATCACTAATTTATTTATAAAAAAGGTTAGCTTTTGACTGAATCTTTGCTTTCTTTTAAAAAAATATGTTCTGCAAATGGCTTCTAGAAACTAATACAACACAAAATTTTTTTGTGGTGCCTTCCTCTGGAAATATATCTGTATTTCATATGTTTGGGTATCATTTCATATGTTATTCAGAATTTAATAACTTTTCGTAGACTTGGGTTTAATTTACCCAGGAAAATTTTTTACAATCGGTAGCCAACCAAACCTATTGGTTCCACTGCAACCGATTCCATCGAACTGGTTCCGGAAACAGTTCCAAGGATCCTATATGAAAGGTGTGGTTGACGTAGAATCACTTCTAGAACTAGTTCCAGAACTGATTCTAGGTCAACTGGTTCCACTTTGGAGCTATAGAAGTGGTTGCTTTTGGGACAATTTCAAACCAAAATGATCGGTGTTAGAATCGACAGTAGAAGGGATTGTAAATGAAAAGTAGCTATTCTACAACCGATTTTTTGAAACAGAAAATTTTCCTGGGAAGTTTTAAAAAACCGAAAATTATTCGTGGTGCAGTTAAGACCCAAATATGACGAAAAATTTGTTTTTCATTTAAAGTTTGGAATTAGATATGGGCTCTTGGATGAATTTTGAGTCATACTCACGTTCACATTTGCCCACTGACGTCACATTTACATTTTTTTTAATATTATGCAAAATTTATTTAAATCAACTTTATACTTTCTATTTTATCAAAATTGATTTTTTTTTGTTCGAGCTCAATTAAGTACTTCCTTATTATGAAATTTTTTTTCTTCTTTTAAATTTAAAAATAAAAATTAAACAAACATATATTACTAATATATATTATTTAAATAAAATCTAATATGATAATATCAAATAGAATTTAATATGAAAATATCATATTAGAATTTGGACTTGAGGTAGAACAATCCTCTAAATATATGAATATATTAACTAATTTAACTATTATGTTTTTGAGTACGTTGGGACAAACTTTTGTTATTTTTATATCTGCAATTATAATCAAAATATGAACAATATAAAATAATATGATTTTAGGCAAAGCATATTGAGTTTTTTTTCTCTATTTAAATATGTTGTCAATAGTACTTATGGTAAACTTAAATATTTTTCGCCACCATACTAATTTTGAATTAAAAATTTAATTGATATGATTAAACTATAAATCGAAAAAAAATTCGAAATCAAACAAAATTTTATCGGCAATCATTATTTTTCTGTTCCCGGAGATAAATACAATAACGTATAAAATTAAAGTAAAAATTAACTAGTTTTTATGCTGTGTGTAGAGCGATTCACTTTCAGGATGCTTTCCCAAAAAAAGTACTTTCTTTGGCTTAAAAATATATTGTTTTCCCCATGATACAACCATACTAGGTAGATGCATTAGGGAGAGTTTGACAGTTCAGGGTTTTATTATGACAGTTCAGGGATTTTTTCGTATGCTTTCGCTATGTATCAAGAGTAGCCGATTACATTTTTTGTTGTGTTTGTTGTTCTAATGCATCTACCTAGTATGGTTGTATCATGGTTTTCCCTCTTCAAATGGATCTCTATTATATGGTTTTTAAACACTATTTGCTAGGACTAGTGTTAACATGTGTTGATCAAAGATCAAAAATAACACTCAGAAATTTTTATTTTTTCTCAATATTTGATAGTGAACTATTTTAACTACAGAAATCGGAGATTTTATTGAGATTTCAAAGGACTAGGAGATGCAATAGCTATCGGATCGCACATCGAACTAAAGACGTGCACTTGTATATCTTAAAGTATTTCCAAAACAAATATACCATATACATAACTGTTACTATTGGTATAAATAAGAGAAGAAGTGTAACTGATATTGTTATGTTTTGCTTCAATGCACTCACTCACTTTATTCATAAACACAATACCAGTTATTTCTTGTTTTGTATTGAGTGAAGCATTTATTTGTTTCTTGTTCTCAAATACTTATTGTACCACAAATATTTTCAAGTAATTGTTGTGGAAATAAATAATCAAGTGACTAAAGATTAAATTTGTTGTGAAATTTGTATTTAAAAATTAATAAAATTCAATTAAAACAAAAAATTGTATTTAATTTAAATAAAATTGGTGAAAAAGAGGTCGAAGGAAGACATGGGGTTGATTTGGTCGAAATTTTCACAATATATTTATTGGCAGTGTGCAATAAGTCTCTATTGTACAATCTTCATTATCTGTTTTATTTGTTTGAGCATACTATAGTAAAATAAATATATTACGCTCAATCTCTCTTTATTCATTTACACACAATCTACTAGAAAGAATAACAATACCAACTATACCAGAAACACTAAACTACTTATCAATACGTATTCAAATCAGTAGATATACCGAAACTTGTACAAGCAGTTCTATCTGTGCACGTGTTTACATCGAACTAGACATTGGATATCGGGCAGAACATTTTGCCAGGTAAAAATCAATATATGTGACAGCGCATAGAGAAAGGGACCTTTTTTTTGTGGACAACATCTGAGCATCGAATGAGACCGATCCCATGCTCTCGTGAACAAAATCGGTTTTTACCCTTAGTTCCCTTTCTATTTTGCGCGTCACATATAGTTTTTTTTTGTAGTAGTATTAATTCTTTATTTTCAAAAAATTTTATAATTACAATAAAATTATTAATTAATTATCTAAGAATATTACATACGGATTTGACATAGTCGTTGGCCGGAAAAGCTGGTTTAATAATACAAAAGGTGAATATTTTAGTTTTCATAGTAAAAACTTATATTATTAGTGATTATAATAATTAATTAAAAACTTTCGATATTGCAAAGCATTCACAATGTAGTTTACTAAAATTTTCCAGTTATAATACTCCCCATTTAGAATGCGTATAAGATTGAAAATCTTGTGCCATTTAGCTCGATAAGGTCACATCGAGCTTTAAAAATCCACATCACAATTTTGCTGTCTTTATTCATGAAATAAAATTGACCTCTTGTAAAATTAAGATTTTTATAAAATGTATCAGTTTGTGACGCTCTTTGTAATCGGTCTTCATAATATTTTATTTCCAAAAAATCTAATGTATGTTTTTCTTTATTATTCCACTGCAACAATGTTATACCTGGTTGTCACTCAATATAGTTATGTAATTTATTTAAACTTTCCATCAAAATATTGTTTTGTCCAAGATTTTTTTACTGAGTTTGTATGGAAGTCTGGAATTAGGAAACTCAAATAAAGTACGCCTTATGCATCTGAAGTTTAATTCCAGTGTATACAGATGACATACTTCCAATCCAGATTCTATCATTAGGGTATAATTAGGGGTTGAATTTGGTAGTTTCAATATGAGCTTGAGAAAATATCTGCAACTTATCGACCTCTTCGAAGTGCGTACGACCCCAAACTTGGGCCCCGTACGATTGGATTGTCCAGCTTACAGCATTAAATAAATTATATTTCGTTTTTGTAGTTGTTAGATTTTAATTAAGAATTGACTTTCATATGGCCCTTATGCTACTTTTTGCCATGCTATTTCTATTACAATGATGTTTAGTGAATACCATTTTGGAAGTCAAAATCATTCCTAGATAATTATATTCATTTACTATATCCATTTTTTCTCCTTTAAAGTACCACTTTTCTCTAATAGCTGTTCTACTTCCGTTGCTAAATGTCCTTACCCATGTAAAAAAGATCAGATCTGGCCAGATCTTAGTATATCTTACCATATCTAATTAGATCCCAAAATTGGGGACAAATTTGAGATCTAATTAGATCGGATCAGATCTAGGCATATCTGGCACAATTGTCCAGATCACTTTAGATTTGGACAGATATGGCACTAGATCTGTGAAGATCTTCCCATAAGGTAGGTAATCACATATGCCATATCTGATCATATTTGATGAGATCTGGTACAGGATCTAATTAAATTCAATCATATCTATTTATATCCAAAAAGATCTGATCAGATCTAAACTTTTTTACACGGGTATTTTTGATTTTGTGAGATGGACTTCTAAATCCCAGCGTTCACAATATACTTCAAGGTTTTGTATCATATTTTGTAGTATATGTATTTCTTCTGCCAATATGAGAATATCGTCCGCATAAAGAAGAAGTCTTATATTTAATTCCTCTACAAATATGCCTCCCTTTAGTTGATCATGCAGATTATTAATATAAAGGGAAAATAAAAGCGGTGAAAGAAAACAGCCCCGTTTTACACCAGATTTTGTGTTGAATGGTTCAGAAAGTTCAGTTCCGTTCCAAACTGATGATTTAGTGTTCGAATAAATTTTTATAGGAAACAAACCATTTTCGTAGGTAGAGTCCAAGAGCATGTAATTTATATATGAGGGATTGACGGCAAACTTTATCAAATGCAGCCTTAAAATCGATGTTCACACATGAACATGCATGTCTATTAGACCACCCATGAAATGTATGGGATTTTCAAAAGTATTTTTTTTGTTTGCTCCACCGGCAGTTTCCGGTAGATTGGGTGCAAAAAATAATATATGTGTAAAAATTGGATTTCTCCGTGGCATACTTTGACCCTAAAAATGAACTAAAAACACTTCAAAGATTTTTTGCGCTATAACTTCTAAATTTGACGTTTTTCGCAAAAATACTATATAAGTGTTGTTATGCAGAATAAAAGGACAAACACTTTCTTCAAACTAATTTTTGGCCTAAGTGTTACTTATCGTGGTGTTTTAAGTGGATAAAGTCTAAATGTGTGTTAAGAATTCACTTTAAACGGCCCTCGTTAAAATTTGGACAGAGCCAGTGAGGATCGGTTTTAATTTTTTTGTAGAGCAAGATATGTTGTTTTTATAAACCAATTACATTTGGAACATATATCTGTTATTCCATGAAAGAGAGACCAAAATCGGGAAGTTGAAATTTCACCTTTTCACGATTTCGTTAATAATTAATCTACGATGAAAGGAATATAAATTTTTTTAATTTATACCATTAGTAAACATCTCATTTTACTTAATTTATCAAAAAACTTTTGCACTTTATGTTTTAATTTTAAGTAAAAATTGCCTAAAACTGAAATAGATTGATTCTTTTAATACCTAAAAATTAAGCAGTCTGTGATTGATCCTAAATTGAAAACTCAGATAAAACCATTGAAATATGTAACATATATATTTTCTAATCAATTTCTACAAATTTTTAGATAATTGAATTGCACATTCCTGAAAAAGACGATTTTAAAATATGTATGTTCAAAAAAGTATTATAAAAGAGCATTTTAAATTTAATTGATTTTATTTATAAACTTACGGTTTTGTTCATTTTGTGTATGAAAACCCTACAAATATATTTATATTTTCAAACATTTTGATTGGTTGAAAATAAATTAACCAATCAGAATGCTCCAAAAATAAACCAAGTCAAAGCGTTCTGCCATCCAAAATTTTAAATGAACAAAGATATACATTTTTAATACTTAGATAGTAAGGGCGATAAAATTTGTGATTCAGATTGAATTTTCGGAAAATGTTGATGCAAAAGTTGTGATTTTTTTGATAAAATAAATTTAGTGGAATTTGAGTTTACATCATGTGTTAAGAGTTTGCAAATCCGATTAAGGGATTTTGCTATATTTTCAAAATAAGAAAATAAGTGAAGTTTTCACTTGAATTGCAATTAGATCCTAGATCCTTTACCTAATCAAAATAAGTTGGTATGTGTGCAAAAGCCCAAAGTCTATACTTTTAAACCATATTTAGAATTATTCGTGGTTTAGTCAGATATATGAATAAATAAGAAATTTTAACGAAAAAACTGACTTTTTGCTAAAAATTAATTTTGCGAATATTTCAAAAACTAGAGCTAATTTTAAAATTTGGTGTTCACATTCGTGATATTCATAATACAAACTATCAGAATTGATAAGTCGCATGCATTTTTAGTGTAATAAACCTACAAAATATGTCATAAAATTAGTTTATTGAATTGGGGTAGCTCATAATATTTATCAAAATTTGGTCCAGAGCACCTTGAAAAATGTACTAAATTTGCAAAATTCTAAACTATATTCACTCATCAATGAATTGAAATTCAATATTGTTTCCACCATTTTCCATTTCTGATAAAACGCGGAAAATCGCGAATTTCAAAAAAATCTTAAACACGTGTTCACTTAAATCGCCTATAGATTATAATATGTAAGTTTGACATTTCAGTCACAAATATCTCCGTACAAAAGTGTCAAAAATTTGTTTTTTTATAGAATATCCTTGAAAATAGGACATGTCAGGATATGCTTGAATATGTTATATATACCACTGGACGCGACTATAAAAAACCTTTCATATTGATACCCATATTGAGTATGTTCTCTTCAGCTAAGATGCAAATTTCTTACAAAAACAAAAAAAAAAAAATACCTTGTTTAAAAATGGTCCAGCTCATTGCTAGACCCTAAATATTTTGGGAATCATATTATAACAAACCAAGGTTTATTTTGAGGGGGAATTGTTTTTTTTTTACTTTTTTTCGTGAGTCGGTCTAGTGTACAACATATAATAAATCTATACTTCAGCCCGATTTTGGACTCTCTTTCATGGAATAACAGATATATGTTCCAAATGTAATTGGTTTATAAAAACAACATATCTTGCTCTACAAAAAAATTAAAACCAATCCTCACTGGCTCTGTCCAAATTTTAACGAGGGCCGTTTAAAATGAATTCTTAACACAAATTTTTATTCTATCCGCTTAAAACACCACGATAAGTAACACTTAGGCCAAATATTAGTATGAAGAAAGTGTTTGTTCTTTTATTCTGCACAACAACACTTATATAGTATTTTTGGGAAAAACGTCAAATTTAGAAGTTATAGCGCAAAAAATCTTTGAAATGTTTTTAGTTAATTTTTAGGGTCAAAAGTTCAAACTGACTGGCCTGTATGAGCCCGAGAGATCCAATTTTTGTACACGTATTATTTTTTATGTCCAATCTATCGGAAACTGCCGGTGGAGCAAACAAAAAAATACTCTTTGAAATTTGGGTGGTCTAGTGTACAACATATAATAAATCGGTACTTCAGCCCGATTTTGGTATCTCTTTCGTGGAATAACAGATATATGTTCCAAATGTAATTGGTTTATAAAAACAACATATCTTGCTCTACAAAAAAATTAAAACCGAACTCACTGGCTCTGTCCAAATTTTAACGAGGGCCGTTTAAAGTGAATTCTTAACACACATTTATACTTTATCCACTTAAAACACCACGATAAGTAACACTTAGGCCAAAAATTAGTATGAAGAAAGTGTTTGTCCTTTTATTCTGCATAACAACATTTATATAGTATTTTTGCGAAAAACGTCAAATTTAGAAGCTATAGCGCAAAAAATCTTTGAAGTGTTTTTAGTAAATTTTTAGGGTCAAAAGTTCAAACTGACTGGTCTGTATGAGCCCGAGAGATCCAATTTTTGTACACGTATTATCTTGTCCAATCTATCGGAAACTGCCGGTGGAGCAAACAAAAAAATACTTTTTGAAATTTGGGTGGTCTAATGTGTATAATACCTCAAATATATATTGTTACGAAATTTTATCGGTCAAGTTCCGGTATCTTGGAATAAAAATATCCCGAGAAACGGGATTTGCTAAACCTGTCAATCTGGCAACGCTGCATTTGAGTATACCACATTATGCTATAATGTGGTATAAATGCAGTAGTATTTTTTTTGGAAAAAGTATTTTTTTCTGAAAAAATTTTTTTTTTACGAAAAAGTACTATATTTGAAAATTTTTTTTTTTTTTTCCAAAAAAAGTACTTTTTGCAAAAAAAAAAGGGTTTATTGCATAAAAAAGTACTTTTTGCATAAAAAGTACTTTTTTTCTTTTTTTTTTGAAAAAATTACTTTTTTTTTTTTTTTGAAAAAAGTACTTTTTCCTAAATTTTTTTTTATAAAATGTATTTTGTTTTTTAAAAAAGTACTTTTTTCAGAAAAAGTACATTTGAACTGTCACGGTCTTTTTCGGGTAGTAGTACGGCGTTTTTACATCGTACCTTCAAACGGGCTGAAACTTTACAGAAAACAAGTGAACATAAATTGTACCAAGAATTATAGATATCTGGGCGGATCGTGGAACAAAAATGTTCCGAAAATCGTAATAGAATTCAGAAAGTGCTGCATTTCCCATGTATTTATATGAAAATGCAACGGTCTTTTTCGGGTAGTAGTACGGCGTTTTTACATCGTAGCTTCGAACGGGCTGAAACTTTAAAGAAAACAAGTCAACATAAATTGGGCTAAGAATTATAGACATCTGGGCGGAACGTGG
Source organism: Leucophora obtusa (assembly GCA_949987735.1). NCBI lineage: Eukaryota > Metazoa > Arthropoda > Insecta > Diptera > Anthomyiidae > Leucophora > Leucophora obtusa. The sequence continues at coordinate 131,972,510 of OX465296.1, read as the reverse complement.
AACAAAAATGTTCCGAAAATCGTAATAGAATTCAGAAAGTAATGCATTTCCCATGTATTTATTTGAAAATGCCACGGTCTTTTTCGGGTAGTAATACGGCGTTTTCACACCGTAGTTCCAAATGTGTTGAAACTTTGCAAAAATTATCGGGAGGTAAATTCGATCAATATTTAGAGATATCTGTCTACTTTGTGGAACAAAAATATTCTGAAAATTATCGGGAGGTAAATTCGATCAATATTTAGAGATATCTGTCTACTTTGTGGAACAAAAATATTCTGAAAATTACTAAACCTTTTTACTCGTTTTTTATTAAAATACCATTAATGGGTGAAATTAAAAATGTGATAAGTTTTTGGGCCAAATTTGTGAAAAGCAAAAAGTGTTAATATTTCGGTTTTTTTCGTAATGCAATCAGTAAGTTTAGTCATTATAAATCTAATTGCAAAAAATCTCTTCTACAAGTTATAGCAATAATTTTTTTGCCACAATTTTAACTTTTTTGTGGTAACAGAGTTTACATATCCACAAGCAAAAGATATGACAAAAAATATACGTACGAATTTTCTTCAATTTATTAGTTTTTCGTATTTGGGTTTTCAACATGCTTTTCAATAATATACAATTTTTGTTCATCAAATTGGCGATTTTGCTAATAAAAATACAATTCATTCCGCGAAAAAAAATTTGTTTGTTTTTATTTTTATTTTTGGTCCTTTTAAATGCTTTTCAAAAATATAAAATTTTTTAAAATTCAATTAGCCGTTGCGAAGTTACAAAATAATATATTAAAAACATAACATTTCGCGATCAAAAAATTCTTAAATTGTGTGAACAAATTTAGTTTGTCAAACTAATGTCAGTAAGTAATGGCTCGAAATGTCGATTCCAAACCAATGAAATGCAAAATCAATCGTTTTTCGCTCCAGCAGTTTAGGGTAAAAAACTGATAACTTTTTTTGATTTGACGCAAAATTATAGTTGAATCATCTTTTGACGAATAAATATGAGTTGAATCACCTCTGTTTATGGTTATTTTAAATTATTTTAAATATTTACCTACATTTTTTTGAGTGCAATCTGATGCAAACAATTTTGGTTGCGGAGTTTACAGTAACGGAGTATATATTTGGTTACTTTTTTCGTTTTTTTTTTGAGAAAAGCTTTGTCAGAATTTTCTTTCCGAAAGAAAATCGTATGATACCTACAAGGTGAATTCAAATATGCCATTGTTTTTCTTACTCGTTAAATAATTTGGTGTAAAAATTAGGAACGGGGTTCACCACATTTTTTCAAATATTATTATTATATCTCGAGAATGTTACATGCTTCAAAAAAAACTTCAAGTCTGTTATACTAGATGATTATTTACAGTTCAATGACCATTTCAGTATAAATAATATTATACTTTTCGGAATATAATTAATAGATTACTCCAAAGTTCTGGTGTATGCATTTTTATTAAAAATTATGACGAAAAATCGTTGATATCGTGTTAGCATAGATATACGAAAAAGTTTGTAAAATGTAATAATTTTTGTTAAAAACGTTACTTTTCAACTTCATAAAAATTCTTACAGTTAGTGTTTAGCTTCATTTCTTATAAGTATAAATATAAGCTATTAAAGTTGAAAAACCTTGTGAGTTACTGGTTACGGAGTTTACATTTGGCCTATAAAATTGGTGAAAAATTTTATGTATTAACCAAAAATTTGTCAGATTGTTATAAATTGTGTAAAACAGGTGACAATACGCTGATATATATCGAAATATATAACTCAAATGTAATCCATGTATTAGAAATTAGCTGGTTACATGGTTTTTTTCACATTTTTTGATATCACCCTAATCTATTTAACAAATATATAATTTAATTTTTTCGGTAATAAGGTTATAATTTCAATGCACAAAAACAAAACTAAAATTAACATTTTGACTATTACAAAGTATTCACCACCATTTTAGATTGTACTTAGTTTATATAATAAGATTCCCTTCAGCCAATATTTTAGTAACTCCGTATTGTGTTTATTTCATTTTTCATTATTTTATATTTTTTGTTAGAAAGTTTTATTTGCACTTGCTTTATGTTCACTTAATATCGTTAAAATGCGTATGAACGGATTTTTTTGCTAGAAAATACATTTATATTTTAATTTTGTATATTTTCGTTGTTAGGGCAATGCTACACGTTGACCGCGATGCAGTATCGTGATATTTATTGAACGTGTAGCATACAGTATTGATGGATCGCGATCCTTATCACAGAATAGCCTAATATTTTGAAATCCAGAATACGGATCATGGATCACGCGATAAATATTGAAATATTGAATAGTTCATGATATCAATTCGCGATACAATAGTAAAAAGTGAAAGAATAAAGAAAATAAAACAAATAAAATAAATAATAAGAAAATAGCTAAACAGGATTTCTTTTAGTTTTCTCTCGACATTTTTTAATAAACGACCAGCACAGCACAAAAATAATGTAAATATTGACGTGATAAATATTGAATATGTAGCATATACGCGCGATCCATCAATCCATTCAAATGGATCGCGATCCAAATATCACAATATATATTGAACGTGTAGCATTGCCCTTAAAGCAAAATAAAATATTTGACAAACAAATCATTTTACAACTTCAGAAAAATATTCTTGGCTCCAAAAAGAATATTTCTTTGGAGTATTGTTGGATTGTTTAAAAAACTCTCCTAATTCCTTACTTCTCTGAGTAATTTTTGAGTACATTTTAAAGCAATAATTTCCGTTATATTTATGAGTAATTTTTGCTAGGATTGCCCATTTTGGACTCAGAAAAAAGAGAATTTTTTGACAAAAAAAAAAAATCTTTGGATTCTCAAACAAAGATTCATATTTTAATAATTTTTGATTCTAAAATCAATAGGCTCCGAAAATAATCAAATATTGGAGGCATACATTTAGAGGGCTCCGAAATTTGCTGGTTGGGTATTTTGTTTTTTTTTTAATAACTGACAAATTATCTTGAATATTATTTTTCTTCTACAAATAAATGCTTTTGCATTTGAAATCAAAAAAACTGAAATACTTTTCAAACAACTAACAAATATTAGAAGAAGATGTTCTCTGAGTGTACAACTAAAATCGATCCCATGGAACTAGTTCCGGTACCCGGAACTTTAATGTAAGATATATATGACTCATGTATATTCTGACTGAGACTTGGTTATCGAACTAGTTCCACAACTGATTCTAGAGGAACGTCTTCCACTTCCTAGCTATAGAAGTGGTTGCTTTTGGTACAATTTAGAACTGAAAGTAGAATGGGTTACAAAGGAAAACAAAGTGTTCTACAAAATTGGAACAGAAAATTTTGCTAAGATATTTCCTTATATTTTCCCAATATCTATAGTACAACGCCATGGAATTTTTGATATTTACAAAAAAGTAGTAGTAAATATACCTAATATAAAGCCAAGCGCTAATAACATCAATATACCATGTAAATAATTGGACAGAATTATATTCCCATTTATCAATTTTTCCTTATTATATGGTTTCTTTTATAAAAAAAACATTAACATTTGTTATACTCGTAGTACAATATCATTAAAAGTATAAAAAATATGCAAATTTACGAATGACAATAACAGCTAAATTAAAATTGACATTTTACTTGCAGGTCTTTATTCATTAGCTTTTACACATTTTCATCAATCAATAAGATTAGGAATGTCATGTACATTAATACATATTATACGTCTCTACATCAGGGCTGCCAGATAATTTTTATGAGAAATCGGCACTTTTTCCAAACAAAATCGGCATTTTCGGCACTTTGATTTAAAAAAATCGGCACAATTAAAAATTAAGTATCACTTAAATGAATAAGTAATACTTAATTTACTTGTCTTAAAAAAATATACATATATAAAAAGGACATTTCAGTGTAAAATAAAATAATTTACACTGAAATTAAATTAAACAAATTAAAATAACGGGTTTTGAGATAAATTAAATACACTAATATAAAAAAATCCGTAAAAATTTAGTTAAAACCACTAAAAATTAGTTAATAATGATGCTGCAGAAAAAAACTGCTAAATTAGCAGATTATTTTTGCTATATATTAGTAATATAAGAACAGCAAAAATAATATTGTTAAATATACAGAATTTTAGTTATATTTGAGCTAAATTTTTGTAAATGGAGAATAGAAAATTAACCTGCTAAAATCAGCAAAAAAGTTTGCTAAATAATTAGCAAAATCAACAAAAAATTTTAAATTTTCGAAGTTTTTTTCGATTTTATTTTTTAAATGCAAATAAAATTCGAGCCTTTTGAAAACAGCAGTTTCCAATTTTTTAGCAAATATTTCTGCTGATTTTAGCAGAATAGACTGCTATTTGCATTGAACTAAATTTAGCTTAAAAATAGCACAAATTTTGTAGATTTAAAAGTTTATTTTTGCTAACAAATATTTAGCAAAATTTTCTGCAGATTTTACAGTACAATTTGGCATTTTCAATTAATTAAAAGTTAGCCTATATACATATAACTAAAATTCTGTAAAGCTAGCAGTTTTAATTTTGGTGTTCTCGTTTTACTAGTATTTAGTAATAAAATCTGCTAATTTTAGCAGTTTTTTCTGCGGCATAATTTTTAACTAATTTTTAGTAACTTTTCTGCTATTTTTACAAATTTATTTCTTTGAGTGTAATACCAAAAAAATTAGATATTAATTTATGTCAATACTACATAAATAAGTTACACAATTTTTAAAGATATTTTTCTCTGAACTCTGATGTATGGGTAACCAGAGATTGAAAAAGATAATTCTATTTTCAGTCAATTCGCATAAAAAAGTTTTGTTTTTGTAGTGAGATAATGATTTAGTATAATTTATATTGATTTAATTTTGATTCCATTAAATAATTTGTATAAATCAAATTACCAATTTTCTTGAAATGATTTGTTAAAATTGAATCAATTTGCTCGATTCTATAAAATGAGTCAACGAAAATATAACTGACTTTTTGATAAAATATTGATTGAATAAAGTATGATATAATTAAGTCAATAAAATCATGAAATGATGCGTATAGAATTAAGGAATTATGTTTTTAAAAGTCTGCCATACACCTTGTTATAATACGCAAATATTATTACCAATATATAATCCTCTTGCTTTCATATTGCAATACGTTTATAATACAAAAATTGTAATTTGATATACAATCAAATGAATTTTTGCACAATATCAAAAGTTGCACAAGAATATTTCTTGGTGTACCTTTAGCCTCCAATTATTGAATTTCAGATTCATTTAGTAAAATAGAAAATTCTTTAAGAATTTCAAAGATAGAATTATTTTCTTACTTATAAATATGCATAATAAATCATTAAAAATTATATGTTCGTGTTTTTTAATTAAAAAAAAATCGTAATTTTTCGACTAAAAATCGGCAAATCGGCATTTTGCAAATTTTTCAATAAAAAATCGGCAAAATGCCGAAAAATCGGCAATTCTGGCAGCCCTGATCTACATACATACATATATAGAGTATACATGATTGTATAAGAAATAGAGTTGCTCATTCTATCGCTGTTTTTCGAAACGTACAATGTCACATTTATAACAATTTGCGATAATTTAAGGATCATTGCTAGGGACGTCAACCACAGAAAATTGAGTAAAGATATTTGTATACAGCAGAGATGGGAGTACCTAATTACTTTGTAGTGACCATGGTGCGTTTTCATTACCATCCATAAAATGGAAATTAAAAAAAAAAACATTACCATTACAAAATGTAATTGCAATGAAAAAAATGTTCATTACACAGAAAAAATTATTAAGCTTAAATATATGTGACCTTCTTTGAGAAAAGGGACCAAGTGTGTGAAAATGAAGTTTTGAGAAGAACGCATTTAAAGTTAAATTAAAAATAAAATTTTAATGTTTTTCTTATTTTTATCGAAACCCGTTTTCTGACACACTAGGTCCCTTTTCTCGGAGAAGGTCACAAATATTAAAAATAAAAATTGATTCTAAACAAGTATTTAATTGAATCAATTAATATTTTATTTGTCTTTTAAATATTTTTGCAAATTTTCGTTACATAATTATGTGTTGTATAATTCTCAAACTTTTTTTTCTTAAACTGTATGCATATATAGAAAATGTTTAGTAGAAGACCCAAAACCTTTGCAGTTCACAAACAAAAAAAAAAAACACATGCAGTACCCCAAACATATAAACATGACATTCACACACTTTTTTACAATTTCGTATTATTTTTTTTTTATTTTCGATTAATGTTTTAATTGATATTATTAATACTTTAATCAAAATTAGTTTTAATTAATCGTATACAATTTTTGAGTGATAGGTGCAAAATCAATTAAAATTTTAATTGATATAATCAATTACGTTGTTAAAATTCGTTTTTAGTGTTTTCTGTGTATTTTTGCTTTCATTACATGTAATGAAACGCTTTTATAATTTTCACTACATTTACGCAATGGTTGTAAAACCAAAAAATCATTTCACTAGGTCGAAAAATTAAATTTAATTTCCATTTTTTTTCCAACTAGCCACCAAATTTTGTTGTATGTCCCTAGATTAACAAATTATGGCGTAACGCGAAAAAAAATTATGGTTAAAAAATTCAATTAAAAAACTTATTCAGCGATTAACATTCTGCAAACTAATATACTATTGATGTAAGAATTTTCCTTTTTAAAAAATTTTTACGTGATATTTTTCGGGATTTTTTTTATCAACTAGCCATCAACTTTGTTGTTTGGAATGGATACTATAGTATAAAACCGCACTTAAAAAATTACGAAATAATGGTGGAAGGCGAAAAAAGACTTCGTGGTACAAAAATTTAATTAAAAAACTTAATCAGCGAGTTACATTCTGTAAACAAATATACTGATGTAAGAATTTTCCTTTTTGAAAATTTTTTTTTGGGGGACCCTTATATGGGCACTAGGTATAAACATGGACCGGTGTTAACCAAAATCAATAGGCTTTGTCCTTGGGCTGATATAGGTCGGTGTACCAATTTTCATCAAACTATCTTAATATTTGCGACCTGCAGCGTATAAACAATATAATTTTGGGGGGACCCTTATATGGGCACTTCGACTAAACATGGACCGATGTTCACCAAAATCAATAGGCTTCGTTCTTAGGCCAACGTGAACCAAATTTCATCAAAATATCTTAATATTTGCGACCTGCAGCGTATAAACAATATAATTTTGGGGGGACTCTTATATGGGCACTATGTGTAAACATGGACCGCTGTTAACCAAAATCTATAGGCTTCGTCCTTGGGCTGATATAGGTCGGTGTACCAAATTTCATCAAAATATCTTAATATTTGCAACCTGCAGCGTATAAACAATATAATTTTGGGGGGACCCTTATATGGGAACTAGCTCTAAACATGGACAGGTGTTCACTAAAATCAATAGGCTTCGTCCTTGGGCTGACATAGGTCGGTGTACCAAATTTCATCAAAATATCTTAATATTTGCGACATGCAGCGTATAAACAATATAATTTTGGGGGGACCCTTATATGGGCACGAGGTCCAAACACGTACCGATTTTAACCAAAAGCAATAGGCTTCGTCCTTGGGCCGACATAAGTTGGGGTACCAAGTTTCATCAAAATATATTAATATTTGCGACCTGTAGAGTGCGCACAAGAATGCATGGACAGACAGACGGACGGACGGACGGACGGACATCGTTAAATCGAAACAAAAAAAAATTCTGAGCCGATCGGTATTCTATAAGTTGGGTCTAGGAGCAATATTTGTTGGTGTTACAAACATCAGCACAAACTTATAGTACCCTGACCACGTAGTGGTGTAGGGTATAAAAAGTTATTTAAGTATTTACCAATGCTATTCTTTATTGTGTGTATTAGGGTGGACATTATTTTGAAACTGGCGATTTAAGCCCCCCCCCCCCCCCCATAGAAATGTGCCTTTAGATATAAAAAAACACCATGCAAAAAATTAAATTCTGAAGTTTTCAATAAGATTTTCAATGCGTAAAAATCAATTTTTTGGCTTTTTTGAAAATACTGGCTCTCAAACAACTGTATTTTTGGAAAATGTAAATAAAATCACAACCCGGACTGAATTACGTTTATGGTAGTGTATCAAAATCCTAAATCGGTTGGAAAATATTTAAGTAATTGCAATTTCCTCAGACCATTGTAGGGTTAAAATGAGATATATTATGAAAATCGTAAAGAATAAAATATTTTTTAAAAAAATTTTCAATCTTATACTCTAGTTTCATTTTTAAGATCCACAAATATTCAGATGTAAATTTTTGTCTCTTTTGGGTTATGATAACCTATTCCCAGATATGGCCGAATATGGGATTTTTTTATAAATTTGCAGAACTCTAGTTTTTAGTTTTTTAAAATTTTGTTCAACAAGATATAAAAAAATGGTCCACGCATAGAGATTCATTAAAGCACCTTAGAGAATAATTCTACTGAAAATTATACATATCTCTCTTTTAACTTAACAGTGATGGCGTTTTAAATTTGAAAATTTTAGAGAAAAGTATGATATTGGCCAATAATTTAGATAACAGTATTAATTTTTGTGTTTTTAGGTGGCTGTAACCAAATCACTTCCGATTTCTTTTAAATCTGCTACAAGAGATTGTTTTCCGAAAATTTTGTAAAACTCTGAAACGTTATCTTCATGATACATGGTTATCTTCATGATACAAGTCAATGCGACTTATTATCAGGAAAATGTTTTGGAAGCTGCTTTAGAGTCGTGGACATGCAAACATTTCGGTCGTAGACCATGAACATTCCAACCAGACTCGGCACCGTCTCATAAAGTTCGTGTGAACCAAGAATGGTTAAAAAACCATGTTCCACACTTCATTTCGTCACAATGGCTTTCGAATTCGCCAGATGCAAATCCGATAGACTATTCCATCTGGGTCATTTTGGAAAGCAAGGTGAGCACTAAAAATTATACCAGTTTGGTAATTTAATTGCTAAACCTTTTATATTTTTTATAAAAATCGTTTATTTAGTTTAAAAGATAAATTTTAAATGAAAAACATTGAAAACAGGAAATTTAAATAAAACGGAAATCAAATTATTTATACAATAATTTTTATAACAAAAACTTTAGAAAGTGTAAAACTTGTTGTTACATATTGATATTTTTTATTGTCATCTCCTATATTGTGGATTTGAAATTGCGTATCAACTTGAATAAGCCAGGCTTGTGGACATGATGTCCAAAATTGTTGAAGTTTTAAGTTAGTTAAATTGTTGTGGTTGTTATCATTTGCATTTTGTTGAGGTGTTGTCGAATTAGAAGTTGCATTGTCCCAAGGAGGTTGTGCTGTAATAGCATCATGGAATGTGTCTTGCCCGTTTGATTGTGATCGTGTCAAAACCATTATTGATATTTCTACTATAAGTCTCTGAAGACATCAAAGTTTAAAATTGAGGTTCAATGCCAGAAATAAGTAAGAACTTAAAATATGTTTAAGAGTTAATTTCGTGCCAATCTGAAGGCGCTCAATAAAGCACCTCCCCACGCACTTTCTGGTAGATTGGGTGTAAAAAATAATATCCCCGCGAAAATTGATGCTCTGAGAATAAAACAGGCCAGTCTCCCGCGGCTTTTAACCCTAAAAATGGACTAAAATAACTTCAAAGTTTATTTGCGCATAACTCTTTAAGTAAAGGTTTTACAGAAAAAAACTACATAAGCATATCTACAGGCAATAATATGGCTAGCATTTTTCTTATACACATTTTTGACGTATCATGGTGATTTATAAGGTTAAAATCAAAGTAATTTACATTTTATATGGTACAACACAAATTTGGCTTTAACCACCTAAATCACCATGATGGGTCATGGATACGTCAAAAATGTAGGCATATTATTGCCTGTAGATATGCTTATGTAGTATTTTTCAGTAAAACCTTTACTTTCAGAGTTATAGCGCAAAGAAACTTTGAATTTATTTTAGTCCATTTTTAGGGCTAAAAGCCGCGGGTGACTCGCCTGTGTTAATACGAGAGGACCAATTTTTGCGGGGATATTATTTTTTACGCCCAATCTACTGGAAAATGCATGGGGAGGTGAAAAAATAACACTTTTGCAATTTCCATATATTTAATGGGTGCTCTAATGTACATGCAATGAAGATATAGTAAAATATAGAACAATATGTGAAAAAATTGATTGGTAGTATATCGCAACCAAGCTGGCCAGACTTGGGGTTTTGTCCCCAAATTTGGGGATTTTTGTTGGCCTTGGGGACAAAAATTTTCATTTGGGGACAGGGGTTTTTTTGGGGATTTAAGAAATATTTTGGGGATTTTTTCGGGATATTTAAAATTTTGAAGATTATATTAACTGTGCAAAGGTTTCAGAAAACCTCAGTCAAGTTTGTTCGCATAATTTCAAAAAAGTAACAAATTCACCTATTTATGTATTTTCTATATTAATTTAAAGCTTTTGAACAGAAATAAATCCTTTTTACCTGAGAGTTTTATATGATTAATGTCCCAGAATCTAAAATATTGTCGATACAAAAAACATCATATCGATTAAGGATAAAGGTCTATTGTATTAAACAGACAAACTTGAAAAATTCAAATCAAAAAATTCTTTAAAAAATGAATTAAATTCTTGAAAATTTCAAAATAAAATATGTTTAGGGTTAGATTGGTTTTTATACCCTACACCACTACGTAGAGGGGGTATAATAAGTTTGTGCTGATGTTTGTAACACCCAAAAATTTTTGGACCTAAACCCACCTTATAGTATAACAAATGACTCAGAATCATTTTTTATTTCGATTTAATGCTGTCCGTCCGTCTGTCTGTCTGTCTGTCTATCTGTCTATCTCTCCATGCATTCTTGTGCGCACTCTACAGTTCGCAAATATTAAGATATTTTGATGAAATTTGGTACACAGACCTATGTCGGCCCAAAGACGAAACCTATTGGTTTTCGTTAAAACCAGTCCATGTTTAGACCTAGTGCCCATATAAGGGTCCCCCCAAAATTGGCTTGGTTATATGCTGCAGGTCGCAAATATTAAGATATTTTGATGAAATTTGGTACACCGACCTATGTCAGCCCAAGGACAAAGCCCATTGATCTTGGTTAAAATCGGTCTATGTTTAGACCTAGTGCCCATTTAAGAGTCCCCCCAAAATTGGCTTTTTTTACAATGTGCAGGTCGCAAATACGAAGACATTTTAATCAAATTTGGTTCGCTGACTTCAAGGACAAAGCCTATAGATTCTAGATAGGATCGGTCCATATTTGGACCTATCGCCAATATGGGCTATATTTTCGATTATCTCTTTTATCATTTTATAGAAAATTTTGACACAAGTCCGTTTTATCCCATTCGAATTTCGGATCCAAACATTAGTTGGATTTTAACCAGACTGGTGTAGGGTATTATATAGTCAGCATACCCGACTTTAACTTTTTTACTCGTTTTTAAATCATTTAATAAAAATTAAACATTTTCTTCGTAAAAGTGGTTAAATTCTGATAATTTTTCTGAACATTTATAAATATAAAAGCAATCCAAGAATTTTTAAAAACAGTTAGTGTTTGAGCTATTTTTTATATTTAATTGTAGATTTTATGCGGATAATGTTCATTTTAAGCAAATTAAATAAGCTCTACTACCTTTTTCAACATTTTTTCTAGTTGGAGATTTTTTGGGGATATTTTTAGATTTATTTGGGGACAACGAAAAAAAGTATCTGAGAAGCCTGATCGCAACAGCAAATAAATACTACCCAGCAAAGCATGGTAATTAATTATCATATACATTGCCTTGTTATTATAAATCATTGTCTTGGTATTAGTATTAAGAACATTTGGGACGCCTTGCCATCGTTTGTCAAAAGAATTTAGCCAGTATTTGTTTTAAAAAATTTCAGTGGTTTATATAAAAAGAAAACACCAGCAAAAAATTGGCTTAGAATACTATGCCAACATTTGCAAAAATTGCTTATCCAGTCAAAAATTACTAGCAGTACAAAAGTCAGAAATTACTAGCGGTACAGAATCAATTCACTGTTACAGCAACGACTTTATAAAAATTATCACGTTAAAAGACGCTTGAAGTCAGAAGTTTTTGAGTTCAAATTTTTCTTTCGATTTTTTCAATAAGAAAACAATGTGATGTTTTATAAAAATAATTTAGAGTACACGTTAGACTAAGGTTGTTCACAAGGGGTGTGCTATTTGTTGTATGAAAAAATACAACATTTGGAAATAGCACGATACAACATTTTTACATATGTGTAGTGTTCTTGTTTAAGTGAGCTAACAGAGAAAAAACCGAATAAGAAATCGTTTTTAAAGAAAAATAAAAATTTTAACAACTCTGTTTTTTTGTTAGGACGATACGACGATACAACCGATAGCAAACCCCTTGTGAACAACCTAACTATTTAACCGATTTTTTTTTTTTTTTTTTTTTTTTTATTAAATCTTCATTTACATTAACCGAGCCCTTAGGGCCTTATATGGCTAATTAAAGCTACTAAAAGAATTTAGTGTACTTCACATTGTGCGTACGTACGATATGAGATACTTTTGTATAACAGTTGGATATGAAACTTAAAACTTTTTAAATTTTCCAAAAATGTTGTCCAACTTACATGCTACTAAACTCGTGTGTATTTACTTAGTATATTGGCTTGTGGGCCCTTACAATGCGGCCATACCCTGGGTAAAGTCAGTTACGAGTTAAACGGATGTCAGCTCTTTCATTAACCTCGTGCACCTTTTGGCCAGGAATCCACCCTAGTGTAAGAGAGTTACTCCTACTAAGTTGACTGAGAATTCGTATGCATTCCTTGACCAGCCCAGGTAATACATCGCACGCTCCTCGAGCCTGTAGTGCGGGCTAGCAGTCAGAAATAATGTAGCTGCTGGATCTATTTAACAATGCCCCATGGGTAGAGCACGCTGAAATTCTGGTCCGATGATACCCCCTCTCGTGTCCTAATTCACCTGTTTCTAGCTATCAGTGAACCATACCTGAGGCCCTATCTCGGAGTGGCAGAATCGGTTGGTCCACATGCCATTGTCAAATAACACAACATCAAAATGCTTACCGAAAATAGGTTCCGGAATCATCCTATCCACAACTCTTGGATTTGAGTCGTCCATAAAGATCCTGGCGATCCTCATGTGACCCTTAAGATCACCACCCGTAATATCAACGAGCTCCCGAAATTGAAGGGATCCCATACTGACAGCCTCTAATATGGAAATACACAGTGATGGAATACCTAGGATATATTCAATTGCATCTGACGATCACGTTTTCCTAGCCCCGTAATGGGGCTAGGAAAACGTGACTGTTATTGACTGTTCAACCTTTGGCCACCATGGTGATCATAGTATTAAATGACCAGTACTAAATGGCAGCATAGATGATAATAGGTTTAAAAATAGTACTAAATGATTGGACATATGTGGTCTAAGACCCCATGTTTTCCCAAAGAGGCTCTGACAGGCATAATATGCCTTGGTGGCCTGTTGGGACAAACAAAATGATCATTCCAGGTAAGGGATTTATCAAGAGCTACTCCTTACATTGTCCGAGAGACATATCGTATCACCCCCAACAATAAGCCTAGACGGGTTAACCTTCCTCCTCCACGTGAACGGTATCAGGATCGTTTTCGCCTGGTTGATAGTCAACCCTTTTTCCCGATACCATAAACGAGTAAAGTTCAGAGCCTGCTGTCTACGATCAGAGATAGCCAACTGCGGAGGTGACTAGATCATCCACGTAGTCACAAGCCTTGAAGGATCAACACATTAATAACCAGTGTCCATAGTAATAGCTATAAAACACCGACCTGAGGATATCCCCTAGCTGCATTCATGGCCCTAAAAGTAGTCCATATGCCAATCATGATTACGCTACAGCCGAGCATCTCGTAGGTTCAATTAGAGAGATGCCCTTTTTATCATGAATACCCTAATCACATGGATGTCCTGTATCCATAAATGCACAAATGGCAATGTACTTTGCCTTAACTGGTTGACACGCGATTTGAAGCTCGTGTATTGGTTTACACCTGAGGTAAATGAGAATGGTTTAAAACATTCTTCATTGTTTTAAGGAGAAACAAACTGAGGGTAATTGCTCTGTACGAATTAGGCAGCTGCGAATTTCCCCCTAGCTTTGGAATAAAGATCACTTTAACCCCTCTCCCAGCAAGAGACTGGATCCTAATATTTTATTTGTCATTCTTACAAAAAAAAAATATTTTTAATATCAACAACAACAAATGTATCACTAATTGATCAAAAGTAGCAAACAGTTTTTACGCTCCCAATATATGACAGCGCTACCTGAGCGTTCAGTCTGATTAGTGATCAGGTCGTTCAGCAGACAGTTGTACAACTGTTGTAAAACTGTTGCTTATTAAAGTGTATCTAAGTTACCCATTGTTTCTTCCTTTCTAGTAACCACTTATTTCTTATCACTCTATATCTGTGTATGTAACACACTGTTTTTTTATTTATTGTGAACTAGCGCCGAATGTGTTAATGCTCGCTACGTTTGGAACATGGCTCATAAAATATTTTGAACTATAATGTAAAGGATAATAAATGCAAATCTTTGAGTTTAGATTACCAGACTTATTATTTCGTAAGGGTTTTGCTGGGTATAACTGACAGCATCGCACAAGTTATTTGATTTTGTTCAGTTTCAATAGAATTTAGTGCCCCAAAACCAGTTTGAAAAGAACAGATGTGCGGTGAAATTCTAAACAATATGGAAAACTGACATCATTAAAATATAATAAGACAATGACAACAAAGTTTTTCAAACTTTACGATTAAAAGCTTAATTTATTTTGCTTGTTAAAGTTTTAATCTAGCTACTTACTTATGTTTGTAAAACATGAAAGTTATTAAAAATTATTTGTACTATTTTAAATAAAGAAAATATTTTCAATGTAATTTTTAGAATTAAAACATGTTTATTTTTTATGACAAATTTTGTAAAGAAAAACTAATAAAACTTCATTTAATTATTTTACATTATTTTTGGTGCACTGGAACGGAGTTTTGAATAAAACAAATAAAAACTCCAAAACTATCATGTACACAAGCAAAGCCTGTATAAAATATTTATATAGTACTTTAACCCTCTAATGCTCTTTCTTCCTATTACGATAATAATTACACTATAAATTTGCCGTTGAAAATCTACTATGGAACAAATATAAAAATTTTAATTAATCGCTTTATTTAGGCGATAAAGCATAACAAAGATTGAAGTCGTATCTAGAAACCAAGTAGTCAAGTAATTTCAGTTTTTGCTATAAATAACACTATCAGTAAAATAAAATTACGTACCGAAAACTGTTGACCAATTGTAGTTATTTCAGAAGTTATGGCGATCTTCGCTTTTTGAAAATTACGGAATTTGGCGAATTTGACATCAGTAAGTTTGGACTAGATTAGTTCTGATTACTACTAGCTCTGAGTATATGCTCTGTGTTTAATTTTAAAAAAAAATCTGTGGGCTAGTTTTTGGCAATTTTTCCAATATTTTTTTCTGTTTTAAAAAGTAGGTTTTTGCCAAATTTTCTAAATTTTCATTTTACATGCTTCTCGCTTGAAAACCGTTCTTTAGACAAAAAAGTTTGGAGGCAAAAAGTAGATAGTTAAGTTTTCTATGGATATAATACAACTTGTTTAATAAAATATTGTTATTTAGCCAAAAATTATTTAAAATCTTAAGTCCGCCTTTTGGTGGCCTTGGGCATTAGAGGGTTAAGGTCCTAAGTGCTTATGCACAATACATTATGCATATGATCCGTAATTTTCATAATTATCTGAATATATCTGCTCTTTTGTATATTATGACTAAGGACTAAAATTTAAAAAATCATTTCTGTAACTACCCTACGGGAAGTTTTAACAAACTGTCACCGAACTGGCCCCTTTATATGAAATAGACTGGTCACTTTTACATGTAACGGTGACAGTTTGTTAAAACTTCCCGTAGGGTACTTTTTATATACGATCCAGTTATCTTTTAAAAATAGTCAGATTATGTGTCCATAATATTGGCCTAGTGGGCAAAAAGTGAAGGCACAACATCTTTCAAAATCTTTCAAGAAAAAAATCACTTAACTGCCTAGAACTCAGAGCATTTAAACGATATTTTATTTTTTATCCAATGCGAAATGCTAGACCTGAGCATGTTAAGATTTTTTTTAATTATATTTTTCCATAATTTAACTCTACATAAAATTTGTAAGTGCTTATGCATAATAATTTGAAAATCTTATAACACGTTTGTAAAATGAATTTTGTATGAACATTTTGTTTTATATTCCATTTAGAAATTTAAAAAGTGATTGTGCATATGACCCAGTGTTGCCATTTTAGCATATTTTCTGCTAGATTTAGCAGACTGAGTTGGGTAATTGCGTATTTTTTTTGTAAAAAAATGCTAACTGCTTTTTAGCACATTCTGTTGGACGAAAGCAGATTTTTTGGCATATTTTGTTTTATGTGATAAAAGCGGATTTTTAGCATATTTTTTTACAAAATATTTTTTTCCGTAACAATAGCTGTATTTTGTCTCATGCCTATCAACGTTAAGTATTTAAAACAAAGTAAATGAATGTTATTTTAGTTTGACTCAAGATCATAAATTAATATCACTTTCTGTTTAAATTGTTTTCAAATTTTTTTTAATAATTTTTATTGTTTGTAATTTATTTGTAAAAATTGTATCATCTTTCTTTGATTTGAAAATACCCAGCAAAATCTTTCATTACCAAATAAGTGGTTATATAATAGAAATTCATTGCTCCGCACAACTTATTTTTTGGCGTCTAAACTCATTATTTTTGTTTGGCATGGTCGTTTTTATAAGTAGTCACGCTTACACGCTCGCTTACGAAAAAATGAGAAATAAGTAGTTATGAGATTTTGAATAATAAGTGGTTACACACATGCCTACAAAAAGTTGAATTATAAGTGGTTATCCGATTGCTTACTTGATTCTTAAAAATAAGGCGTTAAGCAAATACTGTTAGCTTAAGGAAATACATTCAAAAAAATTTAAGTTTTCTCTGGTGTGTAATTTTGGGACTCGTCATAAAAACTTAAACAAAACATATTTACATATAATAAAAAAATTTAACTATGTAAAAAGTAATTATTTAAACTAATACGAGTAAGTCATTATTTTATATTTAGAAACAATACATACAATAGGCCGTTATTAGGAAGTCATTATTTTATATTATAAAATAATGCAAAAGGTAATGATATATCATTTTTGGTAATGCAGATAGTAATGAGGTGTCATTACCAATATTTTGCTGGGTAATTTAAACAGAAAGTGATATTAATTTATGATATTGAGTCAAACTAAAATAACATTCATTTACTTAAAATAACAGATCAACTAAAAACTTTTCCCCCATTCATATTTAAAACAAATCTACGTTAAACCGATCGTAGTATGAAAAAATTTAAACAGGTTATATTTATAATTGTTCCGTTATAATCGAACGTACGTCAGTAAAAGTTTTTAGGAAGTAACGTGAATAAGTTACGTTATATGTAAAAATATATAAACGTTAAGTTTTCAACGTTGGTAATTATCCGTTTTGAAAGTTAACGCGCATACGAAAAGTAATATGTTAGTTTTCGTCTTAAGCGCGTTTTTATGTACTTTCAGTTTTTATGAGTTAACGGATATAGTTAAGTCGAAAACACAGCTAATATTTATAACAATAACAATGTTTTTATAACTTTTTATTACATGCGTAATTAATTGCCTTTTTTCAGTACAATTTTTTTAGTAATATTGATATACTACTATAATTTACAACTGCTACAAAAACCATAAAAAAAATTTTGAAAAAATTCAAAATCAGTTATATTTATTAAGAAAAAATTAAATAAAAAAGTTAATTTTTTTTCATCTTAAAGAAAGATTAAACAATATGGTTTCGTAACTGTTTTTTCATTAATAAAACTTTATTAAGGGCTGGTATCTTATCTCCAATGCTTGGTTTACTTTAATCATTGATTTAGAAATTATTGATTAGCCCTTAAACTTACTTAAAATAATATCGGCAACTTACAAAAATTTAATCAATGATTTGTTAATTTTAGATATTTTTATTTGACAATACGAATAAGAAATAAAAGAAAATAAAAATAGTTTCGAAACTCGCGAAATAAGAGTTTTTTATTGAATTTTTCGCATGATACGAGGTCATAAAATTATAAAATAGATGACCAAATTGTTATTTTAAAAATCCTCAATCGCTAAATGCCTCAAATAGGAAGTGTCTTTTTGCATGCTACATGCATATCTTAATTTTTTCATTGGGTAAGTGTGTATAATTATAAATTTGTTTTTATTCCAGGAAGGTGCTATTAAGAAATATTTATGAAGGACAAGATGATTTTTGATGTTTTTGGTACATTCAATAAAAATTTTAAAGTCAGAATTTATTAGAAAACTAGGTTCAAAGGAAAAGTAAAATAACTATGCAACTATATTATTTGTTATTCGTTTAGGTAAATATATCTCTATCAAATTTAATATACACATACAGTGACATCTCCCAAAGCAGTAAATTTAAGATATCTTCCAACAATTTTGTGTAAAAAGCAAAAATCTTCTGAAGAGTCTGTGAAATTTTGTGTTAATTGAAAAAATTAGAATTTTCTAATTTTGTGGAAAATAAAAGATATGAATCCAAAAATATTCCTCGGAGGAATAAATATATGGCGTACATAAAAATTGTACTGCAGGAAATATTTAACTGGTCTAAACAACTACCATAGAATCTTAACAGTATGCATAAATCTTAACCTCTGTTAACTGACCCTGGCCTGAAATGTCGGCAATTTTTAATAGAATGTGGTATTAAGTTTTATGGTTAAATTTTATTAAATAGTAAAAATTGGTTCAATAAATGAGCAAAATAAAAAATTTAATAAAAAACTATACTCATTAACTGCAATTTAAGACATTGCAGGAGCACGTGAAGTATGTCTTATATCTTTATATAGCTCATATTTTTCCAGAAAATTCGAAAATTTAAATTTAAACGGCAGAATTAAAAAAAATATTGTGAAACACCTTAAACACATTTTTTGGTCAAATTTTCCTTCCACGAATCATGGTTTATTTGTGCTAAATAAATATCAAAATTATGACCGATTCAAACAAACAATTCGTACAGAATCCAATATTATGTCATATTATTAAAATTTCCCCCCAAATATTTTCATAATTCCAATTCGTATTTTTAGAGAAGATATATGTGCAAGTTACTAAAGATGTTCATTATTTAAATGGTACATAAAGATGTTGTACGGTATTTATTTACAAATTAATTGGTCTACGTAAACCTTTTTAAAAAGTTACCAACATTAGAACAAAATTTGAATACTAACATGAATTGTAGGGTGGAAAATCTACGTTTAAGGTCTTAATCACAGAAATTTCTGTAATTAAATTTAAGCAATGTTTAGAGTAAAATCAGAGATTAAAATTTGATGAGTTACTGTAATTAAGTGCTAAACAATGATTTTCTTCTTAATCATTGTTTAATATCACATAACCCCCCGTTTCCACGTGCAAGTGCAAGTTCGAAAAACTCAAAACACTCACACTTTTTTACTAATACAATCACACTTATACGACTTGCGGCTCAACTTGCAAGCAAATTTTGAAGACAGTGGATTTTTGATACTTGCGGCAAGTGAAATGACAGAATGAAGAAAACATGGTTGCCTAGTAATGTTTTCTATTAATTTACTAGTATTTGGTAAAGTAAAAGTTGTAATGCAACTGATTTTGTATTTATTTGTAAAAAAAAGTAAAAAAGAACACATAGAAATATCTTAATGGTAATTTAAAATATCAATTTTATAAGTTTTTGAAAAAAAACTTGTTAAGAACAAATTTTTTCCCAGCGTTGTTAGAATATTGAATACTTGGCAATACTGGAGTGCTATTTAGTGACAACCTATGCCTTTGACGACATTTTAAAAATGAACTTGCATCAAGTAGTGTGGACACATGTAAAATTTTAAAGTTTTTTCGGTAAATTTCGAAATTTTCGCTGATAATCCCCCGTTTCCACATGCAAGTAAATGGTTGCAAGTTGAAAATACGTATTATCAGCGAAAATTTCGAAAATTACCGAAAAAACATGCAAATTTTGCATGTGTCCACACCACTTGCTGCAAGTTCATTTTTAAAATGTCGTCGAAGGCATAGGTTGTCACTAAATAGCACTCCAGTATTGCCAAGTATTCAATATTCTAACAAAGCTAGAAAAAAATTTGTTCTTAACAATTTTTTTTTTCAAAAACTTTTAAAATTTATATTTTAAATTACCATTAAGATATGCGGTTGTGTTCTTTTTCCTTTTTTTTTACAAATAAATACAAAATCAGTTGCATTACAACTTTTACTTTACCAAATACTAGTAAATTAATAGAAAACATTACTAGGCAACCATGTTTTCTTCATTCTGTCATTTCACTTGCCGCAAGTATCAAAAATCCACTGTCTTCAAAATTTACTTGCAAGTTGAGCCGCAAGTCGTAAAAGTGTGATAGTATTAGTGAAAAAGTGTGAGTGTATTGAGTTTTTCGAAATTGCACTTGCATGTGGAAACGGGGGGTAATACGTATTCTTAACTTGCAACCATTTACTTGCATGTGGAAACGGGGGGTAAGATACCAGGCCTAAATAATACAAACAAAAAAATTTTATTTAGCAGACTTTCAGCATATTTTTTTTATTAAATTTAGCAGATTTTTAGCATAATGAATATAATAGAAGAATTGCCATTTTTTAACTTAGCATATTTTAAGCATATATTTTTTGTTTTAGGATTTAGCAGATTTTAGCAGAAATTTTTTGGCGATCTAGCATATTTCCATTAGAGAGTTCTGGCAACACTGATATGACCCTTAGAGTTTTTGAATTTTATTCATCACAAAGTTTTTGAGAAATTTTACATTTCTTTAAAATTTGATGTGGGAAAATGCGTGTGTGGACACTATGATAAACAGATCGCAAATGTACAATATCAAAATTTACTATATGAAATTCTATTAAGTTTGATTTTAATTTGTTTTTATACCCTACACCACTATGTGGTCAGGGTACTATAAGTTTGTGCTGATGTTTGTTACACCAAAAAATATTGGTCGTAGACCCACATTATAGTATACCGATCGGTTCAGAATTTTTTTTATTTCGATTTAACCCTAGTCGGACTGAAGAATTTTTCAACGTTAAAAGGCGGTACAGGTACAATTGTACCTACATAGAATTTTCACTATAAATTAGACTATTCACGGTTAGTAAGTTAAATTTTTATACATAAAAAATTCTTATTTACTGAAATACAGATGATTGTCTAAAATAAAGTCATAACTTACTTTAGTAATCAAATTTTTTTAAGCACACATTTTAGAAATACTTTTAAGTTTGAATTAAGTAACGTCAACTTCTAATAATGTTAAAACGGGGAATCACTACAATAAACCTGTGACACAAAGAAGTTTTGTTTTGTTTGTAAAACTCACTTTGTAAAAAGGGGGATACCCAAAAAATCTACAGTCGTTGCAAAAAATAAATATTAGTATGAATTTAGTAACGTCAACTCCTAATAATGTTAAAACGGGGAATCACTCCAATAAACCTGTGAGCGAAAGAACTTGTGTTTTGTTTGTACAACTCACTTTCTAAAAAGGGGGATACCCAAAAAATCTTCAAATATTGCAAAAAAAAAACACAAACAAAGAAACATATATATGTATGTATGCGAAGTTGTGCAGTTTATTGTCTTACGTGCGCTGAAACAAGTGGATTTGATAAGCAATTAATTTACAAAAATATATAAAATTGTGATTAATTTACTAAGCCATTACATAAAATTGTGATAAATTCACTAATTCATTATGAGTGGTATCGAAACTGGAGCTAGTACAAGTCGCCATCGTGCTTGTAGGTAAGTACGACTTCATTAAAAATTTTTTTTTTTTTTTTTTTTATTAAACAACTTTATTCATATTTAGTTATAAAATACAGATATTATGCCTCAGCGCCATTATGGCATTATAGAGGCGAGTTGGCGAAATAAATTACAATTTAACACTTTTTAACGATGTCCGTCTGTCCGTCCGTCCGTCTGTCTGTCTGTCCATGCAATTTTGTGCGCACTCTACAGGTCGCAAATATTAAGATATTTTGATGAAATTTGGTACGCAGACCTATGTTGGCCCAAGGACGAACAAGTTTGATTTTGGTGAACATCGGTCCATGTTTAGACCTAGTGCCCATATAAGGGTCCTACCAAAATTATATTGTTTATACGCTGCAGGTCGTAAATATTAAGATATTTTGACGAAATTTGGTACACAGACCCATGTTAGCCCAGTACCGCAGCCTATTGATTTTGGTGAACATCGGTCCATGTTTAGACCTAGTGCCCATATAAGGGTCCTACCAAAATTATACTGTTTATACGCTGCAGGTCGTAAATATTAAGATATTTTGATGAAATTTGGTACACTTACCTACATTGGCCCAGTAACGCAGCCTACTGATTTTGGTGAACATCGGTCCATGTTTAGACCTAGTGCCCATATAAGGGTCCTACCAAAATTATACTTGTTATACGCTGCAGGTCGTAAATATTAAGATGTTTTGACGAAATTTGGTACACAGACCTATATTAGATCAATAACGCAGCCTATTGATTTTGGTGAACATGGGTCCATGTTTAGACCTAGTGCCCATATAAGCGTCCTACCAAAATTATACTGTTTATACGCTGCAGGTCGTAAATATTAAGATATTTTGATGAAATTTGGTACACAGACCTATATTGGCCCAATAACGCAGCCTATTGAGTTTCGTGAACATCGGTCCATGTTTAGACCTAGTGCCCATATAAGGGTCCTACCAAAATTATACTGTTTATACGCTGCAGGTCGCAAATATTAAGATATTTTGATGAAATTTAGAACATAGACCTATGTTGGTCCAAGGACGAAGCCTATTGATTTTGGTGAACATCGGTCCATGTTTAGACCTAGTGCCCATATAAGGGTCCCACCAAATTATATTGTTTATACGCTGCAGGTCGCAAATATTAAGATATTTTGATGAAATTTGGTACATAGACCTATGTTGGCCCAAGGACGAAGCCTATTGATTTTGGTGAACATCGGTACATGTTTAGAACTAGTGCCCATATAAGGGTCCCCCCAAAATTGGCTTGGTTACAAACTGCAGGTCGCAAACTCACATTATAGAAAATTTTGACACAAGCCCCATTTTAACCCATTCGAATTTCGGATCCAAACAATGCACCAGACTGGGTATTGTATAGTCGGCATGCCCGACTTTAACCTTTTTACTCGTTTAGATTTTGCAATTGGTTTATTTTTTAGTATACTTTTTTGCTAATTTCAGCAGATTGATTTTAAATTGCAGTTTACAACGATTTAACGAAATTTAGTAGCGTCTACAAATTATTTATACTAATTTCATTGTACTAAAATTATTTATATTTAGTAAATTTTTTAACTGATTTCAGCAAATCGATTTTGAATTGCAGTTTACAACAATTCTGCTATTTTTTCTAGTAGTTTTATTGTACTACAGATCAGCGTTGCTAAAATTAGCAAAAAATTCCGCAGGGCTCAAAACAGTTAAATTTCCCGTTATAACAGGAAAATTTTCAGTAGGCATTCGAGACTTTTTTGGTTGAGTGTAATTTTAAAATCCTGTAACATCAGGGATCTCAAATGGAATTTCTGTAAAAAAATGTGTTATTTTTTATTTTCGGATGATTGCTCCTGGTCTTCCGAATTTTAAATTAAAATTTTTTTAAATTCATTTTTTTTTTAAATACACAATGGAGTATCTTTTAATTACGAGGAGACTTTTTGATTTTTTTTAACATAACAAAAGGACTTTTTTTTTAGTCACTGGATTTATTTTTGGATATATTTTATTTTGTTAAAAAATCTATATCATGTTTTTAGTTTTCACAATTTTATAATTTTTATCAAAATCTAATACTTATTCGCCATATTATGCAAGAAAAACATTAAATTTTATAAAAATGTGAACACAGGGATTGAAATAATCTAAATCCAATATGGATTTAAAAAATAAATAAATCCAATTTGGATTTAGCTTAATTTTATTCCAGAAATTGCATTTTTGCAAAATGTAAATTTTTTCTTTCACATTATATAAGGGAATAAGCGTTAGATTTGGGTAAAAATATGAAATTTTGAAATAAAAAAAATGTGAATTTTTTTACAAAATAAAATAAATCCAAATATAAATCCAGTGATTAAGGCCTAATATTTTTCGAAATGTTGGAGAGTTTTAGTTTTTACTTTGGGTTGGACAGACCCTCCGGGCGGCATCATTGGACCCCAAGTTGAGACACCTCTGGTATATTAGAGTTGTCCAAAATAATATGAAAATTGGAATTCGCGGCATGGTGGATGTTGCCCCTATTCAGCTAAATCCACTTTAATTTATAATCCCAGAAAAATAATTTGTAATTTGTCTCTAGAGTAATTTATAAAAAAGTCAGCGTTAATTTCAAATCTAATTTTTTAAGTTATACGCTGTACCTTAATAAAATTTGTTTATGTGGTGATGACAACTTACTGTACCATGATGGAACTTTTTTTTTTAAAGGGAAGCAACACTCAGGTAACTCTTCCTATTAATTAACGTGTTGCATCCTTTGGAAACAGGATAGAGAAGAAGCGAAAGGTGGTGAAAGATGAAGGGCTTCAAATATGGCAACATTGTAATTGCGCTAGATGTTGAATTTTTTTAGAACATTTGTTGCGCGCCATCTGATGAAGAGTTGGCGAACTTGTTGAAGCTTTTTGGTTCATAGCCCTGTTGTATTATTTTACTTCGGTGGGGTTAATTGCTATGGGAACACCGAAGGAGGACGCTGCGATATGTACACCCAGAAAACAGATTCGTTGGGCTAACCGAATTTGTTGCCAATCGAATTGTGGCGGTTACGACAACTATCTTTAAATTTAATGTACTGTCGATTGGCTTAACTATAAAATTCGGTTGTCCAAATTACGTTTCAGTTGTGATTTCCAAATAAAAAAAAATATTTCAGAAGCTACAATTGAATTTGAAAACATTATACAACATTTTGAAATAAAAAATATTCATAATTTTTTACTTTTCTTTATTTATAAAAAAACACAATTAAAATTTTTATGTACAACATATTATTATTATAATTCTAATAGAATCTTAAAATTGTCGGACTTTATCCATGAAAAACCCCCAGGTTCTTTGGTATATTTAAATGAAGAAACATGTGTTCCAAAGCTCTTTGCCTAAAAAGCTTTAGATTTTAACGGCTTTGTTTTACGGTATCACCAAATTCGGATTGATTTTTATACAAATTATAGCAAATTTTCTAAGATTTGGGTTCTGTGTTGTAAGTTCCTATAAATATTAGGTTTTTTTATACAAAAGCATCTTTTTGAATCTAAGGTTTTTCAAGAAGGCCTTACAAAAAACCATAGCAGTTTTATTTCGACCTATTATCTTTTCAAAAAATACCATGAGTTTTTACCATGATAAAATTTATAAGCCTTAGTGCGGGAATTTAATCGAAAGCATTTTTCCGGCTCTTGGCATACATTTCGTTTCTTTAAATCAGCACTAAATTACAATATTTCTACCCAGATATGTGTACATATATTGCATCTTAAAAAACAAGATAACGTTTTAAATAATGGAAAACATCAAAATATTCTTATTTATGAAATAACTTACATGGAAAATGATTTCTGCTCCCGCTTTTTTCCTAGCTCAATAAATTATTTCGTTTTTATGCAAAACTTTGTTTGTATTATATATTTTTAATATTTTTGAACTGACAGTTAATATAAATGAAATGATGAATATATGTTTTTACTATGCATTTTAAGTTTTAATAACTTATTATAATTTCTTTTACAGTCGGGTCTACCGATAATTTCCATAACTAAATTTTTTACTCCATATTGGTGAAATTTACTGATTATTGAGAATTATAGCATTAACTTGGTTGTATTAAAAAAATCTGCAATAATAAGAACAGTTTAATCGCCTTATATAAAAAAATTTAGTAATTGCGATAAAATGTATGGTTTTCCAACTGAGTTTTTATCGTTTTAACCGAATTCCAACTAATTTATTTTCTGTGTGTATGAGGGATAGAAAAAACTCATACATATTAGTTTCCATAAATTTATGTTGCCATGGATGGGGATCGAACCCGCAACCTTATGTATAACAGTCCAACGCGCTAACCATTACACCACAGCGTTAGAGTCCCATGCTGGAAATGTCGGAGACGATTTCCTAAAAAGATGTCATCATTTATACATATTCATTTTTTCTTGCAATAAAAAGTAACTTCTTTTTTTTTGTACAATGTACACACTTTACTCAAATATTGATTCGTTTTAATATGATTTCCAATTTAACAAATCATATTTACGGTTATATTTATTATTGCAAACATTCGTACATTAAAAACTTTTTATACGACAGACACATACATATAAAGCATAGAAATGTAAAATAAAAAAAAAATCACTTAAGAGCATTTGACCATAAACATTGAACTGAATTCAGATTTAATTTATCGGAATAATGGAGTGAAAAACTGCACAATATGGTTGCTACTACTTTATCCAAATGACAAGCTGTCAGTGGCATACAGTTGCTACTGACTACTACTGCCTACAAAAGGTAATATTTAAAACTTCAGTAAAAAGATTTTTCTCTATCCAACTATGAACCAGATATTCAGCTTTTTGATAATTTTTTTTTTTTTGTTCATCAGTGCATTTTTCTGAAAAGCCATTTTGTGTTAGAAGAATGTATTAAAATCGTATGTGCTGTAGTGTTACTCTGTCAAGGGAAATTGTGTCAGTAAATATTTTTATAAGAAGAAGCAACATGAACAAATATGAAAAGATAAAGTCTGAAATAAATAGAAATTATTTCAAAGTCTTCTTTAAGAAACTTTTTAATGTTGCTAAAGTGGTGGAATTGTTCAAAGTTAATGGGTAACGCTAAATGAAAAAGAAAAGATTCGTGCAAATAAATCGCATTAAAAAATTGGCTTAAATGTATAGAGATAAATGTACCTTTTAATATTAGATGATAAAACTGATGTATATATAAAATCAAATGAATGTATTAACCCTCTAATGCCTAAGGCTGTCAAAAAGCTGTGTTCTGATCTTAAATAGTTTTTGGCTAAATAACAATTTTTATTAAATTTTTTATGATATCGATAGAAAAAATAAATACCTACTTATTTGCCTTTAAACTGTTTTTGTTTTAAAAACGATTTCCAAGCTAGAATGTAAAGTAAAAATTTCATATAAAATTTCAGCAAAAAAAATTGCAAGTAATGCTTACAAACTACTTCTTTCAATGCTTCACAAGTATCCATTAGTGTATTTTAACTGTTTTTTAGAAGTTATTCTGAACAACTTCAAAAAATCTTCATTGCTTCCAAAGTATCCGTTATTACATTTCTACAGCTTTCTTAGAATTACTTCTGAACCACATCCAAAAAATCACTTAAGTATAGCTTCTAAAGAGTAATTGCTCTAAAGAGTAAAGAGTTATTGCCTGTAACAAGTGAAGTACCTCAGGGGTCCATCGTTGGCCCACTATAAGTATTATTCTCACTGTACTCTAATGACCTCCCAGGCATTTTAACAAATTGTAATGTGGATAACGTTCAACTTTATACCAGTTGTATTAATGCCTTAATTGACCAGTGTATTATCTCTATTAGAGATTAATCAGAACTGAGTCGACAACGACATGTGCTTTTTCATATATTTTGAATGGGAAGCAAAATGTCGCCATGTCGTCCGGCGATTTGTCGTCGTAATAGAATCTATTCTATTTTCGTGACGACACACTAACACACACTTAAAATATTTGTCAAAATGTTGCCATATTTTTAACTAATTAAGGGAACAGAGTTGCAGAAATTCGTATTAAAGTTGAAAAAATTCCTACTTTGTTTACAAAAAATTTATTTTTTTGACAGAAGAAATATAATTGAAAATAAAAATACATAATTTACCGCAAAGAAGTAAAATTAAATACAAAAAAATGTAAAACAACAAGAATTAATGCAAAAGCAATTGAATTGGTGAAGAATTGTAGCGAAACAAATACAAACATATTCTTGTTTTGATTTCATTTTTTTCTAAACGTCATCAAATGTTGACGGTCGATTGTCGCTGAATTTAAATTAATCGCGACAACTTTTGCTGTCATCGGTCGACAATCGACACAGTTGTGATTAACCTCTTAATCAGCAACTCGAACGTATTTATACATGGGCAACGGCAAACGGTTTAGGAATAAATCCAAAAAAATCTAAATGCATTGTAATTCAAAAGCGACTTGCCAAACTAAATATTATACCCAATCTGTATATATAAAAGAACAACGTGAGTGACTGACTGACTCAACATCGCCCAGCCCAAACCGCTGAAGCTAGGAATTTGAAATTTGGTATGTAGGTTCCTCTTTCGGCGTAGACGTCCGCTAAGACGGGATTTAGGGAAATTCCTACCGGAACGGGAAAAAGGGGGAAGTCTCCCCCTTGACGGCCTGCCAAAACCCCTTTGGCTAGAAAGCTGAAATTTAAGATATGTGTTCCTTTGAGTATAACTTTTCTGGAAAGTACATTCTAGAAATTTGGACAGGGACGTTGTAAAAATGGGGGTTAAAAAGTGGAAAAAGGCCCACCTTGACGGCCTGCCCAAACCGCTTTTCCAAGTATCTTTTTCAAAAAAGTATTTTTTTTACAAAAAAAAAGTACCTTTTTCCAAAAAAAGTACCTTTTTCGAAAAAAAGTACCTTTTTCCAAAAAAAGTCCCTTTTTCCAATGTATTTCCAAAAAAAAGTACCTTCTTCTAAAAAAATGTACCTTTTCCAAAAAAAAATTACATTTTCCAAAAAAAGTACCTTTTTTTGGAAATACATTTTTCCAAAAAAATACCTTTTTCAAAACAAGTACCTTTTCCAAAAAAAGTACCTTTTTCCAAAAAAAAAATACATTTTTCCAAAAAAAAATACCTTTTTCAAAAATAGTATAAATAAAGTACATTGTAAAAACAAAGTATCTTTTTCCAAAAAATTTCGCATTTTCCAAAAAGTACCATTTAAAAAAAATACCATTAAAAAAATATATGTAATTTCAAAAAAAAGTACTTTTTTTCCTCCCCCACCGATACCTCCTCTAAAACAAGGTTTCTTGATATTCGGCATAGACGTGCGCTAAGACGGGATTTTTGGAAATTCCTACCGGAACGGGCAAACAAGTGAAGTTTCCCCATAAACAGTCTCACAAATTGGAAAAGTGCCTGCCCAAACCACTGGAGGTAAGAAGTTGAATTTTGGTATAAGGGTTCCTCCACTGTAGTCAGTGTTGCCAAAACTTATTTAGGGAAAAATGCTAGATTTTTTGATAAAAATGCTAAAAAATGCTAAAAACGAAAAAATATGCTAAAAAAATGTTATAAAAAAATTTTTGCAATTTGTTAAAAAAAAAAAGTATTTTAGTGACTTTTTACAATTAAACTGGAAATAAGTTATCAATGATTATGAATTGAGTTCATTTTATTAACTAAAATTATGTAAAATATAAATTAAAAACAATACAAAAGTGGATTCTTTAAAAAAAAATCAAAAATATTTTAAGGCACACATACACGTTCAATGTTATTGAACAATGTTTTTAAAATCAACCAATCAGAACAAAGTATTTAAAAATAAAATGTGCAGAATAGTTGATTTTTGAAAAATTGATCAATAATATTGAACGTGTATGCCCTACTTTAAAATAAGTTTATTATTATGTATTTGATTTCCCAACTGTGTCATTGAAAATATTTTATCTCAAAAAGTTACATGCGATTAAACAAAAGTACCCCAAAATGTTTTATTTCTAAAATAGGAGGTAATGTGGAATACTTTGGCGGATAATATAAATTTCCCATTCTGCCTTAATTTATCTACTACAAATAAATTTATTGGTTTTTATTGCATGCTCTGTTTCCCATTTTCAAATTTCTGCATCTTTGGGCTTATCTTCATGAAAATCTTTAAAAAAAAATAATTTTCACGGTCAGGTTTATTACTTTTTGTGATGTTGGTTTACATTGTAAGATTTTTGGTTTGATTAAATGAAAAAGTTTATAGGTGTTACAGAAAAAAAAAATCAAAATTCACTAAAACTCTTAAAAGATAGGAAAACGCTATTTAACACAAACGCTATCCACATTACCCTCTATGACCCAAACCTTAAAAAATCATTAAAAATTGCGGAGATTAAAAATGAACCTTATCAACATTTTGTAATTCTATTAATTCTATTTTAAACTCTATTCTTTAAATTATTTTTTTTTTTTTGTTTTTATCAAAAATTGCAAATATCACCAATACGAGCGCTAACTTTGAAAAACTGCTATCACCATTGAATTCAGCGTACTCGAATTAGCTTTACCAGTAGGCTGCCCAGCGTGTACGTATAAAAATAGTTCCTAGTACTTACTCTAAAAGTAAAAAAATATTTATTTTTCATATTCGGTTACATTTAAACTTAAAATGAAAAATAAGAGATAATTAATATAATTATAATAATTATATAATAATAAACTGTGATTTCGGAACTGGTAATAGTAATTTTTTAATGCTTATAATTCAATATATTTTAAATAATAAAATTTGGTGTTAATTTAACTATATAAGGTAGAGAATATAATAAACAATACAATGGAAATATAAAATTTAATTAAAATAGTTAAAAAAAAAATAATTAATTAAAAGTACCACTTTTAACATGTTATTATAAAACTATAAAAATTCCAGTTCAATTGTTACACGAGAACCCTGGAAAAAGGTTGATTTAATACTGTTTGTTGCGTTTTTATATCGAAAACAACATCAATAATATTTTTATAGCAAAAATTCAAATTAATGCAAAATATTCTAAAAAAAACACAAAATAAAACTGTAAAAAATGCTAAAAATATGCTGATTTTTTTTTGGAAAAATGCTGAAAAAAATGCTATATGCTAGATATATTTTTTCATGCTAAATGATTTAAAAAAATGCTAAATCTAGCATTAAATATGCTAAATTGGCAACACTGACTATAGTAGACATCGACTAAGTTTGTATTTTTGGAATTCCCTACAGGATATCCCAAAAGGAAATTCGGTATGTGAGTTCCTTCTTCTGTGGAGGCGTCCGCTTAGACGGAATTTTTGAAATACCTATCGGGAGGTGAAATAAGGGGAAAAGTCTCCTCATTGACGGCCTGCCCAATCCCTTTTGGCCAACCTAAAATTTTAAATATGTATTCCTTGGAGTAGGACTAACTCACCGGCAACGTAAGTTTTATATTTTGGAACAGGAACATAGTAAAAATGGTGGTTGAAAGTGACAAATGTCCCCAATAACGGCCTGCCCCAACCGCTGAGGCAATGAAGTTGAAATTTGGTATGAATGTTCCTCACCCTTCGCAGATAGCCGCGAAGATGAAATTTTTGTAAATTCCTAAAGGAAAAAGAAGAAAATCCTCCCCTTGGTGGCCTGTAAAAACTCCTTCGGCTAGAAACCTGAAATTTAAAATGTGGGTCCCTGGAGTAAGGGCTAACTTATTAGAAAGATACTTTTTTGAATTCTGGACAGCATCGTTATAAAATGGGGGCTCAAAAAGGGAAAGTGTCCCCTTATCGACCTGTCCAAACTGCTGGAACTAGAAAGCTAAAATTCGGTACTAAGGTTCCTCTTCCAGCCTAATTCCAACCGGGAGGGACAAAAAAAGAAATAGTGTCCCCCTTCACAGCCTGCTCAAACTGCTGGAACTAGGAAGCTGAAATACCCTGTCGATGGTTTTTTGGAAATTCCTACCCAGAGGGGCACAAATAGTAAAAGTTGGCTAGAAACCTGAAATGTAAAACATATGTTTCTTGGAGTATGGACTCACTTATCGGGTAGGTGCTTTTTGGAATTTTGTACAGGGACAATTCAAAAATGGGGATTAATGAAGCGAAAAGTGCCGCTTAAAGGCCTGCCCAAACCGCTGGAGGTAGGAAGTTGAAATTTGGTATTAAAGTTCCTCCTCTATTGTAGACATCCCCTAAGATGAGATTTTTGGAAATTTCCACAGGTAGGGTCAAAAACAGGAAAAGTCTCCCCCTTAACGGCCTGGCCAAACTGCTGGAACTTGGGAGCTTAAATTCGGTATTTGGGTTCCTTCTCCAACGTAGACGTCCCCTAAGACGGTATTTTTGGAAATTAATACCGGGAGGGGTAAAAAAGGAAAAAACTTCCCCATTGACGGCCTGGCCAAACTGCTGGATATAGAGACCTAAAATTATGTATGTAGTAGGTTCCTCCTCCAACGCAGACGTCCTCTAAGACGAAATTTTTGTAAATTCCTACCGGGAGGGGTAAAAACGGAATAATTCTCCCCCTTGATAGCCTAACCGAACCCTTCGGCTGGAAACCTGTAACCTATAATATGTTTTCATTGGAGTATGGGCTAACTTATCAACAAGGCATTTTTAGGACTTTGGACAGGAACGTGGTAAAAATGGTGGTTCAAAAGGGGAAAATTGCCCCCCCCCCCTTAACGTCTGCGTCTTTAGCTAAAAACCTAAAACTTAAAGAACAAGTGTATATGGAACACTAAAATTAAGAAACTAAATAGGAAACGAGTGGAATTAAAACACTACACAAGTGGAACGAAATGGATATAAACGTTGAATGAGTGGAATTGAAATTATAGACAATGGAAATGGATTGGAAGAGGGAACGAAATGGAATGGACTATAGAATGAAATGGAATGAGGAGCGAGATGGCATAGAATGGGGAACGA
Source organism: Leucophora obtusa (assembly GCA_949987735.1). Taxonomy (NCBI): domain Eukaryota; kingdom Metazoa; phylum Arthropoda; class Insecta; order Diptera; family Anthomyiidae; genus Leucophora; species Leucophora obtusa. The sequence goes on along the minus strand of OX465296.1, from coordinate 131,939,447 downwards.
GTGGAATTGAAACACTGAGTTAAAAGAGGAATGGAACGGATCAAGTGCAAAGAAATGGAATGGAAATAGAAGCGACTGATATCAATATCGATACACAAGACAGTAGGAACGAAATGGAATGAAACGGGGAACGAGTGGAATTGGAATAACAGATAATGGGAATGAAATGCAATGGAATGGTGAACGAAATGGAATCTTGGAAGGAGTTGCATTGGAACATTAAATTGTTAAACAAAATGGAATGGATTTTGAATGACTCAAACTGCCGGAGTTTGGTACTTGAAATTTCGCATGCGATTGAGGCAAGATTATATATATTTGGGATTTTTGCTGGGAGGAACAAAAAAGGGTGAAGAACCCCTTTTAATTACCTGTTCAAACACTATCCACGGAATATGAAACTTATGTAGCATTGAAACATACTCTCCAAAAAGTTAAACAAATTTTCTAAAAGAGAAAAAACCTTAGAAAAAGAATGGAACTTATATATTCCGATATTTAAAATGCAGGTAACGAAGCACCGGTGGAAGAAACCGACGCAGTAAATTTTCCAACTGAATTTGTGAATTTACTTGAATTGCCAGGTCTACCTTTATATAAACTGGAATTAAAACAAAGAACTTTAAGACATGCTACCAACGTAGCGGGCTTTGCCCTCTATCTTTAATATTATAAAATGCTTTCCAACCCTGCTTTACGTTATTTGTTTTCTTTCAAACAACAAAAGAACAAAACTACTTACGGGTCTATCTACCTAAGTTCTAATCTACCTTAACAATTATTTTACCTTAATAACAAATATTGTGTTATATTTTATCTAAAAGAAATTTAATTCTAAACTTTAAGGCACGCTAACAACGTAGCGGGCTTCACCCGCTAGTATATATATAAATAATCAACAAATTGAAATAGTAAAATCTGCTAAGAATCTCGGAATCTTTTTTAATGAAACTCTTTCGTGGTCAAACCACATTAACTATGCTTGTGGTCGCTCATTATCTATGATTACAACTCTTTGGCGGACCCAGCATTGTACACCTATGAGAATAAGAATATTACTTGTCAAAACTGATGCCCGTTTTACTGTATGGTTGTGAGCTATTTGCTAAATGTGATACAACTAGTAAAGGGAAGTTGAACGTTGCATTTAACAACGTAATCGGATACGTGTATGGACTTAATGGGCGTTCTAGTGTATCTTTGTTTTCATCTCAGCTATATGGGCTTTCTTTGGATAATATACTAAACATAAGAGTTTTAGTTTTCCTACATAAAGTAATATACAGTTGCGAGCATAAAAAATGAAATGCTACGCTAAATCATCTAAGTATGCTTTGACTTCTTTTAATGGTTTTTTATTTGCGCTTATCTTTTGTTAATATATTCGTTGATGTGTATTTTCATATTTTAAGTCGTTTGATTTGCATTTATTTATGTGAATTAGTTTTTACGAACTTTTTTATGAAACTAGTGCCCATTTTGTGCGAGCAAAAAAAAATGCAACTGTTATGTATTTTACATTTTATCGATTTTATTTGTTAAAAAATTAACCATATTAATTAGATTTTTATTATTTAGTAGAATAGCCATTATTTTTAATAACTGCTTTCATTCGTGAAGGCAGAGAATCCACGAGCGGAACCAATTTTTTGAAGGTATGCCTTGCTACACCTGTTTGGCGACAATTTCGAAATCGCTTAAATTTTAACGCTTTTCCTTTCGTATTTCGATGGCTACAAGCTCCCATAGATTCTCTATAGGGTTTAAATCGGGTGAGTGTGCTGGCCACTGTAAATTTCCACACCGTTGTTACTTAGTAATTGCCTAGCTAAGCGAACGGTGTGCTTAAGGTCATTGTCGTATTAGAATATGGTTCCAGCAGCCATTTTTTCCTCCATGTGAGGAAGCATGTGTTTTTGTAGTAACCCTCTGTGTTTATTCTGTAATCAATTTTGACTTCTAGTCAAACACCATCACGGGAGAATACACCTCAAAATAAAAATTTAAACAAGTGTGTTATATTTAACACAACGATTTTACACCCCATAGTATAAGGATACCGCGCCGTGTTTAAAGCATTGTTTCTAGTATCTAGGAGATTACCGTTTATTTGATCGTCTGCGGATGAACTTCAATCCATCGGATCTAAATAAATTTGATTTTGTTTCGTCACTAAATAAAACCTTTGCCCATTGTTCTTTTGCCCACGGCGCTTTCCAAAATAGAGACGCTTCTTTGTATTCACTTTATTTATGAAGGGTTTCTTTTCTGGACGTCTTGCTAACAAGTTTGCTTCCATTAAGCGTCTATGTGCGGTATGAACTCCGACGGTTGCGCTCAAATGTTCTGAAGCACACTGCATAATACCTGCGGCGGTCTTATTGGGGTCGCTTTAACAATAGAGATCATATTTCTATCCTGCCTTTTAATTGTTTTTCGGGGTCTTCCACTTCCTATTTTCCTATTAATATAAGCGTGAGCCTAATGCCGAGTTGCAATTCGTGACACAATGGACTTGTTTCCTTGAAAGATAGTTCTGATTTCAAGTACAGGTTTTCCTTCCCAAAGCGCTGTAATAATAGCAGCACGGCTATCACCTGATCGTTGTTTTTTGTAAGAAATAAGCAATTTAGTTAATTTTGGTTAATTCAGTTAATTCAGTTAATTCCTGAATAAATAAAATTTTTATACTTACCTGATATTATTCTTTCGTTGCATTTAGTTTTTGCTCGCACAAATAGGTACTAGTTTCAAAAAAAGTTCGTAAAAACTAATTCACATAAATAAATGCAAATCAAACGACTTAAAATATGAAAATACACATCAACGAATATATTAACAAAAGATAAGCGCAAATAAAAAACCATTAGAAGAAATCAAAGCATACTTAGATGATTTAGCGTAGCGTTGCATTTTTTATGCTCACAACTGTATACCCATAAACCTGATCATCTGTACAGCAGATTTTGTATTTCAGATATAAGCAGGGGAAAAAGAATTGGATCATTTGGATACAAAACTTTAATTTCGAAGTGGCATTTCTACATATTCGCAGTAATTCTCTGGAATTCTATACCCAATAGCTCGCAACTTTTAAGTAACGCACGAAAATTCAAAGAAAATATTTTTAAACTGTTTTCGGCATAACAATTTGAAAAAATAATTATTTAAATTGATTTTATTTTTATATTTATATTTCTTTTTTGTTTAATTTTATTTGTTTAATTGTTTTTTGTATTTTATATAAAAATTTTAATTAGTTATTAAGTTATCAATTGATTAATGATTTCATAAATTTACATATCCTCAGTTCCATACTGCAAAATAAGAATTTTAGTCTTGTGTATGGGCAATTCAACAAAATAAATAAAAAAAATAAATAAAATAAAGTGGCCGTAAAACGTGATTTTGGTATCACTTGCATTTCCAAACAGAGGGTCCCGGGTTCGATTCCCGGCGGGACCAATATTTTTTAAAAATTTTTTTTTGTTCTATTAATTTTTTTTTTTTAATATTTATAATTAATTTGTTTAAATTCAATATTTTTTAAAATATGTATATATAAAAAATGGGAAGAAATTGCTTTTTATGCACCTGTAAAAATAGTACTGAAAATAATATTGAATTGGAGTGCACTTTTACACTTGTTTAATAAGTCCTTTCATTGAAGAGAATAAGGAACAATAGCTCGCAAAGTGGTGTTTTTATGGCAGTCAACTTTGATATCAAAGAATAGTTCAGCGGTAGAGCGCTAGGCTAGGTCACAAGTTCGATACCCGGTGGTGGCAAAAAAAAACTTTTGTAAAATAAAAAAATGATTTTTTTTTTGTAAAAATTTTTTTAACTTTTAATTGGTGAAAAAGAGCTTCCTTTTCACTAGTTCAAAAAGAACTGAAAAAATGTTGAAGTGGGAGTACTCTTCTCCTATGACAACTCAATGTTTAAATTATTAGTATTTATGTTAAAAAGGAAGTACATCTAGATCATCAATTGTAGTGCATTTTTAACTGCTTTGGCATCTCTTTTTTTTGCTGGGTTATGTTAATACGTACCAATAATTAAAAAACCATAACATAATAATAAAATAAAATTCCATCGGACATCCGACACATCAATTCTAATACAATTTAGAATGAACATCACAAATGAGAACACCAAATTTTAAATTGGATCCACTTTTCGAAATATTTGCAAATTTAACTTTTAGCAAAGAGACAGTTTTTCATAAAAGTTTCTTATTTGTTCACACACTTAAAATTATACGTCAGTAAAAAAAATTTTTTTACTAAATTTTAACAAATTTGTAGTTGAAACACTGATTTACACAAATATTTCAGTTATCTTCATTTAACGCAATACTAAAAATTATCAGTACCATAACTGTTAACTTTCAAAATTATTTATAACTAATTTTTAAGAAAACATTGTTTAATTTTACACAATTTATTGTTATTACCATGTAGGTTGCGGTACCGGGGTGGGAATTTACCCACCAGATGTCAGAATGTCAGAAAATTAAAGCTCGCAAAAATCATTAAACTTTTGCTGAGGAAGATTTTCGATAAACCCAGCATAACTTTTTTTTTATTTCTTTGGTTGGCGAACGTTGGATTTTTCCTTTATAGCAAAACACTGGTCTCCTCGAGGCAAAAAAATCGATATATCACACTTTAAAATCCAACTTTAAATGCCGAAGATATAACGAAAAATTAAAAAAGGCGAACCTACGTTCGGTAAAAAACATTTTTTTTTGCAGTTGCCTTGCAAAAATACTTTATATTTGAGGGTGTACCGCGAACTTTTTTTTTTGCCTGTAATGTGGTACCGTCTAATGTACATACTATATGCAACTTATATAGATATTTACAGAGAAGAATTAAGGCTTTTATAAACCTAATTTTGTAGTCACTGCATTTTATTACAGAGTGAGCCCCAGCATGCTAATGTAGACCATCTTAAGAGGTCAACAAAAAATACTTTTTTGCACAGCCATTTACTAAACCTTCTTAAAAGTATTTTGGTCTTCTTAACCAATAACTGAATTCCAACAAGTTTCATCGAATTGCCTTTCCACGGTGTGTGCCATTCTTCTTTATACCATGATCTATAGAAAAATAATTTGAGTGTCAAATTGTTGGGGAAGTATTTAAAAATATTGTGTATGGATTTGCATTACACATAAAATTAACTTTCATTGGTTAAAAATGGACACATAAAAAATATTTTCATACAAGACATTTCAATAAATAAATAGTGATGAAAAACTTACTAACCCAGGTGAAAATGTTCATATATGGTCATATATGGCAACATATATGGGTTTGGATCCGAAATTTGAGGGTATATGGCCATATATGGAGATATATGAATGTTAATATAAATTTTCTTTTTTATTTTTTAATAAAAATATTGCTTTTTTATTCAAATTAAATGTAAATATTATAATTCTATTCATACGTTACTGATGAAGTTGTACATTTGAATGAAATTGAGAAATTATGAAATTTTTAATGGACATAAACATTTTACTTCAAGTTTAGAAATTATTTTATGACTGAAAAACTGCTGAATTAGCAGAGTATTTTTGCTAAATATAAATAAGATAGGAATAGCAAAAATAAAACTTTTTAATATATTTACAAAATTTGAGTTATAATTGAGCTAAATTTCAGTTATTAGAAAATAAAATTAAATTGTAGTAGTAGACAAAAAAACATCACATAAAATTTAAAATTTTCAAAGTTCCTTTTTTGTTTTTTGTTTTTAATGGAAATACAAATCTAGCTTTCTGAATTCCACAGTTTAATATTTTTAGCAAATATTTCTGTTGGTTTTATAAACTGCTATTTGCATTGAACAAAATTTAACAAACATTTTTTAGATACAACAGTTTGTTCTAGCCATTTTTAGTTTACTAATATTTTGCAAAATTTTCTGCAGATTTTCTAAATTTAGCAGTTTTATTTTTGCTGTTTTTATCCTACTGCAACATTTTCAATTGTATTTCAAAATTTATCATTTTATTTCAGAAGTTATCAATTGTTTTTCAGATTTATCAATTGTATTTCAGAAATAATCAATTGAATTTCAGTTTCATCAATTGTATTGTAGAAGTTATGAATTGTTTTTCAGATTTACCAATTGTATTTCAGAAATAATCAACTTATTTCCAGTTTTATAATTGCTTTTCAGAAATTATCAATTGATTTTCATATTTATCAATTGTATATCAGAAAATACCAATTGTATTTCAGAAATTATGAATTGTATTTCAGAAACTGAAAATTGTGTTTCAGAAATTATTAAATGTATTTTACAAATAATCAGTTGTATTTCAGAAACTGGCAATTGTATTTTAGAAATTGCCAACTGTATTTAAGAAATTATGAAATGTATTGCATTTCAATATTTTTTGAATCCGCTCACGTAATTACCCCCAAGATAAAAAGAAATTAAAACATTACCCATATATGGATTAATATATGAAGTCATATATGAAGATATATGGAATATATGAACCAATATATGAACCAATAAATGCAGTATATTATCATATATGGATTCATACATTTGAATGTATTTACCCATATATGCTTCCATACATAACATATATGTTCATATATGATCATACATTAAACCATATATGCTCATACATGAAACCATATATGACAATATATGAACATATATGAACATTTTCAACTGGGAATACAGTGATTAGATGCAGAAATATTTGAAAAAAATAGGTCAACATTTTAAACTAAATTATTTCAAAATAAAGAAAGATTTATTTGACTTGGGATTCGTATTGAAGTGCAAAAATACTTGTGCCGATTTTTTAGTATTTCGGCGTATTTTGAAATTAATCCCTCACTTAAACACGAAACTTTATCTCTAAAAAGTCAGATTAGCAGCTTCATCAATCACTAAACAAGGCAATTAAACCCTATTGCCATAAAAATATTTTGGCGATGTCGACAAATAATATGTTGCTAACGCTAAACTTTCCATGTTCATCGTGTGCCGGATCGCTACCGGTGCATCTTGGTATTTTAAACTGACAGAGTTAAACTTTTATGTGACCGCTGAAAGAAAATCGAATTTCTTATCAACAACTCAACTTAGACTAACATCAATGAAATTTAACAATGCTATTTTTACCCTTTGTTATTATTACTCTATTTTAATATTAATATTTTCATTTAAAATATTTTGTTAAAAAAAGAAACACTTTTAGATTTCTAGGATTTCTAAGTTAAAAAAAACGAATTAAACTAAATATCATTTATTTTTACGGATTTTGTAGCTAAGTTATTACCATTTAAATATAAATTAAAAGTTCTTTTGATTTAAATTAAAAGTTAGTAGACCGGCTTTCAAGTGATTTTTCATTTATTTTAAATTACATTTTCAGTTAATTTAAGCTACAAACTATTTTGAGTGAACCATTCCTAAAGTCTGTTCTTTTTAATTTTTTAATAAATTTGTTAGAACAAGGTAAGTAATTGATTATTTTTTTTATATAGAGCCGTTGTTGACAAAAAATACCAAGAAGACCGAAAACTAAAATTTTAATGTTTGAGATTAAATAACTGCTGTACTATAAGAGGAAGCATTGCTCTCTGAGCTTATATTTTTGTATGTCATCAAGCATCATTCACAAAGTTTAAGTCATTGAAATCGGCCCATAATTTAATAAGTAAAATGTTCCGAGAACTTTTATATACTGGAGGTAGACTGCTTTGGCACGCAATTACTAAATAGGTGCCCTAAAATTAAAATAGAGTGACAACAAAATTTTATTTTCTAAAAGCCTTAGTCCTACTCTACAATAGTCTATAAATTTTGTGCAAATCGGATCAGAGGTTTAGTATTACCACTTCTCTTCTTATGCGTGTCGCAAACACTTTAGAGTTTTTTTATATCATATTTCACTATTTCCAATTCCAACAGAAATGGCAATACTGGCTTCATTTTTGTCTATTGTGTTATCGGCAAAAACCAAATTTACTTTTAAGCCATATATGTTAGTAATAAGTGAAAAAGTTGAAAGCAAATTTATTAGACTTGGGCATTCTAGTTCTTTTTGGTGACCGCTCGTTCTACTTCAATTTGTTGTGAAGAACTAGTTCGCTCTTCTAGTTCAATAGCTCTTTCACAATTTCGTTCAATCGTTTAGAAAACAATTTTTCCGATCGTTCGTTTGGCATTTTTAAATAGGTAGCTAATTCATATAGCTCATCTTTTAGTTAACAAGGATATATATAAAATATCAGACAAATTAAGAATTTTAAAAAGTGATATTGTGATATTGTTTCGAAAATTATGTAAGGTATTATTCTGTAAATTTCCTAGTAGGTCGTTTTAGGCCAAAAGTATAAAAATTAACCCTATATGGATCATGTTACATACAATAATTATTTTTATCCAGTTGAGATTTTTTTTGTTAAATTTAAAGGCTTTACAATCTCGTAGTTAGCTTAAGGGTGAAAAACGTATATCTGGCAATTTAGAGATTTTCAATTATTTCTTTTTTCAATTATAATCAAATATTCTAGTATTTCAAAGACAAGTACACAGAGAAAATTACTAACCTTAAATATCTAATTAAATACATACTTTAAAAATAAAAATTGTTTCTAAACAAGTATTTAATTGAATCAATTAACATTTAAAGTGACTTTTAAATATTTTTGCAAATATTTGTTACATAATTATGTGTTGTATAATTCCCAAACTTTTTTTTCTTAAACTGTATGCATATATAGAAAATTTTTAGTATAAAAACCAAAACCTTTGCAGTTCACAAACAAAACATACACATATGCAGTACTCCAAATATATAAACATGACATACACAATAGTATCATTTGAGTGATAGGTGCAAAATCAATTGGAATTTTAATTGATATAATCAATTTCGTTGATCAAATTCGTTTTTAGTTTTTGCTATGCATGAACCATGAAAAGGGTTTGTTAAGAGTTAAAAAGGTATATGAAAATATTCTTTGTAAAACTTCCATATAGACGTCCAAAAGCAAAACTTACGAGTAAAAGTACATTTGCATAGCTTATTCGACTTACTACTTCAGACAGACCATAAAAAAGTAATGCAAGTTTCAATTGGCGGTAATATAAAACTTTTACCTAGCAGCGTCAAACGCTTAGAGGGTTTTACTGCAGTTGCCGAGTACTTTCATCTAGTGTTGCAAAGTGTTATATAACATAAATTATGATAAACACTCATCCCTACACATTTTAATGCCACCTTAATACACACATGGATAAATATTTATGCATAACATACATAAATTTATAATAGTGGCTAACAAACCAGAAGAAAAGGCAATAAAATTCTTGTTTATGTTGTTTGTGGTTCTTCAATAAAAATTTTTTTTTATTTCATTGTTATTTTTGTTAGTTGTGAATAGGGTTGTCGATCCCGCAAGTCTTGAGATTTTCAGGATTTATCAATCCCGAATTTCCGATTTCATTTATTATCATACTTGTATTTTATCACTTTATGTACATGTTTTTGTGGCTTAGGTTAGAAAATCAGATAAAACCAAATGTCTTAGCAAATGCAATAAAAAAACTACACTCATAGAATAAATCTGCAAAAATAGCAGCTAAAAATTAGTTAAAAATTATGTTGCAGAAAATACTGCTAAAATTAGCAGATTTTTTTGCTAAATAGTAAAATAAGAACAGCAAAAATAAAACTGTTACATTTACAGAATTTTGGTTATGTTTAAGTTAGCTTTTAGTTAATTGAAAATGACAAATTGCACTGTAAAATCTGTAAAAAAAAATGTTGCTAAATATTAGTAGACTAAAAATAGCAAAAACAAACTGTTATAAATGTTGGTTTCTGATTTTTATTTAAAAATAAAAATTGTTTTTTTTCGATCTCTTTAATTGATTAATTAGAAATTGATTAATTTAGTTCGAGGCCAATTTCCTTATTATGAATTAACATAATAAGTACTTTTTTCCAAAAACTGCTATTTTTCTTCATCAAGATAATCTCCTGACAAATATTTCACAGAGTTTTTGCTTTCAAAAACCTCTACACTTTCAGGAATTACGATCGTTTCGGGGATTTTCCAGGTCTCCTTCATCCGTTTTCTTTAGAAAGTGGTGGCATTACTGTAGTGCAAATTAAAGCATCAAAATCCCATATTAAATGTAGTCTGCTACATCAACAAAATGCGAATGAAGCAAACAATAAAATATGTTTTCGAAGTCTTCCGCAAGCACAATTGTCTGATTTAAAAATTAAAATTTAGCAAATTTTTCTGCAGCATCAGAGATTAATCAGAACTGAGTCGACAACGACATGTGCTTTTTCATATATTTTGTATGGGAAGCAAAATGTCGCCATGTCGTCCGGCGATTTGTCGTCGTAATAGAATCTATTCTATTTTCGTGACGACACACTAACACACACTTAAAATATTTGTCAAAATGTTGCCATATTTTTAACTAATTAAGGGAACAGAGTTGCAGAAATTCGTATTAAAGTTGCAAAAATTTGTACTTTGTTTACAAAAAATTTATTTTTTTGACAGAAGAAATATAATTGAAAATAAAAATACATAATTTACCGCAAAAAAGTAAAATTAAATACAAAAAAATGTAAAACAACAAGAATTAATGCAAAAGCAATTGAATTGGTGAAGAATTGTAGCGAAACAAATACAAACATATTCTTGTTTTGATTTAATTTTTTTCTAAACGTCAACGTTGTGGGCGCTGTGGTGTAATGGTTAGCGCGTTGGACTATTACACGTGAGGTTTCGGGTTCGAGCCCCAACGAAGGCAACATCAATTTATGAAAAATAGTAATATGTATGAGTTTTTCTATCCCTCATACATATCGCAGCGTCCTCCTTCGGTGTTCCTATAGCACTTAACCCCACCGAAGTAAAATAATATAACAGGGCTATGAATTAAAAAAAAAAAGCTTCAACAAAGTTCGCCAACTCCACATCAGTCGCTGAATTTAAATTAATCGCGACGACTTTTGCTGTCGTCGGTCGACAATCGACACAGTTGTGATTAACCTCTCATTTTTAACTAATTTTTAGTCGTTTAGCAAAATTTTTACATACTTTTTTTCTATTAGTGTAGTTAAACTTATTCATATCCACTGTTATATATATTTCAAGTAAAATTTAAGGGTAACTGAAACCAGTGTTAACATATATTTTTTTAGAAAAACTGTAAAGAAAACCTGTTTCTTTATAGAAAAACTGCTTTTCGAAAAAATTTTAAAAATCAGAAGAAATTCTGGGATTCCGAAGTATATTCGGACTAAAATATTATCCCAGGGTCTCAATTTCCAAAATATCGAGATTTCAATAATTTATGCCTAAATAGTAGGCATTTAGAAGTAATCGACTTTTTGCACAGCTTCCTAATTAAAGTTTTTTTAAAAGAATTTTGGTCTCCTAGGCCCGAATCTGAAGTTAAAAAAAGTTCATCGAATCCGAGATGTAAACCTTTTCCAATTTCAACATTTTTTGATAAGACATTGTTTTAAAAATTTCTTCAAAAAAATTTAAATTTATAAATTATCCTTCTTTTAGAAGTGATCTGAAAAGTTCGGCTAAAAATGTCCGTCGGATCTACGACGTATCAGATATGGTTTAGCCAATTTTATTCCATACTAATTTTTGATGAAATTAGTTATAAAAATTTTTCGTTTTTCCATTTACGTTTCGATTTGTACCTAATTTTTTACAATATGAAAGTTTTATTTTAATTTTTGGGTCATAGGCATAATCACTTTCTAAGTTTATAAATGGCTTATAAAACAAATATTTTATACAAAATTCGTATGATAAGGTTTTCAGATTATTATGCATAAGCACTTTTATATCTTAATTCTTAAACTTTATTTAAAAAAATAATAAAAAAAAATGTAAATGAAACAAATGTGCCGATTTAATATGAAAAAACTGTAAAAAATCCATGAATTAAAAAAAAACTGTTTTTTACATGAAGAAACTGGAAAACTGTTAGGCATCCCAAAAAACTCTAAAAAAACAGTTAAAACTGGCAATATGGCAACACTGACTGAGACTAAACTCGACCCTACGGGGAATGTGGGGTCAATTGCCATCCAGGAACCTAACCCGTGACCGGTCAACCGAAGGCATATTACTAAATTAGTACAAATATGTACAAAAGGGCATGAATTAATTTTCTAAGTATTTTCCGATCCGTTACTTTCACTCTTGCTTTTAAAAAACGTGACCGATACCGAAATAAAATTCGCGGCATATTTTTTAAAATATTTTTTATTTATTTTACTCTTTTATTTATTTTGAACTTTATTTTTTTACGATTTGCTTATTTTAGCTCTTATTTTAAATTTTTATAATTTTTTGCTAAAAAATTTTAAGTTTTGTATTTTGAACGTTTTTTAATGTTAAAGCTGTATTAGTTTTAACAATTGGTATTTCATTTAATTTTCTTTTTAACTTAAGGGCAATTTTTTAAATCTTTATTTATATTATCAGAGTTTTTGAGGTAATTTTCTAATTTTTAATTGATTTTTTAATTTAATTATGGCCAACGCAAAAAAACCAGGCAACTGCCATTAAAGGACCTATCCCGTGACCGGTCAATCGGGGGCATACTTAAGGCACTTCCACTATATTTGTGTGTGTGTTAGTGTTGTTTTCTTTTTTATTTTTTTCTTTTCCATTTTTTTATTTGCTTGTAGTGTTTGTTTTTTCTTTTTCTTTTTAATTTGAACAGAAACGAAAAATATATAACTTTACCCTCAGCCAGCCATCACGCATAAGCAACCCTACGGGGAAAGGGACCGGTCCCAGATGACACGCAGGATAGGTCCCAAGGGGGCGGAGACCGGTCGTTGATCGGTCTTTTTGTTTGAAAGAGACATATCACTTTAACATGGCGTTGTCACTGCAAATGACCAATTGCCACAGTTTAGACACATTGTGGCAGTAAGGTGGTTTGTCTAAAAATAGCTTTTCAAATAAACTAATAAAAAATTAAGAATTAAAAATAATCTACTTGGCGTCGAAGTAGGGCTCGATAACACAACCTTCTGCTTGTAAGGCAAACGCTCTACCGTCTCAGCTAACGTTGCTTATGCGTGATGGCTGGCTGATGGTTAAGTTATATATTTTTCGTTTCTGTTCAAATAAAAAAGAGAAAGAAAAAACAAACACACACACCAAATAAAAAAACATGGACATTAAAGAATGAGAAACAAAACAACATTAACACATACACACATATAGTGGAAGTGCCTTCAGTATGCCCCCGATTAACCAGTCATGGGATAGGTCCCTTAATGGCAGTTGACTTGTTTTTTGCGTTGGCCATAATTAAATTCAAAAATCAAATAAAAATTAGAAATTTACCTCAAAAACTCTGATAATATAAATAAAAATTTAAAAAATTGCCCTTAAGTTAAAAAGAAAAGTTAAATGAAATACCAATTTTTAAAACTAAAACAGCTTTAACATTAAAAAAACGTTGAAAATACAAAATTTCTTAGCAAACATTATAGAAATTTAAAATAAGAGCTAAAATAAGCAAATCGTGAAAAAATAAAGTTAAAAATAAATAAAAGGGTAAAATAAATAAAAATTATTTTTAGAAATATGCCGCGAATTTTGTTTTTTATTTCGGTATCGGTCAAGTTTTTTTAAAAGCAACAGTGAAAATAACGGATCAAAAAATACTTCGAAAATTAATTCATTTTCTTTTGTTCATATTTGTACTAATTTAGTAATATGCCTTCGGTTGACCGGTCACGGGATATGTCCTTGGAGGGCAATTGACTCCTCATTCCCCGTAGGGAACATTAGCTCAGACGGTAGAGCGTTTGCCTTACAAGCAGGGGGTTGTGTTATCGAGCCCTACTTCGACGTCAAGTAGATTATTTTTAATTCTTAATTTTTTATTAGTTTATTTGAAAAGCTATTTTTAGACACACCACATTACTGCCACAAGGTGTCTAAAATGTGGCAATTGGTCATTTCCAATGACAACGCCATGTTAAAGTTATATGTCTCTTTCAAAGAAAAATACCGATCAACGACCGATCTCCGCCCCCTTGGGAACTATCCTGCGTGTCATCTGGGACCGGTCCCTTTCCCCGTAGGGGATTTACAAACTACAGAAACGTGTTTTTTTAATTTTTTGTAGTCTTGATTTGGATTCGGAAATTACCCGGATTTGAGAAGAAAAGTATGATGGAAATTCCCGGGAAAATTTTATTTACTTAATTCCCGGGAAATACTGAAAAACTCGAAACTTTTAACATTTTTACAAGCAAATGCATTTTTCATCAAAAATTTTTGAAAAATTACTTTTAATAATGTATTTGTATTCATACACTGATAGAATTTTGTGCACAGTATTAATGAATTTGTTCATTAATCCAATAATTTTTTTCATTGAAAAGTCCCCAAAGAATGCGTTCATTAGATCAATGAAACGTATTCATTAAATGAAAACTAATTGAAAAGAATATATTTTTTTGCGTTACTTTTTTTTATTTATTTTTATTTTATTAATTTTTATTTGTACATATATTTCTTTTTTGTTTTTATAACGTTTTCGACAATCTCCCTGAACTCGACTTGAACCCGCAATCACCAGAACGTAAAGATTACCGCGTTACCGATTGATCTAAATAGCCAAAACAAAATGATGTCATTATTTGGACTTTTTTATTTAAATAATTTCAGTTTGCAACCCTAGCGTTCATTACTGGAACATATATCTATTTTAGTAATTAGCAAATTCAAAACCCTTATAAAAATGATAGCATATCTTACGGGTCAGTTGAAAATATATAATGAAAAAATTCATTAAATTAATGAATTTTTCATTAATTCAATGAAAATTTTTCATTAAGTCAGTGAATTCAGATTAATGAAATCGATTCATTAATAGTATGAATGAAAATTCTATCAGTGTAGTGACCCAGAATCTCTTTTTGATTCGATTGTTCGTCCAGGGGTATGGCATCACCAAAAAAATAAGTTATAAAAAAATCGTTATCACTAGATGGCACTTTGTTCAAAAAACTGACAATTTTCTTTTTTTATTTAAATTTAAATAATTACAAACAATAAAACAAAAAAACAAACGGATATCTCAAATTTTATTATTTGAGTATATTCCGGGCTTGTTTTTTCTTTATTTTGAGCAGTTTTCAGCAGTTTTTCAGTTTTTAAATATAGGCTCAACTGATATTAAGCTGATATTAAATAGCTGCTCAGGTAATATTAAATTACAGCGCCCTCTATCGGTGAGTAGTGTAAGTTTTGATTTGCTATCTCTATAATTAATTGCCTCTGGTTCGTCCATCTGTCTGCCCGTCTGCTCGTCTGCCTGTGTTTCCATGAATTCTTATTCGCTTGCTACAAAATATTAAGATATTTTTTTTTTATATTTGGTACATTGACTTACACTGGCTCAAGAACGAAGCCTACTGATTTTAATTAGGACGGCCAATTTATTTTGGATGGTCTATGTTTCCGATTTTCAGATTCTAAATTTCTTACTTATTTTCTAATTTTATAGACAAATTTTGACAGCCAATAAAATTTCGAATCCAAATATTAGTTACCTTTCAACCAAACTGGTAAAGAATTCACATGGTATATCAACCAAAGAAATCTTTGGGAGAAACCCCATTTTTCACACTTTTTTGTAGGCCGATATGTCTGAAATTTAAACTTATTTGCACATAACGCGAGGTTATAAAATCTTTAAAAATATATAGGCCTATATATAAACTATATATATATATAAATATATAAATATATAAACTCGAAGTAGCTTGAATATCGAAAAAAGCTTAAACACATCGCCACTTAAGTGTTATAAGGATTAACATGTGTGAATTTCACATTTAACATATTTTATATTCCAATACAAAACCTCCTAAAATTATCTTTTGTATTATATGAAATAAATAGACGAAACTAAAAATGGGACCGTATTTGACACAATTTTTTAACCCTTTAATATGAGATTGGGCAGCTAAAAAAATACTTGTGCTTTAATTTTTTCTCCCCCGAGGTTCACTAAGGTTTGCGTGTCCGCGCCGGGAGACTTCCGTTGTTAGGAGGAATCCGATTGATCCGGTGTAAAAAAGGGGATTAAAAAGAGGAAAAGTGACCCCTAAAGGCCTGCCGAAATCGCTGAGCTAGAAGATTGAAATGTGGTGTGAAGATTCCTTATCTGTAGTACACATCCGCTAAGACAAATTTTTTTTTTTTTTTTTGAAAATTCTTAAGAGGTGGAGAACAAAGGAAAAATGTCTTTTTTTTGATGGCCTACCCCAACAACTGGAAGTAGGAAGTTTAAATTTGCTACGTATGTCTCTCCTTCGTCGTAGATACAGGCAGTGATGGGATTTTTATAAACTCTTGCGGGAAGGGCCAAAACGGGAAAATATTACACCTTGTTCGCCTACTGAAACGCATTTAGCTTGAAATCTGAAACCTTCTTCAAAAGGTAGATTGTTACAATATATGCAAAAAAATTTAAATGAACTAAAGTAAAAATATGTTGTTAGTATTAGCGACGTTTTTTCGGTTAACCGGTTTTATTAATTTCAAAAAACCGACCGGTTTCGAATAATTTCTAAATTCGAATAAACCGAAAACCGGTTATTATTTGTCGGTTAACCGGTTTTTTTAAAAGATGTTTTTATCAAAACTATTTGTAGACTAATCATTCGAAAATTCTATATTTCGACTGCATTTTATTTTTAAAGACTTACCAACTGTTTTTAAAAAGTGAACGGTATAATTCCGCCTGAGGAATGCGTAACATGGTTTATAATTTTTTGCTGTTTTCAAGAGTAAATTGCAATTTACTATTAACTTGAATTTAACCAATACGTAAAGGGTGGTTCAATTTCAAGGGCCGATGTTATATGTGAACCACACCTAAACGTGAAGTTTTTTTCTGCATTTCATTTGACATTTCTCATTTCATTTCAGACTAACTCAATTTTAACCATGGAAAGATACACAATCGAGCAACGCGTTAAAGTTATTCAGGCTTATTATGAAAATGGGCGTTCAAATCAAAATGCATTTCGTGCACTTCGTGATTTCTTTGGTCAGCAGAATCGACCAAATGTGTCCACAATCGGGAGAATTGTGCACAAATTTCAGCAAATCGGGTCTGTAGGAAATGTGAAAACACCTGTTTTTTGTGTTTGGTGCGGTTTATTGGCTGGCGGCGTCATCGGGCCGTACTTCTTCGAAAATGAGGTTGGCCAAGCAGTTACCGTGAATGGTGTTCGCTATAACGGACTTCTTGTGGCTAGAAATTGAGAATGTGGACCTGGACGATATGTGGTTTCAACAGGATGGTGCCACTTGCCACACGGCCAACGAAACAATGGCTCTTGCGCGAGAAATTCAATGGCCGTGTTATCTCACGTGGTGGCGATGTCAATTGGCCGCCAAGATCATGTGATTTGACACCGTTGGACTTCTTTCTTTGGGGTTATTTGAAAGAAAATGTGTACGTCAATAAGCCAGCAACAATTCAAGAGCTAAAGGATGAGATAATTCGGCACATTAACGGCATAGAACCTCAATTATGCCTAAGCGTCATCGAAAATTTGGACCATCGGATGGAGGTTTTCCGCCGACATCGCGGCGGCCATTTGGCCGATATTTTGTTCCATACATAATTGAACGATACCAATACTATCATATAAAAAGAAATGACAATAATTTCCTAAATAATTTGTGTTTTATTCAAAATCAACATCGGCCCTTAAAATTTAACCACCCTTTATTACTAACATTTTGAATCTGTTGAAGACCTGTCCCTATCCGGATTTCATTCTTGCTAAGAAAATAGTCAGAGCACGGCATTTTTGGAATTTATAGAAAAATTTGTCAACCCAGCTAAAAATCGACATGCATGAATACATACGTATGTGGATGGAATTTTTTTGTGTTCCCTTTCGCTATAAAAAAAAAATGGTTTTGTTGAAAAAAAATAAATTGAAATACAATTTTGTTTAAGTTTTATTTAAAACTACCCAGTGTAGAAACGGTAATGACATATCATTATTTTTTGGAGTACCAGTAATGACACCCACTTACCTTCTGCATTATTTTAAAACATATAATAATGAGTTACGGATAATGACTTATTTTTATCATTATTTCAAATACAAAATAATTTTTTAGATTTTTTTGAAAATTTTTTGAAATCTATTTTTAGACTTAATATTTTTTAAACACTGGTAAGGATATATGTAACCACATATTTTTTGATTTTTTGTATGTTGGCGAATAAGCTTACTTGTGTGCAGCAGGTCAATTATATTTTTATCTATTAAATATTACATGTCGATATAGCTCAGATGGTAGAGCTGTTGACTGGCAATCTGTAGTCCCAGGTTCAATTCCCGCACCAGCAAATTTTATTAAAAAAAAAAAAAATACAATAAAAAATATTTTTTTTTATATAATTTATTTTTTTGAAAATCTATTTTTAGACTCCTTATTTTTGTCAGGACTGGTAAGCACGTAGGTAACGATATATTTTTTGATTTTTCGTATGCTGGTGTGTAACGACAACTCATTATTTTTCGCGACATCCCCATATAAAGGTAATAAGAAATGTAATAACAAAAGTAAGTAGTTACCATTACCAAGTATGTAGATACATAACCACATATCTGGTAATGATTTTCTACACTGGGTATTTTAGATTTTAAATTGAATCATGTCGACAATAAATTTTCAGCAAAATTTTTATTTCTGTACAAATTTTTTTCGGGTTTTTTCAGTCGTATCTTCCCGCAAACCTTGTATTTATACCAGTGCTGTTCATTCCATAGGACAATTGTCCCTGCTCAATTCACATGTACTCTGACGCTCTTGCTTTTACTCGTCACTGAAACCGCGACGAATGAATATGAGTACGGATATATACTGATTTTTTAATATATACTGATATTTTATGATCATAAATGCAGATTAAAGATATTTTATAAATATGTAAATACATTGAAATCAATGATATTCATTTAAAAAAAATCAAAAACCTTTTGTTTTGCATAGAGCGAAAGAAGCCACCCTTATGTATGTATTTATTTAGTTTTTCTTTTTTCTTTCAAAAATTGTATTTTTGTTTATTTTTTATTTCTTTAAAACAGTGTAGTATTTATTTATATTTTCGGATAGTACTTCACTTTTTACACAGAATCGGTTGCAGAATAGCTACTTTTCCTTTACAACCCCTTGTATTGTCGATTCTAACACCGATTATTTTTGTTTGAAATTCTCCCAAAAGCAACCCCTTCTATAGCTCCAAAGTGGAACCGGTTGCTCTAGAATCAGTTCTGGAACTAGTTCTGGAACTGATTCTACGTCACCCACACCTTCCATATAGGATCCCAGGAACTAGTTCCGGAACCAGTTTCATGGAATCGGTTGCAGTGGAACCAGTTGTAGAATGGGTGTGGTTGGCTTCCGATTGTAAAAAATTTTCATGGGTATTAACCCATTCAATATTGCTTACAGTGCAATTCTCATTTTCTCACCAACACAACTACATTTTTACTTTTGAACAGCACTGATGTATGCAAAATAAATATTAAAAATAGTTTACATTTAACTTGTGCACCTATTTGTATTTGTAAACTTTTTGGTATTCATATACACATTTGAAAATTGTCAAATATGTTGTAAAATTTGAAATTTTATTTTTTTATTTTATTTTTAGTTTTTTATTTTTAATGTTAAAAAACCTATAACTCTCGTTATGAGTTGATTTTGATTTAATAATTCAATGTTAAATATTATAAAATAATTATATGTGCTTTTTTAATAATGTATTATTTTAATTTATAGATTTATAAAATGTTAATCTAAAAATTATATTTCTATGCTTTAATAATAAGATATAATCTTGTTGCATAAAAAAGTCAATAAAGTCGATAAAAAAAAATAAATTATTTGATTTCCTTTTACTTGTTTTTATAAATTTTATTTTAGAATCAATAGGAAAACATCAATTTAAATAAATTTGTGTGTAATATTTGGGAAATGTTTAAAATTTTATTGTAAAAAAATAATTTAACACAAGGTACGTTCATTTAAATCTTCGTGAAAACTCATAAAATTACCACCTGTATAAAAAACTGGGGTTTAATAAATCTCACTAATATTTAACAAGAGGTTTTATTGATTTTAGCAAGGATTTTTTTTTAATTTGGAATCGACTAAGTTTTAGCATAACTTTTGCCGAATTAACTGATTTTTTACCAATACGATTTTGCTGACATCCGCAATTTTTCTGTTAGCACCTTCAGACTAAAATTTTGTGGATCAGCAAAACTTTTTTTCTGACTTTTTATTAGTGTAGCTTGTTCCGTTATTTTTATATACATTTTCAAAATCTTTCTATGAGATCAATATTTGTTCATTTTTATATTGCAATATAAAAATAATTGGGAATTGGACTTTCATCAGAGGTGCACGTAGTGCGGAAAGTTTCTGACTGTCATTCACTTGGGAGTGACCAGAAATGATTCCTTTGTATTACTGTTCAAGCAGCTCACTACTTCCGGTCCTAGACCAAGTATTTTCCGGGCAATGGCTTCCCGCACCCGCTGAAAGCTAGCTAGAGTGAGAAGGCGCACAGTCATGTAACCTGAATGGCCACGGACAACTTGGCGTCTCAGGAAAGTAGGTAAATGATGAATGAACGTTTGCTGAAGCATGACTGCAACGTGGGATTGGACACAAGGATAGCAGCCCTATCACCAATCTAAAAAAAGGAGGCTAGCAACCCACTTTTGATGAATTTCATGTAAAAATCGAGATGCATTGAACCCGACCCCCTCAGATATCGATGAAATTTTGTTCATAGCTAAATTTGATCAATACAAACAAACTTTCATTTTTAGAAATGACTGTTTTGCGATTTTTTGGGCGTGGCACAGTGGGAAAGTTTTCATTTTTTCAAATTTTTTTATATATTGGTTGCCGAACGTAGGGGTCGCCTTTTTAAATTTTTTTTAATTGGATTTTTACTATATATATCACATTTTAAAATCCGATTTTAAATGCCAAAGCTATAACAGAAAAAGAAAAAAGGCGACCCCTACGGTCGGCAAAAAAAAACAATTTTTTTTTTAAATCGCCTTCCAAAAATACATCATATTGGAGGGTGTACGCTGAACTTTTTTTTGAGGTACGGTCTAATGTATATAATTCTAAATAAATTATTAAACATCTTTCTAATACCTTTTGTTTAAATACAAAAGGAACACCTTTTAAGAACCTCCAATAATTTCATTTGTAAATCCTAAAAATTCTTATTTTTTAACAATTTTTATATGCAAAATAACAATTTACAAACATTTCAAACAAAAATGTTGGTGAAATTAAAATTTTACTTAAAAAAAAAATGCGTTTATTTTTACAAATTCCAATGTTGATGCCTATATGATTTATACACACATTTTAATATTAGCTGTGTTTGGACTTAACTATATCTGTTAACTCGTAAAAAAATTAAAGTGCATAAAAACACGTTTAAGACGAAAACTGGCACATTACTTTTTGTATGCACGTTAACTTTCAATACGGATAATTATCTATGTTGAAAACTCAATGTTTATACATTTTCACATCTAACGTAACTTATTCGCGTTACTTCCTAAAAGCTTTTGCTAACGTACGTTCGACTATAATGGAATATATTTAAACATAACCTGTTTAATTTTTTTTATACTACAATCGGTTTAACGTAGATTTGCTTTAAATACTTAACGTTGATAGGCATGAGACAAAATACAGATACTGTCAAAAACAAAGTAATTTTTAATTGTTTTGTATGTTTTATTTTATGTTTTATTTGTTTATAGATAATACGTACAAATTAAACAAGAAAAATATAGTCCCATGTGAAAATCGAAATATATATGAACACACATGCTCATACATTGACTTGTATTTGATCATGCATGGGCATACATTGTCATATACGTACATTAGGGCGGGTCGATTTAATAATGGCTCAGTGAAAATCGTATTGTAGGGATCAAAATAAGAAACTTTTCCAACTGTTGACTTTTGTCCCGTAGGGTCAAGTTTTGAAAAATCCCACTTTGACCCATTTAGAGTGCCCCAATCGAGTCCAAATGTATGACCGACCCCCACTAACTTTGGAGGGCCGATCCACCCATGCCAGTGGCACACCCCCTGGAACTCCCCTAGGGGTTCCCCATACAAACATTTTAAAAAATCACCATTTTTGGCACTTTATTTTATTATTTATTTTATTTATTTTTATTATTTTATTTATTTTTTATCTTTAGAAATTTATTTAGTCAGAACATATGTAAATGAAAAAATTAATTTAACTTAGTAATAGAAAAGAAAATAAAAAAAATTACTGTTTGAAGTCTTTTTTGCTTTCAAGTCTGGGCAATTTCGCACGGCTCTCTAATGTCGTCACCATAACAGCCTCTACATTTTCCGGTATAACTCGTTTGGAAACGCTAGCTAGCAATTGAACGTGTCGTTCTGTTGCAGGTCGTAAAATAGGTTGTGTGGGTTTTTTCAGCCACCACAAGATACAGCTGCATGTCGTAAACTTACTTAAGCTAAATCGGTTACAGGTAGAATTGAGCATAAAATTATCATAAAGGATTTTCCAGAAGTAATAAAAGGCGCACTTGCTTAACAGAATTTGTGGTCAGATTAACGTTTAATTTACATGTAAGTACTTTATGGGCAGTTTTGACAACAAAATCGGTTACAGGTAGAATTGAGCATAAAATTATCATAAAGGATTTTCCAGAAGTAATAAAAGGCGCACTTGCTAAACAGAATTTGTAGTCAGATTAACGTTTAATTTACATGTAAGTACTTTATGGGCAGTTTTGACAACAAAATCGGTTACAGGTAGAATTGAAATTACCATTTCATTCTTATTACCTCGTCTCCTAGACCATATATAACGCAACAGTTTTTGTGAATGCATTAAGTCGTTGTGAAGAACTCGAAGTGTGAAGTGCTAATTTGAGATAAAAAAATATTTAAAAAAAAATCATTCCAAACCAAGAAGTTTACAATGAATCCACCATCCTCTACACCGCAAGATGAAGCAATAACAACATCAACAACTATCGAAAACCCAATGAGTCATATACCCAGGCATGATGTTACTGTTTTTGGTGTGTCTACTGATTTGACTGATCTTAATTTACCAACCCATCTGGATATCTTGAGATATTATTTTTACTTGAGCGAACAAAAAAAGTTGTCCTATAAAGCATTCACTATTCAAGTACAAGATAAGTTGATTGGAATTTGGGAAAAACTTGGTATGGAAATAATGCTGAAAAAAAGTGTATGTAATAAATTGATAGATTGCTTGACAAATATCAAGAGCAAATCAAGAGAAGAAACAAACCCCAACAATTTACAGAGTATGTAAAATCTCTGGAAACAATTTTTTTCATTGGAACATGTAAATGCGATTTGAAGGCAGCTCCATGTGCATGCGGTTTGGTTCCCGAACGCCTCAAAGAGTTTATGCACGATCAACATAATCAGAGAAGTCTAACAATGGATGGATTTGCGATGGAAATTGAAGAGCAAGGAGCAACGTCTATGTCATCAATGCCAACATACCAAGATCCCGATGATTCAACATACGCACCGCCACCGGTTCAAGAAGATTTGGATATAAGCACAAGTTCACAATACACACAGAGATACGATTGTTTTAACTTTGCCTTGGTATGTGACAGATTTGGCGTGCCTGATAGAGTAGCATCAGCAATGGGAACAGCTCTTTTCCAAGATTTTAAAATGAAAGATATCCATGGCAAACCTCTCATCATGGATAAATCGAAAGTTCGCCGAGAAAAAGAGAAATGCAGACAAGAAGTGCTTCGCAAACGGTTAGATGATACCAATTTGTTAGCATTTTCATTCGATGGCAGAAAAGATGATACTTTAACGAGAGATACAATTGATGAGAAGTATCATACTAGAATGGTAAAAGAACCTCATCTTGTTATTTTGAGAGAACCGAATTCTGAATTGATTGGTTACGTAAGACTGGAACATGAAACCGCTGAATACAAAACAACCAAATTAAATGATTTTTTCAACGATAAAAATATATCACTGGATGAATTAATTGGCATATGCACTGACGGTGAGCCAACAAACACTGGCCCAAACGGTGGAATTATACGACGATTCGAATTGCTGTTAAAAAGACCATTGCATTGGTTCCTTTGCCTTCTACACTTCAACAAACTTCCGTTTCGGCATTTGTTTGAAGCTTTGGATAAATCAACCAGCACTGGACCAAGATTGGCAACCGGAAAATTGAGCCGTCAAATCGAAACTTGTGAAACTCTTCCGGTAAGTTATTGCTATCACTCATTTATTATAATTGTCAACCGTTTTTAATTGTTTTATTTTTATATATTTTCAGGTGGTGGACGGCTTTCAGAAAATTGAGTTGAAAAATATGCCCCCTGCTCCAGAAAAAATTGAATTTTCCACCGATTCCAAGTACTTATACGACATGGCAAATGCAATTTCTAGCGGCGTGGTTTCAGTGGATCTGGCAAACATCAAACCAGGGAAAATTGTACATTCTCGGTGGCTCACCAAGGCCGCTAGACTATTACGATTATATGTGACAACGGAATATCCAGATGCAAATTTAAGAATACTGGTTGAATTTATAATTACATGTTATGTGCCAATGTACTTCAATATCAAGTATTACAGCTCTGTCGTGTACGGTAGTAGATTATTTTTCAAATTCATTAGTTGGTCAAGATTTCTAGAACCTCGTTTACGCAAAATTGTCAATAAAGTAATTACAGATAATTCATATTATGCGCATTCGGAAAATATCTTGTTATCAATGTTGTTTGATGATAGCAAAGAAAAGCGCGACTGTGCTATCAAGATAATTCTACGCTATCGAACCGATGTTGACGACCCAACGGGACTTAGAGCTTATAAAAAACCAGATATAAACTTTTATTGCACAAGTTACACGGAAATGATCAATATGAATGACATAAATGACGTATTTGAACCACCATTCACGCGAAGCATTCCATACGATACTTTGAAAGAATATTTAAATCAAGATGATCCACCGTTTAATGATCCAAAAATTCCATCACACATACAAGAAACAGAACGACACGTTCAATTGCTAGCTAGCGTTTCCAAACGAGTTATACCGGAAAATGTAGAGGCTGTTATGGCGACGACATTAGAGAGCCGTGCGAAATTGCCCAGACTTGAAAGCAAAAAAGACTTCAAACAGTAATTTTTTATTTTTTCTTTTCTATTACTAAGTTAAATTAATTTTTTCATTTACATATGTTCTGACTAAATAAATTTCTAAGGAGAAAAAATAAATAAAATAATAAAAATAAATAAAATAAATAAAAAATAATAAAATAAAGTGCCAAAAATGGTGATTTTTTAAAATGTTTGTATGGGGAACCCCCCAGGGGAGTTCCAGGGGGTGTGCCACTGGCATGGGTGGATCGGCCCTCCAAAGTTAGTGGGGGTCGGTCATACATTTGGACTCGATTGGGGCACTCTAAATGGGTCAAAGTGTGATTTTTCAAAACTTGACCCTACGGGACAAAAGTCAACAGGTTGGGGGTAGTAGAATTCGTTTTAGAGGTATGGTTCCTTATTTTGATCCCTAGAATACGATTTTCCCTGAGCCATGGGCGATTTTTTTGCCTCCCCACAAATCGACCCGGCCTAACGTACATGCATAGTTCAATGTATGACCATACATGATCTCATATATTTCCATATATCTTTGGATCCGAAATTTGAGGGTATATGACCGTACATGTTCATATATGACCATATATGCTCACATATGATTCATGTATGCTCATATATGATCATATATGGCCATACACCCTCAAATTTCGGATCCAAAGATATATGGAAATATATGAGATCATGTATGGTCATACATTGAACTATGGTCTACGTATATGACTATGTATGCCCATGCATGATCACATACGAGCCAATGTATGATCATGTATGCTCATATATATTTCGATTTTCACATGGGGTGCGCAAAAATGTCTAAATATAAGTTTTCATTCATTCAACAAACACGGTTTACAAGGGCGTAAGTAAAACCAATACAACTTATGAATTATTTTTAGTTTTAGATTTTAGATTTTTCAGTCTCCTCACACAGAAAACAGATTCGTAGTTCCAACTGAATTTTTCGCCAACCGAATTTTTGTAGTTCCAGGTACAATCACTTTTATTTATTTTTAATACCATTGTAAGTACCGAAATTTATTTACAATTTTTGAATGTTTGTTGTGTTAATAGATTACTTTAATGTTTGTGGATTATAAATTCTATAAATAGAATAACACGTTCCACAAAATTTATTTAAAAATTAAAAATGTTTTATGTCGCGAACTGGGATAGAACCGCAGACCTTCCGCTTGTCAGCCCATTGCTTTTCCTCTAAGCTAAGCTCTATTTAAATTTTTTTGGTCAAATTTCAAATTTGAATTTCTTCAGGTTTGAATATTTTGTCTATAAATAAAATTATATCAACAACGGAAAATTGGTTGTGTCTTTTAATTTGAATAAAAAAAATTTCTATCGCGAACCGGGATTGAACCGGCGACCTTCCGTCTGTCAGCCCATTGCTTTTCCTCTACGCTAAACTCGACATACATTTTTTTTGTCAAATTTCAAATTTGAATTTTTTCAAGTTGAAAATTTGAATATTTTGTTTTTGAATAAAATTATATTCACAACAGAAAATCAATTGTGTCTTTCAATTTGAATCAATAAAAAAATTATTAAAAAAAGTAATGCCTTGGTTGAGGTTTGAACTCAAATCTCTAAGGCTATAAGGCTGTGTCTCTACCTTCTACGCCACAGATACTTACATTTAGTTGTTGTCTAACTTAGAATTTAAATATGCATATGTATGAAACGAAAAAATATGATAGATTCCAAAATTTTATTATGATAAATAAAATTTCTGTTCCTTGTCTCAATATATTATTATAATTACCAAAATAATGGAAATTCATGGTTAAAGCTACTAAAGTTGAAAAAAAATTTAAATTAATTGGAAAAACTAATACTTTGGATAGAGAGATCGATTTTATTGAAACACAACTGATACCGATATTTTGTTCAAATGACTAAATCTTCGATAAATTGGTGGTTTTTGGTATTGAAGGTAATGTGGAAGTTAGTATTTTCCAATATTGGTTATAAAAGCCAATATTTTGGATAATGTGACAGTGTTTTGGTTCATCATATATATTTTCTGTTCACAAATAAATATAACTTTCCTGACGATGAATTTTAAATAACTGCAATTAAAATTATTGAATGATGAAAATATTTCGTTGGTTCCGATAGAATTCCAACCAATTTATTTTCTGTGTGTTATTTTTAGAATAGAAAATATCATAAAAAAAATACCCAAACCCCGAAAAATCCCTGAATACCGAATAATCTCAAGGTATTGATATGGGTTGACATACCGTAAATTCTGGGAGCGAGGGTTCGCAGTTTTCAAAATCCCGATTCTCGGGATTTGTAAAGACTAGTCCCTTTCGGTATCCCTAGTTTTGAATCCTTTCGAAAACCATATGTACCTATGTGCATATACGAATAGTGAGAGTGTTTGTGTATATTTAGGTTTTTATAGTTGAAAATTTGCACTTAAAGTGCAATAGAAATAGCAAAAGCAACAATAACAAAGCCTGATTTATGTGACATACTATTGCATTTGTGATTACAAAGTGTTTGTTGGTTGTTTTGGTTTGTTGTTTTCTTGCACATTGAAAAACCCAGTTAATATTTGTGTAAATTTAAAAAATACCATAATGATTTTTAAAATTGCCTTTTTGAAATTGTCCTTATATTTAGCACTTAAATTTGAAAAAAAAAATGTGCACAGGTTACAACTATGTTTATGCTAGGCACTTCAGTTAAAAGAAATGATTATTAATACATTGAGTAGATCCAGAAATATTTTGGAAGTAATTAAAAAATTGGTAAGAAATTCTTCTGAAATTAAGAAATACAATTTTTCATATAAATATATATAACCGTGTCTTCCAATTCAACTATAGCTAAATTTGGCACCAAATGAAAGATAATTGAAAAATTAACTAATTCACTACCTTTTAGATACCATACCCGACTAGAATACCAAAAGTTTGACAAGCAATTTTTTACGACCCAGAAAACCGAAAACCCCAAAAAATTCGATATATCATTTTGGATTTATCTTGAAAACACAACGTATCTATTCAGAAACTACAATATCTGAAGTTACACACAGCAAATATCTAGGAATTTCAATCCGTTCCAACACCGCAGAAATTTTAAATTAATTTTTGTAGAATTATGCCCTGCACTATGTGGTATATGGTACACCTAAAAAAAATATTGTTGTCCCAACCGAATTTGGTTCCAACCGAATCGTTCGGTTGCTGCAACCGATAATTCGGTTGTCACAACCCTATTTCTGTTGCTCCAACTGAAATAGGGTTGCGCCAACCGAAATAGGGTTGTGACAACAGAAATAAGGTTGAAACAACCGAATTTTCAGTAACCGAACGATTCGGTTGGAACCAAATTCGGTTTTCATAACAAATTTTTTTTGTAGGTATATAATGACTTATTTTTGTTACTACCAAAAATATTTGACCTAGACCCACTTTTCGTACATCTATTTTCACATATTCCTCTATAATTATTAAAATTATTTAACGGGATGTCGATCCGCTTCCGACAATATGTCATCATCGTACTGTGGGGTAGGGATTCTTATACATACTCTAAATTTATTATTCACTCTATGAGCATTTAAGCGAGGGCGTCAATCCCTAATACGGCGTTCACATATACGTGTTTAACTCGATTTGACGTGTTTAAGCGTTAAACATGTTTAAGTGAGATGTTTTACAGTACATTTTTTCTACCCTTAAACACGCTAAATTATCGTGTTTAATTTTTAAACATGTTGTTAAACACGATATCAATTGGTGTTGAATGACAAGTTTGAAGCAGAAGAAGACACAACAAGAAAAATAAAAAAATTAAAACTGAATAAAATAAATTAGATTTAAATAAAAGACAGTTAAAAATACTTTCTTATTAAAGTGATAGATAAACAAAATAATTAATTAAACTTTGTTTCCGGCGAACGAAAAATCCAAAAACAGCCATGAAGTTGTCCCTTAACTAAAAATTTCAAAATCTTGTTTCCGACTGCGGCGGATAATATTATTTCACTTTTTGTAGCAATTATAACATTGGATAATGCCAAAAATAATTAATTATTGCCTCCTGCGAAGAAAAAATAACTTTTTTGGAAATTTTGTCAAATTTTTGTATTTTTTTTTTTAATTGTTAAGGAACAGCTGTTCGTGATGTTTAACTTAAACTCTTAATTTTTAGGTGTGAACTGATATGTTTAACTTTTACACAAACGTGTTTAACAATCGTAGTGTGAACGTAGTATATGAGTTTTTCACCTTTAACCATTTGCTCTCTAGACTACCTCACTGCCACTCATTTCGACTGTCAAAAATAACAGACATTTCATACAGTTTCGTAATTAGCAAATTATTATTAGTTGCCCGTCATTTCCGTTGTCAAAAAAGTAATTTTTCCCCTGAAATACGGAATACTTTTTAATAAATTGGAGGATTTCTAAGTGGCATGTACGATAAGATAGAGCTACCCCGACTAAATTTTTGTAGCTCAAACCATCTTATATAAATGACATTTGAACTTATTTAATATATATCTTCCTGTTATATTACACAATAAGTGCAAAAATCCATCGGATAAGCGTACTTACATTTTAAAGTCCAAAAAAAAAAAAACTTTAAAAAAATTTCTTATGTTAGAGTTTTTAAGCAAAAGAAAAAAAAAAACAAAAATAGATTTTTGTACAATAAATATTTAGATTGTACTGGTATATATAAATACAAATTTTTTTTTCAAACTTTTATGCCAAAACTATATGCTACTTGGTCTCCTTAACCCTCTAATGCTCTTTCTTCTGAAAGCGATAATTATTATATAAAGGCTGCAGAGAAATCAAGAAATCTAAAAATCTAATAATTTTCATTTTTCCTATAAATAATACTAACTGCTTTTTTTAATCACTTGGATTTAGTAAATTCAAAAAGTAGTTCAGTAGATGGAGTTACCCGAATTTTTCTATCCTACCTTCCTTCACCCTAATTTTTGGTAACAAATACAATGATGTAGGATTTTATTGTAACTTGGAATTCTTTGTTACATTTTATATAAAACAGCACGAAACAGTCTTTCTTTTGTGTTTCACCACTTCAATTTATAATTCTATACAACTATATTACACTGCAATATTTTATATTCACCAATTGGATTTAATTAAATTACTTACAGTAGAGTGAAAAATCGCATTCTCTATTTCAGCTATTTCTCCTTGTCCTGGATAGAAAATAAGTATTTGGTGAGGTGTAGTTTTTTTTCTAAACATAACACTGTGAGACAAATGGTAGGGGTCAGTGATCGGGAAGGGTTCAAACTACCGGGGAAAGTTATATCGGTAAAAAAGAAGTTATACGTGTCCCGGCGTTTCGCTGGGTCAACCCTAGGAATCTAGATATATCGATTTGACCTTTGGTGGTCTTTTTTTTGACATAACTCGAGAACCACTGGTTCGATTTTGCTCAAACAATTTTAAAAAAATTAAAAATTGCAATTCCTTTAATCTGTTCATATAACGTTTTTCAACAACAGTTTTGCCGGTAAAAATAAATGTATGAAGAAAACAATATTTTTTGCCTAAAATATTAAAAAAAAGTAATAAACAAAAGGTTATTGATTTTTATGGTAGCGGTAACAAACATTTATTTTTACCGGCAAAACTGTTGATTATATAGAAAAACGTTATATGAACAGATTAAAGGAATTGTAATTTTTAATTTTTTTAAAATTGTTTGAGCAAAATCGGACTAGTGGTTCTAGAGTTATGTCAAAAAAAAAGATATATCTCGATTCCTAGGGGTGAACCAGCGAAACGCCGGGATACGTATAACTTGTTTTTGACCGATATAACATTTCCCGTTGGTTTCATCCCATCCCGATTTTGACTGTCGCATAGTGCAATCAATACAAAAAATTTAAAGAAAAAACTTTTGTTTGCTAGTTTTTAAATTTTTTAGTTTCTCTTTTAACTTTCATTCGTATTTTTTTCTGACATTAAATTAACAGAATGTTTCATATATTTGTGTTTTTATTGTTATGTGTAAATCCAGATAAATAAATCCAACTTTTTCTTGGATTTAATAAATCCACTTTTTGTATGAAAAATTCTGAATCCAGGTGATTAAAAAATGCGCTTACTATCATAAAAATAAAAGTACATGTCGAAAATTGTTGATCTTTCTTCTTTTCTTTTTTAGAATTTATGGTGATTTTAGCTTTTTGAATATTGCTAAAGTTAGCGAAATATACACTTAGTATCAAGCAAATTTAACCTAATTAATAACACTATGCGACAGTCAAAATCGGGATGGGATGAAATAAACGGGAAATGTTATATCGGTCAAAAACAAGTTATAAGTGTCCCGGCGTTTCGCTGGGTCACCCCTAGGAATCGAGATATATCTTTTTTTTTACATAACTCGAGAACCACTAGTCCGATTTTGCTCAAACAATTTTAAAAAAATTAAAAATTACAATTCCTTTAATCTGTTCATATAACGTTTTTCTATATACTCAACAGTTTTGCCGGTAGATGAAAAAGCAAATTGTGGTAAATTCTTTGTTGTTGTTTTTGTTTTTTCTTTGATATTTTGAATGTTTAATAACGCTCCTAGACGAGAACAAGAAATTCTCATTAAGTTTGTAATTAACTTAACAAATACTTCCAGAAGTTCTAAAAACGTCGTCCCCTGACGAGTTCCTTAGGCAAGAATGAAATCCGGATAGGGAATTGCCTACAACAGATTATTTTTCAAAATTTGTAAAATACGTTTGGGATTTTAGAATATTTAATTCCTTTAATGCAATTAATGTATGTCCCGATAAAAATAAAAAACTATATGCAAGTGCTTGTGCAAATTTGAGTGTTACTGACACTGTAGACAACATTGCTTTTTAATGGCGTTTATACATGAATGGATGTCACTACATTGCTAGATCTGTCAAAACAGCAGCAGTAGTATGTTGGAAGATGACAAAGCAAATTGTGGTAAATTCTTTGTTGTTGTTTTTGTTTTGTCTTTGATATTTTGAATGTTTAATAACGCTCCTAGCGAGAACAAGAAATTCGCATTGAGTTTGTAATTTAACTTAACAAATATTTCCAGAAGTTCTAAAAACATCGTCCCCTGATGAGTTCCTTAGGCAAGAATGAAATCCGGATAGGGACATGCCTCCAACAGATTATTTTTCACAATTTGTAAAATACGTTTGGGATTTAAGCATATTTAATTCCTTTAATGCAATTAATGTATGTCCCGATAATAATAAAAATTAAAAAAAGACCCGGCTTTTAATTTTTAGCTTTTTTTCATGTTTGTTCCAAGGAAATGTATATTAAATGAAAGTTATTTTCAAGATATGTAAATAATGTACTGAAAATATTATTATTAAAAATATAAAAAAAAACAAAATAATGCTCAAAAGCTTTAAAACTCAGTTTTACCCCATAAATATCAATTCGGAACGATATTTTTAGAAACAAATGTTTCCCGCCTAACACATATACAAAAAAGAGAAGATTTACAAGAAATTGGGTTCTTTCATTTCATTTATTTCAGTATATGGAAACAATATTCCTTACAGGATATGATTACAGCTACAAAATCATATACTTAACGATTGTTGTATTAATTATAAGTTATTCTAAAACTGATGTGAGAAATAATTTAAAGTTATCCTTTGATATGGAAAATTCTACATGTGGTTTAAACTTTTTCGGCACGTTTAAATTAATGGCATTTAAATTTATGAAAGTTCTTGGTAGATTATTATTAAGAGCAAAGTTAGTACAATGAGGTGAAATATTAAAAATATCAAGGCAAGGAGGATACATAATATGAGGGGCAAAACTTTTCAGTCGCAACAAAAGACAAAACCAACAAAACATGAAACAGGGATCTCGACGAGTTACCAAGGATTTATTGTGTAGGCAAATGGATTTTGGATGAAAACAAAGTAAATATTGTCGTAAAATTAAACAGATAATAGGGAAGCAAGGCAAAAAATAACAAAAAATATGGAAAATAAAAACATTTTAATTATGGAATAAAAATATTAACTTTTTGGGAACCCGACCCTGACTGACAAAATGTTGTGTTTAATGTTGTGTGTTTTTTTTTTGATCCCCGGGATCAAATCTCTTCGATCCCGGGGACCAAGTGTGTTTCAGGAAGTTAATAGGGATTAAGTGTATTCGTGTTATAATACACTTGGTCCTTTTATGGCGATTTGTAATTTTAGTTATTACTCAAAAATTTATAAACCCAGAATATTTTTTTTTCAAAATAGAAGATATATATATCAGCATACGTGGGAATTCTTCACTAGCATTGAAATTTTATAACCATTAGTTGCAACTAAAGACAATGAAAAAAATTTCATTATC
Organism: Leucophora obtusa; assembly: GCA_949987735.1. Taxonomy (NCBI): domain Eukaryota; kingdom Metazoa; phylum Arthropoda; class Insecta; order Diptera; family Anthomyiidae; genus Leucophora; species Leucophora obtusa. Next base: position 131,905,736 of record OX465296.1, on the reverse strand, counting down.
ATTTAAGGATAATGAAATATTTTGCATTAGAAAAAACATTAAAATGGTAATGAAATCACACTAATGTAAAGAAAGACTAATTATAATTGATTAAAAAACCATTTGTTTACAAAAATCCTGATATGTCAAATAGAACAATGGGTTTGGTCAAAGAAGCTACAATCAGAAATGGAAAAAGCTCTCAAGTGAACTAAAAATATATACATCTTTCTAAAAACCTAAAAAGTGGAATGCGAAAAACGTTATGTGGTGCATAAAATTAATTAAAAAACTTAGTCAGCGATATACATTCTGCAAACAAATATACTGATTACAAAATTATTTATCCTTTTTGGAAAATTTTTATTTCCCGATTTTTTTGCAATCTAACCCCAAACTTTGGTATGATATAAAGGTATAATAGAGTCCCCAGATTATGAATTAAAAAAAAAAAACGACTAGAAAAAATTGCAAAATAATGGCGGAACGGGAAAAAAAACTTGATGGTACAAAAAATTAATTAAAAATTTAACCGGCGATTTAACATTTTTTTAAGGATTTTTTTTTTTGTTTTGCAAACTAACCACCAAATAAGCTTTGGTATATGCTATTACATTCTGCAATCAAATATATTGATGGAAAAAATTTCCTTTTTGCAAATATTTTTTTCGCAGTTTCTTTTTGTTTTTTTTTTGCAAACAAACCACCAAAAAAACTTTGGTGTATGAAATGGGTTTTATAGTCCTTAAATAATAAATTTAAAATAACCGCACTTAAAAAATTTGCGAAATAATGGCGGAACTCGATAAAAGACTTTATAGTACAAAAAATTAATTGAAAAACATATTCAGCGATTAACATTTTGAAAACGAATATAATGACGCAAAAATATGTATATATCTTATATCAAACTTTGATATAAGATATAGGTATTATAGCCCCTAGATTATGAATTAATATAAACGACTCGTAAAAAATTGCAAAATAATGGCGGTGTGCGAAAAGTCTGTGTGGTAGAAAATGTTAGTTAAAAACTTAATCAGTGATTAACATTCTGCAAACGAATATATTGATAAAAAATTTTCATTTTAAGCAAAATTTTTTTTTGCAAACTAATCGCCAAACTTTGGTACAAGAAATGGCATTATATCCCTTGGATTAAGAATTAAAAAAAACAACAATTAATAACAATAATAATTTATTGAATAATAATTTTTCGGCCCATGTGAAAATCGAAATATATATGAACATACATGATCATACATTGGCTCGTATGTGATCATGTATGGACATACATAGTCATATACGTCAATGCATAATTCAATGTATGACCATACATGATCTCATATATTTCCACCTTTGGATCCGAATTTTGAGGGTATATAGAGGTATATGCCCATATATAATCATATATGAGCATGTGTGAACTATATATGAGCATACATGGTCATATATGAACACATACGGTCATATACCCTCAGATTTCGGATCGGAAGATATATGAAAATATATGAGATAATGTATGAACTAGACGTGGGCGTATATGGCTATGTATGCCCATGCATGATCATATACAAGTCAATGTATGATCATGTGTGTCCATATATGTATATTTCGATTTTCACATAGGTGGTTACGTATAATTTTTTAATGAGCATCAGCCCGAGCTAGCAATTTCCAACCCCGATTTCAGTGAATTTTCTGCATTTAATGGTAATTATTTTTTTTAATTGTTGCATTATCAATGGTGATGATATCAAAAACCATTGTCATTATTCAATGAAATCAAGTACCGAAATCATTAAAGTTAATTTAAAAAATGGTAATGAAAATAATTTAATTACCATTGATATCTATGCAATGTTAGTGAAACCGTCAATTAATTAGTCCACCTAATTCATTAGTCCCAAGTATGTATATCGGTAAGATTTCAAACAAAATGCAAAACGATACAAAATATTGAATAGTTTAGAAGATGTGTCGCGCTTGTCCTTAAAGTAACGTTGTTTTTATCAAAAATGTATGTCAGATCGTAAATGTATATTTATCGATATTTTAAATATTTTTTTTTTTAAATGAATGTTTTTAGTTCGATTTTAGATATTAAATTAATACCTCTTTGTGTTTAAATTATTTTTCAAATTAAAGAAAGATGATACAATTTTTACAAGTAAATTACAAAGAATAAAAAATTCTAAAGAATTCGATAAGGCCAGCAAGACAGAATACGTATTTTCGGCATTCGCCACATATCAACCAGTGTTGCCAAGTTGGGGGGTTTTCCCCCTAGATTTAGGGGGTTTTGAACCGCTTAGGGGGATTTTCGGGGGTATAAATTTGTTAGGGGGAAATTTGGGGGGTAAGAAAATCATTTTAGGGGCAGTTTTGCCTTAAAAACCAATTAAATTTTAGAGTTCGATGATTGGTTTTATTTTCTTTTAGCCTACATATTTTTGAAGTTGAACAATTTTAGATTGTGACTAGGAAAGCAAAGAAAACTAGCTAAAATATAAGGAAGTTTTTTATTTTAAAAACAAAAATCAATTATTTTCATTTACTAAAATTAATTTGAAATAAAAACTTAGAAAACTGCTGAATTTTGGGAAAATTTATTTTAGGGGGATCTTTTTTAGTGGTAGAGCAAATTTGGGGGGTTTATTGAACAACTTAGGGGGATTTGAAAAAAAGACTTGGCAACACTGATATCAACATATGCATGCTCGTGCGCAGCAGGTCAGTTGTGTATTTGTCTATCAAATATAATATGTCGAGATAGCTCATATGATAGAGCTGTAGACAGGTAATCTGTTGTCCGAGATTCGATTCCCAGCACGAGCCATTTTGTTAAAAACTAATTTTACAATAAAAAAATATTTTTTTTTTGTAATACGTATTTTTTTGAAAATCTCTTCTTAGACTCTTTCTTCCTGTTAGTACTGGTAATGACATATTTTTCGATTTTTCGTATGCTGGTGTGTAAGCACGAGTCATTATTTTTCACAACATCGCCATACAAAGGTATTAGTATATGTAATAAGAAAAGTAACTATTTACCATTACCAGGCAAGTAGTTACATATCGACATATCTATAATGATTTCCTATACTGGGTAGTTAAATAGATTTGCCATCGATCTAATGAAATTTCATTAATAAAAGTTTATTTAGCCAAAAGCTACTTCAGATCTGAAGCCCACTTTTTGGCGGCTCGTTTATTAGACGATTAACGGTTTCGCTTTCTTGTAATATTAATAGAATCGTTTCAAAATACTTAAATAAGTATAACAATTAAATATATAGTATAACACGTACAATATATTCATTAAAATTCTATTGAATTTCTCACTCGAATAAAGGCAATAACGCCGTTTCAAAACCTTTGCGGAAAAAAACAGGAAAAACGTTATAAATTAAATTTTTTTATTCTTTTGTCGGCAACTAAAGCAGTATTTTCAAGAGTTTAAATTTAAATTTTAGCAATTTTTTTTAAAAGAATATAAAGTTAGAATTTTATAAATTTCGCGAACTACAAAAAAGGACTTTTTGAAAAATATGCGATAAAAATCTAAAAAAAAATTCTTTAAAGTAATATTTAATGGAGAAAATGTTCATTGCAATTAAATACAAAATTTTTTAAAACCGTAACAGTGCCCTTATCGAAAATCAAGATTAAATAATATTCCAGCCAACATTTTTTGAGCCCTCAGGAACTATGACTCGTAAAATGCTTTGAAATATGATAATTTTCCGAGTGTTCAAATTTTGGAGTCATACATGATACATAATAGACTGGTATTTATGAGTGCATGAAATTTTTTTTTTAAATTTTTTAAATAGTCATAAATGAATAACACATGACACATAGTGGCTCAGAAAATTCAAAATTTTCCAATAATGCTCATAATTCCGAGTCTTTTATAAGTCATAAAAGTCCGTTCGGAAAGAGGCTTCATTGGTTAAAACTACACCTTCAAATAGCTATGATTTCAGAAGTTCTTACAGCTATTTTATGAGTCTTTTCGGATTCTAATTGTGCACTGCGACGCAAGTTAATTAATTATTTAACTTTTTTAAAGTATTTATTAAAAACCTACTTGTTTTTGTCGGTTTCGGTTTTGAGGCTTGAAAAACAGAGGTTACAATTTCGATTAAAACCGAAGAGCAATCTCTGGTTAATACGAATCTAAAGTCTATACTCTTAGAAAAATTATCTTCAAAGGTGTAGGACTTTTTTAGTTTAAAAAAGATTTTGTTTATGGTTATATGCAAATAATAGGTGAATTAATGTAGAAGATTTTAAAGTACTTCTCAACATTAACCCATAATTTTTTTACTGAGTTAGGGTGTTAATAAATGAAAAGTCCACAGCTCAGGCTTAGGAGTTCAAAATTATTTTAAAATATTTTGGTATAAGACTGCACAAAATCTTTGTAGAGCAGTATTATTGGATACTGGGTTATTATTGCAAAGTATGTTAACCCATGCACAAGTTTCGTGTTTATATATTAGTGTGTGTGAATCTGCATTTGTGTGTGTATATAAAATTGAACTACAACTTTGAAACTATTAAACAAAATATAGGGCGTGGTGTAAATGTAGATTACTTAACCTTCTGTTGGTATGTTACCTATGGTTTTTTAAAATGTCATTTATTACCACATAACAGAATAAATTATGACCCTCTATATGCTGCTAAAGTACCGTAGTGTTGCGAAACCATAAAATATGTCAGCTTATTTGTGTATTGTAACTGCTACATAAAACAATTTTAATATGAAAATTATTTAAATGGTTATTTGTGCTATTTAAAAATGTTACAATTACAATCGTTTAAAAAGATTTGCTGTCGTATTTTTAAAATAGAGTAGATTTTAACACTGACATAAAAATTGATTAAATATCAAAAGCGAGTAAATTTAAGACCGATAGTCTGCAATTAAGTTTGTTACGAAAAGATCTTTGAGCACAAGAAACTCATAAATTTCATGTATATTTAAAATATTGAAAGTACGCTAAAAGTACATCTGCATGATAAAGAAGTCTCCTCGTGCTCTTTTCTTAAATGGTAAATTAAGAACAAATATTTACTTTTTTTGGCTGAATTTTGGTAAATTGCGTTTTTTAGGATATTCACATATAATACCAAAAGATGAGCTGTTAGATATTTTATTTATCTTTTTTCTTGGCTGTCATATAAGTTTTTAATACATATAACTAGGGCAAGGAATTCTATGCAAATGCATGTTTTTTCTCGATAGTCCAAAACTAATATGGACTAAATTTACCAATATTACTATTCAGTGCTTCTATATAAGACTAAATTTTTGTACTGAATTATAAGAAATTAAATAAAATAAAATAAAATAAATAAATAAAACTAAATAATATTATTAATATTAATTATTTTTGGGTTTTAATTTTTATTCAAAAAAATAAAAATTGTTTTTTCGGCCACTCGCAGTACGGAGAAATGCTTTTTGCCCCTTCCTTGTAATTGACAAAGAAGTGGTAAAAATAAAATTTGTATTTTATTTGTACCGATGGTACGAAATACAAAAACAAAAACTTTCATAATATTTCTATTGTTGGTTATGTCTTTGCAGAGACTTCGAAAACATATTTTATTGTTTACTCCATTCTCATTTCGTTGATGTAGTAGACTACGTTTAATATGAAATTTTGATGTTTCAATTTGCATTGCACTATTGCCACCACTTTCTAAAGAAAACTGAAGAAGGGGACTTGGAAAATCCCCGAAACGATCGTCTTTTCATTCCTGAAAGTGTTAGAGGTTTTTGAAAGCAAAAACTCTGTGAAGTATTTGTTAGGAGAATATCCTGATGAAGAAAAATAGCAGTTTTTGAAAAAAGTACTTATTATGTTAATTCATAATAAGGAAATTGGCCTCGAACTGAATTAATAAATTTCTAATTAATTAATTATTTTTGTTTGTTATACTTTTACATCAAAAAAAAATATTTATCCGAATCATCAAATTTAGAACAAAATGGCATCGATTTGTAGTTGCATATTTTTGCATATTTTGTCAAAAATACATGTTTCTGCATATTTTGACTTTAAATGCATAATTGATGCCTTTTTAGTATATATTTTTCTTTTTTAGCCGCATATTTTAGGCGCATATTTTACATTTTTAAGAGCATGAAATTCCTACATACCTATTACATTTTATCTATGAACCGCACTTTCATTTTTTTTCTTTTATAACGAGCTAATTTTTCAGATCTGTATTTTTGCTTATGCACACAAAGTAAAAGATAAATAATAAGCTTATCCTATCCCGAATATTAGTTCGATATTTTTTTTCCAATAAAGTGGAAACTTAAAGCAATGAATGTCTTTTTCAAAAAAAATTAGATGAGTGAATATACAGTACTTCTGGGTATTCGAAGAATAACGAATTCTTATGATTATAGGGCAATATTTTGGTCATTCTTCATAAACATTGTATAAATACGCAGGATTACCAAAGTATGAGACCTAGTTGGATGACTGAACACAAATCCTGAAACTACATAAGGTGGCACTGTATCTTTAACAATCTTATAAAATTGAGTATCCCACAAAATCAATTGTATTTCCGAAATATGACGATAATCCATATACGGTTAAAACCTCATTCCATTTGAGAAATATTTTAAGTGGCATCAGTAACGTGTGTCTAATTTGTTTTCTAATACTAATCGGTAGGCGACACAGTATGCTATAAAACCTTCAATGATAAAATATACATAAATATTTTATTGATTTAAAGTGAGTCTATCATAAATACATAAACTTAGAGCCTTAATATAGGAAACCAACGCAATAAAAAAACCATTCAATATAACACCATGCAACAATTTTTAACTTTTCCTCTCACTCATGGAAAAGCAGGAATGAATGTGGAATTATAGACGAAGTATACTAAAACGGTGTCCCCACTTTTTCTTCTTTATGTTAGATGTCCTTTTAAAAGACTTTAAAATACCAAATGATGATACAACTAAAAAATATTTTGGTATCATTTGTATCCAAAGTGTACACAAATAATAGGGGGGAATCGTTCAGTAAATGTTTTTTTTTAAGTTTAATAGCCGTGGAGTGGTGCATTTTTTTTTCAAAGTATTCACACGGAAGATAAATTGCTTCGAATTAAAATTTATCATCAGAAAAGTTAAATTTAAATGTGAACAGAAAATGTACACGATTAACCAAACCACTGTTACATTATCCAATATACTCATATTTGCTTTTCTAATCAATATTGAGAAAACACTCACTTCTACATTACCTTCAATACCAACAACCACCAATTTATGGAAGTTTTTGTCATTTGAATAAAATTTCGGCAGCAAAACTATAATATGTATCAGTTCTATTTCAATAAAATCTATCGCTCCATCCAACACACAGAGAAAAGTTCAGTTGGGAATCGGTTGTTATTACTATTATTCCGTCATAAAATCAAAATTTTAATTCTGATTATGAAATATTAAAAGTACGAATTAAAAGTTGTCTTTTTAAATTGAAAAATTGGCTATCCCAACAACTTTAAGAAAAAAATATTTTTTAAAATTTTCGATGGTTGTTACGATGAATTATTTCGTTCGGTGTGATAGAATTTCGGTTATAATTTCCAAAGTATATTTATAAATATGCTTTTGGTAATCAGAACCGAATTCCTTTTGCACATACCACAAATAAGGAATAAAATTGTCAATAATAAAAAAAATAAAATAAAAATTACAAAAATAAATTGTGATTGTAAAAAAAAAAATATAAATGAAATGCATTAAATGAAAATATTTATTGTTCTTTTGTTGTTCAAGTAAATATCATATATTCGCTCGAATCTGTTAAGAGTTAAGTTTGAAAACTAATTTACATTTTATTGCAGATTTTATTGGGATGCCTTTCCGAATTTGTTTTATATTTATTTGCATATATTGGAATATCGCGTATCTACAAAAGAAGACTTTATTCCAAAGTTAAGCCAAATTTAAAAACTGCTGTAAGATACTCCGAAATATTTGATTAAAAAAAAACATTGAAATATATAAATAAAATATATAAATGAAATCTACATATATCTTTTTATTCTGGATACACAGTGAATTTATGTTTCCAGAATCTGAATATATATAATACAAATTTGCTCAATTTTTGTAGTTTATATTTTATAGTGTTTCTTTTGAAGTTAACGAGAATTTTATTGAATATTTTGTTTGCTTTAAATATTAAAAATTATTTATTTTTAACTTTAATTCAATAAACAAAAGAGAACAAAATGTTCTAATATTTTTATTTTACATGGTTTAGGATGTTTTTGAATTCAATTGTAGGTACCAAATTATTTTTGGCAGTATGTAGTAAGTGTTCACAACCGAAAATAATTTATTTTCACAACCGAATAATTCATTTATGCCAACCGATTCTACTTACAAATTTACTGATAGTTGTCGTAACCGCATCAATTCGATTGGCAATAAATTCGGTTGTAACAACAAATCTGTTTTCTGGGTGAAGCTATAAGTTTTTCTAGTAAATTTATTTATTTATTTTTTTGCAACTTCAAAGCCAACCATAAATATCCATTATTTTGGTAATTATAGTAATATATTAAGACTAGGAGCAGCAATTTTAATTATTGTAATACAATTTTGGAATGTATCATATTTTTAAATTTCATACATATGCATATTAAATTTCAAAGCTAGACAACAACTAAATATAAATATGTGTGATGCGGGGGTAGAGACACATCTTGATAGTCTTAGCAGTCTTTTGCTCAAATAAAAAAAGCTCACAACTAAAAAAAAAAAATAAAGAGCTTATAAAAATGAATATGCTCGTAGACAAACCTGAATAGTTTTTTAAATCAAGCAGCTCGTTTGCATCTAACCAACGTCCCTAGATTACAAATTTTAAAAAACCGCTCTTAAAAAATTGCAAAATAATGGTGGAACGCGAAGAAAAAATTAATTAAAACACTGAATTAGCTATTAACATACTGCAAATGAATACAATGATGAAAAAATTTTCTTTTTTGTAAAAATTTTTTTCCCGATTTTTTTTTTCAAACTAAGCATTAAACTTTGGTGTATGAGATTGGTATTATAGTCCCTAGATTATGAATTTAAATAAAACACACTTAAAAAATTAAAAAAATAATGGCGGAACGGAAAAAAAGACTTTGTGGTGCAAAAAATTTAATTAAAAAATTAATCAGCGATTTGCATTTTGCAAACAAACATGTTGATGCAAAAATTTTCCTTTTTGCAAATTTTTTTAGCAATTTTTGTTTGTTATATGGGTGTTATATGGTGCAAAAATTTTATGAAAAAACTTAATCAGCGATTTACATTCTGCAAACAAATATGTTGATGGAAAAATTTTGCCTTTTGTAATTTTTTTTTTGCGATTTTTTTTTGCAACTAGCCACTAAACTTTGTTTCATGAAATGGGTATTATAGTCCCTAGATTATAAATTAAGAAAAACCGAACTTAAAAATTGCAAAATAATGGCGGAACGCGAAAAAGGCTTTATGGTCCAAAAATTTAATTAAAAACCTTAATCAGCGATTTACATTCTGCAAATAAATATATTGGTGCAGAAATTTTCCTTTATGGACATTTTTTTTCGCAGTTATTTTCGCGATTTTTTTTCCAACTGGCCACCAAACTTTGTTTCATGAAATAGGTATCTAAAATACAAATTTTAAATTATGGTTAATCCTAATAACAACTATGTAAATTGATTACTCATGTTCAATTAGTGCAAACAAGACTTTGCTGTATAAAATTTTTCTCATTTTTTTGTTGCGCCATTGTGCAGTTAAATAAATACACTGTGCATTATAGGGCAAAGAAAAGAATTGTTTGTTAAACGAAGTACTAAGAAACTAAGGTAACATTTTATATTTGAAATGAATTCACTGAATTAATAAAGAGGTTCGCTTTCAAATTTTTAAAGCGACAAAAAGTTAGCTATTAATGCTTGGTTTTTTATGCAACAAATTTTTCCCTAGATTACAAATTTTAAAAAACCGAACTTAAAAATATGCAAGATAATGGCGGAACGCGAAAAAAGTCTTTATGGTGGAAAAATTTAATTAAAAAACTTAATCAGCGAATTACATTCTGCAAACAAATATGTTGATGTAAAAAATTTCCAAACTGAACATTTTGTTTCCTGATTTTTTTTTTTGCAACTTGCCATCAAATTTTGTTTCATGAAATGGTTATTATAGTCCCTACACTGAGAGAATTATCCTTCATGATATTAATGATATAATTTCATAGAAATTTTTTCCTAGAACCAATGAAGAATTTCATTATGTATATAATATTTAATTAATATTATGAAATTTTTCATAACTTTTCTTTCATAAAATTTCATAATTTCATTAAAAAAATTCACTGAATTTCGTAAATTAGTTCTACATAAATTTAATGAAAATGTTCTTTATATATATGAAATTGTTCAATAGTATTTACTTTTTTTAATTTTTTTACAAAATATCGTCATTTTCTGAGAGAATAATCTTTTATAATTTTTATTTTTTTTTAATTAACTTTTATTATTAATTTTGGACTATGAAATTTTTTTATAAATCGTATTAATTTTTTCGAAGCTTTTTTTTATGAAACTTTTTAATTTAATGAATTCTTTCTTTAAAAGGCCTAAAGACCACACCTAAATCTTAAACATGTGTTTAGCTAAAACGAGTGTAAAAGAATAAAGAACTGTTGTAGTAGAATAAGGAGCTAAAATACGCATTTTAGCTAAACACGTGTTTAAGAATTTAGGTGTGAATGCAGCCTTAGATATATTTTGTACATCCGTAAAATATGCTACGATTTTATTACGACTTTTGCATTTCCTAAGTACTTTTTATTTATCCACTCCAGCTTAGCAACGACAACAACCAACTATAATAAATAATAGTAAATGAAATTGCTTCATAGATTTTAGAAGCTCTTCATTGGCTGAATGATTTATTCATTGGACGCCTATTAATTTTATGAAGAATTTCATTAATTTTATGAACTTTTCATAAACATTGACTTTAATCAAACCTGTTTCATAGATTCTATGAAAAGTTTCAGTGGACGAGTTCCAGTGATGATAATTCTCTCAGTGTAGATTACAAATTTTAAAAAACCGAATTTAAAAATATGCAAAATAATGGCGGAACGCGAAAAGAGGCTTTATGGTGCAAAAATTTAATCAGCGATAATTTAAGTAATACCTTTCTGGATAGGTTGTATATATATGTATATATAAGTAATCACTTACTGGTCATTGATTAAATAAGTACTGATGAAGACTTTTTTTATATTATTTTTATAAATTAAAACCAAACCTTAAGCTCAAGAAAATAGTAGAGTTAAAAACTAAAAAAGAAGGTTAAATAAACGAAAAGAATTTACAAAATCAAGAGCAGAAGATATAAAAATATAAGATGAATTACAACAATTTCAAAAAGACACACAAGTCAGAATATTAATCAATAAATTCAAGACAATAAGGGATAAAATTATCAAAGTAAAGTCTACAATAACTTTCTTGATACGTTGCAGAAATACCGGAATTATACCAAAATTTATCTCAAATTCTACAAAGAATGTCTCAAATATTTTTAAGATGGAGGGACTTTTGGCGATTCAGAACAATATTCATAATTATATATAAGATTTACACAACAAAATTTTAAGATTAACATTAAAAGAAAAACACCAATTACTGAAACATTTTCAAAGTGAGATAGAATTGATAAAAAATAATTTAGAGAGATATTTAACTGAAACTGAAATGAGAGAATTTTTAAGATATCAAGAGATAATTGCAACATCATTTAATGAGAAGGTAAGAAGAGTTCATAAAAGGAAATTTGAATGTTTAAGGGAAATACAAAGGAAAGAGTTAGGAATTAGATTAAATAAGAAATGGTTTATTAATAAGACTGACTTAGATATTCCGACAGACGTACAGTGGATACTTTCATTAGGATACAAACATGCATTACCAGTTAAAAGAGAAGATTTTCCGAAGTTGAATATGATAACTGATGCAGAGGACTGTATACAGACAATACCTGATAAGGAGGAACAAGAAATAGCTAGAAATAGATTAACAAATGTAATTAATAGCCATTTGAATAGAATAAGATTGACAAACAGAGATAGATACATTTTGGATAAGGTAAAAGAAGCCGAAATTTTCTTAAAAAAGAATAGGGATTTATTTATATTGAGATCTGATAAGGGAAATACAACTGTAGCTATAAGGAAAAAAGATTATGATATGAGAATGAACAATATCGTAGGAGATATTACAAAATAAAGTTTACAAAATAGGGATCCAACGAGTAGATGACAAAAGATTAATAATAACTTAGTTGATGAACTTTTTAAAAAGAAAATTATTATGAATACAGAGAAAATTAAACTTAAGACTAATATTTCTACAGCACCTAGATTATATGGACTACCTAAAATTCATAAAGAAGAATTTCCATTGAGACCAATTTGTTCTTTCATTAATTCTCCATCATATGAACTCTGTAAATACATTACTAACATTTTAAAGAAGATTACAGAAGAATCTAAGTACAATGTAAAGAACTCACTTGAATTTAAGAATAGATTATTGAACAAACAGATACAGAATGATGAAAAATTAGTTTCTTTTGATGTAGTTTCTTTATTCCCAAGTATTCCTGTTGATTTGGCAATGAATATTATAAGGGGAAAATGGAATGTAATTAAAGAATATACAACTATTGAAAAAGGCTTATTTTTCCGTATTTTGAAATTTTGTATAGAGGATAATAGATACTTTCAATACAGTGAGAAGATATATTTACAACGGAAAGGACTTCCTGCTTCTCCAATTGTGGCTGATATAGTTATGGAAGAATTATTGGACACTTGTATTGAAAAACTTGATGTTAGACCAGTGATAATTATTAAATATGTGGATGATCTATTTTGTATCATTTCTGAAAATGCAATTGATGATATGTTAAGAGCATTAAATGAATTTAGTCCTGATATTAAGTTTACCATGGAAAAGGAGTGTGATTCTAAACTTTCTTATTTAGATACTTTGGTAATAAGAAGAGATAATAATTTGATAATGGATTGGTATCAAAAACCAACAGCGTCAGGTAGAATTATTAATTTTTATTCAAAACATAGTAAGAAAATCATTATTAACACTGCAAAGAATTTGATAGAAAAAGTATTGACTATTAGTGACAGAAAATTTCATAGAAAGAATGAGGAAATAATTAGGAATTTATTAAGAGATAATGATTTTCCGATAGGATTAATTTCTTCATTAATAAATCAATATAAATTTAGGAGGAATAGTAACACAGGAAATTTAATTGAACAGAAGATTTACAAGTCTATGGTGTATATACCGGGAATATCAGAACGTTTAGAAAAATCAAAGATAATAGATACTAATAGCTATAGAATAGCTTTAAATCATACAATACAATAAATAAATTATATAGTAAGACAAAGGATAGGATACAGAAATTGGACATGTCAAATATAGTATATAAAATACCATGTAATGGAAATGACGGAGAGAATTGTGATAAGGTATATATAGGTACAACAAAGAATAAATTGAGAACTAGAATAGCTGGACATAAATCAGATCAGAAATATAGACATATTAATTCACAAAAAACAGCATTATCTTCTCATTGTTCAAATTTAAGTCACTATCCTGACTTTGAAAATGTATCAGTTTTAAATACAGAACATAATTATAAACGTCGGTATATATTAGAAATGTTACAGATAATTAATACACCAACAACAAATAGAATTAACTTTAAAGCAGATATTGAAAATGTAGCTCAGAATTATAGATATTTAATACAAAAGAAATAACACACATTACATTAATTTATAACACATTATATTAATACATTTTTTATTGTTAATTATTGTTATTTTTGTTTGTTATACTTTTATACCAAAAACTTTGTTTGCTGGTATAAATGTATACATACAATTTATATTTGAAAAATGCTTTTCAAATTTTTTCAAACTTTGAAATTATTTATAATTTTTTCAATTAATTGTTATTTCCTGAAGATGCTACACATTGGAGTAGAGAAATATCGAAAATAAAAAACTTTTTATAAATAAAAACCAAACCTTAAGCTCAAGAAAATAGTAGAGTTAAAAATTAAAAAAGAAGGTTAAATAAACGAAAAGAATTTATTAAAATTTTATCTATAAATTTGTTTTGAACTAAATAGGAAATTTTCCAAGGTAACTACTTATTCTTTCACTTTGGGTAACTAGTTATTCACATTTTTTTGTATGCGAGAGGGCAGGCACGTAGCTAGGGGGGGGGGGGGGGGGCTTGGAAATGATTTGACAAATATTGAACCGTAAAAAAATACGTCAAAAGCAACAACATTTTTTAAAAATGTAATAAAGGATATTTATTTTTTGATGAAATCAAATACCAATTGGCCAATTTTCCATAGCTTTCATAAATAAAATAGACTCAAAATCAAATTGCGAGAAACTGTTTTCTAAAAAATTTTGTTAAGCTTTTTGGTGGCATAGAAACTGTTTTTTATGGTTTTTTTTTGAAAAAATCTTGAATAATTATGTGTGCTAGGCATAATCAAAGAGGTTAGAAAATAAATAGAATGCAATCCTCTCTTTTACTGAGAAAAAATTTATAAAATGTGACTGCAAACAGAAATTTTTTTTGCAACTTTTAATTGATACAGGTTTCCTGCTTGCAGGCACAAGCTGTTACTATAGGGTGATAATTTGGCATAATTCGACATTTTACAATTTATTTTTCCACCCTAAGTTAATCATTATAATGATGGCTTTTCATAATTTTTTTTTAATTAAAATTATTAACTGTCCATGAAAATGTGTACTTTAGGAGAAACAAGAAGTTTATTTTGGAAGTGACTGTAAATTAAATACATATATAAATTCGGATTTGTCCCAAGAAGCTTCTTGCAGTATATTTAACAAAATTAGATTCTGCTGTTTTAGAAAATCCTACAAAATGATCATCGCGGTCAGAATTAATGTTTCAAACACGAAATGAAAGTACACTGTTGCTAAAACAAAACCCAGCTCGGTTTTTAATTTGATGGCCTCTTGAAACATGTGTCTATTTTAATCACTTTCTTGTCACAAAGACGCTTGCTTTTTATTCATATTGTTTGTTATTAGAAGTTTGGTGTTAAAGATTGTCAAATTCTATTCTATTTTCCTAATACTAACACAATGCACTAGCATAAGTAGGGCGCATCGCCTGAGTGTTAGTCTATCGTAAAAAAAATTAGAAATAGTGAGTAAAAAAAACATTTTGTACACACAATTAGAATAAAATTGACTAGAATTGGGGATTATAGTTCACAATTCATTTGAATCAATTTTATTTTTGAACTAGTGTATTCTTCTAGTTCACTCGTTCATTCTAGACATTTTTTCAGTTGTTCATACACTAATATAAAAGTCTTTAAAAATTATTGCCGAAAAAACAGCTGAATCCAGCAAAATCTTTTTGCTAAACACTAGAAAGATACAAACAGCAAGAAAAGATCTGTTAAATTTACAAAATTTCAGCTATATTTAAGTTAATCAATTTACCCTGCTAAAATCAACAAAAAATTTCATGGAAATTAGTCGACTACACCATCACAAAGAATTTAAAATTTTTAGTTTTTTTTTTGATTTTCTCAATGCGAATAAAATCTACACTCCAGAAAGCAGTCTACAATTTTCTAGCAAATATGTCTGTATATTGTAGCAGGAGAATTCATTATTTGTATTCAACTCAATTAAATTTGAACAAATTAACTTTTGAATATATAACAATTTCTTTACTGCTTTTTTTCTACTAATATCACAGTACAACAGCCAATCTGGGGGGTGAGAAATTCCAAGTCAGGGTGATGGTACTAGGTCAGTATAGTAAAACCCTCAAAGGGTTTGGCGTTCGTATGTGTCATTTTTTTTATGATCTTTTAAATTTTTTCCTTATCTTGATGTTTTTTCGCTTAGTTGTAACATTTTGGCAAAAACGTAGTTTAACATAACTCGAGAACCACTTGTCCGATTTTGATGAAACAAATTTAGAAAAATTTAGAATTACAATTTCTCTAATCTGTTTCTATACCGTTTTCCTATATGTGCAACACTTTCGAAGTTAAAAATGAATGTATGAAGGGAAAAAAGTATTTTTTGCCTAAAAATTTAAATATTTTTTTTAAAAATTCATAAAAATTCCAAAATGGAAAAAAGTGCCAAAACTAATTACTTTCGCGTAAAGTCACATAACTCAAGGCATAGATCATGAAAATCGATGCACGCGTTTCTCATTTATTCACAATTAGGTAAATGTATGAATTTCAAAAATTTGCTCCAGATATGCACAACATTATTTGGAGAAAACATTGACACTCACAAGCCGAACTCTCTCATATTTTTCTACTGTACTAAAAGAGAAATATTGATGTGGCAACACTGGTTCTGTAATGTTCACATAAAACATGCATTGTCATTATACTTCTTCTCTTTCTCACACTGGTTCTGTGATTTTTGTCATTCAACAAGTGCCGACGAACGCGAACAGTAAAAGTGATTTTTCTCCAGTTTTTTAAAAGTGAACAAAAGAGAACAGAATATGGAACTGTGCAAGCCAGATATAAATAGCTTTTGCTACTGCTGTTGTCAATATGTCTCAACACATAAAAAAGGGGGAAATTTCAGTACTGACAATTCCAAGTTTAATATGCAGTGGAGGCAGCAATATCTTCTCCTTCGGCACTAGAGGCTCACGAATAATATTGGCCGTTTGTAACCTGCTGTGCTCTCTGAGTTTCCATCCGTGGCATGCATATTGGTCACCGGAAAATCGTGTGTCCCAATCGCACAAAAAGCACATATATTTTATATAGCCGCTTTGAAGACCGCAAAGCATTGCTACAACTTTTAAATTGCAGCATATGCGCCACATATGTTTGGCGTAGTTAACCATTTTTAAAATATTTTCCAGTGCATCATATGTTTCTTTCGTTTCTGTACTGTAGGCGATTGGAACTGAAGGTTTTTTATTGGTCTTATGCAGTAAAACCGCCTTCAAGCTGAGTTTTGAACTGTCAATAAATAATCTCCAGTCATCTGCTTCATATTTTATTTCCATTGCGTCCATCAATTTTCCTACATCCGGGCAATATGCAG
Organism: Leucophora obtusa; assembly: GCA_949987735.1. Classification (NCBI taxonomy): domain Eukaryota; kingdom Metazoa; phylum Arthropoda; class Insecta; order Diptera; family Anthomyiidae; genus Leucophora; species Leucophora obtusa. The sequence goes on along the minus strand of OX465296.1, from coordinate 131,888,505 downwards.
AAGTTCTTTCATCATTCACAAGGAATAAACTTTGGAGTGTTGCCTGACGACTTCGATAAGCTGTGACTTTCACACCGGGTGCCAACAAATTGTTTGATTTCAAAATGGAAGCCAGCTCTTCCGATTTATGCTGTGTTAATTCCAACTTGGCAACAATTGAATCAAGCTTATTTTGATTTATTAAAATTGGCTCATTGGATACTGATGGCTCATATGGGGAATCATCACGTGCATGATATGTCGGAGCAGTCGTAGAAGAGAAAATATCTGGGCTAGAAGCTTTTGGCACAGGAATGTGGTCCGAATGAGGCAATGTTGTTGCGGCACTTGCAACACCAACGTAATTATACGATTTTCTTATCCTTTTTGCGGCTCCTTTATTCGCACATGCATAGCAATTCAATGGATTGTGACCTTCGCCAGGATTAGTCCAAGTCATTGGGATACCGAATGGCATACTTTCAACGTCTTCTATTTTTCCAATCCATTAGACGGTTGTAGCAGCTTTTACACACTATATTTGGTACCCCAATTTTCGTTCACTATAACATTTTGGTTGAAGTACATCTCGTATGTTTGAACAAAATCAGTACTGAAATTTCCCCTTTTTTTATGTGTTGAGACATATTGACCACAGCAGTAGCAAAAGCTATTTATATCTGGCTTGCACAGTTCCATATTCTGTTCTCTTTTGTTCACTTTTAAAAAACTGGAGAAAAATCACTTTTACTGTTCGCGTTCGTCGGCACTTGTTGAATGACAAAAATCACAGAACCAGTGTGAGAAAGAGAAGAAGTATAATGACAATGCATGTTTTATGTGAACATTACAGAACCAGTGTTGCCACATCAATATTTCTCTTTTAGTACAGTAGAAAAATATGAGAGAGTTCGGCTTGTGAGTGTCAATGTTTTCTCCAAATAATGTTGTGCATATCTGGAGCAAATTTTTGAAATTCATACATTTACCTAATTGTGAATAAATGAGAAACGCGTGCATCGATTTTCATGATCTATGCCTTTTTTTGCTTTATGAGTTATGTGACTTTACGCGAAAGTAATTAGTTTTGGCACTTTTTTCCATTTTGGATTTTTTATGAATTTTTAAAAAAAAATATTTAAATTTTTAGGCAAAAAATACTTTTTTCCCTTCATACATTCATTTTTAACTTCGAAAGTGTTGCACATATAGGAAAACGGTATAGAAACAGATTAGAGAAATTGTAATTCTAAATTTTTCTAAATTTGTTTCATCAAAATCGGACAAGTGGTTCTCGAGTTATGTTAAACTACGTTTTTGCCAAAATGTTACAACTAAGCGAAAAAACATCAAGATAAGAAAAAAATTTAAAAGATCATAAAAAAAAATGACACATACGAACGCCAAACCCTTTGAGGGTTTTACTATACTGACCTAGTACCATCACCCTGACTTGGAATTTCTCACCCCCAGACATTCAGCAATATTTTTTAGCCAATATTAGCAAGGTAAATTTGCAATTCAATTAAATGAAATTTAACTGAAATATTACTAAAACAGTTGCATTTTTGCTGTACTTATCTTACTAATATTTAGCAAAAAGGATTTACTAATTTCAAAAGCTTTCTATGCAAGGCCCCTTTTAACTAATTTTGAGTACCTTTTTTTGCTATTTTTTCAGGATTTTTCTATCAGTATAAGATTATATTATGTCAGTGGTGTGTTTGATAATTCCAAATAAAATAAAAGACCCGAAAAGAACAGTTGAAATTTAACTTATTTGTGAACGCGAGAGAGCTCCTAACTCTAAAAATGTGCAACATTTTTGGGCCTTCGCGCCACACAGATAACTTTGCAAAATCCTCTGAAATTTTACTTACATTTCGCGTTGGAACCATCGGGCTTGAAATTATTGTTGCGCTTTGAAATTAGTCTAAGATCAATATTGGAATGGCGCACTCCATCGCAAATCAAAACAGTATTGATGTAATTTACTTTTAATATTTAACCTTTCCGATAATCTATAAAATTGTAATAAAACCACAGCCAAAAAAGAGATGCCGAAGCAGTAGAAAAAGCACTATACTTGATGATCTAAATGTACTTCATTTTTAACATAAACACTAACGATTTTAACATTGAGTTGTCATAGGAGAGGAATACTCCAACTTCAACATTTTTTCAGTACTTTTTGAACGATATATTTTTTTATTTTACAAAAGTTTTTTATTGCCGCCATCAGGTATCGAACTTGCGACCTCACGATTGCTAGTCTAGCGCTCTACTGCTGAGCTAATCTTTGATATGAAAGTTGAGTGATATAAAAACACTTTGTTACTGCAAGATATTGTTCCTTATTCTCTTCAAAAGTACTTATTAAACAAATGTAAAAAGTGCATCCCAATTCAATATTGTTTTCAGCATTATTTTTACAGGTGCATAAAAATCAAATTCGCAACATTTTTTTATACATACAAATTTTTAAAAATTAAAAAAATATTGAATTTAAACAAATTAATTGTTAATATTAAAAAAAAATTAATAGGATAAGAAAAAATGAAAAACAAATAAAAAAATATTGGTCCCGCCGGGAATCGAATCCGCGACCCTCTGTTTGGAAATGCCAAATGATACGAAAATCACTTTTTACGATAACTTTTAGAGCAATTATTCTTTAGAAGCAATACTTAAGTAATTTTTTGGATGTTGTTCTGAAGTAATTCTAAAAAAGCTGTAAAAATATACTAACGGATACTTTAGAAGCAGTGAAAGAAGTGATTTGTTGATATTGTTTAGAATAATTTCTAAAAAGGCAGTAAAAATACACTAATGGATACTTGTGAAGTAGTGAAATAAGTAGTTTGTAAAGCATTACATCCAATTTTTTTTGCTGGGCGCACAAATAAATTAAAAATTTTTCCAAAAAATATTACCCCTAAATTCATAAACCTGCAATAACTTTACAAAGCATTTATGAATTGAGGGGTTAGAATTTCACTGTTAAAATCAAGTAACAAAACTATGAGATACACGGTGGGTCTCATACTGCAGGTTTAAACTTTAGTTAATAGTTAACCCAAAAATTTGTTGCTGTTTTGTGTACATTTTTTGACATTTTCTTTTGTTTATAGTTAAGTTAAAGTTAAACCTGCGGTGTGAGACCCACGGGCAGTATTTAAATTGTTTAACCCATTTTTTACCAACATATCTCTAAAGACAAGTCTACCTATCCTTCTACGAAGTTTTGTCAGAAAATTCGCACGGAATCCATGCTTGGCAGAAAATGGGTAAAACAATATCCTCCATATCACAAACGGATTGCAGAAAATTTTAAATATTGACAAAAAACTGAAATTTTTGAAAATTAAAATCACCTAGAAATCAAATTACACTTGAAATATATAATTTAGTTTAGAACTTAGAAAATGCTTTAGAAATTAAATTTTCCTTTATGGTTATTAGTCATTCTGAGTTGTAATATTGAACAAGTTTTAAAAACCTTTAGGCCCTACAGATATTATTGCGTTCTTACAAATATTTTTATAAAATTTTCTGCCTCTGTCTACTATTAACTTCTCTTTTTACTATTAAAAATAATTGTAAAAGGGACAGCAGGTGCAATGTTAAATAAATAACACCATTGTGAAAATTCTAAATTTTAATTAAGCAAAGAAATACACAAAATAAAACTTCTATATATGAAAATTAACTGAACGAAGTCAAAGAAACTTTAAATGCAAAATATATGTATTTCTGTTCGATTTTTGAGACTAAAACTATACGCATTTGAATTTTTTTTCTCTTTTAAATAGTTTTGGGTCAGAAAAGTGATTTTGTGCGTACACGGACTTTTGGATAATTTTGTCATTTAGATAGAGGATTTTGTGATTACTCTCATTTTATTGAACTTTACACAAAAAGTAAAGGAGCACACTTAACTTAAAATAACGAGTTTTTTTTTTAAGTTTTATAAGCTTCCCCAGTAAACAAAAAAAAACGGGAAAAATTAAACAAAAAATTTTTGAAAAGCCCCCCCCCCCCCCCACCCCCGAAATAAATTCCTAGCTACGTGCCTGCGAGAGGGTAATGACCACCCATGAATTTTTGGACACCGCGAACAACAGTAATATTGCTAGTGAATAGCCTCGTAAGTAGTGAAACCCATACTCGCTTAATTACTCGTTTTTGTTGGGTACTTTGGTCGCATAGCACATTATTTTAACATGGGGGTGTCATTGGAGGTAAATGGTTGCCTAACTTGTACCGGTATAGGCTAAAATAAGTCATTACGAAGAAAGTACTGAAAAAATTTGTTATTGTAATATTAAATTCACTAGTTAGGTAAAATAAGTACATACTTGTATGGAGTGAAATAATTCGTTACACATTAGTACACATTTCATTGGTTACATAAAGGGAATGAAATGAGACGTTACTAGTAACAACTTTGTTTAAAAGTACACCGATCCGAGCAATGTAATTAGATTTATAAATTTTTATGTACTTATGTACTTTCACATACTAAGTAGTTATATAATGCAATACCAATAACTTATGATTTTTACGCTTTTTAGTAGGTTATTATATAACACAATATCAGTAATATATTATTTTAAAACCTCCAATAATTAGTGATATCGGTAACTCATTATTTCATACCTCCCACATAAGTATTGATATATTACAATATTAGTAACGTATTGCTTTAGGTTTCTAAGTAAATTAAGGGCAAAGGGGTACCCATTGCCAGGCAATGCGTGAAAAAATTCCTATCCATTACCAAGGTTTTGCTGGGTAATTGCAAAAAATTTCTTCTACAAGTTATTGCGACAACTTTTTTGCACTATTTTAATTTATTTTTGTGGTAACGGAGTTTACATTTCCACAAGCAAAAGATATAACAAAAAAAATTGCGTATGAAGTTTCTTCAATTTATTTGTTTTTCGTATTTGGGTTTTCAACACGCTTTTCAATACTACTACAAATACAATTTCAGCTTCATCTAGAAAACCCTTTCCGAAGTAAATAATTCTTATATCTTTAAACACGGGGCACTGGCCCATAAAATGTACAATATTCTCTATTTCTCTCATGTTGCAAAGGGAGCATAATCTGGTTGCATTCGTAGGAAATCTATTCCCATTGAGCTGTATTAAATCGCTTCTCATTTTGAATATCCATATTAACTCTTCTTGGCTATAACCGTATACCATATAACTTTGATTTGCCGTCGGGTCCAGTTGTTTATATATTCTGTTTGTACTTGATTTCCTTTGAAAGAACTGCTCATAGTATTTATCTCTTAGCGATTGAAGAATATTAATTCGATTTACATGCCATTGCTCCTAGTTCTGAATATTTACTGACCACTCGATGCCGTATTCTGCTCCTATGTTGTTTAACTCGTTAACCCAAAAGATTTGCTGACGTAATCATATTGACTATATTAAATGAATAAATGAAATAAAATACAGTTTTTTTTCTAAATTTTGAATTTTTGAAATTTTTAAAAATATGGCCCATTTTTTCCAAAATGGGTAATTTTCGTCCAACTTTCGGCACGGGTTAACGTTTTCCAAAAAAAATTGATTTCTAATATTTGGGACCATTTCCAATAAAACTGGGGGGGAGGAGGTAATGACAAATCTATTTTTAAGGGACACCCTAATGTATGTACTTATAAAAAGCATAGTTTCATATGAAAATATAAAAATGTCAAAAAAGTTTTCAATACTTACTTGTCATATAGAAAAATAATGTTAAAAATGCAATCATGTTGACAGCTTCTCTATTGGATATTTTGATGGTTGATGTTTCTGAATTTGTTTGTTTTTTTATATATTTAATTTAGGTTTATAGTATTTTAAAGCAATATTTTTTAAATAATAGTATGTGAATATTCACGCCATACAATTCCAATTGTATTCACAAATATGTACATTTGAAAATACCAAAATAGATTAGAAAAGTTTCAACTAAAAACATTCTGATATTTGGGTGTTTTTAAATACATTGATATGTAGTTGCATATTTGATGGGCGGTTGATGGCTGTGAAGTTAAGTAGAAGAGTTCAAGAATTTTTGATATAGTTGAATTAGTTATAACACACAGTTATTGTAGTTATTTTCGTTTACACTTGTTCCCTCCTCGTGGTTTATTTGTTTGTTATATGTATGTGTTCAATAAACGGAACTGGAAGTAAACTAGAAAACAACAACGAGAAAACATTAACCTTTTGTACGTTTATAAACACTCATTCATATGCAAATATTTAATTGTATATCGTTAACTTAAAAAGGCATATCAAACAAAGTTAAATCAATAACAATTATTGGCTATATAAAACTATAGCTTACATTAGTGGTTGGGTTGCAGCTGTTAATGGTATAGATATATTACGGTTCATGGGCTGATAAATATGGTTCCCGAAGTTGAATATCTTAAAGGATAATCAATTTTAATCAATACATAATCAGCTTTTTTATAATTTTAGTATAAAGTAATAAAAAAAATGTTGCTGCTTATTTAACAAATCAGTTGTTTTTGTTTTTTTTTATGTTATTTATTATAGTAATTAGTTACTGTTTCAAATCGATTTTCATATTATTATTATTTATTATTTCAATCTATAAGCTATTTTATTAAAAAAAAATTTAAAAATATTTAATTTACCACAAAACACATAACTTTATTTGGTATTTTTTTTATTAATGATTTTTAATTAATTAAATAAATTATATAGTGATGACAATTTAAATGTCATATTTTCCCTAAAGATTTCTTTAAATATGACACTTTTCAGTTGATATTTATTGGGTTAAATTTTATTGCCATATTGACTATAATAATTTATTTATAATTTACGACATTTTTCAGTTGAATGTGATATTTTTCAGTTGATTTTTATTTTGATATTAACCCTTTCGGCCCAAACGTTGTCTACAGGCAACTTTGTTATTATGTGCCTATATATTTATTTTTTTATAACGAATTACTTTCATCAGTAGCATTGCAGTTTTACAATGCCTGTGTATAATTTCATATAGCAGGCTTTGATAGTGTTCATTTGCGAGCTATTTTTTATAGTGCGTTGCCAATTTAGCCATTTTATGGCTAGATTTAGACATGTTTGAACACGTTTAGCCAGAAAAAATTGGATTTAGCCATTAGCCATCATATTGGCGATTTCTAGAAAATGTTTAGCCATTTTTCGTTTTTGTACAAAATATAGTTTTTGAGCGTGAATTTATAGCTAAATTAAGGAATTTTGCTCAACCTGCCAAATTAATTGCATTAAATATGATAAAATTCAAAATCTTATTTAACAAATTTTGAAAAATAATCTGTTGAACGCATGTCCATATCCGCATTTAATTCATTCAAATAAACTTGAACATATAATAAGTATTGATACAAATTTCAAACACCTACTTTGTTTTAAAAAATTACGGGACAAAAATAAATTTCTATTTGTAAAAGTTCATTTGAAGAAAAACTGTTTTCTTAATTAAAAAGCCCAAATTTATATTTAATTGCGTAAAAATATCAAGACTTACTTATAAAATGTACTTAAAGTCAACTGGCTACACTTAAAATAATACGCAAGTAAAAAATTTTTAGTTGAAACTCTAATTTAAACAAAGATTTTAGTTATCCTCATTTAACACAATACTGAAAACCCTTAGTACTTTGAGTGTTAATTTACAAAATTTTTTATAACTAATTATTAAGACCCCATTCGTTAAATTTTACACAATTTATTGCTGAAGTATACTATTTTCATGTTTCGGTAGATGGCGCCACCAATGTATCCGAAGTCTTAAAGTTGGCGATATTTCTTTCCCTCCCAATTTTTTAAAATAGCTCATATCTCGAAAACTAACAGGGATACACTCAAAATAATATGTCTGTTGGCTGGACAGAAAAATTTGTTACTTTAATAAAATTTATTCCTGTTTGGCTTAAAATAAAATTTGTTGAATTTAACAAATTCTTTTGTTAAATTTAACAAATCTAAATTTAAGTAAAAAATTTGTAAAACTACAGTTTTATCTGTAATTATACTGAGTTGTAGAATTTATCCAAATTTAGGGTCTCGGGACCCTCACCGGGCCTAGTCCATATCATGTGGGGGCATATAAGGGCACTCCAATGAAGCAAACATTTTGTCCGTTTTGCTCTTTCTCACTTAGTTTTCGAGATATGGGCCATTTTATGAAGTGGAAAATTTTTGTTAAAAATTTCTGAGGGTCCAATGCACCGCCAAGGTCCATTTTTGGATAGAGATAACCCCTTTCGTTGAGGTATTCTACGGTTAGGGGTAGACTAAATTTTCATCAATTTTTTTCTATCCCTCTTAGTTTTCGAGATATGGGCCATTTTAAAAAATCGGGAGGGAAAGAAAAAGCGCCATCTACCGGGTAATAATAGGAATATGAAAATATTATATTTTAACAATAAATTTTGTTAAGTTTAACTAATGGGTTCTTAAAAATTAGTTATAAATAGTTTTGAAAATTAACACTCAAAATTAGTTAAATTACTGAGGTTTTTTAGGATTGTGTTAAATGAAGATAAATAAAATCTTTGCTTAAATCAGTGTTTCAACTAAAAATTTTTTGAAAATTAGTCAAATCGATTTGAAACCGGTTTGACAGATTTTACTACTGACGTATTATTTTATGTGTAATCATAAAAACGTTATCTCTATCCAAAAATGGTGGGGCCTTGGACCTTCGGAAATTTTTAGTAAAAATTTTTCATTTAATAAATTGTCGCATATCTGGAAAACTAAGCGAGATAGAACAAAACGGCCAACATGAAAGTGCTGTGACCTCGTAATTCGGTTGCCCTAACCTAATTGATTCTGTTGGTAAAAAATCGGTTACCACAACGGAATTCTTATGAGAGTGTAATATATAAAATTCACCAAATAAATATAAGAACGACAACTTTCTCAATTTTTGGCCACTCGTTATATGTATTGACAACAATGTGCGGTCCTACACCCAGAAAACAGATTCAGTTCTGATAACCGCATTTGTAGCCAATCGCATGGCTCGGTTGTGGTAGCCGAATTTTTCAGTTGTGGCAACAGAAAACCAATTGACACAGGACTAATTTGTCTATAGCAACAGAATTTCAGTTGTATCAAGAATAATTCTGTAGCCACAACCGAAAAATTCATTTGATGCAACTGAACCATTCGATTGGCAACAAATGGGGTTGTCAGCACCGAATCTGTATACTGGGTGTATGGATTAGCAAAAAACATTGGGTGCACTAAATCGACCCTATTTATAATACCAGTGTCAGAGATTGCTATTATGCCATAATTTTTTGTTATTAACTTTAGTACACTCATACAAATAAGTCCGTAAAAATAGCAGAAAAAGTTACTAAAAATTAGTTAAAAATGATGCTGCAGAAAAAACTGCTAATATTAGCAGAATCAGTTTGCTAAATATTAATAAAATGAAAACAGCAAAAAAAAACTGTTAAGTTTACAGAATTTTAGTAATATTTGAGCTAAATTGTTGTTAATTGCAAATAACAATTTAACCTGCTAAAATTAGCAAAAAAAATTGCTGAATAGTAGTTTAATAAAAATAGCAAAAAAAAACGGTTAAATTTACAGAATTTTAGTAATATTTGAGCTAAATTTTTGTTAAATGTAAATAACAATTTAACTTGCTGAAATCAGCAAAACAAATTGCTAAATAATAATAGAATGAAAATAGCAAAAAAAAAATGTTAAATCTACAAAATTTTTGCTAAAATTTTCTGAAATCAACAAAACTTTGGCAGATTACTAGTGGACTGGAAAAAGGTAAAAAAGGAGCAAATGAAATGAAAATTAATAAATAAAAAATAAATGTGTATTTAAAAACATACTTGGGACCAGTTTATTGAATGTGTCAATTAATTGAAATTTTTTCAATTGGCATTGTTCAATGCCTAAATGCCCATTTATAATTGATGAAAGAAGTATTTTTTTCATGTTTTAATAAAAGAATAAATTAAGAAAAAAAATTAAAAATTCGCGTATTTCTTATATTTTTTTTATATTACAATGCTTTTTCTTCAATTATGTGTACATTTCATTACCATTGTTTTCATCAATGCAAATTGAAAAAATTTCATTGGCATTGCAAATTGAAAAAATTTCATTGGTGATGAAATTTGTTGGCACTGACATTGAGATAAAGTAATGCGAATTATATTTCAATGCCAATGAAAATTTCCCAAGAATGATTTTTTGTAAAAGTGGTAATATTTATAGACAATAATATGTTAACCATAACAACCCAGTCAGAAATCGCCAGTGGTACAAAAATCAAGCACTGGGTACCACGGTGTTAAAAATAAATTACTGTCAGAACACTCATTTGGGACGCTTTGCCAGCGATTGCAAAAAGCGTTTTGCCAGTATTTGTTTTACAAAAATTTCGGGGGTTTATAGAAAAAAACACTGACATAGAATTGGCTTAGAGTGATATGCCAGGGTTTGCAACCAGTGGTTATCCAATGCTACCTAGCCAATGCTACCAGTGGTATAAAAATCAATTCACTGGTAGACCAATGATTTTATAAAAAATTTTTTTTGATTTTTTTTAATTTAAAATTTTTTTTGTTTTATAAAATCAATTTTTTGTTTGTGGGAAAATTCCTTCAAGACCAACTTTTCTTTTGCCCTCCCAACGCTGGCATATTAGTTACAAAAAATTGTTTTCCAGTACTAGCCTTTTGGCAGAGCCAGTAGTTGTCCAGCTATTATCACTCATTTATGTGTTTAGCCATCAAATATTATATGTCTCGTGAGCTCAGTGGGTAGAGCAATCGTCTGCCAATCTGACGCCCTGGGTTCAAATTACGGCAGGAACAAAAAAATACATATGAACTTTTTTTAAATTTTATTTTGGAAAATATATTTCCAGACCACCTATTTATTAGTTTTGCCAGTGTTTTGCCAACGGGAATGGGAAAGCACTTTTTGCCAGTACTTGTACCACCTGTTAAAGTGCTTTACCACCGCTTTCCCGTTTATTTTCTTCTGATTGGGAAAATGTATTGTATAGAGACCCTTCTTTTGATTTTCATTGTTTGCTGATCGGATATGTACTTCCGAATTTATTTGAGATTCCATTTTTACCTCTAAAGCTCCACCCACAGGAAAGAAGGTGTGGCCGATTAAAAATATCGTATTCTTTAAATAATCTTAAAAAGTACAATAACTGCGGAAAAAATTAGGGTGATCCCCCTGAACTCCACTTGCTCCCCAGAGATACTTTTAATCACAATTTTCATATTAAAATGGTTCGTCCAAAATAAACCTTGATCTTTGAAAATTAATGTATTACGATAAATAGAAACTTTTCTCATAAATTTTAATAATTTAGATATTTTATGAGTAGGACAAATTTTCAAGCATTTCAATTTAGCTTTATTTAAAAACTTTTTGCATTATTTTTGGCGAGTTAAAAATGTGCAGTAATTTTTATGAGTCATTTAACATTCTGTTTATAAGCGCTCCAAAATTGGTGGTTTAGTTTACAAAAAATTTTTAAAATTAGCAAATCTTCTGTTAAAAATTAGTAACTAAAATTCAGCAAAATACTGTAAAGTTAGCAAATTTATTGTTAAAAATTAGTAACTAAATTCAGCAAAAAAAAATAGCAAAAAAATTTGTAAGTTAGTAATGTGGAGGTAGCAAAAAAATTAACTAAAAATTAAATTTTAACTAAAAATTAGTTAAAAATTTGTTAAGTTCAAGTACTAACAGTTTTACTAACTTTTCTACAAACTTTTTTCTATGAGTGTAGAGGTAATCTTGTCCTAAAATACTGTACCAATAGTTTTTTAAATATAAACATTTTTTTATTCATTAAAGTTTGTTTTTTCAATTGCTATTAAATTTGTCACTGCTGCAAAAACATCCATATGTAGTTTTGAAAACCAGCATGATTTTATTACTCATTTTTATTTTATACACTTTTTGATATACCATTCGATTTAATGTTGCATAGTATACAATAGAATGGTTGTTATCTATTTAATATATACACAGATAAAACAGATTCATTGTGACAACCGAATTTTTTGCTAACCGAAAGCTTTGGTTGGAACCGCTGATATATTTGTTTGTGCTAACAAAAATTCTGTAAAAACAGTAAAATTTAGGTTAAAATAATATATTTTAAATTTATTTTAATTTTTGCATTAAAAAATGCAAAAATATTTTTTTTAGACTTTCTGTATTTTCATATCGACTGTTTATATTTAATAGGGGCCATCTGCAGTAGTCGGAAAATGAGCTTTTAACAGCAAACATATCAGGTATATCTGTTATCTATGATATTAATTTACTGAGTCGTGGAATGTATACAAATTTAGGGTCTCGGGATCCTCCCCGGGCCCAGTCCATATCATACGACGGCATATAAGGGCACTTCAATGGAACAAAAATTTTGTCCGTTTTGTTCGTTTTGTGAAATGCCAAGGTCCATTTTTGGGTAAAGATAACCCTTTCGCTGGGATATTGTACGGTTTGGGGTAGTCGAAATTTTGACCAATTTTGCTCTATCTCTCTTAGTTTCCGAGACATGGGCCATTTTAAAAAAGCGGGAGGGAAATAAATAGCGCCATCTTTAAAACTTCGGATACATCTACCGGGTAATAACGGTAACATAAAAATATTACATTCTAACAATAAATTTTATAAAATTTAACGAATGGGTTCTTAAAAATTAGTTTTAAATGATTTTGAAAATTAACACCCATAATTAGTTAAATTACTGAGAATTTTTAGTATTGTGTTAAATGAAGATAACTAAAATTTTTGCTTAAATCAGTGTTTCAAATAAAAATATGTTAAAAATTAGCAAGGTTGGCAACCGATACCGTTATAATACCGTTATCCGTTTCAAAACCCTTTCAAATTGACAACCGATACCGTTACCAATACCGAAATTCTTGATTTCAAAAAATACCGGTATTCAAGAACCTTTTCCCTTAATACCGGTGTCGTACCGGTATAAAATCGGTTTTAAAAAAATTGTTTTTTTTCACGTTTTTAGCAAAAATACAAATTTTTTTAATATAAAATTTCCAAAATTGTTAAACAATTAAACTTTATTATTCATTGTTAATAGAAAATCGTGTTATAAATTCAAAGTGCGGTTATCAGCCTTTAGTTTGCATTGGCAACATTGTTTTTAATTTATTTAACTTCATAAATATTCTCTAACTTGTGACAAATTTAGTAATTATAATTTAATATACAAACTGGTTTCTGAAACCTTTAATTAAATTTACAGTTTCTTTTAGAGAATCCTTTTATTAATTTTATAAACTTATTTTTTTTTATTTTATTATATGATCTCAATACAAATATAAAATATTTCTAGTGAATCAACTTGTGTTCCTAATAGATTTAAAAAATTTTTTGTGTTTAAAAACTAAAACACTTACATTAGAAATTTTTAATAACTTATTGTTTTTTTTCATATTATAAAAACATTTCCATAAACTATACTTATCCTTTATAAAAATTTAATAAAATTGAGTTTTTTTATAATTAAGAACGTTTTTTTATATTTTTGTAAATTTTTAACAATACCGGTATATACCGGTATATACCGGTATTAATGTTTCGGTATCGGTTATATTGATACCGAAATGATTAAAATACCGTCACCGATACCGAAACAAATAAAAAATCGATACCAATACCGATACCTATACCGTTATTCGTTTCGGTTGCCAATCTTGAAAATTAGTTAAATCGATTTGAAACCGGTTTGACGGATTTTTCTACTGACGTATTATTTTAAGTGTTACAAACAATTTTTTATGAATATTATACACCCTATCTGCTCAAATATTATTACATTTCCTAAATTCAAGAAAATAAAATATATCGGTAAATAGATATTTTCAAATACGGTTAGTAAGTTAGTGTGGATTTCAACTCATTAATTCTAAATCAGTTCTCAACATTTTTCTACCACGTCACAATTTTGATGCTTTTATAATTTTTGAAAGTCGGTGCACCGCGCAAAAGATTCTTTAAGATATTTTATAACACTTATTATAAAGATTGGACTTTGTTTTTTATAATTGGAGAAAAATATTTAGTAATTGCTCTACCAATATACGTAATAGTACACTTAGATAAAAAAGTTAGTAAAAAAATTTGTAAACAGTTTCCAATCGAACTTTACTATATTTATACTGATTTTTAGCACATTTTTTTTTTAGTAATCATTTTTGCTATTCTCTTATTACAAATTACGGATTTTTTACTAATTCTCGCTGCTGATTTTAGCAAAACATTTTACTATTTTTTAAAAACCGAGTGCTAAATTTAGCAGAAAAATATACTAATTTAAAATTTTTTTTTTTGATTTTTTACAATTGTTGTTTAGTTTATAAGTATTTGTTACTATTGATATATTCTTATTTTGGAAATAACACTCAGAAAATTTTATTGTATCTCCAATGTATAAAAAGGTCATAACTGGAGAACCGGTTGCAATTTTGACTCCAAATTTCAAGTACGATGAAGTAATTATATGCTTATTACAATCGAAAGAAAATTTTACATTTTACAGTTTTTGTTTTTTTTTAGTACAATTTTTTGCTAATAACAGCATATTGATTTTAAATTACAGTTTACAACAATTTACTGAAAATTAGTAGCTGCAACTAATTATTTATACTCATTTCATTGTACTAAAATTATGATATTTAGTAAGTTTTTTTAACTGATTTTAGCAAATCGATTTTGAGTTGCAGTTTACATAAATTTTATTAAAATTTAGTAGCGGCTACTAATTTTTTCTACTAATTTTATTGTACTACAGATCAGCAGACATGTGTTGCTAAAATTAGCAAAAAAATACCGCTGGCCTCAAAATAGTTAAATTTCCCGTAATAACAGCAACATTTTCAGTAGCCATTACAGACTTTTTTGAGTTGAGTGTAGCTTCTTAAATTAGCAGTTTCTCAAAAATTTGAAAACAAATTTGACAGTCGTCCGAATGCCGCACCCAGAAAACAGATTCAGTTCTGATAACCCCATTTGTAGTCAATCGCATGGTTCAGTTGTGGTAGCCGAATTTTCCAGTTGTGGCAACAGGAAACCAGTTGAGACAAGACTAATTTGACTGTGACAATGGAATTTCAGTTGTATGAAGAATAATTCGGTAGCCGCAAAGGAAAAATTCATTTGATGCAACTGAACCATTCGATTGGCAACAAATGGAGTTGTCAGCACCGAATCTGTTTTCTGGGTGCGTGAGTTAAATAACTTTGGAATAAGATAGTATAAAAAATATAGGATACCAAGGCTAGTCCCTTGAAAAACATTGTTTTTGTTGGGAAAATCTCGTTGTTTTTATGAATGTTATTGAGGATGAATAAACAAACCCAAAGGGTACTTGTATGTAAAATTGTTGCTTTTCCAAAAGTTATGATTTAGGACTGGATTTTACCAATTCAGATATTTCACATTAAAAAGTACAACATTTTCATCTCGTTGAATTTTTCTAGGTTATGTTATGTCTCAGTTTGTATATTCCAATAATCATTTTCTTATAGCGGACAACTGCTGATTTCAGGTGATGCCCACGAAATAATTGTATTGTCCAACTTTATTGAAACAACAAACAAACTCTAATATGGCAATATCATATTAAAATTTGGACTTGAGGTAAAACAATATTCTAAGTAAATATTTGATAATATATTTTAGTTGTAACGGAAATGCAGTTAATTTCAACTATCAAATAATTCGATTGCTGCAACAAGACTATTCAGCTGGCCAGAAATTCGGTTCTTGCAATAAACCTCTCTTCTGTGTGTATAAGTGTACGCACAGAATACAGATTCATTATGATGACAACTTCATTTTTTGCCACCTGAATTGAATTTGTTGCCACCTGGATACATCAACCGAATTATTTTGTTGTTGGAATCACAAATATTCCTGAAATATAGAAATATGTATTTCCCTTGCAAAAAATATATATTTCGGTTGCTGCAACCAAACTATTCGGTTGGTGAAAAATGCGGTTTTCACAACGAATCTGTTTTCTCCGTGTAATTTTCTTATTAAAAACATATCAAGTTCCGCACACACAAACACACACCATTTATTTCAAAACAGTTATTTTATTGATTTTTAATATTTGTTGAACTATTTTTTATTGTTAACAATTTTTCGAAATATTAAATTATCCTGCCGTATCCGATTTCGATCCGATTTTGTGGTTTAATCTGCAATGAGAAAAGAATGAAAAACAATTGTTAAAATTAATTTCTAAGGAAGTGGACATTGGTGCGTATACGTTATTTAATAGTTATTCATATAACGCATACGCGACCAATATCGATACATATTTATTAGGGCCTGCGGTCAAGACCGGTTAACCGGGTAGACCGCAGACCGGTCTTCTAGATTTTAAATAATGGGTGTTAATACACCCATAAAACCCGTTAAGTCAAATTTTACCTAACTCTTCTAGATTTCAAAATTGCAAATATCTCGTAAACTACCCAGCAAAACCTTCTATTACCAGGTAAAGGGAAATGTAATAAGAAATCAAAAATTGTAACTACCCTACGGGGAATGAGGAGTCAATTGCCCCCAAAGGACCTATCCCGTGACCGGTCAACCGAAGGCATATTACTAAATTAGTACAAATATGAACAAAAGAAAATGAATTAATTTTCTAAGTATTTTCTGATCCGTTATTTTCACTGTTGCTTTTAAAAAAACTTGACCGATACCGAAATAAAAACAAAATTCGCGGCATATTTTTAAAAAAAAATTTTTTCTTCTTCTTCCTAGAAATCAACTATAAAAAAAAATTTTTTAATTACTTTACTCTTTTATTTATTTTTAACTTTATTTTTTCACGATTTGCTTATTTTAGCTCTTATTTTAAAGCATTAAGCATATTTAAGCAGAAGGTTGTGTTATCGAGCCCTACTTCGACGCCAAGTAGATTATTTTTAATTCTTAATTTTTTATTAGTTTATTTGAAAAGCTATTTTTAGACACACCAGCTTACTGCCACAATGTGTCTAAACTGTGGCAATTGGTCACTTCCAATGACAACGCCATGTTAAAGTGATATGTCTCTTTCAAACAAAAAGATCGATCAGCGACCGGTCTCCGCCCCCTTGGGACCTATCCTGCGTGTCATCTGGGACCGCTCCCTTTCCCCGTAGGGTACTTACACTTTGGTCGCATAACACATTATTTTAACATGGTGGTGCCATTGGGGGTAAATGGTTGCCTAAATCGTACCCGTATAGGAAAAAATAAGTGATTACGAAGGAAGTACTGAAATAAGTTGTTACTTGTAATATTAAATTCACTATTTTGCTAAAATAAGTACATACTTTTATAGAGTGCAGTAAGTCATTACACATTAGTACATATTTCATTGGTTACATATAGGGAATAAAATAAGACGTTACCAGTAATGACTTTGTTTAAAAGTACACCGATCCGAGCAATGTAATTAAATTCTAAATTTTTATTAAATCGTATTTTCGCTTAATAAGTAGTTATATTATGCAAAACCAATAACTTGTTATTTTTACCCTTATTAATAAGTTATTATAAAACACAATATCGGTAATATATTATTTTAAAGGCCCCATATAAGCAGTGACATATCTCCATATCGGTAACTCATTATTTCATACCTCCCACATAAGTATTGATGTATCACAATATTAGTAACGTATTACTTTTGGTTTCTAAATAAAACCAAGGGTAAAGGGGTACCCATTGCCAGGCAATGCGTGAAAAAGGTCAAACCCATTACCAAGGTTTTGCTGGGTACTAATGCTAGAAAGAAAATGACGTTTATTTAGTTTCTCGCCTATAACTCGAAAACTAAGCGAGATAGAGCAAAATGGTTAAAATGTTTGCCCTTTGGTGTTAATACACCCATAAAACCCGTTTAGTGAAATCAAATTTCACCTAACTCTTCTAGATTTTAAAATTGCAAATTTGGAGCTACGGTGTAAAAACGCCGTGCAACTACCCGAAAAAGACAGTGTCATTGTCATAAAAATGTATAGAAATCGTAGTAGTTTCTGAATTCTATTGCGATTGTCGGCACATTTTTGTTCCACGACCTACACAAATGGCTATAATTGGGGATAAAATTCATATCCAGATAATTTCTGTAAAGTTTAGACCTATTTGGAGTTATCGTATAAAAACGCCGTACTACTACCCGATAAAGACCGTGGCATTTTCATAGAAATGTATAGAAATCACTGCACTTTCTGGAGTCTAGTTCGATTTGCGGAACATTTTTGTTCCACGACCTAAAAAATTCGCTACAATTGTTGGCCGAATTTACATGCATTTTGATCGAATTTGCATCCAGATAATTTTTGTAAAAACGCCGTACTACTACCCGAAAAAGACCGTGGCTGTTTCATGTAAATGTATGGAAAATGCAGTACTTTCTGAATTCTATTGTAATTTTCAGAATATTTTTGTTCCACAAAGTAGACAGATATCTTGATCGAATTTACCTCCCGATAATTTTTGCAAAGTTTCAACCCATTTGGAACTACGGTGTGAAAACGCCGTATTACTACCCGAAAAAGACCGTGGCATTTTCACATAAATACATGGGAAATGCAGCAGTTTCTGAATTATATTACGATTTTCAGAACATTTTTGTTCCACGATCCGCCCAGATGCCTATAATTCTTGGTCCAATTTATGTTGACTTATTTTCTGTAAAGTTTCAGCCCGTTTGAAGCTACGATGTAAAAACGCCGTACTACTACCCGAAAAAGACCGTGACAGTTTCATATAAAGGTATGGGAAATGCAGCACTTTCTCAATTCTATTATGATTTTCGGAACATTTTTGTTCAATGATCTACACAGATATCCATAATTATTGATCCAACTTATGTCTAGATATTTCCTGTAAAGTTTCAGCCCATTTGAAGCTACGAAGTAAAAATGCCCGGAAAAGACCGTGGTATTTTTATATGAATATACAACTTATAGTAGTGTTTGTTGTATTACCATTGAAAGACTGTCATATAAAAAGGTACTTTTTATGAAAAAAGTCTTTTTTTTAAAAAAAAAGTACATTTTATATAAAAATTTTTATGAAAAAGTATTTTTTTCAAAAAAAAAAAGTACCTTTTATGCAAAAAGTACTTTTTTATGCAAAAAAATACTTTTTCATGCAAAAAGTACTTTTTTATGCAATAAGCACTTTTTTTTGGAAAAAGTACTTTTTTTGAAAAAAAAAAAATTTTTGAAAATAGTGCTTTTACGAAAAAAGAAATTTTTTTCCGAAAAAGTAATTTTTTTTCTTAAAAAGTAGTTTTTTTTTGTGAAAAAGTAGTATTTTTTTTTTAATATATTTTCTTTTTTTGGAAAAAAGTATTTTTTTCGAAAAAAGGTAAATTTTTATGTAAAATTTACTTTCTTCTATGGCTTTTACGAGTAGACCGGTGTGACCGGTCTACCCGGGTTTTCGGTCTACCCGGTCTTCGGTCTGACCGGGTGAGCGTAAGACCGGTTTTGATACCGGGTAGACCGGAAACCGGGTAATGGTCTAATATTTATTATTTATTATGCTTTCCACACCAGAAGAAAAAGTCAAATTTGCAGTATATTTTCTTCCTAAGTAATTCGAAAAAAAACTTAAAAATTTTTTTCAAAAATAGTAGGCATGGTAATAAAATATAAAATAAAAAATAATGATAATAAATATAGAACTTCTAAACTACTGACCTGATCGGCGTGTATCAAATTGCAAACTCTAAAGGATATGTTAATATTTCTAACTGTTCTAATAGAGTCACCCTGTTTAAGTACCTTTTGGGGCATGTAATTTATGCAAATGCTGACCGATTTCTAAAATGTTTGGCCCGTGGTAATTACGCTGCAAGACAGCGGTTCCTACCAGATATTTTTAGTTGCTCACATACCCCTAATTTCTAAAATTAAGAACTCAATCACTATCAATTTTTCAAATGTATATTTTAGTTAAAGTCGACTTTAGTGAAAATATTGGGTGGCAGTATGTCTTGACTTGGTATATTATTGAAGCATTCTGATTGGTTAATTTATTTCAACCAATCAAAATGTTTGAAAATACAACTATTTTTGTAGGGTTTTCATACACAAAATGAACAAAACCGTACGATTGAAAATAAAGTGGACTTTAAATTTATAATACTCTTTTATAGTAAGGGCCAATGGTTTTTAGAAAAGAGTTGTAAAACTTATTATTATAGAAAAATCAAAACAATTTAAGAGGTATACCTAAAAAATGTTTTTAGTTAAAATCTGAGATCTTTCCAATCAAATAACACCAAAAATCACAAGTGATTTTGCATAATAATTTGGAAACCTTGAAACACGTTTCTAGAATGGATTTCGTATGGAAAATTTATTTTATAAGCCATTTATAAATACAAAAAGTGATTATGCATATGTCCTTAGTAGACCGACTCACTAAAAACAGTAAAAAAAAAGTGCCAGCTTGGTTTGTTCTATGATGATTCCCAAAATATTTCCGATCTAGAAATAACATATCAAGAGTTGGACCGTTTTCCAAAAAGCCCTTTTTTAGTTTTTGGAAGAATTTTGTATTTTAGCTAAAGACAACATGCGCAATATGGGTATCGTATAAAAAGTTTTTTCAATGCACATGCAACGTTACATCCCAGTGTAGAAACGGTAATGACATATCATTATTTTTTGGACTACCAGTAATGATAGCCACTTACCTTCTGAATTATTTTAAAACATATAATAATGAGTTACTGATAATGACTTATTTTTATCATTATTTCAAATAGAAAATAATTTTCTAGATTTTTTTTAAAATTTTTTTAAATCTATTTTTAGACTCAATATTTTTTAAACACTGGTAAGAATATATGTAACCACATATTTTTTTGTTTTTTGTATGTTGGCGAGTAAGCTTACTTGTGTGCAGGAGGTCAAGTATGTTTTTATCTATTAAATATTACATGTCGATATAGCTCAGATGGTAGAGCTATTGACTGGCAATCTGAGACCCAGGTTCGATTCATGCACCAGGAAATTTTACTAAAAAAAAAATACAATAAAAAATATTTTTTTTTATATAATTAATTTTTTTGAAAATCTATTTTTAGACTCATTATTTTTGTCAGTACTGGTAAGCACATAGGTAACGATATATTTTTTGATTTTTCGTATGCTGGTGTGTAACGACAACTCATTATTTTTCGCGACATCGCCATATAAAGGTAAAAAGAAATGTAATAACAAAAGTAACTAGTTACCATTACCAAGTTTATAGTTACATAACCACATATCTGGTAATGATTTTCTACACTGGGATACTGATAAAATAAGCCAATTTCAATAAAATGGTTACAGATTCGAAATAAGCACCGCCTAATTATCCTAAATCCATTGCATTGTGCGAATTATAAATGTTGTCTTATTGTATAGAGCTGTGTAATAAAAAAATGTAGAAAACTGTTTCGAGTAAGTCTTTATTTTATATTCCCAGTGTAGAAACGGTAATGACATATCATTATTTTTTAGACTACCATATAAAGGTAATAAGAAATATAATAACAAAAGTAACTAGTTACCATTACCAAGTATGTAGTTACATAACCACATATCTGGTAATGATTTTCTACACTGGGATATAGCATTTCCAAGCGTGTAGAGACATGCACCATTTTAAGGGATATTCTATAATAAAAAGAGTTTTTAAGTTTTTCGTCTAATCGATTTCCTTTCTTTTTTTTGAAGTTCGTGCAAGTTCGCATTTTAATAGGAATTCAATTGGATGGAAACACTTTTTTCTAAATATGGTAATATGGGTATCAAAATTTTTCTTTTGACAAGTACATCAACGCTGTTTGGCAAGATAGCTTTTTCGCGAATCAAACAAAAAACAGAAAAAATGCGAGAGTATTAACTCAACAAAAATATGTAAAACAAAATACTGTATCAACTTTTTTAATTCGCGAAAAAAGTTCGACGCCTTTAGATCAACTAGAAAGAAAGTACGCCTTAGGAGTAGTGACTGAAAATTTTTTCCACATCTGGTCCAGAACAGCCTGAAAAATGCACTCAATTTGCAAAATTCCAAATTATTACCATACAACGATGAACTTGCCAAAAGCAAAATTTTGATAACCGTATTGCCCTATTTAGAATATAGTGTTTCCACCAAATTGTATTTCTGGTAAAATGCGAACTAGAAGCAATTTCAAAAAAATCAAAAACACGTGTTCATTTAAATAGACTGGGGGGTAAGATACGTTAATTTAATATTTTAATCGCAAACCCCTCCCTACAAAAAACTTAGAAATTGTTTTATTGTTTTAGGTTATCCTTATATAAAGTTCGACGCTCCATGAAAGAACATTTTTATTATATTCATATTGTTTAAATTGTACTTAGCCAAAATGTTATAAATATTGAACAAAATTAAATTATTAAAAGAGCTTTAGACTACACTCTAATTAAATTCTGTTGAAAAAATAAAATAAATTTACTCTATGTGCGTAACTCAAAAAATACGCACATTTTGTTTAAGATATGTGCACAAATAGTGCGTATTCTACATTGAAAGTGCGTAAAAATTATATGAACTGAATGAGGGAATTTTTAGTTGATCTTTTATTCTGGTAAATGAATGTTATTTAGTTTGACTCTAGATCGTAAATTAATATCACTTTCTGTTTAAATTATTTTTCAAATTAAAGAAAGATGATACGATTTTCACAAGTAAATTACAAAGAATAAAAATTTAAAAGAATTCGATAAGGCCAGCAAGACATAATACGTATTTTCGGCTTTCGCAACAAAGCTATCATCAGTGCCGTTTGCCTTGAATGGGTTAAGAATTGATGATTGTCTACTTATGTGACAGTTGAAAGCAAATCGAATATGTTAACAACTACTCAACTTAGACTAACATCAAGGAAATCTAGCAATGCTATTTTTATCCTTTGTTATTATTACTATTTTTTACTCTGAACCTTAATTCTTTAGGTATCTATCGCAGCTGGTTCTATTCAACTCTGTATACGATGACCACAGATTTTTGAATCACAAGGAAACGTTAAATTTAAATGTATGTTATTTAAATTATATTTTGCACCGTGTCATGTGTTTTTTAAGATGAATGAGGGAATTTTTAGTTGATCTTTTATTCTGGTAAATGAATGTTTTTTAGTTTGACTCTAGATCATAAATTAATATCACTTTGTGTTTAAATTATTTTTCAAGTTAAAGAAAGATGATGCGATTTTCACAAATAAACTACAAAGAATAAAAATTTGAAAGAATTCGATAAGGACAGGATACGTATTTTCGGCTTGATTGCTGACTAATTTTTATTGAATAATCCCGGGAATTAGGGATTCTGGGTTTCGGTATTGGCATCCCAGTGACTACAAGACAACCTCGTGTTCAAAATTTCGTTGAACTATTTTCAGTATTGCAACCTGTAGTTTATTCACAAGGGCCATTCATTTTAAATGGACTTAAGAGAGATGAACATCGCTAAATCGACTCGGTTCGGGTCAATCGGTATCTGCAAGGACGGGTTTTTTGCCATTGTTGTTGGTGGTTGCAAAAATTAGCATAAAAATAATCCCCTGTTTTAGAGAGTGATGTACGGTATAAAAACAAAAATCATACCGATTTAGTGCAAAAACAATAAAATGTTTTTAAATTTATATTGTTTTATTTTTCGCAAAGTATAAATTGTAAATATTTTATGGTATACAAATGTTTTTAACGTTGCTAAAAAGTTATGTTTTTCTATTTGGTAAAAGCAAATAAAAACGTAAATACAAATAAATTTTTTCAGGTGTTTATTTATTTTTCTCCATATTTATTGGTAAAGTTTATTAAAAAAAGACAAACTTTTTTGGAAAAGTATTATTAATTTTTTTTTGTTCTATAAAAAACTTTTAAAAACTGATTAAAAAAATTATAAAACAAACTTCCCCAAATTTATAAAACTTTGTTTTTAATAACACAAGCAATAAAACGGTTATAGCTTAAATATGTACATTATATACACATTAAGGTGTCCCTTATATTATTAGGTGCCCCTTAAATTACCTGTCTTTTAAAGGGTGTAAATACTGTATACTCAAAATAACTTTTCCCTAAAAGTTCGAAGTTATTTAAAAAGTAGATCAGTAAATAAAATTGTTTCAATTGAATAAATACACTTAAAATAATACGTCAGTAGAAAAATCTATCAAACAGGTTTCAAATCAATTTTACTACTTTTTAACAAATTTTTAGTTGAAACACTGATTCAAACAAAGAGTTTGATTCTTTTTTATTTAACACAATATTATCAGTACTTTAATTAATTTGGAGTGTTAATTTTCAAAATTATTTATAACTAATTTTTAAATTCGTTAAATTTAACACAATTTATTGTTAAAATATAATATTTTCATGTCTCTGTTATTTCTCGGTAGATAGCGCCACCAATGTATCCGAAGTTTTAAAGATGTCGCTATATCTTTCCCCCTCCCCCGATGTTTTCAAAATGGACCATATCTCGAAAACTAAGGGAGTTAGAGCAGGATTTCGGCTGCCACTAACCATACAATACTACCGTGAAAAGATTATCGCTATTCAAAAATTGGCCTTGGTAGGGCTTGGTCCCTCAGAAATTTTTAACATAAATTTTCCACTTCATAAAATGGCCTATATCTAAAAAATTAAGCGAGATAGAGCAAAATGAACAAACTGTTTGCTCCTTTGAAGTGCCCTTACATGCCCTTAGATGATATGGTCTAAGGGAAGGGGCCCGAAACCATAAATTTGAAGAAATTTTACGACTCAATATAATTACAAATAAAACTGTAGTTTTCCAAATTTTATACTTTAATTTAGATTTGTTAAATTTAACAAACATATTTAAAAATCAACAAATTATATTTTAAGCCAAAAAACAGGAATTAATTTTGTTAAAGTGACAAATTTTTCTGTTCAGTGTATATATTTTTTTCACATGTTTTTATCGAAATCAGTATATTACATTTACTTCTCTCATCTTCCTTAAATTTTAAATATATTTTGAAAAATTGTTTTTGACAAATCATTATATGCAACCGTGCCATATTAATAAACCTACAAAAAATTACATAAATTTTTTTATTGAATTGTGGTAACTCAAAAATTTTATCAAAATTTGGTCCAGAGCACTGTGAAAAATGTATTAAAATTCTAAACTATATCCACTCAGCGATCATTAACTTGTAAAAAGAAAAGTTTTGGTATCCATATTGCCCTATTTAGAACATATTATTTCCATCAAATTGGATTTCTGATAAAACGCGAACAATCGCGAATTTCAGAAAAATCTAAAACACGTGTTCATTTAAATCGGCTATAGAGAATGATATGTAAGTTTGAATTTCAATCACAAACATCTCCGTTCAAAAGGGTCAAAAATTTGTTTTTTTTGTTTATAGAATACCTTGAAAATAGAACATGGCTGGATATTCTTGAACATGTTATATATACCGCTGGACGCGCCTCAAAAAAGCCTTTCATATGATACCCATATTGTATATGTTGTCTTCAGCTAAAATACAAAATTCTTACAAAAACTAAAAAGAAGACCTTTTTTAAAAAAGGTCCATCTCGTGAGATCTCACTGCTAGACCCGAAATATTTTGGGAATCATCATAAAACCAATCAAGGTTTATTTTGAGGAGGGCACTTTTTTTACTTTTCTCGTGAGTCGGTCTAATGTACATACATACATGTTAGTGTTATGACTTTTTTGCAAATATAAAATTTTACATGCCCTAGCCAAAAGGGCCACTAAGAAACGCAATCTTACTTTTTCGCTACTGTCAAACAAGTTCCCGCGCCAAAAGGGTTGAAATTCGGTCTAATTATTTTAGTTTAATTAAAATATTTCTCTGAAGTTTTAAACAAATAAAACTCAAACGATGCGTATTAAAATCTCCAAACAAAAAGTTTTTTTAGAAATTGCATTTGGTGCGGAAGATTTCTTTGCCAAAATGACCCGCAAACACGATTTTTATTAATAATCTAGTATTGCCTATCACGTGGTGATAGGTAAAATTTTTGTTTAAAATGAGTCATAACCCTAATTCCTATATATACTTATTATCAATGAAAAATTTATTTATTTTTGTTTGAGGCCAATTAGTTCCTTATTATGAAATAACATAACAAGTACTTTTTTCCAAAAGCTGTCATTTCTTTTCATCAGGATATTCTCCTAACAAATACTTCACAGAGTTTTTTCTTTCAAAATATTCTACACCTTCAGGAATGAAAAGGTTATCTTTTTTTTTAATTTTATTTTATCGGGATATACATTAATTGCATCAAAGGAATTAAATATGCTAAAAATCCCAAACGTATTTAACAAATTGTGAAAAATAATCCGCTGCAGGCATGTCCCTATCCGGATTTCATTCTTGCCTAAGGAAATCGTCAGGGGATGACGTTTTTAGAATTTCTGGAAATATTTGTTAAGTTAAATTACAAACTCAATGAGAATTTTTTGTTCTCGTCTAGGAGCGTTATTAAACATTTAAAATATCAAAGAAAAAACAAAAACAACAACAGAAAATTTTCCACAATTTGCTTTGTCATCTTCCAATGTACTA
The DNA here is from genome assembly GCA_949987735.1 of Leucophora obtusa. Lineage (NCBI taxonomy): Eukaryota > Metazoa > Arthropoda > Insecta > Diptera > Anthomyiidae > Leucophora > Leucophora obtusa. The sequence goes on along the minus strand of OX465296.1, from coordinate 131,861,826 downwards.
CTCTGTGATCGTTTCTGAGATTTTCTAGTTCGCAATCATCAGTTTTGTTTAAAAAATGGTGGTATTACTGCAATTATGAAACATCAAATTTCATATTGAAACATAATTTGCTAACCAAATAGATGAGAGTAGCAAAAAATGTGTAAATATATTTTCGAAGTTTTTGCAAGCATAACCAACGATAGAAATATTTTGAAAGTTTTTGCTGATATTTTGTGTATTATCCACATTGGTAATAAACAAATACAATTTTTTTCTTAGCACGTTATAGTTTACTCCACAAGAAAACTATCTATAGCGAACCGATTCTGAAAGAGTTGACGCATAAGCCAGCACAGAAAAAAAAATTGCCAACCGAATTGCTAAGCTTATTTTAGTTGCTACAATCAATATATTCGGTTGGTGAAACCATATTGGAATGTGATTCCTAAATATTTTGGGTATTGCAACTAAAATTCAGTTGTACTAACCGAATTTTATTGTGATAGCCAATATTCAGTTGCACCAACCTATTTTAGTAGATGTAACCGAATTTTTGTTGGAAAATGGCAAATTTTTTCTCTGTGTGTGGTAATGGCTCATTTTACCCAACATATCCTTATATGAAAGTTTGTAAAGATAAAATCATTAGAAATAAACATATACAAAAATAACGTTTTTGTTTCTTCATGTATAAATTTTCCACCATTTAAACATAAAACACATTACAAATCAATTCAGATATACCTAATATATTTATTATTCTAAAAATATGAACAATAAAAAACAGTCTTTAATTGATGCTAGTTTTTGTTTAAAAAGAACAACAGAACACAAATGATCTTTTTCTGAATAAATAAATACTTCTTTCTGTATATCGTATACTTTATACATATCTGTCATCGTTAAAAACAACAAAAAACTCAAACTCAAACAGACCATAGAAAAGTTCACAGCTGCTAAGTAAGCCCACCCACAGTGTCTAAAACGGATGAGTTTAAAGTACATATTTTTTTTATTCAAAGTCAAAATCAATCAGTTAGACTGATGGCAAATATACAACACAAACTTGTTTAAAAACATTTAAAAGAAAGAATAAAAAGTAGAAAAGTTGAAAACTTCCAAATGATGGCGACATTAACTAAAAAAAAATCACTCACAAAATCTCTATATATAAAAGAATAACGTGACTGACTGACTGACTGACTGACTCAACATCGCCCAGCCCAAACCGCTGAAGCTAGGAAGTTGAAATTTGGTATGTAGGTTCCTCTTTCGGGGTAGACGTCCACTAAGACGGGATTTTTGGAAATTCCTACCGGAACGGGCAAAAAGGGGGAAAGTGTCCCCCTTGACGGCCTGCCAAAACCCCTTTGGCTAGAAAGCTGAAATTTAAGATATGTGTTCCTTGGAGTAGGGGCTAACTTTTCTGGAAAGTACTTTCTAGAATTTTGGACAGGGACGTTGTAAAAATGGGGGGAAAAAGGCCCCCCTTGACGGCCTGCCCAAACCGCTGGAGGTAGGAAGTTGAAATTTGGTATAAAGGTTCCTCCACTATCGTAGACATCCGCCAAGACGGGAGTTTTGGAAATTTTTACAGGGACGGGCAAAAAGGGGAAAAAGTCTCCCCCTTGAGGGCCTGCTCAAACTGCTGGAGCTATGAAGTTGAAATTTGGTATGTAGATTCCTCGACCGGTGTAGACGTCCGTTGAGACGGCATTTTTGGAAATTCTTATCGGGAGGGGCAAAAAGGGGACAAAAAAAGTACCTTTTTCCAAAAAAGTACCTTTTCCCAAAAAAAGTACCTTTTCCCAAAAAAAGTACCATTTTCCCAAAAAAGTACCTTTTTCCAAAAAAAAGTACCTTTTCCAAAAAAAAGTACCTTTTTCCAAAAAAAAGTACCTTTTTCCAAAAAAAGTACCTTTTTCCAAAAAAAGTACCTTTTTCCAAAAAAAAGTACCTTTTTCCAAAAAAAGTACCTTTTTCCAAAAAAAGTACCTTTTTCCGAAAAAAGTACCTTTTTCTAAAAAAAAAGTACCTTTTTCCAAAAAAAGTACCTTATTCCAAAAAAAGTACCTCTTTCCAAAAAAAGTACCTTTTTCCAAAAAAAGTACCTTTTTCCAAAAAAAATTCCTTTTTCCAAAAAAAGTACCTTTTTCCAAAAAAAGTACCTTTTTCCGAAAAAGTACCTTTTTCCGAAAAAAGTACCTTTTTCCAAAAAAAAAGTACCTTTTTCCAAAAAGAGTACCTTATTCCAAAAAAAGTACCTCTTTCCAAAAAAGTACCTTTTTCCAAAAAAAATTCCTTTTTCCAAAAAAAGTACCTTTTTCCAAAAAAAGTACCTTTTTCCAAAAAAAGTACCTTTTTCCAAAAAAAAGTACCTTTTTCCAAAAAAAGTACCTTTTTCCAAAAAAAGTACCTTTTTCCAAAAAAAGTACCTTTTTCCGAAAAAAGTACCTTTTTCCAAAAAAAGTACCTTTTTCCAAAAAAAGTACCTTTTTCCAAAAAAAGTACCTTTTTCCAAAAAAAATTCCTTTTTCCAAAAAAAGTACCTTTTTCCAAAAAAAGTACCTTTTTCCAAAAAAAGTACCTTTTTCCGAAAAAAGTACCTTTTTCCAAAAAAAGTACCTTTTTCCAAAAAAAGTACCTTTTTCCAAAAAAAGTACCTTTTTCCAAAAAAAGTACCTTTTTCCAAAAAAAAGTACCTTTTTCCAAAAAAAGGACCTTTTTCCAAAAAAAGTACCTTTTTCCAAAAAAAGTACCTTTTCCAAAAAAAGTACCTTTTTCCAAAAAAAGTACCTTTTTCCAAAAAAAAGTACCTTTTTCCGAAAAAAGTACCTTTTTCCAAAAAAGTACCTTTTTCCAAAAAAAGTACCTTTTTCCAAAAAAAGTATCTTTTTCCAAAAAAAGTACCTTTTTCCAAAAAAAGTACCTTTTTCCAAAAAAAGTACCTTTTTCCAAAAAAAAGTACCTTTTTCCAAAAAAAGTACCTTTTTCCAAAAAAAGTACCTTTTTCCAAAAAAAGTACCTTTTTCCAAAAAAAAGTACCTTTTTCCAAAAAAAGTACCTTTTTCCAAAAAAAATTCCTTTTTCCAAAAAAAGTACCTTTTTCCAAAAAAAGTACCTTTTTCCAAAAAAAGTACCTTTTTCCGAAAAAAGTACCTTTTTCCAAAAAAAGTACCTTTTTCCAAAAAAAGTACCTTTTTCCAAAAAAAGTACCTTTTTCCAAAAAAAGTACCTTTTTCCAAAAAAAAGTACCTTTTTCCAAAAAAAGGACCTTTTTCCAAAAAAAGTACCTTTTTCCAAAAAAAGTACCTTTTCCAAAAAAAGTACCTTTTTCCAAAAAAAGTACCTTTTTCCAAAAAAAAGTACCTTTTTCCGAAAAAAGTACCTTTTTCCAAAAAAGTACCTTTTTCCAAAAAAAGTACCTTTTTCCAAAAAAAGTATCTTTTTCCAAAAAAAGTACCTTTTTCCAAAAAAATTCCTTTTTCCAAAAAATTTACCTTTTTCCAAAAAAAGTACCTTTTTTAAAAAAAGGACCTTTTTCCAAAAAATGTACCTTTTTCTAAAAAAATGTACCTTTTTAAAAAAAAGTACCGTTTCCCAAAAAACATACATTTTTCCAAAAAAATAACTTTTTCAAAAAAAGTACCTTTTCCAAAAAAAGTACCTTTTCCCAAAAAAAGTACCTTTTTCTAAAAAAATGTTCCTTTTCCCAAAAAACATACATTTTTGCAAAAAAATACCTTTTTCAAAAAAAAGTACCTTTTCTAAAAAAAAGTACCTTTTCCCCAAAAAAAAAAGTACCAAAAAAAGTACCTTTTCCAAAAAACATACATTTTTCCAAAAAAAAAACACCTTTTTAAAAAAAAATACCTTTTCCAAAAAAAGTACAAATAAAGTACTTTGTAAAAACAAAGTATCTTTTTCCAAAAAATTTCGTTTTTCCAAAAAGTACCATTTAAAATAGTATATAATTTCAAAAAAACTACTTTTTTTCCTCCCCCCACGGATATCTCCACTAAAACAAGGTTTCTTGATATTCGGCATAGACGTGCCCTAAGACGGGATTTTTGGAAATTCCAACCGGAACGGGCAAAAAGGGGAAAAGTCTCCCCATAAACAGTCTCACAAATTGGAAAAGTGCCTGCCCAAACCACTGGAGGTAAGAAGTTGAAATTTGGTATAAAGGTTCCTCCACTGTAGTAGACATCGACTAAGTTTGTATTTTTGGAATTCCCTACAGGTTATCCCAAAAGGAAACTCGGTATGTGAGTTCCTCCTTCTGTGTAGGCGTCCGCTTAGACGGAATTTTTGAAATTCCTATCGGGAGGGGAAATAAGGTAAAAGTCTCCTCCTCACGGCTTGCCCAATCCCTTTTGGCCAACCTAAAATTTTAAATATGTATTCCTTGGAGTAGGACTAACTCACCGGCAACGTAATTTTTCTATTTTGGAACAGGAACATAGTAAAAATGGTGGTTGAAAGGGAAAAATGTCCCCACTAACGGCCTGCCCAAACCGCTTAGGTAATGCAGTTGAAATTTGGTATGAATGTTCCTCATCCATCGCAGATAGCCGCGAAGATGGAATTTTTGTAAATTCCTAAAGGGAGGGGCAAAAAGAAGAAAAGCCTCACCTTGGGGGCCGGTAAAAACCCCTTCGGCTAGAAACCTGAAGCTTAAAATGTGGGTCCCTGGAGTGAGGGCTAACTTATTAGAAAGATACTTTTTTGAATTTTGGACAGGGTCGTTATAAAATGGGGGCTCAAAAAGGGAAAGTTGCCCCTTAACGACCTGTCCAAACTGCTGGAACTAGGAAGCTGAAATTCGGTACTTAAGTTCCTCTCAGCCTACTCAAACTGCTGGAACTAGGAAGCTGGAATTCCCTGTCGACGAATTTTCGGAAATTCCTACCGAGAGGGGCACAAATAGTAAAAGTTGGCTAGAAACCTGAAATGTAAACCATATGTTACTTGGAGTATGTGCTCACTTACCGAGAAGGTGCTTTTTGGACAATGGGAATTAAAATGGCGATTAATGAAGCGAAAAGTGCCGCTTAAAGGCCTGCCCAAACCGCTGGAGGTAGGAAGTTGAAATTTGGTATTAAAGTTCCTCCTCTATTGTAGACATCCGCTAAGATGAGATTTTTGAAAATTTCTACAGGTAGGGTCAAAAACAGGAAAAGTCTCCCCCTTAACGGCCTAGCCAAACTGCTGGAACAAGGGATCTTAAATTGGGTTCCTTCTCCAACGTTGACGTCCCCTAAGATGGTATTTTTGGAAATTCATACCGGGAGGGGTAAAAATGGAAAAAACTTCCCCCTTGACGGCCTGGCCAAACTGCTGGATATAGAGACCTAAAATTATGTATGTAGTAGGTTCCTCCTCCAGCGCAGACGTCCTCTAAGACGGAATTTTTGGAAATTCCTACCGGGAGGGGTAAAAACGGAATAATTCTCCCCCTTGATGGCCTAACCGAACCCTTCGGCTAGAAACCTGTAATATATAATATGTTTTCCTTGGAGTATGGGCTAACTTATCGACAAGGCATTTCTAGGACTTTGGACAGGAACGTGGTAAAAATGGTGGTTCAAAAGGGGAAAATTGCCCCCCCCCCCCCTTAACGTCTACGTCTTTAGCTAGAAACCTAAAACTTAAAGAACAAGTGTATATGAAACACTAAAATTAAGAAACTAAATAGAAAACGAGTGATATTGAAACACTACACAAGTGGAATGAAATGGATATAAACGTTGAACGAGCGGAATTGAAATTATAGACAATGCAAATGGATTGGAAGAGGGAATTACCTGTTCAAACACTATCAACGGAATATGAAAATTATGTAGCATTGAAACATACTCCCCAAAAAGTTAAACAAATTTTCTGAAAGAGAAAAAACCTTAGAAAAGGAATGGAACTTATATATTCCGATATTTAAACTTCATGTAACGAAGCACCGGTGGAAGAAACCGACGCAGTAAATTTTCCAACTGAATTTGTGAATTTACTTGAATTGCCAGGTCTACCTTTACATAAACTGGAATTAAAAAAAAAACTTTAAGGCACGCTAACAACCCTGCTTTACGTTATTTATTTTCATTCAAAACACAAATGAACAAAACTACTTACGGGTCTATCTACCTAAGTTCGCACTTTACCAAATTATCTTAACATACACACGTATATTGCAATTTATTATGGATTCATTACTAACAATCCACTTTCATGAGAAAAAGTGATCAAATATTTATTTATTTTAAACCCATTGTTGTGCAGAATTATTTATTTGTGGTGGCTGGGTGAAGGCTTTAAATAAAAAAACTTTAAATAAAAAAACGAATTTAATAAAAATTGTGGGGGGCGCAGCCCCCCGGGGGGGAGGGCGCAGCCCCCCCCTTAACCTTTAAGGCACGCTAACAACGTAGCGGGCTGCGCCCGCTAGTAACGTATAATTTTGTAAATGATGTGTGAACACAAAAAACAAGTGTCGCAAACGTTTAAACAAGAACAAAACAATGTTGTTTAAAATAAAAAAACTAAAGAAAATAAAAGCATTGAGTTAAAATAAACGAACAAAAAATATTAAACAAAATAAAAAGTTTATAACCAATTAATACTCACGGCGTTCTAGAATAGAAAGAAGATTGAACATTTTTGACATAGGTTTTATTGGACATACAAACCAAAAAACTAAAAAAAAACTTTTTAGTACACAAACTTTTGGCACACTTAGTACAAATTTATTTACTGTTTGTAGGGGTCAATTATATTTCAACTTACGGGATGCACTATAAAAAACTAAACTAGCATTCTTCTGTAGTTTTTAAATAGTTGAAACTTCGGTTACTCTCGAACTTTAACAATTAATTATACGTATAATAGTGGATATGATTTCATTGGAGATAACTGTTAATTTTAAATTTCGCCCATTTCGTTGCAACAAACGAATTATTTGGTTATCGCAATTAAATGTATTGTTGGGTCAATTGAGTTATAATGTTTTAAGTAAAATTCTATGCAGTTTTGAAGCAGTGTTGCCAGTTTTTTTTCAGACCTTATCCCGAATTTTAAATTTGTAATCCCCAAAAATCCCCAATTTTTATTTAGGGGAAAAATTCGTTTTCGTCAACTTGTTTTAAAAATTAATGTAAAAATACTATATTTATTTAATTTTTTTCGGTAAGTTTACACTCAAACTCAATAAATTTTGTAATTGTAACAAATTATAAAAATAAACAAATAAATTTAAATAACAGCAAAAAACATGTGAACCTAAATTTTTCATTTTAAATATTTCAGAATCAAAATTTTCCGATTCATCAGCTTCAGATATTTTGTTGCGTATGGTACTGTATTAAGTTTAAAGTTAGTTTTAATATTCTAGGAGATGGATTGAATTTTTGACAATTGAATAATATATAAAGTATATATTTAGTTTAAGAAGAGCTTCTTAAGGAGTGAGATCAGAAAAATGTTAACACACATTTTTGCCTATGACTTTGGTTTAAAGCTTCTCATATTTTTTATTCGGCAATTTACATTTTAAAAATATGTCAGTTAATAAATTAATTTACATCATGAGTGTTAATTTGCAATTTTTTACACAAAAAAATTGCAAAAGAGACTAATGTATGCCGCCAAACAGTTTCAAAAGTGGTAAAAAGGTATCTGGAACACCTAACAATTGAAAGGAAGCCGGGAACAGGAACAACGACTGGTTATCGTAACATTGGTAAGGCATGTAAAGTTAAAAGCATCCTTTAGAGAGCTCCTAACACATCTGGCAGAAAAACAGCTCGGTTAGCCCAATGCTGGGGCTTTATATAAATTTATATCAAGGAGTATTTCCAGAAGAGACTTCATCCATTTCTGAGTCAGCACAATGTATCCACTTACTTTTGGCCGGATTTAGCATCTTGTCACTACAGCAAGAAAGCGCTGGAGTGGTATAATGGTAATAATGTGGTTTTTGTACCAAGAGAGGCAAATCCACCAAACTGCCCGGAGCTCAGGCCAGTGAAGAGATATTGGGCTCTTGTTAAAAGAGAATTAAAGGGCACAAAAATGGTCTCCCAGGACATGCAAGATTTCAAATGTAGATTGACCACCTGCTCTAAAAAGGTGACAGAAACTACCATAAAAGATTTAATGGGAGGGTTTCCGGAAAAAGTGGATAACTTTGTTCTATGGCAACAAGTGGTTATCGAATACTATCTAGTCGGAAATTCTCAACGGTATAATATCAGTGGAAAAATTATGACGCTTTGTTAACCCTTTCGCCCCTACTAAGATCATATGTCCCAGCAATGTTTTTTACATCATAACTTTATTATATATTCCAGGATAAAGGTAAGGATCTCCTACTTCTCATGTATCCCAAACATCTTATATATTTACCTCATTATTGTATTTTCCGCCAAAGTTGAAAAAACCCTACCAGATTTCAATAAAAACTCAGGGGTGAAAGGGTTAAAATAAATTTTACAGAAGCTTGGTGGTTCAAAACCGGATGAAAGCTAATTTTTGGAGCATCCAGTAGTTATCCAGCTGTTTTCATTCATTTATATTTTAAGTAATGTACAATATGTCTCGTTGCTCAGTGGGTAGAGCTGTCGTCTGCCACTCTGATGAGTGCTACATTTTTATCTTTCAAAAACGTTGATTTATTTCCTCTAAATCAGCGGTTCCCACTAAGTATTGCATCACGGACCCCCTGAGATATTTCTACTAGCTCACGGACCCCCAAACCAGTGTTGAGCGATAGGTACTTTATGGGGCAAAATTAATAAAAGCACCTGCTTATTTTAAATAATAATTTAAAAATTATAAAAAAAAATTGTTTTTTTAATAAACTTGTTTTATGTTTTTTGTCGGAACTCTTCGTGGACCCCCTGAAATTTTGCTACGTACCCTTCGGGGGGCGCGCCCCCATTTGGGAACCGTTGCTTTAAATAAAAAGATTTCTTTTCTATTGCTATAATAATAACACACATTCTTTTGTTTGATATTGAGCTTATACACTTATTTATTAAACACTTTCAGCGATATTCATAATGAAAATTTAGCATAGAGTTAACATGGGTTTTATTCATAATACTCTTGTTAAACTCATTGCTTGTAACGGCCAAAAAAAGGAAAAGTCCATTCACAATAATAAAAAAGCCTTATATTTTCAAACACAGGGTTGGTCTTAATCAGTCTGCTAAGAAATCATTATGAATTAACACAATTCTAACGAGCTGCTAGGCCTAAAAAATATTATAGATAATAGCTCGTTGTGTGCGATGTGTAAGGAACAACTAACTTTTCATTATGAATACGGGAGTTTATTACTTTACATACAACAGTATAACACACACAAGTTTACCAACGATTGAATACAACGATTTAATAATGTCTGACTAAACTTTACAAACGCTAATACGCAACTTACTATACGAAAGCTAAAAGCAATTAACTACACAAACGCTAATGCGAGACTGGTTAACTAAACGTCAAGTGGCAGCTCTTATATGTTTATGTACATTCAGATAAAAAAGTTTGTAAAAAAATTTGTAAACAGTTTCCAATTGCACTTTACTATTTTTATACTGATTTTTGGTGCAATTTTTTTTAGTAATCATTTCGTCTATTCTCCTACTAATTTTTTTTTTACTAATTTTCGCTGCTGATTTCAGCAAAATGTTTTACTAATTTTTCAAAACCGAGTACCAAACTTAGCAGAAAAATATACTAATTTAACAAAATTTTATTTGCAAGAATTCGCTGATTTTTCACAATTCTTGTTTAGTTTATATTTGTTACTTATGATATATTCTTAGTTTGGAAATAACATTTAGAAATTTTATTCTATCTCCAATGCATAAAAAGGTAATAACTGGAGAACCCTTTGCAATATTGACTCCAAATTTCAAGTACAGTGAAGTAATTATACACTTGTTACAATCGAAAAAAAAAGTTTTTTTTTAGATTTTACAGTTTGTTTATTTTTAAAACACTTTTTTTTTGCTAATTTCAGCTGGTTGATTTTAAATTGCAGTTTACAACAATTTTTTGCAACTAATTATTTATACTAATTTCATTGTACTAAAATTATTGATATTTAGTAAATTTTGTAGCTGATTTTAGCAAATCAATTTTGAATTGCAGTTTACAACAATTTTGCTAAAATTTAGTAGCCGCTACTAATTTTTTTTTGTTGTACTACAGATCAGCAGATATGTGTTGCTAAAATTAGGAAAAAATACCGCTGGGCTCAACACAGTTAAATTTCTCGTAATAGCAGAAAAATCTGCAGTAGCCATTACAGACTTTTTTGGTTGACTGTAGTTTAATGGCCGTGGTTTTAGAACCAGCTAGAAAATTCCAGAGTACTAAAATTATAACACTTAACAACCAAAATTCACGGGATTACTTAATCCTTTTTCTTGGGATAATTTTCTTATAAAATACCAGAAATTTCTATACTTGACTAATCCAGTTTCGTGATAATATGAACTTTCTTAAATTTTATTTTTCAAAACCCATTTCCAGACCACTTTTTATTGGTTTTGCCAACGTTGAAAAATTTCTTTTCGGTTTTCAATTTCATATTTTTGTACTAACTGGTAGTAAAAATATATATTTTAGCAAAATATATTTTTAACAAAGTACTGAATTTTAATTAATTTCCATTACTGATCTCAAAAAATATTTTACAAAGTTATCGATAAAAGTTGAATTTCATAAAACCACCTGTGTCACTTTAAGAACTAAAAATAAAAGCAAAAACAGTAGTAACGGAGGATAAAACTAGTATTGTTAGAATTTTGTTGATTTTAGTTTTACTCAGACCTGGGGGTTAATCATTGCCCCCTCCCGAAATGAGTTGACAAATTTAAAACGTAACAAAATACGTCGAAAATAACAATGTTTTTCAAAAAATTTAATAAAAAATATTTATTTTTAGTTAAAATCAAATAGCAAGTAGCCAAGTTTCTGACATTTTCATAAATAAAATGGACTCGAAATCCAATTGCGAAAACTGTTTTAATTGATAAGTGGTTATTTTTTATTGTTACTACTAATATTTTTCGTCATATTTGTTATAAATCAAACATAAAATTGATGAATTAACATTTGTTTTCCTTGTAGGCACAAGCTATTACACTCAACCAAAAAAGTCCGTAATGGCCACTGAATATTTTGCTATTATGGGAAATTTAACTATTTTGAATCCAGCGATATTTTTTTGCTAATTCTAACAACATATGTCTACTGATATTAAATAAATTTTAGAAAAATTGTTGCAAGTCAAAATCGATTTGCTAAAATAAGTTAAAAGATTTACTAAATATCAATAATTTTAGTACAATGAAATTGATATAAATAACACTGCATGACACTTAAAACAATTAATGGAGATCTGAGCATCAGTTCTATATATTTATAACATGCTGATTACAATGGCGTACTTTATTTTTCAATCTAAGGTGCAGATTTTTCGCTAAATGTCTTTAAAGTTTGGCGCTTTTCCATTTATTTTTTTATAAACAAAGATTTTTAAATGCAATCAATATAAATTGTTTGTGGTTACATGTAGGCACAGGACCTGAATTCATATTTAGGCTTAAAATTTGGTTAATAAAACTTGATATTAAAACCATTGTTCGCATTTTGTATATATTTTTACGATTTTTTAAGGTTTTAGCTAATTGAATCGCTGAAAGAAAAATCGGCCTTAATAAATGCTATGGCTTAGTAAAGAAGCAATTAAGAGGAAACTATTTCAAGAAAAAAATGTACTCATCTATAGCGGCCTATGCGTTAAAATATGGCAGCATAGCTTTCGAAGTTGTCTCCAAAATTTATTCTGGAAGTGACTGTAAATTAAATACATATATAAATTCAGATTTGTCCCAATAAGATTCTTGCAGTATATTTAACAGAAATAGATTCTGCGGTTTTAGAAGACCTTGCAAAATAATCATCGCGGTTTTGTTGCTAAAACAAAATCCGCAAAAGGTTTTGCAAATCTAGCTTGGGTATTAATTTGATGTCCTCTTGAAATTTTAATCACGTTCACGTAACAAAGACGCACTATCAGTTGCTTATTTTTATTCAAATTGTTTGTTATAACCAGTTTGGTGTTAAAAATTGTCGAATCGATTTAGAAATGCACTAATATTTTTGCTGAAAAAACAGCTGAACTCAGCTGAACATTTGCTAAACATTAGAAAAGTACAAACAGCAAGAAAAAATCTCTTAAATTTACAAAATTTCAGCTGAATGGGGGAATATTTAGTTGATCTCTTATTTTTAAGTAAATGGATGATCCTTTTAGTTTGACTCTAGATCATAAATTAATATCACTTTCTGTTTAAATTATTTTCAAATCAAAGAAAGATGATACAATTTCTACAAGTAAATAACAAAGAATAAAAATATACTTGAAAGAATTCGATAAGACCAGCAATACAGAATACGTATTTTCAGCTATATTTGAGTTAATCGAAAATAACAATTTACACGGCTAAGATCGGCAAAAATTTTCCTGGATATTAGTCGACAAAAACATCATAAACAATTTTAAGTTTTTATTTTTTTTTTAATTTTTTAATGCGAATAAAATCTACACTGCAAAAAACAGTCCACAATTTTCTACCAAATATTTCTATTTCTTGTAGCAAGAGAGACCGCACCTAGAAAACAGTCTCAGTTGTGGCCACCGAATTTGTTGCCAATCGAATTCGTGCGGTTAGGACAACTATCTTTATATTAAATTATATTTTTCGTCGTGAAAGCCAATATTCGGTTGTCTAATTCAATATTATGTTCCACATAAATATTATTATTTTGTTCCACAAAATTTTATTGAAATTAAAAAACTTTTTTTGAATTTTCTGGTATTGAACCCGGCCATTCAGGTTAATAGTTCATACTCTTACCCAATGCACCACAACTACTTTTAATTTTCTTAGCCATATTTACTGTTTATACATATGAATATTTTAATTTAAAAAAAACATATAAATTTTTGTCTTTTCCGGGATTCGAACTTGGAAATCTGGCGTACTAGGCCAACTCTCTACCGACTACACCACAAACACTTATAAATCTTGAAGTCTAAATTTGAATTTATATGTTTTGCTTGGAAAACAAATATAGTAAAAAATTCGTTTACCAATACCAATCAATAGTTGTATTTGTTATCAATACAATCCACGATTCGGTTGGTTCTACAGAAACTCGACTTTAAGGTCATATTTGATTAGGATACACGTATTTGTAGTTACCACTATCGAATATTGAAATTTTTTTAATAAAGGTTATAGGTAACACCAATTTTCTTGTATATTCACTAAATAAATGGCTGCTTCTACTGCATAGAATTACTAAACTGATACTAATTTTAAAATTGATTGGAGATACCAATAATTTGTTAAAAGGATTGTTTTTTAGTTTGCTTTCCCTATTTTTAATACCTAGTAAAATATTTTTGGTGTAGTATTCAATTATAGGTAATTTCAAATAAAATAACGTCCTGGCAAATTCATTTTAATAGTTCTGATCGAATTCCAACCAATCTTTTTCCTGGGTGCGTTATTTATATTCAACTCAATTAAATTTAAAGATAAATCAACTTTCGAATATATAACGATTTCTACTAATATTCGTCAACATTTCTTTGCCGATATTATCAAGGTAAATTTGCAATTCGCTAAACAAAACTTAGCTCAAATATTACTAATATTTCGTACACTTAACAGTTGCATTATTTTTGCTGTTCTTATCTCACTAATATTTAGCAAAAACGATTTACTAATTTCAAAAGCTTTCTTTGCAGGGCGCCTTTTAACTAATTTTGAGTATATTTTTTGTTTGCTAATTTTACAGGATTTTTTCTATTAGTATAAGATTATATTATGGCAATGGTTTTCTTGATAATTCCGAATAAAAGAACCGAAAGTTGAAACAGTTGAAATTTAACTTATTCGTGAACGCCAGAGAGTTCCTAACTCTAAAAATTAACAATATTTTTGGGGTTTCGCGCCACACAGATATTTCATTTACTATTGGAACCTGAAAATTCCCACGGAGTCTATGCTTGGCAAAAAATGGGTAAAAGAACACACTTACTCCATATCGGAAACGGATGGCGAACAATTTTAAATATTGACAAAAAAAATAAAATTTTTGAAAATTGAAATCACATAGAAATTAAATTCCATTTGGAATATAGAATTTAGCTTAGAACTTAGAAAATGTGTTAAAAATTAAATTTTATTTTATGGGTATAAGCCATTCGTAATTGTAATATTTAAAAAGTTTCTTTCTTTCTTTACCAGTATCAGGCAATTAATAAAAGAAATTTGTCTTTTAATTTTGCTGCTGAATTAGCACATAAAAGGTCTGCTCCTTTATGTTACCGCGGAAACCATTCTTACCAAAAAGTGTTCCCGTACTCGAAAATTGGGCAAATGAGAGCGCTCAAAATTGTGTATTTGTGTGTCTCTTTTTACTATTAACTTCGGAAAATTATAAAAGGGAAATGTGGTGTAATTATAAACAAATAATACCATTGTGAAAAAATTTAAATTAAGTAAAGAAATACGGAAAATAAAACTTTTATATATAAAAATTAACTGAACAAAGTTAAAAAACTTTTAAATGCAAAAAAATGTGCATCTGTACGATTTGTCAGCCTAAAACCAAATGCATTTTAATTTATTTCTTTTAACTAAGTTTTGGGCTAGAAAAGTGATTTTGTGCATTCCCGTACTTTTGGGCAATTTTGTCATTTAGGATATTGTGCTTACTCTTATTTTACTGAACTTTACACAAAACAAGTAAAGGAGCACACATAACTTAAAATAACGAGTTTTTGGTAGGGTTATACACTTTTCAACTGTGTACATAGTTTTCCCTAGTATACCAAAAAAAAAAAAAAAAAAACAAGGGAAAAATTAAACAAAAAAATTTGAAAAAGCCCCCCCCCCCCGAAATAAATTCCTAGCTACGTGCCTGGGTATCGATATATATTTTTGTTTACAATTTTATACGGGATACAATTCATGCAGTTTTAAAAATTTTTAATAAAAGTTTTAAAAAAATCAAGTTCAAGTGATTTTTAAGCTTTATATCAAAAATCAAAGCAGGTCTTCTGCAAGAACTACAATACAGACATTTATATTTTCAAAGAAAAAATAGTTTTCTAATACATATATTTAATATTTCAAAATTGTTAAAAAAAAATTTTATAAGCTGTAAATCTTTTAGTCACCAGTTACACTTTTGAATATACGATAAACCAGAATTTGGATCTGTTAACCGGCTGCAAAATTGGAAGAAACCGTATAGAAGAAAAATTTTTCAACAATTTTTGACTATCATGAGAAAGTCACAATGGTACCATGAAATAACTCCCAAATGAAATATGTCCCACAAAAAAAATGAGATAACTCCCAAATATTTTCCGTAGGAATTGGGATTTAATTTATAATAAAATAACTCCCAATTCTTTGGACATATTTTATAATTTTTGGTTGGGAATTTTTTCATAATGAAAAAACTTCCAAATGAAATAACTCCCAACAAAATGTTGTTAAGAGTTATTTCATTTACTTTTTACCATTTTGAGTTATTTCATTTTTATTGAGACTTATTTCATTTTGAATGTAATTTTATCGTTGGGAGTTATTCAGTTCTGTTGGATGTTTTATGAAAATTGCTCTGTTCCAATCGGTTATATTTACTCATCAATATAAGGATCAAAACCTGTTGAAAATCAATTATTTTTCAAGCAATTTTATTAATTTTTAAATTTTTATTCTGGTTGAAAAAATCGCCAATGGCGATAATTTGGTTTGGTCGAGTGATTTTTGACGCCAAACCAAGTTTTCTCTCTGCCACCTTTTGCTACTATTTTCTCACGTTTCGAAAATCATTGAGTTATACATTAAAAAAAAATCGGTTTAAATTTGTTTTGCTACACTGCAGCGTTTTTTTCAACTAGTTTGTGAATTTTAAAAGTCAACTCGATTTCGAAAATTTTATACTAAAAATGTTCGATAAATTCTAAATTCAATACATGCATACATATATAATAATATAAAAAATTCCTACCCTCAAAATAATATGTCTGTTGGCTGGACAGAAAAATTTGTTACTTTAACAAAATTTATTCCTGTTTTTTGGCTTAAAATTAAATTTGTTGATTTTAACAACTCCTTTTGTTAAATTTAGCAAATCTAAATTTAAATAAAAAATTTGTAAAACTACAGTTTTATCTGTAACTATACTGAGTCGTAGAATTTATCAAAATTTAGGTCTCGGGACCCTCCACGGGCCTAGTCCATATCATGTGAGGGCCTATAAGAGCAAACATTTTGTCCGTTTTGCTCTATCTCGCTTAGTTTTCGCGATATGGGCCATTTATGAATTGGAAAATTTTTACTAAAAATTTCCGAGGGTCCAAGGCTACGCCAAGGTCCATTTTTGGATAGATATACCCCTTCCACTGGGATATTATACGGTTAGGGGTAGTCGAAATTTTCATCAATTTCGCTCTATCTCTCTTACTTTTCCAGATATGGGCCATTTAAAAAAATCGGGAGGGAACGAAATAGCGTCATCTTTAAAACTTCGGATACATTGGTGGCGCCATCTACCGGGTAATAACAGTAACATGAAAATATTTTATTTTAACAATAAATTTTGTAAAATTTAACAAATGGGTTCTTCAAAATTAGTTTTAAATAATTTTGAAAATTAACACTAAATATTAGTTAAAGTATTGAGGATTTTTAGTATTGTGTTAAATAAAGATAACTAAAATCTTTGCTTAAATCAGGGTTTAAACTAAAAATTAGTCAAATCGATTTGAAACCGGTTTGATAAATTTTTCTACTGACGTATTATTTTAAGTGTATGAGAACCCCGTAGGGATTTTTGTCTTCAAAACAAACAAAAAAAGTATCAAATTTGGTTAACCCGCCTTAGATCATGGTTGTGAGAAAAACGCATATAATAGCTCTGTTCCACGTACGTTACCGCGGGTGCCCGCGGGAACCCAATCTTACCAAAAAGCGTTTCTATTGTTAAAAATTGGGTAAATGAGAGCGTTGATGAGAGAATAATTTGTTTCTCATTTTACCAGAAGTTAGCCGTACTTTTTTTTCGGGTAAAATGGTAAAATGGTAAAACTGTCAAATCACTAGTTGTTTATAAATCAGCTGTTTTAAATTTGTAAAAATAATTAAAATATTAACAAAAGTTGTAAACATTAATTAATATTGTTAACAAATACCGCGTTCTAACACTTTCTCTTTATTCCCTTCGATATTTTATTGTTAAAAATAGCTTTTGTTTATATGAATAACTTTGACGTTTATTTTTGGGCGTTTATTTTTGTTTTGTGCGTTCCCTGTATTGTGAGCAATTTTACCATTTTTTGAGATAATTATTTGTTTACTCTCATTTTACCAGACTTTACCCAGAATTACGTGGAACAAACCTAATATTTGAATTTTGTCCTATACATACTGATTTCAACACACTTAAAAAAGATTACACATTTTTATTTTTAAGAATTTTTATCTAAAGTTTTGGAGTAAGTATACAAAAAATTTTACAAAATTCCTTTCGTATTATAAACATCTTTCGCGCATTTTTTTTTTTAATAAAAATAACATACTTTTTTAATTGGCACCAGATTTGGAAGATTTTAGTTTTATTTCAATTGCAATTACTTTTAATTGAAAATTTTCAATTACAATAAATGTAACCAAAATTAAAAAAAAAACTCAATTTACATGTAATTGCAATTAAAAATTTTCAATCGCAAAATTTCAATTGAAAGTGATATAAATTAAAAATTTTAATTGTATTTAGAATTAGAAAATATTTTTACTAAAATTTTGCAAAAAAAAAATCTAGTGTGATAGTGAAAAGGCGTAAAAAGAATACACCATGTTGGGTTGATTCGTGCTAGTTCGTGCTTTTTGGCAATATTTCTATTCTCAATAAAATGTTATTGCAATTGACATGTTTTCAATTGCAATTATATGTAGTGTATTTTCAATTACAAGTTACATGCAATTTTTTTTTCAATTACTCTCAAAATAATAAGTCTGTTGGCTAAGCAGAAAAATTCGTTACTTCAACAAAATTTATTCCTCTTTTTTTGGCTTAAAATAAAATTTGTTGATATTAACAAATTCTTTTGTTAAATTTAACAACTCTAAATTTAAGTAGGAAATTAGTAAAATTACAGTTTTATTTGTAATTATACTGGGTCGTAAATTTTGTTCAAATTAAGGGTCTCAGGACCCTCCCTCAATACTCAAAATTAGTTAAAGTACTGAGGATTTTTACTATAGTGTTAAATGAAGATAACTTAAATCTTTATTTAAATCAGTGCTTCAACTAAAAATTTGTTAAAAGTTCGTTAAATCGATTTGAAACCCGTTTGACAGCTTTTTCTACTGATGTATTTTTTGAAGTGTACAATTACATATTATTTTTTAATTGCAAGTGTAATTCATTACAAAATGTAATGATTAACCCCCAAGTCTGATTGGCATTAGTAATGGAATATGTAAATACATACATTTTTTTGCAACATCCATTTCTTACGAATTTTTATGTGAAAAATAACAATTTATAAACATTTCAAATAAAACAGTTATTAGAAATCTAATTTTATTGAAACAAATACTTTTTACTACCCGAGTAAAAACAGTTACATATAGTCGTATAAAATGCGATTAAGTTATATCTGTATAAATATACTGTTTCATCCGAAAAATGGCCCGATGTAATTGTATTAGTTCTTTATCAGTTTTTATCTAATTGTATTAGTTTAGATCTCAACTAATAAAATTATACATTATTCAGATGAAATTATATCCAATTTTTGACCTGATACAATTTTAGCGGTTTATATCTAATGGTATCTGTTTAGATCGATGTTGGTACAATTTTATATAAATAAAATATATTTGTATACGACATTTGACTTATATAATTGTATCAAAGTTTTAAAGCAGATCTAATTGCATCAGGTCAAAATTCAGATATAACTATATAAGTTTGTATAGTAATGTATCAATTTGGATCTAAACTAATACTATGCGACATAAACCCATAATCAGGTCAAAAATCAGATAAAATATATAATCTAATCAGTTAAGATCTAAACTGATACAATTAGATAAAAAGTGATAACCAACTGACACAATTATATCGGGCCATTTTTCGGATGAAATGGTATATGGATCACATTAAGTTATATATTACCATATAAAGCTCCATATTAATTTTTTTTTAATAGGGTACTTAAAATTTTGGAATAATATTTATATTCTCTGTATATTGAAAAAAGAACTCTCCATTATCATTATACATATTAGAAAATTCAAATTTTTTTCTCCTTATATGTTCCCAGTTTTAGAAGGAGTATCAAAAATTTAATTTTTGTGGCATTTTAGTTCACTTGCATTAACAAATTATAAAATATTACTTAAATAATGACTAACCAACTTGTGAAAAGCCATTTATTAATTAAATTTTATACGCACTTTTTGGGATTATATGTATACTAGAGCGTACAACCTCCAATAAAAAGTATTTTTGCAAGGAGGTTTCAAAAATTTTGTTTTTGTTTTCCCTAACGTAGGGTTCGCCATTTTACATTTTTCGTTATATCTTTGGCATTTACAGTCGGATCTTAAAGTATGATACATCGATATTTTTCTCTCGAGGAGACCAATGTTTTGCTCTAAGGCCATTGCTCTCAAGTATCCCGTTCTAGTAGTTACACACCAGATCTCAGTTGGTACCACCCTAATGTACAACCCTAATGTCAGAAAATTAAAGCTCGAAAAAAATCATTAAACTTTTGCAAAGGAAGTTTTTCGATAAACCCAGTAGAAATTTTTTTTATATATTGGTTGCCGAACGTAGGGATCGCCTTTTAAAATTTTTTTCATTGGCTTTTCCTTTATAGCAAAACACTGGTCTCCTCGATGCAATAAAATCGATATATCACACTTTAAAATCCGACTTTAAATGCCGAAGCGATAACGAAAAATTGAAAAAGGCGACCCCTACGTTCGGCAAAAAAATTTTTTTTTTTGTTTAAATTGCCTTGCAAAAATACTTCATATTGGAGGGTATACCGCGTACTTTTTTTGCCGTACGGTCTATTGTATACCTAAATTTTATTAAAATCAAATTTTTATTCTAAAAAAATAAATAAATAATAAATTGTTTTGTGTATTGAACTGATACTTGCTAGCTGATACAAAATATACTTTTCTCTCACCTAATATTAAATCCTCATAAAATTTTTGTTAATTTGTTACATTCGTTTAACATTTTCTATTTTAAATTAAAAATTTATTAAATATTTTCATTTATTTTGGCAATTTTGTTTAAATGCATTAATATTTTTAGTTGTTTCTTTTCTTGTTGAAATTACTAATTAGTATTAAATAACAAAACAAATACAATTTCACTTTTATCGTTAAGTGTGCTTTTAACTTAATATATAGATTACGTACTTTTTTTATAGAAATTATTTTTTTTTTATATTTCAAATTAGTATGTGGACGTTTAATTGAATTTTTCACACTTCAATAATCAAAGTAAATTATTAATTCTTACATATATTTTTTAAATATTTTTTTTATATGTATATGTATTACATATTAAGTGAAACACAAATTTTTTTAACATTTTTGTTATTATATTTTTGTATTTTATATATATATCCTTTTTTCTTTTTTTGTTGCTAGAATTTTATTTACAATTTCAATATATTGATTCTATATTTGTTTGGATAACTAAATAATGTAAATGGAATTGGTTTTATATATTTTTTTATTTGTATATATTTATTAATTAATTTTTGCTAAGAAATATTATTAAATTGTTTTTAATAATCACTTTAATTATACTGACATTGATTAAATGGCATAATTATAATAAACTATTATAATGAACGTATAATTAAATAATTCAGACACGCACTTTCCTAAGATATTGCTTTAAATCCTTAATCAACACCTTTATAAATGTGAACTTTAATTGATGTTAGTGTTGAAAAATTATGAATATATATTTGCATATGTACACTTATGATAAGGGGATTGAATATTTTAACATATTTTGCAAATATTTCTTTTTTAACTTTATTATTCAAGATTTTTATTCCATAAATATATATATCTTTTTTTAAATTTTAATATATCAAAATATTTACACGCAGCACATATGTTGCACGTTTTATCATTTATGTGTTATACGCATATACTTCAAATCACCGATGTTTTCATAATCATTTTCACGCTTATACTGATTTTATGTTTAGGCCTTGCACTTGTATATGCTTGGTAGTCTTGCTGGTCTTTCCTTCAGGTCTAAACGACAACTATGTTGATGTTGTGTGGGGCTCCACAGCTACAACTTTAGCATACAGGGAAAATAGAGAGATTCCTCAAAGTTCAATTTCCTTGTTTTGAGTTCTCCTGAAGAGCACTTTTCTCCATTTTTTGTTCTAAATAAAAAATAATTATGGTAAACATAAATGTTTTTTATAGTCAGCTGTAATTTATTTTTCTCAGTTTATCTTTAGTGCGATTTTGAATTCGCCTCAAAATTTAAAGCATAAAATTCCTCACCAAACTCTTATTTTTTCTCCTTAATTTTTGTTTTGAAACTGTAATGTTTTTTTATATATACTGAGTTATTGTTTTCTTATCTTGGGACATTAAAATTATGAAGTTTTCCACAAGGGGGTAAAGAATTTGATCTTAAAGTTTTGTGTTATCAGTGAAAGTTATGTTTGTTTTTTAAACAAAAATGTTTTTCAGGTTAAAAGTCATTCAAAATTAATTAATGTAACATTTTTCTGTAATATTAGTTACCGTTCAGATATATGAAACGCCAGTTTTTGCACACAGTGAAAATATAAGTTGGAATTTAATATTACACAGAGAAAATAAATTTATTGTGACAACCAAATTTCTTGCCAAACGAGCGATTAGATTGTAACACCCGAATTGTTTGGTTTTCTTAATCAAATATATTCCTGAACCTATTGAAATATAATCTTTTAACCGAAATTCTGTGGTCTGAACCAAATTTATATTGTCATAGACAAATACATCGATGCCTACAACCAAACCATTCAGTTGGCAAAAAAGCTGGTTATCACAATAGCATTTCTTTAATCAGCAGATTTTTTTTTAAATTACTTTATTTTGTTAAATCTTCCGTTCCCCGAAACCGGAATCCAAAAAGAAAAATCCAAAAGAAAAGAAGAAGAACGAACGAATCGAGCAAGTTTCGGATACCCTGTTCTGAAGTGAAGCGTATTCCAGTGAGAGCATTCTGCATCGACCGAAACAAATGGTAGTCGGACGGGGCAAGGTCTGGACTATAAGGTAGGTCAGCCAAAACTTCGCAACCACTATTTTCTAAATAGTTTTTAACCGGTCTTGTACATGTGGCCGGGCGTTGTCATTATGGAATATTAAGGGTTAATGTCTGGTGGCATATTCCGAGCGTTTTCTTCGCCAATGCTCGCTTCAAACTAATCTATTGTGTTCGGTACAGGTCCCCTGTATTCGTCCGGCCCGATTTCAGTAGCTCATATTACATGGGACCCTCCAGTTCATTATCTTCGAACATTTTTCCGTGTCAAATTCGCCACTTCTGAACAGCACAGCACAAACCAAGTTTCGCTCGTTGAAATCGATGGTACATATTCAGGATAAGCTTCGGTGAGTAATTGATACATTCACAATATTTTACCCTTACAAATAACCTAAAATACATATTAAATTAATTGAAAACACAATTAAAAAACGGACTATTGATTTTTCGTGATGTTCAAACCATTTCGCTATCTATTTTCAAATATTGTTTAAACAATCCATAAAAGAAACCATTGTACAAACTGTAATGACATATCATTATTTTTTGGACTACCAGTAACGACACCCACTTACCATCTGCATTATTTTAAAACATATAATAATGAGTTACTGATAATGACTTATTTTTATCATTATTTCAAATATAAAATCATTTTCTAGATTTTTATGAACATTTTTTGAAATCTATTTTTAGACTCAATATTTTTTAAACACTGGTAAAGATATGTATATGTAACCACATATTTTTTAATTTTTTGTATGTTGGCGAGTAAGCTTACTTGTGTGCAGCAGGTCAATTATGTTTTTATCTATTAAATATTACATGTCGATATAGCTCAGATGGTAGAGCTATTGACTGGCAATCTGTAGACCCAGGTTCGATTCCCGCACCAGCAAATTTCATTTAAAAAAAAATACAACAAAAAATATTTTTTTTTTATATAATTTATATTTTTGAAAATCTATTTTTAGACTCATTATTTTTGTCACTACTGGTAGCACATAGGTAACGACATATTTTTTGATTTTTCGTATGCTGGTGTGTAACCATAACTCATTATTTTTCGCGACATCGCCATATAAAGGTAATAAGAAATATAATAACAAAAGTAACTAGTTACCATTACCAAGTATATCTGGTAATGATTTTCTACACTGGGAAATTAAAATAACTGAAAAGCCTGTTAAAACCATCTTCAATTTTTAACAGACAAAACGTTGGAAAAACATATTTGAAAGTTTTTTTTTTTTGTTTAAATTTTCAAAACACTACACACCCGTTCATGTTTTTGTTGGCCAGGTTTGTTTGTAAAGAATTTCTTGTAATTTGAATTGAAATAATTTTGTATATAAACAAACTATTTTAACAAAAAAGAAAACCGAAAATATTTGAATTTTTTGTTTTAAAATAGAAAACAACCAAATTATTTAAATTATTTTTTCTGAAAATAGAACATTTTACTGAAAATATCAACTCCTACAGACGATACGTATTTTTGTGTAGTTTGTTTTTTATTGACTTATACAAAAAGTTAAACAATATGTTTCCATGTATTTAAATTGATTTTTCAATTTAAAAAAAAAAAACCTTTTACTCTTCAAATAAACCTCAATCGGTTATGGAAAATACTATATTGTGAGTGTTTGTTTTAAATTGAAGAAGTAAATCATTATTTCGTTCAATGACTTAATGACACATGAGTCTTAAAGACAGAAACCTTGTTTAAAAGATACGCCATTTGTTGTGAATCCCGTATTTTCAAGTTATACCCGAATAATTTACTAAATTTTTGCGTAAAAAGCACGTTTTATGTGTAGGGGAAAGTCGTGTACCTTGGATCGCGTGTACCTTGGAACTTTGCATTTTTCTCTTATTTGTTAATGTTTTACTGTAAAGTCTTCTTCTATGAAGTTTTTTATTTTGCCCAATGATAATTTTAAACTACTCAGAGTGTCAGATAAGTCTATATATATATAGTAGTAGTAGTATAATTGGTATTCAAAAATTCGACCATGACTTGATGTCGTCGGTCGGCAAATTTTAAATAAATTACGTGCTGTGAAAAAATATTACAAATTTTTAATAATTAAAGTCATGTATAAGCATTAGACTGGTCCAAAAAAAAAGTTGTAATTTTCATGCTCCACAACCCTACAAATATGCCACTTTGAAAATAAATGTGGTCTGATCAAAAAAAGAACCAAAAAAATTTTGTTTAGAGGTAGCACATCGCAATTGAAGTTTCGAGGTTGTACTTGTTCTATTATTTTTAATTAATTAAAAATAATGGAAAAAATGAGAGAAAATTCAATTATTACGCTCGCGACATATCAAATCTAATATATTTTTAGGTGTACATTACGAATATGAAATCAAAATTGAAATCGGAGTCGCGGATTTCGCGAAATTTGAAAATTTCATACAAAAAATGTTCAATTTTATCAGGATGTTTTCTTATATTTACCAATATGAAAATTTCGTTTTTGCATTAATATATATCTGTCGAATGTCCTATTATGTGAGGTAGGGTTTGTGGTAGCAACAAAATTATAGCAAGCTAACTAATAGCGAAATATTTAAAAAGTCAAATTTTAAGTTAATTTGCAAGGATATCTGTTATCCTTTTTAAAATTAAAATCGGTGTTATATATAATGAAGGCCTTGGTTAAGTAAATTGCAAAAGTATAACAAATTGGATTTTTCGATAACAGCGTTTTTTTTGAATTTTCAAAAACGGCGAATAATTCATAAACCACAATATTTTTTTTAAATTTCGATTGCTGATTCATAATCTTCGTTAAAATAAAGATCAGATTTGAGAAATTTGCGCATACAAGGCAAAAACAAGTTGAATTTTTAATAACATCTTTTGGGAAAATTTGACTAAAATATGTATTATTTTGTATAAATTAAAAAAAAACGCGAATTACTTAAAAGTTACTTAATTTTTTTTAAGTTTTGATTTCAAATTCCTTTTGTTCACATTAATTAAGACCAGATTTAGAAAAAAAATGTAAAATAATATCGTACAGGTTAAGAAATAATTAAATTTAAAGTCGACCCTACTTTTTGTATAAATTACTCTTAAAAGACAACTTTTTGTGCTACCCCTAAATAAAAGCGCATTTAGCTGAAACTTGGCACAGAGAGTTTTCAGACATTAAGGAATAGGGGCAACATTGTGAAGATCGCGAATTCCAACTTTCATGTTTTTTTGGACCACTCTAAGAAGCATATTCCAATAATTTATACAGTGTTTTATAAAATTAGCTAACGCCTTCCATTCTATTGTTTTACCATCAAGTGTTTTCAAAACTTCTTCTTCTTCAAGTAAAACTTTTCCGAAATAAAACATTCTAAATTCCCTAAAAATGGAACAACGGCCCAAAAGGTGTACTAAATTCTCTTCCTCGAACATATTTCAAATTGAGCATAAAATCGATATATCATCCTGATTATTCTGATATCTGGTGGCATTTAGTTTTACTAGATCACACCATATCTTAAAAATCCACATTATATCATCTCGTCTGCTGACTTCAGATAGACAGATAAGTCTATAGGAGACCCTAAAATTGGGTGCGTGTACCTTGGATCGACAAAAGTATATTTTTGAAAAAAATTTAAACTAATTTTTTAAAACTAATCAAGATATTTTAAGATATGCGCTAAATCAATATAAATTTTGTCATTTTCTAAATGCAGTAACCAGTAAATTTCTTAACTACATTGTACAAATAAGAAAAAAATTATCTTTTTCGCAAAAATTAAAATGCGTATACCTTGGAAGTTTTTGAATATTTCCTCTTCTGTGTATTCAACAAATTCCAGTACATGATCATAGGCTAATTGTACTTTTTAAATTTAATTCACTACAAAATAACCTTTGATTTAAGATTTTCGCCATTTTTTAAAAATTATGTTTTTATGCAAATATTTAATTGCATTATTTCATTTCAAGTAGATATCAACTCTATTGCAAATAATGCAACAAATTTCATTATGGGGTAATATCTTTTTTAAGAAATTCCCTTAATTTTTTACGAGTTCCAAGGTTCACCCCAATTTGAAATTTTGAAACTTTTTGGCTTTTCTAAAAAAATTGTAATTTCTTAAAATGCATAAGAATTATTCAAGTTTTTATTATTTGCAATCTATAACAACACCAACACTAATACACTGAAAATATTACTGTAGTCTGTAGACTGTAGTTTATTTAAAAAGTTATCCGTACATTTATTTTTAAATGATTATTTAGTTAAAATACAAAGAAATATATTTTTCAACTGTTTTTGTCGTTTATTTAAAAATAAATTACATATAAATACGGATTTTCCGTTACAGTTAATATTTTCATTTAAAAGGTTTTGTTAAAAACAAGAATTCCTTTTCGATTTCTAGGTCATTTAAAAAATGAAATAAACTAAATATCGTTTATTCTTACGGATTTTGTAGTTAATTTTTTGAAATTTAAAAAAACGAAATAAATGAATAATCATTATTTTTTTAAGGATTTTGTAGTTTATTTTTTAACATTTAAAAATAAATGAAAAGTTCTTTTGATTTAAATGAAAAGTCAGTAGACCGGTTTTCAAGTGATTTTTTATTTATTTTAAATTACATTTTCAGTTAATTTAAACTACAAACTATTTTGAGTGTATTTGTGCATTTAAAGATTTTTCGCATCTAACTTAATCTTAGAGATATTGGCACAGAATTTTCAAAAGTACCAATGTACACGACTCTCCCCTAAGTGTGAACTATGGTTATGACTCATATTTAACAAAAATTTTACCTATCACCACGTGATAGACAATACTAAATTAATAATAAAAATCGGCAAAACTAAATAAAACAAATTAATATTGGTATGTATTTTTTTATTAATAACACAGCTCTTGGAATCTGATTTCGAATCTGTAATCAGTTTGTTCAAATTCGCTCCAGGTTTTGCACAATTCGCGATTTAAATTTTTAAAATTTTTCAGCCGATATTTTCAATAAAAAATTTAGAATTTAGTAACTATAGCTTCGGAAAGAAAACGCTTTACACAGTATAAGCTTAATTCCGTACCCTATTTTTTAAACTTAAGTGTGTATCAATATCTCAATATCTTTTCTAAATATAGTCGCTCAAAATCAAAATTTCAAAATTTTTTAAGGTTTAAAAAAAAAATTTAAATATAAGAGGAAGTTCCATTTTAAATATCAAAGCCAATTTGGAAAGAAAAAGGTCCAAAATTTATATATATGTCGTATTGCATTAACACATAATGGGCACTTTTAGAGCCTTTTGTAATTAAATTTTGACTTAAAACGAACAAAATACATTTTAATGTATTAAAAATCTACTGTACTATTACAGATTTTTTTTTTTTTCTAAACACATCAGATTTCATGCACTATTCACAAATGGAATGAAATTTTTTCACGATTTCAAAAATGAGTTTTTTTTAGGCCTTCAAAAAATCAAAAAAAGTCTAAAATCAAGTTATTTTAGTTTTGGTAAAACCATGTAAATGGACATTTTTTGTTGTTTATTTTGAAAATTTGGAACATAGAAGGCAACTGGAAATCGAAATCACAAAAGGAATCAACTTTTAATTGAAGAAAAATTGAATTTTAAAACTGATATAATTTAATTGCGGCGCAGAAAATTTTTGCCTACGGCGCAATAAAAGCATATTACTGCGGAAATTGCATTTTTCATCAAAAACTTTAATTTTTATATCATCTAAAAAATTTGGGTATACCTACCTAACATTAAAAAAAAAAAAAAAATGTTCCCTGGTTTAGTATGGAGACCTGTCCACTTAGCATGCGCTATGCATACATACACTGAAAATATTATTAAAGTAACTGACTGTAGTTTATTTAAAAAGTTATCCGTACATTTATTTTTAAATGTTTATACAGTTAAAAAACAAAGAAATATAATTTTTAACCTTTTTTTGTCGTTTATTTAAAAAATAAATTACACATAAATACGGATTTTGTGTTACAGTTAATATTTTCATTTAAAATGTTTTGTTAAAAAAAAATTCCTTTTCGATTTCTAGGTCAGTTAAAAAAACGAAATAAACTAAATATCATTTATTCTTACGGATTTTGTAGTTAATTATTTGAGATTTAAAAAAAAGAAACAAATAAAAAATCATTATTTTTTAAGGATTTTGTAGTTTATTTATTAACATTTAAAAAAAAATGATTTAAATGAAAAGTCAGTAGACCGGTTTTCAAGTAATTTTGCATTTATTTTAAATTACATTTTCAGTTAATTTAAACTACAAACTCTTTGGAGTGTACATACATATATTTATATATATTTGGGTCTTGCAAAAAATTAGTTTTTGAGTTTTTGACGGGGCTACCCTCTGGAAATATTTATTTGGGTTTAAAACTACGTCCCTCAAAAAATTAGGATAATCGGAAGACGTGCCGCATGGGCCTTGCAGTTTGGAACACGGATTACAAGGGGAAAATTGACTTTTTGTGCATTTTTTCGAAAACATTGATATTTTAAAACTAACTCGAATTAAAAACATTATAGAATCGTAATTTGGAGAAAATTCTGTTTGCAACGAAAACTTAAATCGGTTGAAAAACAGCCGAGTTATTACAATTTCCTCAGGCAACTGATGTGTCGCAGACCACTTAGTCAAGAAATTGGGGTCCAAGTTTTAAAATTCATTGAAATAATATAATAATAATAATCAAAAACTCAAAATTTATTTTCCTCCATACAAGCTGGGGCACCCTAATATATATGTATATGCAGAGCGCATACTTCGGGTTCATTTTTTTTATCCACAGTTTAGTCTGGAGACATTTGGTTAGTTTGGGGACTGTCCTCAAACTCTTTCTAGGTCTAGCGAATAGTATGAAGACATTTTTGGCTAATATACAGCATAGTTTTTGGCTATGTCCCCAAACTATGCGCTTTACATATATATACACACACAAAATAAATCTGTTAGAAATCCATCACCGCGGCCATTGTTTCCTATTAAAAAGTTTTCAGATTCTAACAATTCTTTCCCGAAAAAAACCCTTTAGATTCTATGAACTTGAAACCAAAATGAACATCGATTCAAAAAATGGCCTCAGAATCTTATGGCTTCTTTGCAGAAGAAAGTCAACCTAACCTTGAAGGAAATCCCAAGAACACGGTGCTGTTTTCTTAAGGAAAATTTCATCCGAATCTGAGGGGAAGAGAGTCCTTAAAGAATAGTTCCAGAATCTGAGCTTTTTCGTAAAATAGCATCAAAAACTTGTTTTTTATTTGGGAAAATTATATTTTTGTATACCTTCTTCACTGATTGTGTTGCAGATTTCGTTTCGTATTAATACTGCCATTAGTCTTTTAGAAAAGTACAATTTCAAATATACTTTCAGATGTCTTTTTCTTTCGATTTAAAAATTGGCTTACAAAATCTCGGAATTTCTATCTGGACTTGAACTTTTGGAAATCGAGACTATAATGTGGCGTTGGATTTCATTCTTTTTAGATTTTCCTGATGTGAAAATAAATAAAAGTATATAAATACATTTGGAATTGTTTTTAATAAATATATTTACGGTTTTATAACTTTGCCTTTTATAAAGTCCCAGGCAAAAAAAATTGCAAGTAATGCTTTACAAACTACTTCTTTCAATCCTTGACAAGTGTCCGTTAGTTTATTTTTACTGCTTTTTCAGAAGTTGTTCTGAACAACTTCAAAAGATCACTTCTTTCGTTGCTTCCAAAGTATCATTATATTTTTACAGCTTTTTTAGAATTACTTCTGAACAACATCCAAAAAATCACTTAAGTATGCTTCTAAAGAGTAATTGCTCTAAAAGTGATCGTAAAAAGTGATATTGTTATCATTTGGCATTTACAAGCGGAGGGTCCCGGGTTCGATTCCCGGCGGAACCAATATTTATACCCTACACCACTACGTGGTCAGGGTATTATAAGTTTGTGCTGATGTTTGTAACACCAAAAAATATTGGTCCTAGACCCACCTTATAGTATACCGATCGGCTCAGAATTTTTTTTTTATTTCGATTTAACGATGTCCGTCCGTCCGTCTGTCTGTCCATGCATTCTTGTGCGCACTCTACAGGTCGCAAATATTAAGATGTTTTGATGAAACTTGGTACACCGACTTATGTCGGCCCAAGGACGACGCCTATTGATTTTGGTTAAAATCGGTCCATGTTTAGAGCTAGTGCCCATATAAGGGCCCTACCAAAATTATACTGTTTATATGCTGCAGGTCGCAAATATTAAGATATTTTGAGGAAATTTGGTACACAGGCCTATGTTGGCCCAATAACGCAGACTATTTTTTTTTTTTTTTTTTTGGAATTTAAACTAATTAATTACAAATATTAAAAAAAATTAATAGAATAAAAAAAACAATTAACAAAAAATATAAAAAAACGACTAAAAAGGTTAAAGTCGGGCATGCCGACTATACAATACCCTACACCAGTCTGGTTAAAAGCCAACTAATGTTTGGATCCGAAATTCGAATGGGTTAAAAAGAGGCTTGTGTCAAAATTTCCTATAATGTGAGTCAGCGCACCAAATTTCATTAAAATATCTTAATATTTGCGACCTGCAGTTTGTAACCAAGCCAATTTTGGGGGGACCCTTATATGGGCACTAGTTCTAAACATGGACCGATGGTCACCAAAATCAATAGGCTTCGTCCTTGGGCCAACATAGGTCTATGAACCAAATTTCATCAAAATATCTTAATATTTGCGACCTGCAGCGTATAAACAATATAATTTTGGTGCGACCCTTATATGGGCACTAGGTCTAAACATGGACCGATGTTCACCAAAATCAATAGACAGCGTTATTGGGCCAATACAGGTCTGTGAACAAAATTTCATCAAAATATCTTAATATTTGCGACCTGCAGCGTATAAACAGTATAATTTTGGTAGGACCCTTATATGGGCACTAGGTCTAAACATGGACCGATGTTCACCAAAATCAATAGGCTGCGTTATTGGGCCAACATAGGTCTGCGTACCAAATTTCGTCAAAATATCTTAATATTTACGACCTGCAGCGTATAAACAATATAATTTTGGTAGGACCCTTATATGGGCACTAGGTCTAAACATGGACCGATGTTCAACAAAATAAAACTTGTTCGTCCTTGGGCCAACATAGGTCTGCGTACCAAATTTCATCAAAATATCTTAATATTTGCGACCTGTAGAGTGCGCACAAGATTGCATGGACAGACAGACAGACAGACGGACGGACGGACAGACGGACATCGTTAAATCGAAATAAAAAAAAATTCTGAACCGATCGGTATACTATAAGGTGGGTCTACGACCAATATTTTTTGGTGTTACAAACATCAGCACAAACTTATAATACCCTAACCACATAGTGGTGTAGGGTATAAAAAGTAATAAACAAAAGGTTATTGATTTTTATGGTAGCGGTAACAAACATTTATTTTTACCGGCAAAACTGTTGAGTATATAGAAAAAGGTTATATAAACAGATTAAAGGAATTGTAATTTTTAATTTTTTTAAAATTGTTTGAGCAAAATCGGACTAGTGGTTCTCGAGTTATGTCAAAAAAAAGATATATCTCGATTCCTAGGGTTGACCCAGCGAAACGCCGGGACACGTATAACTTGTTTTTGACCGATATAACATTTCCCGTTGGTTTCATCCCATCCCGATTTTGACTGTCGCATAGTGTTATTGACGAAAAATATGTAATTTATATTTTAATGTTAAGTTTGTTGCTTTTCTTTTTTGTTAATTTTTTGACAGTTTGTATTATTTCTTATCAATTATTTTTATATCCAATTAATTTTTGGTTACTACCGCCGAATTTGTTCGAAATACTTCCCAGCAAAAATATGTGTAAGTCACTCAAAACAAACAACTTTTAAATTGGTTACAATGCAGCGATAAGTGCTCTTTTTCTGCTTCGAATGTATGTGCTTTAAAATAACTTTCAAAAATGTATATATACCCTACTGGAAATTTTAACAAACTGTCACCGAACTGGCCCCTTTATATGAAATAGACTGGTCACTTTTACATGGCGATATCATAGGAGGGGGAAATTGACCCCTTGTGACATGTCACAAGACAAATCCGAGGACAGGTTACTGAACTCTCATAAAAAACAAAGTTCAGGGACCTGTCCTGGGATTTGTCTTGTGACATGTTACAAGGGGTCAATTTCCCCCTCCTATGACAACGCCATGTAAAAGTGACCAGTCTATTTCATATAAAGGGGCCAGTTCGGTGACAGTTTGTTAAAATTTCCCGTAGGGTATATATACATTTTTGAAAGTTATTTTAAAGCACATACATTCGAAGCAGAAAAAGAGTACTTATCAGTGCATTGTAATCAAAATACAATGCAGCGATAAGTGTCCTCGGGCCGACATAGGTCGGTGTACCAAGCGTCATCAAAATATCTTAATATTTGCGACCTGTAGGGTGCGCACAAGAATACATGGACAGACAGACAGACGGACGGACGGACATCGTTAAATCGAAATAAAAAAAATTCTGAGCCGATGGGTATACTATATGGTGGGTCTAGGCCCAATATTTTTTGGTGTTACAAACATCAGCACAAACTTATAATACCCTGACCACATAGTGGTGTAGGGTATAAAAATTTAACTCAAAAGCTAAAATTCTGTACATGTACCAGTTTAATTTTTGCTGTTCCTATATAATATATAGCAAATATAATCTTAATTTTTAGCTAATTTTTAGTAGTTTTAACTAAATTTTTACGGGATTTTTTCTATATTTTTTCTATATAGATATACTTTGATTGATTAAGATATAGTTTAGTACAATTTGATACATGAGTGGAATGGCACACACATATGTATGCATAAATGGAAGAGTGTGCCATTTCTTAACTTATTTGTTTTCCAAACTATTACCAACAAAATAAAAGCGTAATTTCGATTTTAAAATTATTCTGTGCTTCTAAAGCCTTAAATTTGATTTTTATTGCTCAAAATTTCAAAATTGAATATTTGTTTATTGTATTAAGATTCAACTAAATAATCAGTTAGAGGTTATATTTAAAAACAATTTAGCAAAAAAAAAAAATAGGTCTTTGAGTTTTTCGATTTTTAAAATCCCGGGTAAAAATCTTAATATGGTGTCATATATAATTATAGTTTATTTGATAAGTCCCCATATACAACCACATACAGCTTGATCCGAAAAATGGGTCATATACATGTGTCTAATTATATAAAATTAGATATAATTTGATAATGTTTGATCCGAGATTTGTCCATATCCAGGACATCATATTATATCTAATTCGATATAAAAATATCTGATTTTATATAATTTTGTCTAATAGTAGGTATACTTTTTATGCATACCAGCTATTAAATTGACATAGAAATTTATATAGTTTGAACAATTTCAAACACCCAAATTTTATAACATAAAATAAAAATTTAGTTGAATGCTTTTGTCTTCTAAATCGTACGCATCATTTTTTAACATGATTTTACATGCAAAAAAAATCACGTGAAAATTATTTGGCTATGGAGTAATTAACTCTTAATTTCCAGACTACTAAATTTGATGTTGAACTTAATATATAGGTTATATAAAATTACAAGAATATATTTTTAGTATGATGACATATATAATCATATCGGTCACTACATATATTTTGATTAGTTTTATATGGCTTATGTAGTTATATATGGAGTCAGATTTGGGGATATGTAATAACATCATTTACCATACAAAAAGTTCGTTGAAAAAATAATATCAGATGTAGTTGTATATAATGATATGTGTCTTAATGTAACTCAATTCATTGTCAGATATAACCCAATCACATCATATATGACAATATATAACTATTTTTACTCGGGATTACAAAATTGAAAAATTTTTAATTTTTTTATTTTTCAAATATTTTTTTAGGATTGTTAAATGAATATAACTAAAATCTTTGCTTAAATCAGTGTTTCAACTGTTTTTTCTTTTTTTTGTATCTAATTATTTTGTCTTTAATAAAACTTAAATTTATGAATTTGATTCTTTGTCATAACCAAAAATATCTAAGTTTTAGACTAACATCGTTGTGGTGTTTACATATTACTCGTAGAGTTACTTGCAGTACTAGTACCACATAACTTAAGATCAAATATCCACACTGATTATACCCTACACCACTACATGGAGAGGGTATTATGAGTTTGTGCTGATGTTTGTAACACCAAAAAATATTGGTTCTAGACCCACCTTATAGTATACCGATCGGCTTAGAATCACTTATTTCGATTTCACGATGTCCGTCCGTCTGTCCGTTCGTCTGTTCATGCATTCTTGTGCGCACTCTACAGGTCGAAAATATTAAGATATTTTGATGAAATTTGGTACACCGACTTACATCGGCCCAACTACGACGCCTATTGATTTTGGTTGAAATCGGTCCATGTCATTGGCGTACCTAGACCATTTTTCTGGGGTGGGCAAGCGACCCATTAATTTTCTGCAGTTTATTTGCCCATTCTCACACTCTTAATCCTAAAAAAACACTTTCGGCATTATGCTTACAATTTTTTCACACAACAAAAAATCTTAAAAATGATTCCTGCCTTCTAATAAAATTTTCATAATTTTCAAAATTAAATAATCCTTGTAGATTATACTATCATTATTATTTCTGAAGAAAACCTGGTACAAGGATTGTATTCCAAGCTATATTTTCAGATTATTATGAAATTTAGATATTTAATAGAGAAAATAAATCTAAGATCAACCTGTCTAATTCGTCCACTTCGGACGAACCCTATTTATCCCCATATTCTGACCACTTAAATTACCGAGGTGGACAAAAATAGTGAGATGTTCATCTTACAATTTTTGTTTCTACAAAATATTGAAATTTCATTGAAACAACATAGTAGCGTTTAGTTTGAAGTAACTTCCTTGTTAGATATAAACTAATTATTTGTTTAGAAAACTATTAAATCTAAGATATTTAACTCACCAAAAAGATTCTGCGTTATTTTTCTATTATTGAACAACTTGGCGGTTCTAATAATTTTTTTAAAGAAAAACTCTTATAGTCAATTTTATAATCAGAACTAAGATGGATTTGTTTCTTAAATATTTCTTATTTAAGAAATGTTTAAAACAAAAATCGATCTTAGTTCTGACTATAGAACTGACCTTAGATTTCAACAAATTATCTGCTTAGGAAACCAGTAGTTCCCAAACCAAAAACTCAGGATTGATATTAAAAAAAATAATATTGTGATACTTTACGCCATCAAAATCATAGATAAAAGAATTCTAGGTAGATTTTTTTAAAATTCTGGGGTGGGCAAAAATCAGTCTAGGGTGGGCTTAGCCCAGACCGGCCTAAGTCCGCCAATGGTCAATGTTTAGACCCAGTGCCCATTAGAGTGGCCATAGTGGAAATTTTTTTTAAAAGTTCAATTTTTCGCACTGAAAAATATGAGGTTGGGGATAAAAATAATTATGCATATTTTAAATTTTGAGACCAAACTCCGGGTTGATCCCAAACTTTTATTACATTACCCATTCATCACTATTTTTGTTCCTGTTTATATTTGAATAACAACAAAATCTGACTGTATGTTCCCAACTGAATTTCTTCGATACCTATAATAATTGCCTTTCCAACGAGCAGCAATAGTCTGCAGATAAACTACGGATAAACTTGCCCGGAATACCCTAAAACCAAAGTTACAAAAAATAGGTGAGTTTTATAATTTTTTTTATTGTTGATAATATTATACTATAATGATTTTTTGTGGAATGAAAAGTTTTTTCTGTAGTGCTCCACAACTTGAAGCAAATACTGCTTATCCTCTTCGTCGTATGTCAATGCCCGATTGAAATCTGTAATTAGTTTTATTGCTCTTTCTGCTGGGTCATTTACAACGGTTAAGTATTGGCATATTCGTTTTGCGGTGCAGTATTCTTCTTGATCCTTCCAAATTGATGGATCCAATTAAAAAAATGTCACATCGATTTGTAAACGATTGGAAAAACGCTTGGTGCGAGTAGTGACGAAAGAACTTACATCCTTATTTTCAAACGATTTCACTTGTTCCAGCGTTAAGTTTAATCTTTTCGGAATAACTTCGTCATTTTCATCATCATGATTGCCAAGAGCTTTAACCATTTTCCGCTTCTTTTTAATAGATATCATTTCATCGAAAAATCCAAGAGCAACCGCCTCTTCGGATAAATACCATAAATGGTTTTTGATTTTTGACAATAAGGCATTTGAAACATTTAGATCGTAATATGAAATAGCGTCTTTAATGAATTGTAAATCTTGGCGCGGTACAGATACAGCGTTAACGCATCCGAACCAATACGAAACATAAATACGCGTCAAGAAAATGCAAATATTTCGAATGTTTTTCAGTTCGTAGGATGTCATCTTGAATTGTTCGCGAATCAAAAAAATCTTATAGCAGTATATAGCTTTGGACATGAACCTTGCATGAATTCTTGCGCCAGGCAAACGCAACTGCGTAAAATTTGCTACTTCCTTACAAAGAAAAATGAGCGAAAGTTGCAACAACTCCTTATAATCAGCTCGCACATAATGAGATTTCAACGCCTCAAGGCAAAAGTTCTTGTGCGTCTCTATTTCGGCTGCTGTTAAGTTTTTTTGTACTGCTTCATCCAATACTCCACTCTTGAAAGTATTGCTATTCATATTTTTCCAGTTTTTTGAAAAACGATTAAAGAGAGTGACTTCTGGTGCTGATGTTTTTCCGAAATTTAACTCAAACACAGCTTTAATAAGCAATTCGCTAATATGATGGCGGCACGGTAGAAAAAGTAAATCGCGACCCAATTTACTTTCAAACAAATATGCTGAGCCTTTTTCAATACAAGTGTTTGTAGATGTTGTGTCAAAAGCCACAATTTGCCAATCGATTAACTTTGTCATTGCCTTTCATATCTGGAAGCATTTTGCCGTCCCAATGCAAGACAAATACTTCAGGAATCTATGTTGAAATTGAATATTATTTTAATTACCTTCAAGATATTTAAATTTAATTATTAATTATGTACTTTGAATTCATCTATGATCTGTTTCGCTTGTCTGTGGCGATATTCCTTTCGCATTGTTTAAAACGATGTTCGGTTAAAGAAGAAATCTTCCACTTTTATGTCGTTCAAGTCAGGTTTCATTTCCTGCAACTTCCGCAAGACGGCTGTAATTGTAGCAGATGTTAAATGCATTGCATCGTGATCACTGATGCGGCATTTATCCATTCTTGCTAACATTCGATCATCAACGAAATGGATTTTCCGCGAGATCCCTGGATTCCTTGATGTTGGTCCTTAAGAAAATCAACTTCCGGAGTTGAATTGTCCATTTATAGGCCTTCGTATACAATACTTTCTGAGGTATCTGTATCAGACGCAACCTCATCTTTGAACAACAAGCAATAATTAAAAATAACAATAAAAAACGACATTATATTGACTAATACCTTGAACTTCTTGTGACTCTACTTGATATTTTCGCTTGCGATTTTCTGCTTCTTCCAGTAGCTTCGCTTTGCGTTCTTGTTTTCGTGACAGCTTCAAATCCTGGCCTGACATACAACCTGGCCGACCGTTTTCTCTTTGCAACAGAAGGAAATCTTTGTCCTCTTCAATAGTCATCGTTTCAAGTGCGTCCGCG
The DNA here is from genome assembly GCA_949987735.1 of Leucophora obtusa. Classification (NCBI taxonomy): domain Eukaryota; kingdom Metazoa; phylum Arthropoda; class Insecta; order Diptera; family Anthomyiidae; genus Leucophora; species Leucophora obtusa. The sequence continues at coordinate 131,823,703 of OX465296.1, read as the reverse complement.
GCTGCGATATCAAATATATAATTTTCGATCTTTTCACAGAATTCTTTCTAATCGTTTCTATATTTTTCATATTTGCCAAATCTGTTCTTGGACAAATTTTTCCATTCGGCATAAAGTAAGTTAAATTTTTTCACGCAGTTGATTTCGGTCATTGTTGGAATATTTGCTTTTTGCCAAAATTCAAGAGTAGAATGTATTGTATTTTTGAGCCTGCCTTCACAGGGAGTTTTTGCACTCGGGTTTATACAAAAATAATTGAAGAACTTGCTTCATATTAAGCAACTTTGCGCCTTTCAGGTCACTTTCGCATTTTCCCACAAAAATATATCATTATCGGATCGTAGTTTCATAGATGAGCTTGCCATTATAACTGTTTATTGTTTTATTTTATTTAATTTGTCTTTACTTATTATTCACTGCCCACTTGTTTCTCTTATCACTTTTACTTTAAAACTGCAAAATTTTCACTAATTTAGTATACATCAAATCAGAGTCGACCAACACTTCCCTGGGGTACGAAGAACAATCGGCAACGATCGGCTTTTTACACATACACAAGCCGAACGGAAATAAAACACACAACAGAGAGCGTAGACAACCAAAAAAATCGATTAGTCGCTGAAAAGCAGTCAACAAGAAAGGATGATTTCGGTTTGTTTGATAAAATTACCAATACCTTCTCATTTTTAGTAAAACCACCAACACATTCTCATTTTAAGAGTTTCTGTTTTGGGCACCACTGCATCAAATATTAAAACTTCTTAATAATTAACAACAAAGCATTTAATCCGAAGATCGTATTGACAGAAGTATCAATTAATGTTCAACAGGTTAATGTATATTTTTATGCACAAAATTTCATTTCAAAAATCATCAATACACCGTTAGAACACTTTGTCTTTTTGTCGCTAATAGCACAAAATTTTTAGAAAGGGTGACGAATGGGTAATATAATAAAATTTTGGGCTCAACCCGGAGGTACTAGGAACTAAAAAAAAAAATTTAAATATGCATAATTATTGTTATCCCCAACCTCATATTTTTCAGTGCGAAAACTTTTGGATTTAACATTTTTTAATTTTTCTATATAACGCTATGGCCAGTCTAGTGCCCATATAAGGTACCCCCAAAATTGTTTTTTTTACATGCTGCAGGTCCCAAAAACGAAGATATTTCAATGAAATTTGGTACACAGACCTATGTCGGCCCAAGAACGGAGCCTATTAATTTTGGTTGCAATCGGTACGAAGATATTTCAGTGAAATTTTGTTCGTTGACTCACACGGTCCCAAGGAAAACGCCTATTGATTCCAGATAGGATCGGTCCATATTTGGACCTATCGGACCTATGGGCTATATTTTCGATTTTCTCTTCTTTTATGATTTTATAGAAAATTTTGACACAAGTCTGTTTTAACCCATTCAAATTTCGGATGCAAACATTAGTTGGCTTTAAATCAGACTGGTGTAGGGTGTTATATAGTCGGCATGCTTGTCTTTAGCTTTTTTACTCGGTTTAATATATAGTTGTGTAGTAAAATTTGATTCCCAAGTCTAAGTTCAGAATAAGCCTGACAGTCGCCATAGAAATGGCGACAGATCGCGACACAAAAAATTTTTTAATTTTTAATAGATATTGTGGAACATGTTATTGTATTTATAGAATTTGTAATCCATAAACATTAAAGCAATTAATTAATACAACAAAAATTCAAAACTTGTAAATAAATTTCGGTAATTGCAACAGTATTGAAAATTAATAAAAGCCAGACCTGGGGATTAATCATTACATTTCAATTACAATTACTATTACATATAATGTGTAATTGAGGTATCCCCAATTAGAATTACAAAAAATATAATGTGAATTTAGGTATCCCCAATTACCAAAAATGTAATTGTAACTGAAAAAATTCAATTATAATTACTTGTAATTGTAATTAAAAAAATTTCATTACACATTACAAGTAATTGTAATTGAAAATGTTCAATTACATATAACAAGTAATTGTAATTAAGCAGTAATTAATTACTTCCAATTTTACCGAATTCAATTACATTTTCAAAAAAAAAATGTTTAACTAATATAAATAGTTATAATGAGGGGGTTTTAAATTTTTTTACAGAATGCTTTTTAAAAAGGTTAACGATTGCATAAAATAATTTCAAAAGATTAAATTAAAGATATACTTGTTTCATTGTTTCCGTTTTATAATAAAGCACCTTATTTAATTATATAAATAGGATTGTTGTTATTATTTTGAATTTTGTTATATGTAATTGATAATTTTTGTAATTAATTACTTCTTCCACAATAAATACATAAAAAAAGATATAATTACTTAGTTTTTTTATAATTACTTAATTAAAGCACTTCGTTTTTAATTACATGTAATTGTTATTGCAATTTTTTCAATTACAATTACAAATAATATGTAATTATAATTGAGTTTTTTTCAATTACAATTACATGTAATGGTGTAATTGCATGTGTAATTAATTACAAAATGTAATGATTAACCCCCAGGTCTGATAAAAGCAGGGATGGCAGGCAATACCGCTAAAATACCGTTATCGATTCAAGACCCTTTCAACTGACTACCGTTACCCCTAAAATACCGTTACCAAAGAAACCGAAATACCGTCATCCTTAAAATACCGATACCGAAATAAATGAAATATCGACACCCTTAAAATACAGTTACCGAAATAAATTAAATACCGTTACCCCTAAAATAACGTTATTTTTAATTTTCTGCTTTTGGTAATTGCAAGTGATGGCTATTGAGTATTTTTCGCACTTTAAGTTTGTAAATTGGTTTTGTTTTTAATCTCTTTTGTTTTTTGTGAAAAAAATTGCGGATTGCATCGAAACAAATGACTACCGTTATCCTTAAAAACAATTACCGAAATATCGGTAACCTTAAAATACCGCTACCGAAATAATCAAAATACCGTTATCCTTAAGATACCATTACCGAAATAACTAAAAAACCTTTATATTTATCCTTAAAATACCGATACCGAAATAAATGAAATAGCGTTACCCTTAAAATACCGTTACCGAAATAATCTAAAATAGCGTTACCCTTACCGGTAATCGCATCGTTTCGGTTACCATCCATGAATAAAAGTGATCAGTTGGCGAAATATTCGGTTGCAACTACGAATTTGTTTTCTGTGTGTGATTTAAAAATTAATGATATTTATATTTTTTAACGAAAAACATTTATTCTTCTTCTCAAACTCAACCTTACCGGTTGGTGGTTGGTTAATTATAGTATTAATTCCTACTGTCTACTTATATGATGCGGCCCTATGCTCCTTGCAGGAGTAAAAGGAACAAATATATATATACTTATATGATATTAAGAAAACACTAGACTGAAACACACTATGAAATTTGCTCTGTGGCAACCCACATCCGTACAGATACGCAGTCTGCCTCCTATTGAATGTGAAAAGCACATATCAATTTGGTAACATTTGGGAAAAAGAGACATAAATGTTTACTTTATCTAGTGCATTGGAAGTGCCCACAGGTCAGTATACTTCGTAACTCCACACAAGAACATTCAAGTTAGACATTTTTGAAAATATGAAATTTTCAATGAGGGGTATGTATAGTTGATCTTTTATTTGGTAAATGAATGTTTTGTAGTTTGATTTTAGTTCATAAATTTATATCACTTTCTGTTTAAATTATTTTTCAAATTAAAGAATTTTTTTAATTTTATATGCCAGTGTTATATACAAGTATCCCATATCGTAGGTACAAATAATATTAAGTAGATAAAATCTATTACATTAAATGGATTGACAAGGGAATTATCCCAAGGGGTTCACGCCAATATGAGTAAAACTTTTATATATTATAGAAATCAAAAATCTCAGGTTGACCTGTTTTTAAGTGCCATCTCGAAAAAAACAGCTCAACCCTAGACTTTTGTCTTCTTTCCCATAAGTGTGTTCCAAATCGGCGTGTACCCCTTGAGGTAGATCCCTTGTTAGACGTTTTTCTAAAGGGATAGTAGAAGTATATTTCATATGTATTCCAATTATACACTTGAAGCACAAATACTCTAATTGTTAAAGTAAATTTTCACCATCGGAGACAAAACACTTATGTATTCAGTCTAAGAATAATTTGTATTCGAAGAACTACATATGTATATGTGAGATGAATGTATTGTAGTTCATTATATGTATGCAAGTATAAAATTTAATATCCATTTGCACTTAAAAGAAAGCTTAAAGTTTAACAAAATATTTATTCCAAAGAAAAAAATATAATTTTGGTTAAAAAAGATATTGAACATCCTTGATATAAAAAAAAACAATCTTTAATAAAAGGACCTTATATGAAATTACATATACTATCCTGCATACATATGTATATATAACTGCATCTTACATTTCGTGAAGCAGAGTAATATGTTTGAGTCTTGGATACACAATAGCTACTAAATAATGTAAAAGAATTGAACTTTGAATTGAACATCCAAAAAAGTAGATATTTGCTCCAAATTATTGTAAATGTTCTTAAATATATTTGTTCTTTAATAAAACATAAGAAAATACAGTGGCGTTTTTGCTAAAATTTAATATTGTTGAAACATAAGTCGGTGGTTTTTATAAAAGAGGAAAAAATTTTATATTAAGAGTACTATATATAAAGAGAAAAGCATGCGCTTTAAAATTATAGCTCTTTTATAATGTACATTTTTCTGCAGCATACGGCGAATTTATAAAATTTGAAAATGAGCATAATATGGCCTACATTCATAGACAATGTTGGAGTTTTTTCTTTTTATTTCATTTTGCACGTTGTGGTCATATAGTCCCTGTATCTACTAGTGGCAATCTAATTATTTTGATTTTCCAACTCCTTTTAGTTTTGTGGTAGAAAAAATTGAATTGGAAAAAAATTATGACCACAGAAACAACTTGATGAGGAAATAAAACCCTAGAAGCTGTTAAAAATACCTAGCGGATTTATGGCAAAAAAAAAATTTATTAATAAGCTTGTCATAGGAAATGCATTTAAAATTTTTATATGAAGGAACTTTGGGCCATCATTACTTTAAGGTTAAATTCGATCATTCTGAAAGCGCTTGTCTTTTTATATGTGTTTAGAGAGTATGCATGCAAAAAAATAAAAACTAATTTCAATCACGAAAACCAGTTAAAATTTGTAGCTCTTTAATTGATTAAATTTTCAATAAAATATTGATGTATTTGATTAATGGTGTTTTCTTTTCTGGAAATAAATGTTGCCTTGTTAAAGTGTAAAATTTTAAAAATGTTACCCTCACCCCAATAAAATGCTAAATTTTTTCAATCAGAATAGAACGATAAAATCACTTATTTGCATTTTTCAAAACACATGTTGATATATTGTTGTTTCATTTATATGAAATATTGTTTACGCTAGCTACTACTATATGATAGCCTAGTGGTTGTGATGCTTGCCTTTCGCTCGGGATGGCCAGGTTCAAATCCCAGCCAAGGTGAATTAATTTTTATATACTACTCTCTTTTTCTTTTTACAATTTAGAAGTTTCCCTCCATATTAAAAAAAATTGTATAATTTTTTTTTATTTATTGGTAGCGTAAAAACTAGTAAATACTAAATAAAACAGAGCAAATTATTAAAAAACTAAATAAAATTTTATAAAAAAAAATTATAAAAAACCAAATTTATAAAAAAAAAAATTTATAAAAAAAAAAAAATTTTATAAAAAAAAATAAAATTTTATATAAAAAAAAATAAAATTAAAAAAAAATGTTGTGGTCCAACCGGAGTTTGAACCTGCGACCTTCTGCATCAGAAGCCAGGATAGTACCCCCTAGGCCACCAAGTTGCGAGTTTGCTGGCAAACAACATTGCAATATATACATATAACTTTGATGAAAAGAAAAAAAAACAGGGCAACGCTCTACCCCGTAAATTTTTTGAGGGCGGAAAATGTTGCACTTTTGCACTTTATTAGACAACATTTTTAGAAAAGAACACGATGCCCTCTCAGAATATTACCCTTAATTTAGAAAAGAACACAAAAAAGGCAATTCAAAAGCAAAGTGCAAAGAAATGCAACATTTTTGTCAGAAAAGAAAACACCATAAGATCTTTATTGGTTTTTTATATTCATTTGATTAAAAATTAATCCATTGTATTAAAAATTTATCAATATTGTATACCTTCTAAATAAGACACATGTCAACTAAAAAATATATTTTTATTTTTAGCTTGAATTTCATAACATTAAATTTCGTTGAAACAAAACCTGCATGCAATTTTCGTTTAGTTGAAAGATTTATTTACACTTATGTGAAAAAATTTCTCGCAGAAACTAGTTTCCTACTTTTTTCTGAATTTTATACAAACGAAAAACAATATGCTGATATTTTTCTCTTGTTTTATGAAATATTTTTGAGTGTTCGAAAAAAATATCAAGCGAACTGCAGTTTTAAGCACTTATTTCATCTATTGGATTATTTTTAATTGACACCTTTTGAAATAATTCAAGAAATCGTTTTAATTTAAAAAAATTTAACAAAAACTTTTTGAGTGTACTTGGTTTTTGTACCATCATCAATTGCTGGCTGGGTGTTATTAAAAAATACCCAGCGATATTGTCGGATGCAAAGAACCGGTTGTAGAACAACTTGTACTTGCATACAATCTGTTCTACTTTATGTTCTATCATCGGTGATTTTTGTTTGAGTTTGTCCCAAAAGCAACTGGTTCTTTTCTTCCAAACTAGAACAGGTTGCTTTGGAACCAGTTATGGAACTGGGTCTGCGACAGTGAAACCTTACATTTTGACTCCCAGGAATCAGTTCTAGAACCTGTTCCATGGAACCGGTGGTAAAAAGACCTGTTCTAGAATAGATTCAAAGGTAACCAGTTCACAAAAATTTTGCTGGGTATCTACATATGTTTTTCATATATGTTTTTATCCTGAAAAAGCCTAAGTGAACAAAAATTATGGAAATTCCTCAAACAAGAACTTAAGGGTAACGGCTTCGTTACTATAAAAACTTCAGTACCAATTTTGAGCAAAAAATTTAAATTTTTATTTACAAATATACCCTATCAAAAAAAATGCATGACTATTTAATTTATCTGCATCCAACAAAAGAGAAAAAAAACTACTACCACACATAGACATTTAATACATACGCATAGTTTTATATTGAAAAATTGTTAAATGTACAAAATATCGGATCTTTCCTAGGATACGCTTATGTTAAAGTCATTGATTAAAACGGCAAATATGTATTAATTATTCATCACTACGTGGAGAGGGTATAATAGGTTTGTGCTGGTGTTTATAACATCAAAAAATATTGGACCTAGACCCACCTTATAGTATACCGATCGCCTCAGAATCACTTTTTATTTCGATTTAACCCTCTAACCGGCCTAAGCTTTTTTGCAATGAAATTTATACCATGTGTTTCTCACGAAAAATAAACAATAAGTTCTTCTACAAAATTTTTTTTCGTTGCCTACTTTAGGCGATATGGGCCAAAATAGTTTAAGGGTGAATCTCGAAAACTAGCGCATAAAAATTACTAGGTTTAGGCACAAATTATTTCTCTTACCAAGATGTAATTGCAATAAAAAAATTAAATTTTTTGTGCTGTTACTTAAGAAGTTGTAGCGATTTTCGTTTTTCGAAAAATGCGAAATTGAGCGAAAACGCACCAAAACTTCAATATCAAACTTATAAGCTTTGCTACCTATACCAAATATATTCTTTTTACCAAATTTCAGATAAATCCGTCCATTCGTTTTGAAGTTAAGGCGATCTCCTTTAAAGGTATCCTTATGGAATCCTGTGCGTCCTTGGACCAAAGTAAGGAACTTTTTGAATAGCTTAAGCTCCAATCTTACTTCATGGTCACTATCAATTGTTTTAGTCAATTTAAATATGTTTTTAAGATTTTTGAAACTTTTGGTTGTTTTAAAATATTTAATTTTTGAAATTTTACGAAATTTTATCTTTGACACTTTCTCGCTTCCAAACCGTGCATTGTATACAAAAAAATTCTTCACAAAAAATTTTACAAATTTTGTTTTCTGTTGAAAAAGCATAATTTCTAATTACAAAATACCCCTTTGGCGCATTTCTGGTCAATTTAATATACCCCGCCTGGAGGCGGGCTTGCCGGTTAGAGGGTTAAATATGTCCGTCCGTCTGTCTGTCGATGCATACGTCTGCGCACTCTACGGTCGCAAATATTAAGATATTTTGATGAAATTTGTTACACCGACTTACGTTGGCCCAAGGACGAAGCGTATTGATTTTGGTTAAAATTGTTCCATATTTAGAACTAGTGCCCATATAAGGGTACCCCCAAAATTGGTTGCTTTACACGCTGCAGGTCGCAAATATGAAGATATTTCAATGAAATTTTTGGTTCGCTGATTCACATGGTCCCAAGGACAAAGCCTGTTGATTCTAGATAGGATCGGTCCATATTTAGTCCTATCACCCATATGGGCTATATTTCTAATTTTCTCTTATTTTATAATTTTATAGAAAATTTTGACACAAGTCCGTTTTAACCAATTCGAATTTCAGATCCAAACATTAGTTGGCTTTTAACCAGACTGGGTTTTGTTTAGATTTTGTAGTAGTTCGAAATTTGGCAATTCAATAAACGAATTTAATTACACAAAACAACATTAAAAATGCATTGGTCATGCGACATATCAATTCTGATAGATTTTAGCATGAATATTACGAAAGTGAACACCAAATTTTAACCCTTTCACCGCCGACTTTTTGTTTGTGGATGTATGGTTATTTTAACTTCAGATTCTTGTTGAGAGTCCTCAAATTAGAAAAAAAACTGTGTAACAATTTTGACCACCTCCTCTCCACAAAAATTACGTTTGAAAATCGATTTTTTTAATTTCTCATCCCCGTTTTACCCTTTAAATATTCGAATAGCCTAGAATCCTTTGGTTGATTTTCTTCCCGTCATAAAACGAAGCTATATGCAAAATTTTAATTATCTACCTTCATTAGTTTATGAGAAACACCAAAACCCCTTTCTCGGAGATTATGATATATTCAAAATATTAGACTTCATTAACAAATATCGTGACTATTGTGCCACGTTGAACTGCTAATAAGTATAATAATTTTTATTTGAAAGTCAAGAGCCTAATAAACTTATTCGCAAAAAGTATAGTGTTTTTTGCATTATCAAATTTTATATATTCTTTTAAAGATGTGTACACTATAGCATGCCGGGCTCCAGGGGGGGGGGGGGGGGAATCAGGGAAAATCGAAAAAAAAAAAAAAAAGGAGAGAAAAAGAAGAGAAAAAAGGAAAAAGAGGGAAAAAGGAGAGAAAAAGAGGAGAAAAAAGGATAAAGTGAAAGAAATACAATTTTGTTATGAATAATAATATGAAATATAAAATTTTTTCCTTATTTTTATTTAACCAGTCGTCATTTAAAAAATCTCAATAGATATTTTAATAAATTCATTAAAAAAACTGATAATTTTGATTATAAAAAAATTAAAGTTTGTGGAGAAATGTAGTTAAAAGATCTAAATTTCAAATCAGATTTTCGAAATTGTATGTATCAATTTCGTTTGAAATTTTTCTAATTTCAAATGACAAAAAGAAATTTCATTTTAAAATTTCGCATTTTTTAATACAAAATTCCAATTTTAATTGAAAATTTTTTAAATAAAAAAAATTTTCCAAATGTATATTTTTGTTGACTTTAGTTAAAATTTTGGGTGGCAGCATGCTTTGACCAGTTTATTTTTGGAGCATTCTGATTGGTTAATTTATTTTGAACCAATTAAAATATTTGAAAATGTAAATATTTCTTCAGGATTTTCATACACAAAATGAACAAAGCCGTTTAAATATAAAGTCGACTTTAAAAGTAAAATACTGTTTGATAGTAAAGCGCCGTAAGTTACTCGGATTTCACGTGAAAAAATTGTTATACTCCTCCATATAAAACAAATGATAATTTTCCACGACAATGAATTTCACGTGAAAACTGCGTAGAGATTGTTTTCACGCAAATTTAATGTACAAGACTATTATTTTTCTTGGGGAAAAATCACATTTTTTGTATATTGTGATTGTGTTTTTGTATAAAATTGAAAAATTGTTCATTTTTATAATTTAAATTAAAATTTGAGTAAAATTAAAGTTTGAGTAAAATTTTTCCACGTGAAAAATCACTCACGGTGCTTTTGGGAAAAAGACTGAATTTTATTTTGAATTTTTTCATTAAAATTATAGAACTGAACTTCTAATGGAATTTTCTAAATTTGAAGTGGTAAATGCTACTATATTTTAGAATTTGCTCATTTCGAAATAAAAAATGGAAATTTCTCTTAAAATTTTCTCAATATTGTAAGAAAACAATTAATTACCGTTATTTTTGTTCAGATTTAAGATCAAATTTGACAAATTCCAAATAGAATTCACAATTAATTTCACTTGAAATTCTCCAAATTTCATTCGGAAAGATATGGTGGAGTTCTTTTGAGGTCTTTCCAAAGGATCGTATTGAACTTATTCCAGTCTGTCTTTCGGAAATCCTGAGTATACATGTTGATATCGTAGAGTATATAGGTTTTAATTTTAAAATATGGAATGGTGGTATAGCGTCAAAGGAAAATTGGCCAGTAATTCTTTTTGTTCATAACGACATCTGACTCCTACAGCTATACCAAAACCGATATGAAAATTTAATTATACAAAGTTTTCCAAATGTTGATCACGAACCCCTGAGCGTCCCTAATCGCATTCTAGGAGGTCTGCGAAACATTCCGAAAAAATAATTAAAAAACAAGAATTTTTTAAATATTAGAAGTTTTTAGTTCAAATTTATAACTGAAGTATAAAAAATCAGCTTCTAATAAATAAAGTGAATAAAAAAAATGAAAATAATTTCAAAACTTTTCAGGAAATATTAACTTTTTGTGTTGTTGTTAAAACGTAATCTCTGAGTTAAATCCTTGTAAACATCTCAATCAAATTTTGAGGACTTTTCAGACTCCGGCGACGTTTTTCGTAAAATTTTCAAAGTTTAATTTAATGAAATTCGCGATTTAAATCGTCATATGTATATCGAAAAATGGATTCTTTAAAATTTCTGAAAAAATATATGCGGTGTGTTCGATTAGTCGAAATTCTTACTGCTTTTACTAAAATTGGAAAGTTTTGTTTACTTTTTATATTGAAATTTTGCAGCTGTAGTAAAAGTAGTAACTTGTAGTAAGTAAACGAACACGCTTATGTTGTTCCCCATTACTTTATTTTTGCCTTTACGAAATCGTATACTGGCACTGCTCTTATTGGGTATTTTTTCATACAAATGCTGAAAAAACAAACTGTTTTCTTTATTTAATACTATACTATAACTCAGGAACCAAAAGGAGTACCAAACTGATATTTGACAGTGTCATTGATAAAAAACTAAGAACTAATACAAAAATATTAAAAGGCTACGATAAAGTATCCCGAACCGCGTATTAAGATAAAATGGCTTTAGACCTTTGATAACGATAAATGGTTAAAGTTCATTTCAATATAGTAACTATTCACGTGGCTCAATCATGGCTTCAATTATAAAAGTATAGAAACAATTAATTAATTGTAGAAAAATTCTCAAAAATTAAAATTTTTTTTAATAAATCTGAAATTATCAAATTAAAGAATGAGTTGCAGACCAACTTCAGGCACGCTTTCAGAAGCTTTAAAGTGATATATCAACCAGTCACATAGCTAAAATAATACAAAAGTTAGACCCAAATATGTACGGAAAGTCTATAGCAAATTTGATCATTTTCCCCAAATTAAACACCAATTTTTGCTATGCAAACTATTCCAAGTTATAGCAAGTTTCATACAATTCAAATAGAGTGCGGAAATTTCAATTATTGATTTTATATGTTATTTAATATAAACTTTTTTAGGCATTACTAACCCATCCTTGTTGGATGTCAAATACGTATCAAATATTAAAGTTTTTGATTAAAAATATAACTTAGAATTTTCCGTTGGAATTTATATTGTCTTTTATACCTAAAGCGTCGCTCATAAAATCGTTAACCTTGCGCTGCGGAGTCCAAAAACGTCCAACAAGTAGTGTATGTCCAAATCAAAAGGGGTTAAAAAATATTTTTTGTGAAAATTTAAAAAAAAAAAAAAAATTTTTTCCAAAATTTCCTCCCCAAGAGATTGAGCTGGAGCCGCCACTGCACTATAGTGTACAAGGGTAGTAAAAGAGTTAAAATAAGCTCTATTTTTTAAAATAAAGGGTTCTTCAACAGGGACGCTACAAAAGTAGAAAGACAGGGACAGCAAACGACGCCCTCTTTTGACATTTCTCTTCAGTAAGGTTTGCCATTTCATGATGGAAAGATATACGAGCCAACAACGAGTCGAAATTATTAAAATTTACTACCGACATTCGGAGTCAGTGGCCTCCACGTTAAGAGTGCTACGTCCAATTTATGGTCGTCATAATGGCTTCGTCAATAAACAAAATATGCGTTATTGGTCAGACAGCAATCCACACGTACTCCAAGAGTCATCATTGCATCCAGAAAAAATTACGGTTTGGTGCGGTTTATGGACCGGCGGCGTCATTGGGCCGTACTTGTTCCGTGATGATCAAGACCGGCACGTTACTGTGAATGGAAATCGCTAGTCCAGTCGATTGGCCACCTCGGTCGTGCGATTTGACGCCGTTGGACTATTTCCTGTGGGGCTACGTCAAATCTATGGTCTATGCCAACAAGCCAGTGACGATTGATGAACATAGTACGAATATCGAACGTGAAATTGCAGCAGTATCGGCCGATTTATGCTTGAAAACCGTCGAAAATTGGGTTCAGCGTCTGGACTTCTGCAAGCGTGCCCGTGGTGGCCATGCAAAAAAAATCGATTTCCATACATAATGGCATCGAACGTACTTTCACAGGAATAAAGAATTTCATTGATATCCAAAACTGTTTTTGTTTTATTGAAATAAACTTTTGTAGCGCTCTTATTGAAGAAGCCTTTATTTGCAAATTTAACTTTTAGCAAAAAGGCAATTTTTTCTTTAAAATTTCGGCTGAAGTTTACTTTTTCAGACACCCCCCAAAAAGAAAAAAAAGCATACCACCCCCTCTGGAATTAAAAAAAAATGTTTTTTCTATACGGTGTTAAGGCGGCTGGGCCCCTGGGACCCCCTAGGTCCAAAAAACCGAAACACACATAAAATTTTATGTCATTTTAAAAATGCATTTGGTTTCATGATTCATAAAGTGTGGCTCCCACTAGATACATTTAAGGCCACCCAAGAGTCTAAAACAACCAGTTAACGTACTTACTAATCATAAAGCATTAGTACTCAAAGGAACGGAAAGTTTCCTACAAATTCAAATATAACCACAATGAACCAAAACATTTTTCCCCTGTGACGCTTTCTACCATAACATACAAAAAACTCCCTAAGGTTCATAAAAAATTTAATTTTTTGTAAAAAAATCCCCGACTATTAGCAAAATAAAGTTTACGTAAGCCAGCAGAATAAAGTTTATGTAGCACAATGTACCAAAAAATGTTTTTACCTAGAAAAATATTACTTTTTTAATTCCAGAGGTGGTCATATTTTATTTATTTTTTTTTGTGCGGTGACCGAAAACACTAACTTTTTACTCCCTAAAATTTACTAAAATGCACCTAGCGTGAATTTTATTTTACGGATCATGAAACAAAATGCATATTTGGAATCGTGAGAATATTCCCTTTATCATCACATGCGCCATTTTGGGCGTGTAACGGTTTTTTGGACCTAGTGGGTCCCAGGGGCCCCGGCCACCTTAACACCATATAGAAAAAAAAATATTTATTTTAATTCCAGAGGGGGTCATAGTTTTTATTTTTTTTGAGTGGTACCCGAAAAAGTAAACTTTTGGGAAAATTTCTTATTTATTCATAGATATACCTGACTAAACCACAGATAATTTTTAATATGGTATACAAGTATAGACTTTGAGCTTTTAGCAAAATGATCTAGGATATAATTGCAATTAAATGAAAACTTCACTTATTATCCTATTTTGCAGAATCACAACTTCTGCGTCAATATTTGCAGAAAATTTAATCTAAAATACAAATTGTATATCTTTTTTGTTTCAAATTAATTTTATATGTTTTTACTATGGCAATAAGATATAAAGTACATTTTTGAACATACATATTTTAAAATCGTTTCTTTTTGGGAATTTGCACTTCAATTATCAAAAAATTTGTTGAAATTGATTAGAAAATATATGTTTTACAGTTCTGAATGGTTTTATCTGGATTTTATAATTTAAAATTCGTCACAGACTCCTTAATTTTTAGGTATTAAAAAGTCAATATTTTTCAATTTAGTCAATATTTACTTAAAATTAAGAAAGAAAATCCGAAATTTTTTGATGAATTAAGTAACGTGAGATGTTTACTGATGGTACAAATTCAAATATTGAATATTCCTTTCATCGCAGATTATTTATTAACGAAATCGTGAAAAACAAAAATTTCAAATTTAAATTCATGTATAGGAAATATTATCGCATCATTTTAAAATCAAATGTTACAAAAAATAGCGTTATTACTTTCAATTTTGTATTTTTTTGGAAAAAGTTTACTAAAAAATTTAATTTTCCTCCAAAAACTTTTTTGCCAATGTTTCTTAAACTATAGCTGACTTTAAAATTCTATGGCCATATTCGTGATCTGCATTCCAAAGTCTGTTATGTTAGAAATGATGTGTTGCATTCGCGATGCATCAAATTTTTCTTATTTTGTTTTGTTTACTTACGAAATTAAGGTGCCTATTCCTACCAAAAGTCTTTGACTCTTAGTTATGACTGTATTCCCCATGTATTTGTTGTTGCAATTTGAATAAATATAATAAATTATATTTATACAAATTTTTGTTTGAAAACTTTAGAAAAATTAAGACTTTGTATCGATACAGTCATAACATTGACAAATAAAATTTGAATTTTTTGAATTTTATTGTTGTTTTGTATGAAAAGTTATGACTCTCAGTCTTAAAAATAGTCTTAAGACGGTCACAAGGAGTCAAAAGTAGGAATAGGCTCCTAAAGCTACTAGAGAACTGAATATCTCTACAAAACATTTTTTTAATATGTTTCATTTGTAGCACATTAGCAAGGATGCCAATTTTTTTTTTTTTATAAAGAGAAGCAACACTCAGGAAATTCTTCCTATTAATTAACGTGTTGCTTCCTTTGGAAAGGGGATAGAGAAGAAATGAAAGGTAGTGAAAGATGAAGGGCTTCAAATCTGGCAACACTGTAATTGCGCGAGATGTTGAATTTTAGAACAGTTGTTGCGCGCCATCTGACGGTGAGTTGGCGAACTTTGTTGAAGCTTTTTAGTTCATAGCCCTGTTATATTATTTTACTTCGGTGGGGTTAAGTGCGCCCACAATTTAGTGCTTTTCGCGATAAATTTGGTGCTTTTTGATGTGCCAAAATGCGAAAAATATTAATTTAACGCGTAAGTGAAAAAAGCGCTAAATTGGTGCTTTTTATTTTTATTTCAATAATAATGCATTAAAATAGCAAGAAAAAGTTGTAGTTCTTTGATATTTGTTCTGAGAAATAGAAATGCCGAAAATTGTCAATTTTGCTATTCAAACTTTTAACACAAATTTAACAAAACCCTATGTAAAGCAAACATTTTAAATAAAAAAAAAAACAGCCAATAATTTTTATTTTATTTTTATTATAATCAGAGTATATTGGAAAAAATCTACGAATATTGCGAAAGTTATTCGATTTTATTTTTAAAATTTACTTTCATTTTATATCAAAACTTTATTTGTTTTTAATAGAGATTTAAAAAACTAATTCTTTCTGGAATGAATTCCCAACAATTTTATTTAAGACATAAGCAGAAATTAATTCCTATGAATGAATTCAAAGAATTTAAATTTAGAGAATGAATTCCCTGACCAAAGCATTAAGCATTAAAATTAAAGAATTCATTCAACACGAAATATTTAGTTCAATTTTAAGTCAAGGAATTTATTCAATTCTAGTTAGTTCATCTTTTTGTCAAGGAACTAATTCCCAGAGAATTCATTTCCTTGTACATTTAATTCCCTGATGGAATTAACTTCTTCGTTTAACTCCCCAATGAATTAAATTTTTCACTTAATTCCCTAAGGAATTAAATTTTTCTTTTAATTTCCTAAGGAATTAAAACTTTCTTTGAATTGCCTAAGGAATTAAATTTTTCGTTTAATTCACTAAGGAGTTAACTTTTTCGTTTAATTCCCTAAGGAATTTAAGTTTTTACTTAATGCCAACTTAAGGACTTAAAGTGTTAACATTTTGTCTTAATTTTTCAGCTCTTCCGATAATTTATATAATTGGTTTAACTAAAATGTTCTTTAATAAAGTATATGTATACCTTAGGGTTATGACTAATTTTTAACAAAAATTTTACTTATCACCACGTGATAGGCAATACTAAATTAATAATAAAAATCATGTTTGCGGGTCATTTCGGCAAAAAAAACTTCCGCACCAAATGCAATTTATAAAAATAATTTCTGTTCCGAAATTTTGTTTAATTTACATAACGAATTATTACAAAAATTATTGTAAACGGTAAAAATGTATCCAAAAGTCCCTCCAAAAGGTTTCGTAATTTTTACAGTAAATAGCTTTTAATAAGCATCATTTGAGTCTCATTTGTTTAAAACTTCGGAAAAATATTTTAATTAAACTAAAACCATATAGACCAAATTTCAACCTTTTTGGTGCGGGAACTTTTTTGACAGCAGCGAAAAAGTAAGATTGCACTTCTTAATTTTTTTATAGATTTTTTGGCTAGGGCATGTAACATGTATTTGCAACAAAAAATCAAAAAGTCATAACCCTAGTATACCTCCCTTAATAACAACAACGACATATTAGTTAAATTAAATATATTAGAATTGTATAAATAATATTTAGATTTTCATTTTATATTCTTAGGTGAAAAGACATGTCCTTTTGGGCATTTTATGAAAAACTTAAATTAAGGGAATTAAGCGAAAAAGTTAATTTCTTAGGGAATTAAAAGAAAAATTTAATTCCTTAGGGAATTAAAAGAAAAGTTAATTCCTTAGGGAATTTAACCAAAATTTTAATTCCTTGGGGAATTAAACGAAAAACTTAATTCCTTCAGGGAATTCATCCCCTAGGGAATTAATTCCTTGACCAAAAGTTGGATTAACTAGAATTGAATGAATTTCTAGGGAATTCATTCCCTAGAGAATGAATTACCAAAGTTGAACTAACTAGAATTGAATGAATTCCTTGGTGAATGAATGCATCAAATTTTATGAAGAAACTTGAAGAAAATGAGTGAATTCATTTAAGATAAATCGAATGAATTCATTCAATTCCTTAAGTTTGGTCAGGGAATTCATTCCCAAAATAAAATTCAGTTCAAAAAAGGGAATTATTAATTTAGTCTTCGAAGCTCTAGTTTTAAATCGAACGGCAAAATTTTTAAAGATCATAGAAATTGTTTAGTGGTTTTGTACCCTTTTTTCAACAGAAATTTACTCGATTTTATTTTTGAATATTTTTTTTTGAAAAACTTGGCGTCTCTGCACATAAGTGCGCATTTTTTATTAGCCGTAATATAATGTTTAAATACCAGTTTTATGTTAAAACGAGTAAAAAGGTTAAAGTCGGGCATGCCGACTATACAATACCCTACACCAGTTTGGTGTATTGTTTGGATTGGTCGCAACTATTAAGTTATTTTGATGAAATTTGGTACGCAGACCTATGTTGGCCCAAGGACGAACAAGTTTGATTTTGGTGAACATCGGTCCATGTTTAGACCTAGTGCCCATATAAGGGTCCTACTAAAATTATATTTTTTATACGCTGCAGGTCGTAAATATTAAGATATTTTGACGAAATTTGGTACACAGACCTATGTTAGCCCAATAACGCAGCCTATTGATTTTGGTGAACATCGGTCCATGTTTAGACCTAGTGCCCATATAAGGGTCGTACCAAAATTATAATGTTTATACGCTGCAGATCGTAAATATCAAGATATTTTGATGAAATTTTGTACACAGACCTATATTGGCCCAATAACGCAGCCTATTGAGTTTGGTGAACATCGGTCCATGTTTAGACCTAGTGCCCATATAAGGGCCCTACCAAAATTATACTGTTTATACGCTGCAGGTCGTAAATATTAAGATATTTTGATGAAATTTGGTACACAGACCTACATTAGCCCAATAACGCAGCCTGTTAATTTTGGTGAACATCGGTCCATGTTTAGACCTAGTGCCCATATAAGGGTCCTACCAAAATTATACTGTTTATACGCTACAGGTCGCAAATATTAAGATATTTTGATGAAATTTGATACACAGACCTATATTGGCCCAATAACGCGATGGTGAACATCGGTCCATGTTTAGAACTAGTGCCCATATAAGGGTCCCCCCCAAAATTGGCTTGGTTACAAACTGCAGGTCGCAAATATTAAGATATTTTAATGAAATTTGGTGCGCTGACTCACATTATAGAAAATTTTGACACGAGCCCTATTTTAACCCATTCGAATTTCGGATCCAAACATTAGTTGGCTTTTACCCAGACTGGTGTAGGGTATTGTATAGTCGGCATGCCCGACTTTAACCTTTTTACTCGTTTATTTTTTTTGTCATAAAACGGGACCTCTTAAACGATTTTTAATAAAAGCTTTCTAAAAAATAAAATAATATAAAAAATTTCTATAATCTAGCGATAAAATT
Source organism: Leucophora obtusa (assembly GCA_949987735.1). Classification (NCBI taxonomy): domain Eukaryota; kingdom Metazoa; phylum Arthropoda; class Insecta; order Diptera; family Anthomyiidae; genus Leucophora; species Leucophora obtusa. The sequence goes on along the minus strand of OX465296.1, from coordinate 131,804,860 downwards.
TTTAAATTTTCGCACTCTTTATAAATCTAGTGATTTTATAGCGATTTTTGAGACTTACCTCTCCCATTTTTTTTTTAATAGTTGACATAAGTTCTCATACTCTAAATTTTTACTGGTGCTGTTGTTGCTGCTTGCTACTTTGTAGTGCTAAATTTAATATTCTCTATTTTAAATGTCCTGACTCGTGTTAACTCGTAAGTGGTGTTAAAACTTTGCGGGATATACCCACTATATTCGGTTGGCTGTATTTTTTCTTTAAATATGACTATTATTTTTTGTTTGTACATATTTTATTTGTATTTCACTTTCTTTTTCATCTACTTTTAATGTTAGACTCATAAATTAAGCAATTAACAAAGAACCATTTAAACTGCTTCTGTGTCAAACAGCTAAAATTAGGAAATCAATTTTAAATTAACAAAAAGTAAAAAATAAAACGGTGAAAAAATTTGCATTTCTACATAAAATTTGTATCAAAACAACACGCAAACATTAGTTAAACATACCTGTTTAATGACTTCATTTGTTTAGCCAGTCATAAAATACTTATATAATTTGATAATTCTTAGTTTACACTTGAAGCACAAACATAACAAAGTATGAAGCTATGTTTTTACAGATCGCGAAAGAATCGAAGCATATGTATGGAATAAAAATCTATATTCTCGTAATTCTTAGTATTTGACATACCCAGTAATATGGTAAGGACTAGAGGCCAGTATGAATGTTTTGCAAAACATTCACAAAATATTTTCTTGTACAACACCAAAATATTTTTATTTTTTTGTTTTCTGTTTTATTTATTTTTTTGCAATGATCTAAATTTTAATATCTTATAAATAACTACAAAAAAGTAAAATTGTCAATTTTTGTTATATTTAATATTAAAATCGTCAAATCTCTCATCAGCGCATGCAAGATAATGTTTATGTAAAACATTCATTCAGCTCTCTAGTAAGGACTATTAAATATTCTGTTTATATAAAGAGGGTATCAACTATAGAAGAACAATTAAATAAAACCTCTAACTGATTTTAAAAGATCCTTCTTAACTTATTTGTTTTTCAAACTATTACCACAAAAATAAAAGCGTAATTTCGATTTAAAAATTTTTTTGTGCTTCTGAAGCCTTCAATTTATTTTATATTGCTCAAAATTTCAAAATTGGATATTTGTTTAATATTATTGTATTAGATTCAACTTAAAAGAAGAGAATAAAAAAATTCAAAAATTAATATCTTTTTTTTTTAAAAAAAACGCCCTCTTGAAAATTTCAGGATTTTTTAAGATCAGCTAGAGATTTTATTTAAAAAAAAATTGAGCAAAAAAAATAGGTTTTGAGTTTTTCGTATTGCAAAATTGCAAAATTTTAAATTTTTTTATTTTTCAATATTTTTTTTAATATTTTTTTTTTATACGCCTAAATATCCTCTTTAAAACGAGCTGAGAATCTTTTTTGTAGCTATTATAGTTTTCGAGATATTCAAAAAATATACCCGTAACAAAGCAAAAAATTAGAAAAATTATGACATTTTTTGAAATTTTAAATATTGCATAACTTTAGAAAAATTTTTTGTAGTTTTTTTCCTTTGGCAAACTTCATTATATGATGAAAGTAAAGTTCTGACTAAAACTCATCCAAATCTAAAGGGGTCGATTCCAACCATTGGTCGATTTGAGATGGAATGACCCATATATCAATTGCCAAGTCACCATTACCGCCTTAAAACGTATACTTTCCTGACTCATCTCTTTTCGTTGTACAATTTAAAACTGATACCCCATAATCTTCACATAACTCTATCAGCCGTCTTCCTTTAGCATTAGCTTCTCAATCTTTTGATTGACGTATACCCGTATTGGCATCGAAAGAATTTATAAACAACTCTTTTATTTCCACTTGTAAATGACCTATTAGAACTTTTAAGTCAGGGTTGTTTTCAAGAAAATATTTTCCACTAAACCAAAATCCTAATACCACTCTGCTTCTCTAACATACAGAGGAAAGATTTTAATTACAGAGTTATAAATATTAATATTTAACGTGGCTATTCCATTTTGATTATCAAATGTACATTTCATTTGTTGTGAATCAAATTTTCTATTTATGCCATACATGGCACCTCCACTTGCCCTACCATAATTGCTCATTCTAATTGCCGGTTTCCAAAATGTATAATTAGTAAAGTATTTTCTAAACTGCTCAATTTGGCCTCTATTATTTTCGTTTCCAATAAAATAACTATATCAAGAGAGTTTATATACTTGAAAAAATAGTTAAATAAAATTTTGTTTACTAAACCGTTTATGTACTTAGTTGGAAAGTAGTGTTATATTTCTATGTTCAATTGTTGCTTCTACATTATCAATGACTTGACCTATATTTAATTTGTTAATAGTATGATTTTCCACGAAATGTGTTTAAAATTTAAAAGTTCTCCATTTAGTTTTTTATATAAAAAATTTTCAAATTCAGTCAATATCAATTTTTTGTGGTGAAATGTGGGCACAGGACTTGTATTCATATTTAGGGTTAAGATTTGATGCACAAAACTGGCTATTGCGCTTAATATGGATTTTTGGAGTTTTTTTGGGTTTTAGTCAACTGATGTCAGATCGACCTTGATAAATGTTGTGCCGAAGTAAAGAATCAATTAAAAGGAAAATACTTCAACAAAAAAATGTATGCATGTAAAGGACCTATATGTTAAAATCGCGATTTTTCAAAAATGTTATATGGCAGCATAGCTTTCCAAGTTGCCCCCAAAGTTCAACTTTAAATATATAATACGGGGTTACCTCTTAAAACAGTTTTTGCAAAATTGCAAACACAAAAGTTTCAATTTGCCAAAGTTATCGCAATAAATTAAGTTATTTAATAAGGTTAGTACACTTACAAAAATACGTCAGTATAAAATCTGTCAAACCGGTTTCAAATCGATTTGACTAATTTTTAACAAATTTTTAGTTGAAACACTGATTTAAGCAAAGATTTTAGTTATCTTCATTTAACACCATACTAAAAATCCTCAGTAATGTAACTAATTTTGAGTGTTAATTTTCAAAATTATTTAAAATTAAATTTTACAAATTCGTTAAATTTTACAAATTTTATTGTTTAAATATATTTTCATGTTACTGTTATTACCCGGTAGATGGCGCCACCAATATATGCGAAGTTTCAAAGATGGCGCTATTCCTTTCCCTCCCGAATTTTGAAAATGGCCCATATCTCGAAAACTAGGAGATATAAGAAAAATGTATGTATAATACCCCAGCGAAAGGGGTTATCTCTATCCAAAAATGGACCTTGGCGGGGCCGTGGACCCTCGAAAATTTTCAATCAACATTTTCCACTTCATAAAATGGCCCATATCTCAACAACTAAGCGAGACAGAGCAAAACGTACAAAATGTCTGCTCTACTAGAGTGCTCTTATATGCCGTCACGTGATAGGGACTACGCCCGGGGAGGGTCCCGAGACCTTAAATTTGGATAAATTCTACGACTCAGTATAATTACAGATAAAATTGTAGTTTTATAATTTTTTTACTTAAATTTAGATTTGTTAAATTTAACAAAAAAAGTGTTAAAATCAACAAATTTTATTTTAAGCCAAAAAAAAGGAATACATTTTGTTAAAGTAACAAATTTTTCTGTCCAGCCAACAGACGTATTATTTTAAATGTGCCATACTAAAGAAATTATAGTACATACTAATTTTAGTAAAAACTAAACCAAATTTGTAGTATTTATATAGCAGGTATGGGCACATAAATGGATTGAATGACTAAATTTGGGATTTCACAAATTTACCGAGTGCCGCACCATATTGCACTATTCAACAAAACCTACTTCTATGCACCGCCTTCTACTAAAAGTTTTTGTTTTAAAGTATTTTGAATTCTTAAGACCGAATCTAAAGTAAAAAAAGTTTAATAGAATAGCATTCTGATAAAATAATTTTTAAGATGATCGAAGATTTCTTAAATTTTTGGGAAGTGAATTATCTAAGATTTTTTCTAAATCAAATTCAATCACAATACTGATACACAGTCTTTCTCATAAACATATTTCTCATACCGGTTTTGTAAAGACAAACAAAAACTGTTGGTTTTTAATTTTTATTTAAAAAATAAAAAAATTTTTTTCGACCTATTTAATTGGCCTCGAACTGAGTTAATAAATTTCTAATTAATCAATTAAATAGGTCAAAAAAACAATTTTTATTTTTTAAATAAAAATTAAAAACCAACACTTTGACAACACTCACAGTACGGAGAAAATGTTTTTGCCTCTTCTTGTATTAACAAAGAAGAAGGGTAAAAATAAAATTTGTATTTAATTTATACCGATGGTATGAAATACAAGAACAAAAAACTTTCCTAATATTTACATTGTTGGTTATGCTTTGCAGAAGACTTCGAAAACATATTTTATTGTTTGCTCAATACCCATTTTAATTTAGGAAACTACATTTAATATGAGATTTTGATGCCTTAAATTGCATTGCACTAATGCCACCACTTTCTAAAGAAAACTGATGAAGGGGACGTGGAAAATCCCCGAAGCGATCGTCTTTTCATTCCTGAAAGTGTAGAGGTTTTTGAAAGCAAAAACTCTTCTTGTATTAACAAAGAAGAAGGATAAAAATAAAATTTGTATTTAATTTATACCGATGGTATGAAATACCAGAATAAAAACCATTCATAATATTTCTATTTTTAGCTATGTTTTGCAGAAGACTTCGAAAACATATTTTATTGTTTGCTCTATTCCCATTTTGTTAATTTAGCAGATTACTTTTAATATGAGATATTGATGCTTCAAATTGCATTGCACTACTGCCACCACTTTCTAAAGAAAACTGATGAAGGGGACGTGGAAAATCCCCGAAACGATCGTCCTTTTATTCCTGAAAGTGTAGAGGTTTTTGAAAGTAAAAACTATGTGAAGTATTTGTAAGGAGAGTATCCTGAGAAGAAAAATAGCAGTTTTTGAAAAAAGTACTTATTATGTTAATTCATAATAGGGAAATTGGCCTCGAACTGAATTAATAAATTTCTAATTAAAAAAAAACTTTTAAAAAAGGCACCAACAATGGAGTTTGTAAATTCAAAAAACTTTTTGTTTTTGTAACTTTGAATTTTTATTTTTAAACAATTTTTATATGAAAAATAACAATTTACAAACGTGTTACAAATGCTTCAAATAAAAACATTGTTGGAAATAAAATTTCAATTTAAAAGAAATGTTTTTGTTTTTACAAATTCCATTTTTTTGCCTACATTTTTTTTCTGTATTATGGAACTTTATAAAAAATAAATTATGATAAATTTATTTAAGGGTTGGAAACCCACAATTTTCTAAAAAGCTTTTTCCACCTTTATTTAAAATAATTTTTCTAGATCAAATGCTCGTATCTTTGAGAAATATGACAGATTTTAAAGTGCATCGGTTTGTAAAAATCGAGTGCTTTATTAACTTACAATGGAGATTCAAAAACAAGTAAACAAAAAAAATTTCTTTAACTATTCATAATAATCCATTGTGGACTGAAAGCAAAATTGCCACAGAAGAACTAGTGACCAGGCAATGTATTTTCAGAGTGGTCAAAAAGTTCAGCTAGGACCTAGTAGTTGAACGGATAAAGCAAAAGCATCCAGAGAGGAAGGTTAGGTTAGGTTGAATGGGAGCCCGCCAGAACGGCGAGTTCACTCGGAGGCCATAAGGCCCATTGCGATTGCCTTAAATCTCCCCCTCATCCACATGGAAAGAAATACCTCGACCCGAAGAAATCTAAAACCATCCCGATCCCCTCAAAAAGTTCGCAAAACTAGACAGGGAAACATCTCGTAGACTGTCCAGGTCGTCGAAGAACCTGCATCCCAGATATCTGAGTCGCCGCTCCTTCAGTCCCGGACATTCACAAAGCAGATGGTGCACTGTCTCCTCCTCGTCCCCACAGCCCCTGCAGTAGTCCGCCTGGGTGTAACCCCAACGCACAGCCATTCCGCCCATCGCGCAGTGTCGCGTTAGGACTCCTAGCAGCATCCCGATCGTCCGCTTGCCAAAACCAAGAAGAATCTTTGTCCTCCTCGGATCAGGCAGTGGCCATAGGGTCCGAGATATCCTACAATTGGTCAAGAATATCCACCTTGCTCTCGTCTCCCTATCCGAAATATCCTCTATTACACCGAATAGCCGCACCAGCGGAACCAGGACCTCCGTCTGTATAGGGTCCTCAACCGCCTCGGAGCCATTCCTCGCACACTCGTCAGCCAGCTCATTGCCCGCGATCCCTGCGTGTCCTGGGACCCACGCCAGCCTGACCGAGTGCCGACGAATACGGTTCAAGGATTCAATACAGTGCCGCACACACCCCGATCTGACAGTATCGGATTCCAGGGCTTCCAAAGCAGCAAGACTGTCCGCAAAGATGCTAATGGCTGATGGATCCAGATCCCGTTCCATTATCCTCCATGCGGCGACGTCAATTGCATACACTTCCGCCTGGAACACGCTACAATCGCCCGGGAGTCGTATGGAGATTCGAAGGTCTAGTTCGCCGGAATAAACTCCCGACCCTGTCCCCATGTCCATCTTCGAACCGTCCGTGTACACTGAGATATCACCACTCCGAATAACGGAGTCAGATGCCCAGTCTCCCCCGGTCGGTACAATCACCTCAAAAGTCCTCTGGAAATTCGTGACCGGAATGATATAGTCCGTCTTACGATCCAGTAGCGCACCACCAATCCCATGCAGAATGGTACTGTGGCCCCAAGTGCATTGCCTCAGCTCTTGTATCTCCCTGAGTCTGAGAGCTGCTTTTGCCGCCGCGCACCTGATATAAATATCCAGTGGTGGGATGCCAAGCATCACCTCCAAACTTGCCTGGGGCGTATAACGGCCCGCCCCTGTAATACCCAGACAAGCCAGTCGTTGCACCTTTGCGAGAGTGAAGAGATATGACCCCGTGTTTACCGCCCTCCACCACACCAGTGCCACGTAGGTCAAGATTAGTCTTATAATCGCTGCATACATCCAGTGGATGATATACGGCTGTAGACCCCACCTCTTCCCAAAGGTCCTCCTACAGGTATAAAAAGCACATAAGGCTTTTCTCATTCTCTCCTCGTTATTTCTCTTCCAGGAAAGTTTAGAGTCCAGAATGACACCCAGGTACCTTGCTTCCCCTGAGAGTTGAAGGGTAACTCCCTCCAGTCTTGGGAGATTAAACCTCTCCGGTTTGTACCTCCTTGTAAACAAAACGAGTTCGGTTTTAGATGCATGGACCCCCAGACCGTTCTCCCTTGCCCACCTGAACAGCATCATAAGCGGCGACTCCATGAGATCACTGACCGTCTGGAGAAATTTTCCCCTGATCAGTTACAGAAATCCAGAAAGGAAACCAAAGCCAAAAAGTTGGAGAACCTATTGGGGGCGATTCCAAATATTACTGGCCGCAAAGTGGCATGGTGCCTGCACTGTTCGGAAACTTTTGTGCGCAGAGTTAAAGTTAATGTTGGGCTTAAAACATTTAAAGTTCAGGACAGAAATATTAAGAAGAAAGTTGATGCCAAAAATTTAAATAAAGATTTACCCTGCTGGAATTAGCAACAAATTTTGCTCAATATTAATCAGTAGAATAAAAAAACCAAAAAAAATTTTTATGGTTTCGAATGAATAAAAATCTATTTTTTTAAATCAGTACTCTACAATTTTTTTTATCAAATATTTCCGTTGATTTTAGCAGGATAGATTTATTATATTTAACAGTTTTATTTCTGCTGTTTTAGTCTCACTAAAATTTATCAAAAATCGGCAAAATTTTTTCTGCAATTCACTTTTAACTGTTAAACCTATAAAAAAAGCAGAAAAGCTAATAATTTTTCTGTTATTTTTACATGTTTATTGCTATGAGTGTATGAATAAAGTTTTAATGCCTCTAAATGTTTTCCCAAATGTCAACTTTGGGAAAACATTGTCAGTTTTCAAGGACAATTCCAAAACAGTAGATTTTAGAGATCCTTACGAGGTCCGTAAAACAGCCTGGAACATGATTATTCGAGCACCCATGAAATATATGGAACTTCCAAAAGTGTTATTTTTTTCACCTCCCCATGCATTTTTCAGTAGATTGGGCGTAAAAAATAATATCCCGCAAAAATTGGTCCTCTCGTATTAAAACAGGCCAGTGGCCCGCGGCTTTTAGCCCTAAAAATGGACTAAAATTAATTCAAAGCTTCTTTGCGCTATAAATCTTAAAGTAAAGGTTTAACTGAAAAATACTAAATAATCTACAGGCAGAGGGTTAAAAGTTTGTATAAAGAAAATGTTTCCCTTTTCATTGTGTTAACAACAGCTATGTAACTTAATCACCAGAAACTTCTAGTTTAAGAGTTATAGATGGATAAATCCATGAACCTTTTTTAGGGTAATTTTGAGGACATAAATGTAAACGGCCTGGCCGGTTTACATCGCAGAAACCCAATTTTTGCACATATCTTACTTTTTACTGTCATCCTATCCGAAAATGGGCGGGGAACTCTAATGATTATACTAAAATGAAACGCAATTTTTGAGAATTCATACTCGCAAAAAATAAAAGATTTTTATGTATTTCTGCGTCATATTAAGCGATTAAATATTTTTTCCAGTGTTAAGGTTTGAGTAAAGAACTCGGAATTTTTCACTTCATATTCATGTGTAGGATGCGAAATTATTTTAAAAATTTTAATGGAAGTATGTGCAAAAAAGACTATATTTGTTGATCAGTGAATTTTTGGCTGAGGCTCCATTGTGAGTTGATTTTTTTATCGCTGTTTTCTATATTATCTATATTTTGAAATTCCGATTTTATATTTTTTTTTTTTCCATTTGATGATTAAAACATTGAAATTGGTTGGCGGGCCACATTTGCCCATGTATGCTATATAAGATTTAATTTTAAATTAACACTGTATGTTAGTGCTGGTAAATTCGGTTACTTTTCAATACTCGATACTACTCGATATTTTTGATTTGGATAATCGATACTACTCGATAATTTTAAGGGTGGTTAAATTTGAAATTTTTTAAACTTTTTTGATAAAATTCTTTGAAAATGTTTATGGTAGTTCAATATTTAAATTTATAAACATATTTTTTAACTTTTTCACCAACTATTAATTGCGTTTTTCATAGTTTTTTAACATATTATTTTAAATATTTTACTTCTGATTTTTTTCTTTTCGCAGAGTTGTAATTTTGTGGCAAATATTTTAGCAGAGTAACATTTTTGTGGTAAATATTTTATTATTTTGTCTGTCCAAAATGCAACTCTGAAAATATCGAGTATTAATTTTGAGTATCGAGTACCCGAAAAAAAAACACAAATACTGTATGTTAATTGTTAACATTTATTATTTCATCCCAAAAATATACTATAAATTTTGTTTAGTTTTCACTAAAATTATAAAAATTTTAATTTCTTAAGTACCATACACTCAAAAAAATATATTAGTAGAATAATTAGTAAAACGTCTTGTATATCAGGCGTACTAGTTTTTAGAAATTTTTTGCTGAAATTCCGTTTTCAGCAAAAGTTTTAGTTATATATTTTTAGCACTAAACTAATTTTGAACTAATGTTTCACTAATTTATTTTGCTACAAAAATTGTGCTGATAACCGCATTTATAGCGTGGATGACAACCGAAAAGACAAGATGTAGATGTCGCAGCACGTCTGGATGTAGTTCAGACAACGGAAATGATAATAAAAAAAAAAACTCTATACAATTTCTATATTTAAATTTTCAGCAAATAAATTAACTAAGTAAAATTTCTCTACAAATATTTTGAATTTCTTCCCTAGTTTTTAGGCTTGAAGTTTTTAATCTTATGTTGTTATATTCTAGCCAAAATTATGAGGAATTAAAAAAAGAAAGCTTGCCTAAAAGCTAAATAAATGCCAAAAATCGCTGTTTTCTCAAAATCCGCTAAAATAAAATCTCTGCCCAAGTCAAATAAGAAAGAATTCCTACAATTTTTGTAGTTTTTAATCTCTAAGATATTCTAAATAAAACCTTGAGGTCCAATCGTTGATTTTTTAAAATTTCTATAAAAAAATTTTTAAAATTTAAAATTTTAGGTTTGAAAACATTGTTTAAGAATTCTGACCTTTTTTGGCACTAAATTAAAATGAGTTAGCAGAAAAAAAATAATGCTTATCTGAATTCTTGGAACTTATAGAATAAAAAATGTTTCTGTAGTAGATTATTTCAATAAATTTTAAAATTTAGACCCGAATTTCTTGATTAAGTGGTCTGCGACATATCAGTTGCCTGGGGAAATTGTAATAACTCGACCAAAAGCTGATCGGCTAGCCAACTTTAAGTTGACACATACAAAACATCGGCTTAATGGTAAAAAAAGAAAATTAAAAAAAATATATAATATTTTTATCGTGTAAAAAAAATTTTAGACGATGCGCATGTGCTTATTATTTTTAGCGACATCGCCATACAAAGGCAATAAAAAATGTAACAAGAAAAGTATCTACACTAAAAATAATAAGTCTGTTGGCTGAACAAAAAAATTTGTTACTTTAACAAAATTTATTAGATTTTTGGATTAAAATAACATTTATTGATTTTAGCACTTTTTTTTGTTAAATTTAACAAATCTGGACAATCTTTACGAGAAACTTAATTTCTCAAATAATTTTTGCAGAGGCAAAAGATTAAAAACTTTTAGCTACAAAAGCCTTGTATCAACGTGGCAATTCTATATCCACCCCATCCAACTCTGGAACTCAATTCCTTATAGTTATCAACTTTTAAGTAACGCACCTCAGTTTAAAAAGAGCATAATAAATTTTTTTCACACTAATCTAATTAAATATGTTAAAATTTGATTAACTTTTATGATTAATTTGTTTAAAGTTTTTATTTCTTTTTATATACTTTTGTTAAAACTAATTCCAAATATGTTATTTTCTAATTTATTGTAATTAGTTTTTAAGTTATATAGCTTAATTTATATAGTATTTTCGAATACTCAGTTTTGTACTGCAATATGAGACTTCTAGTCTTGTGTACGGAACGACAAAATAAGATAAATAAATAACAAATCTAAATTTAAGTAAAAAAATTGTAAAACTACAGTTTTATCTGTAATTATACTGAGTCGTAAAATTTATTCCAATTTAGGGTCACGGGACCCTCCCCGGGCTTAGTCCATATCAGGTGACGGCGTATAAGGGCACTCTAGTAGAGCAGATATTTTGTGCGTTTTGCTCTATCTCGCTTAGTTTTCGAGATATGGGCCTTTTTATGAAGTGGAAAATGTTGATTAAAAATTTCCGAGGGTCTACGGTCCCGCCAAGGTCCATTTTTGGATAGAGATAACCCCTTTCGTTGGAGTATTATTCATCAGTTTTTCTCTATCTCTCTTAGTTTTCGAGATATTGGCTATTTTAAAGAATTGGTTGGGAAATAAATAGCGCTATCTTTAAAACTTCGGATACATTGGTGGAGACATCTACCGGGTAATAACAGTAACATGAAAATATTATATTTTAACAGTAAAATTTGTAAAATTTAACGAATGGGTTCTTAAAAATTAGTTTTAAATAATTTTGAAAATTAACACTCAAAATAAGTTAAAGTACTGAGGATTTTTAGTGTTGTGTTAAATGAAGATAACTAAAATCTTTGCTTAAATCAGAGTTTCAACTTAAAATTTGTTAAAAATTAGTCAAATCGATTTGAAACCGGTTTCACACATTTTTCTATTGACGTATAACTTTAAGTGTAGTTAGCATTACCAGGTATATAGTTGCATAACTACAAATCTGGTAATGATTTTCTACACTGGTCTCATTACTAAGGCATTACATTTATCAAAGCCGGTTTAATATCAATTGCTTAAAACTAGAGATATGGCGCGTGACACGAAACTTTTCTGTACGCGTGATTCACGATATGATTCAGGATATGCTTGAACATGTTATATATACTGCTGGACGCCCCTCTAAAAAACCTTTCATATAATACCGAGTATATTGTCTTGAGCTAAGATGCGAATTTCTTACAAAAACTAAAAAAAAACTTTTTTAAAAATGGTCCAGCTCGTGAGATCTCATTCCTAGACCCGAAATATTTTGGGAATCATCGTAAAACAAACCAAGGTTTATTTTGAGGGGGCACTTTTTATTACTTTTTTTCTGTCCATATAAGGTGAGTCGGTCTACTATATATTATATCATTTTTCATATTTCTATGTCATATTCCTATATATTGTATCATTTTCTTTAGCGAACAACTAATAAGTTGCGGTTATGCCCATTATGTATTGTTTATCACGAGAATGGCCAACCTTTTTGAAATAACAAATAAAATCTAATATGACAATATAATAGGGTGAACACATCTTAATTAAACACAAAATAGTGGCATTTTCGGATTCACGATATCCGATTTCAATGAAATTTACCACAACTATCGTACATGATAACAGCTCATTAAAGCATAAACTTCAGAGCCCAGACTCTTTTGGTTTCCGAAATACGACGTCACGAAAATTGGAAAAACGGTGAAATTTGACTAAAGTATGATTACAAAATCGACAATAACTTAAAACCACTCAAGGTTTATTTTGTATTTTTTATTAGGTAAGAATGTACCTTTAAAAATGGAATGTATATCGATTTTTTTCAATGAAGGGTCAAAGGTCATTTCTTGGGTTCTTGAGTTCAAATTCCCATTACTCGAAATGCGCATTTTTTTTAATTCTTAAAACAATATATTATTATAACGTATCATGTACCACATTTTTTGGTATTATAATAAATTAATTAAAAAACGGGTAAAAAAGTTTAAGTCGGTGTACCAAACTTCATCAAAATATCTTAATATTTGCGATCTGTAGAGTGCGCAAAAGAATGCGAGGACAAATAAACAGACGGACGGACACCGGTAAATCGAAATAACAAGTGATTCTGTGTCGATCAGTATAATAAAAGGTGGGTCTATAAGATTAGATACCAAGGCACTATGCACAGCGACCAATATAGATCTCTTATGCTACCTAGAGTTCCCTAAAGATTCAGGCTACCGATAAAGCCAATAATCCCTTTAGGAGAATTTCCCCAAATGTTCGAAGGTGATACGAAATGGTCACCCAGAAATCTGAGTCTCCTGTCACACAGTCTCGGACATTCGCAGAGAATGTGCTCCGATGTCTCACTTTCCAGCTCACAAAACCTGCAAACATCAGTGTCTGACCGGCCCTGTTTGTGAAGCTGGTACCTGAGCCCACGGTGCCCAGTTATGTATCCCGTCAGGGTTCTAAGGTTACCCCTGTCGAGTGACAATAGTCGCCTTGATACTCCGCTGGACAAGGAAATAAATCTTTTGGCCTGCCTTTGGCCAGTAGAAGTTTCCCAATGCTTAGCAAACTCAGTCTCTCTCCATTGACTGAGTTTTTCCCTAACATACCCCCTAGGTATCCCAAAGAATGGTTTCGGGCCGATGAATGGTCGATGGGCTCAACATATGGCTAGAGAATCAGCCCTTTCGTTACCCTCATGCCCATCATGACCAGAAATCCATCTCAGTGTAAGGGAGTTGTTCCTACCGAGTTCGTTTAGAATTCCCATACACTCCATGACTAGACCAGAAAGAATGTAGATGCGGGATCTAACCGTGTCTCTCCGCAGGCACTCTCTCACATATATGCAGATGGCGAAAATCTCCGCCTGAAAGACGGAGGGGTACTTGCCCATTGGTAAAGCATGCTGGAATCCGGGTCCAAAGACACCTACCCCCGTGTCACCATTAGCCTGCTTTGAGCCATCAGTGAACCATACCTGAGCCCCCTCTTTGGGCTGCCAGGATTGGCTGGTCCACATATTTCTGTCAAATGACATAATGTCAAAATGCCTGACAAAAATCTGCTCCGGGATCATTTTATCCGCGACCCTTAAGATGGGGTCGTCCATAAAGATCCCGGCGATCCTCATGTGACCCTTTTAGTCCCATTCCTCATGTCCCCGACCCCCCGGAGACGAAGTGAGCCCATGCTTGCAGGCTCCTTCACGGAAATATGCAATGGTGGTATACCCAACATGGCCCCAATGGCATCCGTCAGGCACGATCTTCCAGCCCACGTAATACCAGTACACATCAGCCGATACAACCTCTTCCCCTTGCCGTTGACTGCTCAACCTTTGGCCACCATGCTAAGGCAGCATACATGATCACATGTTTCACAATGATGTTGAATGACCAGTAGACCATGTGTGGTCTTAGACCCCATGTTTTCCCAAAGAGCCTCTGACAGGCATAATATGCCCTGGTGGCCTTCTTGGTTACGGAGTCGAGATGATCATTCCACGTAAGGGAATTATCAAGAGTCACCCCTAAATATTTCACAATATCCGAGAAGCCTATCCCCAACAACAGGTTCAGTCAGGTTGACCCTTCTTCTCCTTGTGAACGATATCAGGATCGGAAATGACAAGATCATCGGCGTAGCCATAGGTCCTGAAGCCCAGGTCGTTCGGGCCCTCAAGCAACTCATCAATGACCAGTGTCCATAGTAAAGGCGACAGTACACCGCCATGAGGACATCCACTGGTCGCATTCACGGTCCTACTAGTAGACCCTATACCGAACGTGATTTCCCTAGAGTTGCGCATCTCCAATGTCCAATGTACAATCATTGGGGATATGCCCCTTCTCAACATAGACAGCCCGATCACATCGTAGGACGTGTTGTCAAAAGCGCCCTGTATATCAATAAAAGCACAGAGGGCAATATTCTTTGCCTGCAGTGCCTTCTATATCAACGTGACAACATGATGGACAGCACTTTCGGTAGACTTACCCCGTTGATACGCGAACTGAAGCTCGTGTATCGGCTTACGCCTGAGGTACGTGTCCCTAATATAGTGGTCCAGAACTTTCTCCATTGTCTTAAGAAGAAAAGAGCTGAGGCTTATTGGTCTATACGACTTAGGCAGCTGTTCGGATTTCCCCCTGCCTTTAAAATAAAGACCAATTTTACCCCTCTCCAATTCGTCGGAATATGACCCAGCAACAGACTGGATCTAAATATCCTAACCAGTTGTGGGGCTATTATATCCACCCACCTCTGCATCAGACATGGATAGATCCCGTCGGGGCCCGGCGACTTCAAGGACGAAAGTCCATTTATCGTTCATTTCACTCTGTCCTCTCGAAAGACGGCACCAGTTAGGCGTACATACCTCCCCGTCAGGTTTGGGATTCTTTGAATCGCCACAGACCTGCGGGAGGCTACGCAGCCTGGGAAGTGCATGTCTAACAATAGGTCACAGGTTTCCTCAGGAGATCCAGTGTAGGAACCTTCGGGTCTCCTGAGAGTGCAAAGACCATTCGTGTGATCCTGCGAAAGGGCCTTTTCAAGTCGCGCAGCTTCCGGAAGATCTGAGATCTTCTTACAGTAGCTGCGCCACGTGGACCTTTTGGATCTACGTAATTCTCTATTATATTCAGTTAGAGCCGTCTTGTAGGTGACCCAGTCACCTGTTTCCTTGGCTCTGTTGAATAGTCTCCTGGCCTCCCTTTTGAGCTTATCCAGACCATCGTTCCACCATGGAACGTCCCTTTTCACTTTCCTGGTCCTTTGAGGACAGGTCGCACAGTAAGCAAAAGTCAAACTCGATTGAATCTCTGATGACTCATAATCAATCTCATCTGGGCTCAGAATCAGCCCTTTAGAGAGATTGGCATCGCTTTTCAAGTGATAACGGAAGTTCTCCCAATTTGTGCATCTGGGATTACGATATTTCTGACACGAGTCCAGCCCATTAACAACATAAAAGACCACGTGCTGATGATCAGACATTGAGAGTTCGCTGGAGACATGCCAGTTAGAGATGGCGAAAGAAAGGTTAGAACTAGTAAGAGTGACGTCCAAGACCTCTGACCTAATAGCATTCCTAAACGTCGGTTCGTCACCCCTATTTGCTATGTTTATACCATTACTAGATATAAATTCAAGCAGGTGCTCACCTCGTTTATTGATATTGGTGCTTCCCCACGTTGTGTGATGAGCATTTGCGTTACAGCAGAGGATACAACTCAGACTCCTCACTCGGCAATATTCCACGAAGGCCCTCAGGGGTTGGGCCGCGTCGCTGTCGCCAGGTAAATACGCAGAGGCCAACATCACCTCGTGCTCCCCAGCCAAGGAAGGCACTTTTGCCCAGATCGCAACCAGGTCTCCCAATATAAACTCCGAAATTGGAAGAAATGTTAGGTTGCTCCTCACAAGGATGGCCGCTCTAGGCCTACTGTGCCTGGAATAATATATCAACCTACCATGGTTCACGTTTAGCCCCTTAATGGCTCCATTGTGCACCCAGGGGTCCTGAATTGATACTACATCCAGAGCGTCGACTGTGAACCTTCTGTTGGCAATATCAGATGCCGCTTTGGCATGGTGAAGGTTGTGGCAGTAATCACTTACGAGCAAGTTTGGCAGCACGCTTTGCCACCTTTCTGCCCCGATTGGCGTTCACCAGAGCAGCTTCCTCTACCGAGTTCATTTCCCACTTTCCGCGAAGAAGAAGTTCATCCTCTTCATCTGTTGGGATGTTGGTATTGGTCACTATAGTTGGACCCGAGAGGTCCTCCGTTATAATTCCAACGTCCATCGGTTTAGCAATGTAAAGACTAGAAACGTCTTCTGTTGGCAGTCTTTTATATCAAGTTTGGGATGTTCTAAAAAAAGAAGTTTTTAATTTTGCATTCAAGAATATTTTTTGCTTTATTTTTTATATGAGTTGATAAAACTAAATAAAAGTACAGGTAGTTTTTATTTTGCATCTATTGTATGTTTTCATGTATTGTTAATATAACTTATATAATAGGTTGACCTTATTTTTCAACTTGCAATTTAAGGCCGCCCACCTAGAAATGTAGCTTTGTATATAAAAATACACCATGCAAAAACTTAAGGTGATTGGATAACGGGAACACGTGCCGCATCGGCCCTGAAGTTTGAAATATGATTTACAAGACGAAAATTTCAAAATACGAATTTTTGGAAAACGTAAATAGAATCGTAATCTACACTGAATTACCTTTCTGGAAATATATAAAAATCCAAAATCGGTTGGAAAATGTTTTAGTAATTGCAATTTCCTCAGACCATTGTAGGGTTAAAATGAGATAAATTATGAAAATCGTAAAAAATAAAATATTTCTTTCAAAAATTTACACTGTTATACTCGAGTTTCATTTCTAAGATCCACAAATATTTAGATATATATTTTTGTCGTTCTTGGGTTATGACAACCTACCCAGCAAAACCTTGGTAATATATGGGTACTACTATGCATATTACCTGGTAATATATCAAACGGCTTACCCTTCAATTACCTTGGACCCTTACAACTTACCCTTGCATTACTTTTAATACCAAACTCATACGTTTGGATGTTTTATTGGTATAAATAATTCGTTTTTCTAGAAAATTTAAGAAATTATATTTTTTGTTAGAAACCCGTGAATTTAAGTTTGATATTCGGAAAATTAAAATTTAAACAAATTGTTTTTAAAAACTCCTTACCTGTAAGTTCAGAATAACATATTACTAGGTAAGGAGTTACATCGATGTACATGCCCTTGTTAAAAAAATAGGTCTGGTAATAGAAAAGTGAGAACTTACCCCCTTCATTACAAAATGCTTATTTTTATAACCAAAACTTATAAAAAAATGTTTCCAAAGTTTTTTGTTAAAATTATTTAATTTCTAATTTAATAGTCAATATGAAACAAGATGAAATTTTAAGAAAAAAAAACGTATTATTTTATTAAAGGAATTAAATATGCTAAAATCCCAAACGTATTTAACAAATTGTGAAAAATAATACGTTGTAGGCATGCACAGTGCAACACGAAAAAATATTACCATATACGGACACCACTACGTGATATAAGATCAAAAATAAAAAAGACCCGTGTCTCCCAGTTTTTCCCCAAGTCATTCACTTTTTTTATGGGCCCCCAAAGGTTTGGGGCCTCGGTGTTATTTTTGCAAAAAAGTGATCATTTTCTCAAGCCCATATCTTGCAAACCGTTCGGCATTTTGATTTACTCTCTGAGGCAAAGTTGTAGCTCTTATCATAAAGAAATAAAAAAATTTTCGGGAAATTTTTCACTTTTGCGGCTACCTATGCGCTACCTAAACGGTGTTAAGAATCATTCCTGGGAAGTTCATATGTTCTAGAAATTTGTTTACTGAGATCTTGGGTACATTTTTGTAGTTAATTCTTTTCTTGAATTTTGAATGGTTTGCTATATTAAAAACTTACAATCAGAAAATTCTCACGCAAAATAGTAAAAATTACTAAAAACGTATGATGGAATAAATAAACTCACACACGAATCATGCACGGGTTATATATTCTTACTCACGCTCACGCACGAATCACGTACGAATTATATAATCTCACGCTCACGCACGAATCACTTGAGTATAGTAATTATTACTCACGATCACGTGTGAAAGACGTGACTCACGAACATTTCGTGTCACGCGCCAATCCCTAGTAATTACTAAATTTATAACTAGTTCAAAATCATTGTTAACATGGAACCACATATAAAGACTGCGTTCGATGAAACTAGTGCACATATTATTACTTCCCGTGTAAAAAAGATCAGATCTGGCCAGATCTCAGTAGATCTTACCAGATCTAATTAGATCTCAAAATTGGGGATAAATTTGAGATCTAATTACATCTGATCAGATCTAGGCATATCTGGCCAGATCTTAGTAGATCTTACCAAATCTAATTAGATCTCAAAATTGGGGACAAATTTGATATCTAATTAGATCTGATCAGATCTAGGCATATCTGGCGCAATTGTCCAGATCACTTTAGATTTGAACAGATTTGGCACTAGATCTGATCAGATCTTGCCATAAGGTATTATCACATATGCCATATCTGATCATATTTGGTCAGATCTGGTACAGGATCTAATTAGATTCAATCATATCTATTTAGATCCAAAAATATCTGAGCAGATCTAAACTTTTTACACGGGTTGTAAATTTTTTTCAAATTCAAAATTAATTTTTTTTTAATCAAAATATGTACGAATCTTCATGTCAAGTTTTAAAATTATTCGATACTTATTGGTTTTAAAATGAGCTGTGAAATAGAAATGCGAGAAAAAATAATTCGATTACACTATGCGACAGTCAAAATCGGGATGGGATGAAACCAACGGGAAATGTTATATCGGTCAAAAACAAGTTATACGTGTCCCGGCGTTTCGCTGGGTCACCCCTAGGAATCGAGATATAACTTTTTTTGACATAACTCGAGAACCACTAGTCCGATTTTGCTCAAACAATTTTAAAAAAATTAAAAATTACAATTCCTTTAATCTGTTCATATAAGGTTTTTCTATATACTCAACAGTTTTGCCGGTAAAAATAAATGTTTGTTACCGCTACCATAAATTTCAATAACCTTTTGTTTATTACTTTTTTTTAATATTTTAGGTAAAAAATATTTTTTTCTTCATACATTTATTTTTACCGGCAAAACTGTTGAGTATATAGAAAAACGTTATATGAACAGATTAAAGGAATTGTAATTTTTAAAATTAATTTTTTTAAAATTGTTTGAGCAAAATCGGACTAGTGGTTCTCGAGTTATGTCAAGAAAAAGACCACCAAAGGTCAAATCGATATATCTCGATTCCTAGGGGTGACCCAGCGAAACGCCGGGACACGTGTAACTGCTTTTTTACCGATATAACTTTCCCCGGTAGTTTGAACCCTTCCCGATCACTGACTCCTACCATTTGTTTCACAGTGTTATTTAATGAAATATAGTATGCAAATCCAGATATGCAAATCCACCTAACTGCCCAGAGCTCAGAACCATTGAAAGATATTGGGCTCTGATAAAACAAAACCATTTTTAATAAAATAGTCACCATCAAGCAAAAAATCACTGACGACACTATTAAAAGTTTAATGGGAGAAATTTCAGAAAAAATAAAATTTTTCATTAAAAATTAGTGTGTAATATTTTTTTATTAAATGTAAACATGAATAAGATTTCTGTTAATAAAACGTTTTTTTTTTGTATATGTCAACTAGTTCAAAAGTTATTTGAATTTATTCGTGCACTAATTTCATCGAACGCAGTCGTTAATATAATACGGTTTTACCTTATATGTTTTCATATAAAATCACTTTGAAAAAATTGCTTATGTGGTATGATATATAATTATAGATGATTTTATAAAGAACGTTATATTGTTATATATTAAAGAAATCATGAAATATTGTACATATGGAACCATATTAATTTATATATGGGTTCATATTCGTCAATATTCGATCCCCCCACGAAATGATTTGACAAATTTTGAAACGTAACAAAATACGTCAAAAGCAACAACATTTTTTAAAAATGTAATAAAGGATATTTATTTTTTGATGAAATCAAATACCAATTGGCCAAGATTCCGAAGCTTTCATAAATAAAATAGACTCAAAATCCAATTGCGAAAATCTGTTTTCTAAAAAATTTTTTTAAGCTTTTTGATGGCATATAAACTGTTTTTTATGGTTTTGTTTTGGAAAAATGTTGAATAATTATGTGTGCTAGGCATAATCAAAGAGGTTAGAAAATAAATAGAATGCAATCCTCTCTTTTACTGAGAAAAAATTTATAAAATGTGACTGCAAATAGGAAACAGAAATTTTTTTTTGCAACTTTTAATTGATACAGGTTTCCTGCTTGCAGGCACAAGCTGTTACTATAGGGTGATAATTTGGCATAATTCGACATTTTACAATTTTTTTTCCACCCAAAGTTAAGCATTATAATATTGGCTTTTCATAATTTTTTTTTTTAATTAAAATTATTAACTGTCCATGAAAATGTGTACTTTACGAGAAACAAGAAATGTATTCTGGAAGTGACTGTAAATTAAATACATATATAAATTCGGATTTGTCCCAAGAAGCTTCTTGCAGTATATTTACAAACAAAATTAGATTCTGCTGTTTTAGAAAATCCTACAAAATGATCATCGCGGTCAGAATTAATGTTTCAAACGCGAAATGAAAGTACACTGTTGCTAAAACAAAACCCTCAAAGTGTTTTGCATATCCAGCTCGGTTTTTAATTTGATGGCCTCTTGAAACATGTGTCTATTTTAATCACTTTCTATACTTGATGATCTAGATGTACTTCTTTTTTAACATAAACACTAATGATTTTAACATTTAGTTGTCATAGGAGAGGAGTACTCCAACTTCAACATTTTTTCAGTACTTTTTGAACGATATATTTTTTTATTTTACAAAAGTTTTTTATTGCCGCCATCAGGTATCGAACTTGCGACCTCACGATTGCTAGTCTAGCGCTCTACTGCTGAGCTATTCTTTGATATGAAAGTTGAGTGATATAAAAACACTTTGTTACTGCAAGATATTGTTCCTTATTCTCTTCAATAAAAGTACTTATTAAACAAATGTAAAAAGTGCATCCCAATTCAATATTGTTTTCAGTATTATTTTTACAGGTGCATAAAAAGCAAATTCGCACCATTTTTTTATACATACATATTTTTAAAAATTAAAAAAATATTGAATTTAAACAAATTAATTGTTAATATTAAAAAAAAATTAATAGGATAAGAAAAAATTAAAAACAAATAAAAAAATTTTGATCGAACCTGCGACCCTCTGTTTGGAAATGCCAAATGATACGAAAATAACTTTTTACGATAACTTTTAGAGCAATTATTCTTTAGAAGCAATACTTAAGTGATTTTTTGGATGTTGTTCTGAAGTAATTCTAAAAAAGCTGTTAAAATATACTAACGGATACTTTAGAAGCAACGAAAGAAGTGTTTTGTTGATATTGTTCAGAATAACTTCTAAAAAAGCAGTAAAAATACACTAATGGATACTTGTGAAGTAGTGAAAGAAGTAGTTTGTAAAGCATTACATCCAATTTTTTTTTGCTGGGATCTTTTAAAACTA
The DNA here is from genome assembly GCA_949987735.1 of Leucophora obtusa. Lineage (NCBI taxonomy): Eukaryota > Metazoa > Arthropoda > Insecta > Diptera > Anthomyiidae > Leucophora > Leucophora obtusa. Next base: position 131,782,804 of record OX465296.1, on the reverse strand, counting down.
ATATCGAACAGGGAAACCGCACAAATAAATTAAAAATTTGTCCAAAAAGTATTACCCCTAAATTCATAAACGCTTTGTAAAATTATAGGAGGTTTATTGAACAAATTTTGTATGAAAATGACGTTTTGTAAACCTGCAATAACTTTACAAAGCATTTATGAATTGAGGGGTTAGAATTTCACTGTTCAAATCAAGTAACAAAATTATGAAACACACGGTGGGTGTCATACTGCAGGTTTAAACTTTAGTTAATAGTTAACCCAAAAATTTGTTGTTGTTTTGTGTACATTTTTTGACATTTTCTTTTGTTTATAGTTAAGTTAAAGTTAAACCTGCAGTGTGAGACCCACGGACAGTATTTAAATTGTTTAACCCATTTTTTACCAAAATATCTCTAAAGACAAGTCTACCTATCCTTCTACGAAGTTTTGTCAGAATCCATGCTTGGCAGAAAATGGGTAAAACAATATCCTCCATATCACAAACGGATTGCAGAAAATTTTAAATATTGACAAAAAACTGAAATTTTTGAAAATTAAAATCACCTAGAAATCAAATTACACTTGAAATATATAATTTAGTTTAGAACTTAGAAAATGCTTTAGAAATTAAATTTTTCTTTATGGTTATTAGTCATTCTTAGTTGTAATATTGAACAAATTTTAAAAACCTTTAGGCCCTACAGATATTATTGCGTTCTTGCGTAAAAGGGACAGCAGGTGCAATGTTAAACAAATAACACCATTGTGAAAATTCTAAATTTTAATTAAGCAAAGTGTTCAACATAGTTGAACAACGTTTATGAATTTTCTTTAATATTATTACTTAATGTAAGCCAACCTACGTTAATTATAATTTAAAGTTATATATATTTGAATTGTATGAATTTCATTGAGTTATCGATGGTGATAATCTTTACCATCTCTAGATTGTAAAACAAATATTTTATTCTGTGTTATTTATCTGACATTTATCGCTACTTCTCCTTTTGGTAAGCCATTTTGTTTTAAAACCGAGCTTTCCTGACAGCCATGTGAGGAAAGAGCGGTTCTTCTATTTTCAACAACCAAAGAGGACAGCAGCATAAACCTTTATATAATTGGATTTAAATAAATATGTAAGTTGAAGTGAAATAAGTTTATGTTCGTGTTGCTTTGGGTTATTTATTGGGAGTCTACACTGAATTCCGACCGAACTCAAACCATCCAGGTATCCCATCCTGCTCTTGAAGTTGTTCCCTCCTTCTGGATATTAATCCATAAAAAAAGGGGTGTTCATACATTAGTATTAACATTCTGATATTTCTAAGTTACAACTCCCTGTAACAGTGACGGGTAATTCAAACTCGCTGAAATATCGACAGTCTCATTAATGTGCATGAGTCCCTCATAGCAATTAACACAAAGAAATACACAAAATAAAACTTCTATATATGAAAATTAACTGAACGAAGTCAAAGAAACTTTTAAATGCAAAATATATGTATTTCTGTTCGATTTTTGAGATTTTAATTTTTTTTCACGCATTTTAACTTTTTTTAGGTTAGAAAAGTGATTTTGTGCGTACCCGTACTTTTGGATAATTTTGTCATTTGGATAGAGGATTTTGTGATTACTCTCATTTTATTGAACTTTACACAAAAAATAAAGGAGCACACTTAACTTAAAATAACGAGTTTTTTAAGCTTCCCCAGTAAACAAAAAAAAAAAAAAAAAAAAAAAAGGGAAAAATTAAACAAAAAATTTTTGAGTTACTGATAATGATTTATTTTTATCATTATTTCAAATAGAAAGTAATTTTCTAGATTTTTTTGAAAATTTTTTTAAATCTATTTTTAGACTCAACATTTTTTCAACACTGGTAAGGATGGCGAGTAAGGTGACTTGTGTGCAGCAGGTCAATTAAGTTTTTATCTATCTAACATTACATGTCGAGATAGCTCAGATGGTAGAGCTATTGACTGGTAACCTGGAGTCCCAGGTTCGATTCCCGCACTAGAAAATTTTATTTAAAAAAAAAATTTTACAATAAAAAAATATTTTTTTTATAAAATTTATTTTTTTTAAATCTATTTTTACACTCATTCTTTTTGTTGGTACTGGTAAGCATATAGGTAATGAGATATTTTTAGATTTTTCATATGCTGGTTTGTAGGCATAACTCATTACTTTTCGCGACATCGCCATAGAAAGGTAATAAGGAATGTAATAACAAAAGTAACTAGCTACCATTACCAAGTATGTAGTTACATAACCATAACATACATAATGATTTTCTACAGTGGGTATGTATAGCTTTGAGTTTTTCAAAATTTTTTTATATGATGTCATATAGAGATTAGTATAAATATATATGTCCCCATATATATTAATATGTACCATATCTAGTTACATATACTATGACAATTTTAATACAGCGTCATATATAATTAAAAATGGCTTTATCGGAAAATATATAAAGTTTTATATAGCTCAATGTTAAATTTTTTTTTTAAGTTATTTTAGATATGTTTAAGTATAGCGCAATGTAAAATAAAATTCTATGTTTTTTTGAGATATACACGTAAGTCTTTTTTTATGCGGTAGATGCGTTCCTAAAAAAACGCATAAAATAAATGCGCATTAAAAAGAACTCTACTTTCATTCAAAACTAGGAAATGCGTTCCGAATATTTCAAAAACCGCATAACTTTAAAAAATCTAGAGAATAAAATTAAATTATTCATTTATTTTTACTTTTAACACAAAATAACACTTGTATTCATACAGTACATACCAAAAAAATATAGATCAATAAAAAATAATACCCGGCTAAAAAACTACATATATCGATTCATACAGTTATAATGTATGTTCGTGCATGATCATACACATGAATGCTTTTCCATGGATACATACATAAATCTTCATACAAGCATCCAGATATGTCTACACTTGTGCATTAATGAGATACGATCGTATTCCCAAGAATTCGATATCAATGTTAAATAAACTCAGTTGTGAGCCAAAAATAACAGATTTTCTTGTTTGGGACTCATTCATTTTAATTGCGCTTATTGAAGATTCTCCAAGTTTAAAAGATTTTCCAATAGATGCATATCTTTCACCATTTTCTATGCGATCAAAAATTGCCATTTTTGTTTCTAACTTAATTGCTGTCTTTTTTTCTTGGTTTTATCCATTTCTTTTAAGAAAACCTTTAAAAAATAAGACAAATTTTTTATTTTCTTTTAAATTAAATAAAAAGTATTATAAAAGTTGTAAAAAACAGAACGCAAGTCGATTTTAAAACCGCATAACTTCTAATCCGTATAAAAACCCGCATAAACAGAGACTTAAGTGTATATATGTATGATTTCAAAATATAAAAGGTGTACTCATTATAACTCATAAATTCCTTGTACAAATACAAGCCACATTTTTTGTGTATGGAATTTGACATTAAACTCATAAACATACCACGTTTACAGAGTTTACGGGTAGAATACAATTTTATATCAGAAGGCTGAAAATACTAGGTTACAATTCTGTACAACTTCTTCTAAATACTAACCCCTCAATTCATAAACACTTTGTAAAGTTATAGGAGGTTTACAAAACGAAATTTTCATACAAAATTTGTTCAATAAGCCTCCTATAATTTTACAAAGCGTTTATGAATTTAGGGGTTAATTTTTATTTAATTTTTGAATTCTTAACTTAAGGGTGTTATTTTTTAATTCTTTTTAATAGGTTTTGTTTTGAGCCTAAAATATAATGCGTTATATAATTATGTCTTTCTACATCAAATTAGATATGATTATATCGGGTCAAAGTCCGGATAAGATTCTATATGATTTCATATATTTAGATCTTATCCGATATAATATTAACCACCATTTTTCGGATCATAGCATATATCCAATTATATTAAATTAAATATCATTACATATGACATCATATTATTTTTTTTACTCGGGTACTTATATATAGCACATACTATTACATGTAGGCCAGTATGTAATAATATAAAATCACATATGTCTCCATATTAGAACCTTTGAGAGAAAAATATTTAATGTATATATATATATATATTCCTCTAACTCCCACTGGATCATAGGGCGCTTACTATATAAAAGTATATATGCTTGAATTTAAAAGCATATGTGGCCATATGTAACTATAAGTTAGTATATGCAATTACATATAATTAAAATCTTTTTTACTCGGGAAGAGAAAAAATAAATGAAAAGATTTTCGTAAAATACACGAAACTTTCCTAAATCTACGAAAGAATGTTGTTTTGTAAAATGTAGCAAGGCTTTTTCAGTTTAGGCCCATTTAACTACAAAGATAGGGGTAGCGGGAACCTATCAGCGGTATTCCATTGTAAGAAATGCTTTGTATATCACTTTATTTTTATTTTCCAACAATAACAATATTAATAATAATCACCAGGGCAAGGACTTTCATGCACTAAAAAATCGAAAATATGCGCTTAAAATATGCACTTACATATGCATTTAAAACGAAATATGCACTAAAAACCATATGCCATTAAAAATAAATGTTTTTTTTAATTATATTTACTAAAAACTAACATAAACGTAAAAATTCAGGTATCGGTTACAATAAGATTGTTCGTTTACTACAAGTTACTATATTTACTACAACTGGAAAAATTCAATACAAAAAGTAAACAAAACTTTGCAATTGTAGTAAAATTAGTAAGAAATTCGAGTAAACGAACACACTGAATATGTCTTTAAACACACATAGTTAAATATATTTTTGAAAATTCAGTGAAAATAAAAAGAAATACATTCGATTGTAAATATTAAGGGTGTGTGGCATTTTACCTGAAAAACACTTTATTATAAAATAGAACTTAAATATGTGTACTACAAAATCGTACTCACTTTCGTAACTCAGAGAAAAAAGTCGCAGAAATTAATGCTCGGGGACAAGTTTCCTTAAAAGAATTTTTATAAAATTTTTCAACTTTCTGTTTGTGAGCAATAACACCCGAAAACGTTAATTTAAAATTACATCTATAAAAAAAGTGTTAGTGTATGACAACATATTGTATACTATGTGTAGTGTTGTATTACCAACTTTCTAGTGTTGTGTTGTATTACCAACAGAGCTTCCAAATAATTAATTCTTTAGATTTTTTTTTTAGTTTTAAAGTATGAATTCTTAAATCGAATTTCATATTTAAAAATATTAATAAATATGCAATAATGTGCAAAATATGCAAAAATATGCAATAAAAATCATAAAATATGCAATAAAATATGCACTTAAAAGCAAAATATGCAAAAATATGCATTTATAACAAAATATGCAACAACAAGTCGATGCCATTTTTTTTGCAAATTCTTTGATTCGGGAAAGTATTTGGTCAAAATCATTTTTGGGCCACTGACTACAAACATGCATTTGCATGAAAGTCCTTGCCCTGATAATCACCCATCCAAGCCGAATAGACCACTCTCATATTATTTTTCCATCATTTTAATTTGCAAACAAGTCAAGGTTATCAAAAGTGTATCCTATTCGTTAATAAAATACTCGTATAAAAATGTTTTTTTGTTATAATATTATTTTGTGATTTATTTCCGTTTTGCCAAATGTGACTTCCTTTCAAATGCGTATATTTTGCATTTTATACCATTGGAAAAAAGAGCAATAAATAAAAAAGAAAATCATGAACAAACTATAACAAATATTTAAATTTTGCTTACACCACAAGTGTTGCTGCATATTTTTTATATTATTTTAATTTAATGATGAAAAAAACTTTAAAAACATAAATAAACTGTTTATAAAATGAACAATATCGATTTTATATATACAATAAAACAAAGACTATTATAGTCACACCAAATATTTCAAAAATGAATCCAGAATTAAGTAAAATTATTTGTGTTTTAAACAAGGTTGGTTACCGTTATCGTTAAAATACCGTTATTGCTAAAATACCGTTTCAAATTGAATACCGTTACCGATACCGATACCTCTTAAAAAATTTTCCAATACCGTTATCGTTATAAATAAATTATATAAAAAATGACAATTTTTTTACTTTTTTATTTTATAATCTTGAGTTATTTTTGCAACAAAATTTATAGAAAATAATTTTAATTACTAAAACTACCAGCATTGAATTTATAGGTTAAAATCTGTATTTTTAAGACTTAAAAGCAAGAATTACAATGTTTTTACTTGTTTTTATATGTTTTTAAAGTCATTTTTAATACCGGTACGGACCGGTATTGCTGTTTCGATAACGGTATACCGTTACCGAATCAATCTTAAATACCGTTACCTTTACCGAAACAAACGAAATTCGATACCGTTACCGTTATCCTTACCGTTATTCGTTTCGGTAACCAACCTTGGTTTTAAATTAAATCATATTTAGCATGGTCGGTGCTTATTAATTTATTTATTTATTTACTTGGTAAGTTATTAATTAATAATTTAAATGATTAACTTAATTGCTAACTAATTATTTAATTATTTATTTGTTTATTTATTTCCGGTGATCCCCATGTTACAATAAGTCTGTTTCTTTACATGCTATTTTTCAGTAGCTTTACCATTTTTACTCGAAAATCCATTCGAGTACAAAAAAATAGTACAAACGGGTAAAAAATTTAAGGGGAAATTTTACTAGTTTTTAGTTGAAAAGTAATATGTTTTTTTGTTTAACAAACGATAAAATTGAACACATTTTTATGTGAATCTTTATTAAATTAACTCTTATGATGCGCATTAAAGTACTTCTGAATATTTTGTCAACTTTCTCAATATGTTGTCTCTTTTACTAGTTTTACTAGAAATGTACTCGTTCGGCTGTTCTTATCGTACTAATTAATGTTTACCAAAAATAACACTATACAATAGCCCTAAAAATTTCCGTTAGAATACATATTTTCTAATCAATTTTGATTTGCTGAATTCAAATTTAGCAATGAGAAGATTTTTCCATTAACCATTTTCAAGATATCGCGGTTTCAATATTTTTTGTAAAACAGGGTATATTTTTTACAAGTTTTTACTTAATTATTTATATGGGTGAAATCAAAAAATGTGACAAGTTTTTGGGCCAAATTTGTGAGAAACAAAAAGTGTCAATAATGTAGGTTTGAGGTTAAGAAGAAGAATAAACATTTTTTCAAAGTTATAAACACATTATTAATCTGCAAATCAGACTAGATCTAGTTTCTGCCTTTTTCCTTTGGACAGGCGTCATCAGTGATTTTCCATTAAATTGTATTATTGTTTATATTTTATTATCAGATTGTCTCTATATGATAATTTTTTCCACACACTGTCGGCTATAGGAATCGAACCCATGCATTCCCACATTACAAACGTAACTATACTAGAGTTCGACAGCTTAGCCATCTAACCCACGTAAGTGTGGCTAATTCATAGTTTTTCTTTCCTATTCAGCTTTCTGTTATTGTTTTTTGCTCTCAGAAGTGATCAAACAGACATAAAAACATTCTACTTTAAATTTTCTTTGTTTATTTTCTTATCTCCTCTTTGTCTCCTTTTCACAAATGTTGCCACACTGACGTATGGTTTTTACGTACAAGTGCGGTCAACTTTTGTATATCGGAGACGGACTGCCAGCGGGGCATTTTTCCTTATTTTCCTAGTAAAGTGTTGTTTTTTCCAACGCGTCATATAGACCAAATGCCACTAATATTGTAATTAATATGCATTTTTTATTAATCTTCAATTATGCAGGTTTGAGGTTAAGAATATTTCGGTGTTTTCTTAATGGAATCAGTAAGTTTAGTCATTATAAACCTAATTGCATAAAATCTCTTTTACAAGTTGTCGCAATAACTTTTTTTGTACAATTTTAATTTTTTTGTGGTAACGGAGTTTACATTTCAAAAGATATAACAAAAAAAATTGCGTACGAATTTTCTTCAATTTATTAGTTTTTCGTATTTGGATTTTCAACATGCTTTTCATTAATATACAATTTGTGTTTATCAAATTGGCGGTGTCGCGAATAAAAATACAATTCATTCCGCGAAAAAAATTTTTTATTTTTTTTAATTTTGTATTTTTGCTCCTTTTGAATGCTTTTCAAAAATATAAAATTTTTTAAAATCCAATCAGCGGTTGCGAAGTTACAAAATAAAATCCCATGTGAAAATCGAAATATATATGAACATATATGATCATACATTGACTTGTATATGATCATGCATGGGCATACGTGATCATATATGACTATGCATAGTTCAATGTATGACCATACAAGATCTCATATATTTCCATATATCCTTGGATCCGAAATTTGAGGGTATGTCCATGCATGATCATATACAAGTCAATGTATGATCATGTATGTTCATATACATTTCAATTTTCACATGGGATACAAATTTAATTTTTCAAAATATTTCAGTAATGGCTCGAAATATCGATTCCAAACCAATGAAATGCAAAAGCAATCGTTTTTCGCTCCAGCAGTTTAGGGTAAAAAACTGATAACTTTGTTTGATTTGACGCAAAATTATTAGTTGAATTGTCCTTCGACGCATAAATATTAGTTGAGTCACCTCTGTTTATGGTTATTTTAAAATATTTTAAACATTTACGTACATTTTTTTTAATGCAATCTGATGCAAACAATTTTGGTTACGGAGTTTACAGTTACGGAGTTTTCATTTGGTTACTTTTTTCGATTTCTTTCAGAAACGCTTTGTCCGAATTTTCTTTCCGAAACAAAATCGTATGATGCCTACAAAGTGAATCCAAATATGCCATCGTCTTTTTTATTCGTTAAATAGTTTGGTGTAAAAATTAGGAACGGGGCTTACAATATTTTTTCAAATCTTATTAAAGACATCCTTTTTCATCTCGAGAATGTTACATGCTGCAGAAAAACTTCAAGTCTGTTATACTAGATGATTATTTAAAGTCCGACGATCATTTGTGTATAAATAGTAATGTACTTTTCGCAATATAATAAATATATAACTCCAAAATTCGTGTGTATGCATTTTTATCAAAAATTATGACGAAAAATCGTTACAGAGTTGAAGTCGTGTTAGCATAGACATGCGGAAAAGTTTGTAAAATGTATTAATTTTTATTAAAAGCGTTACTTTTCCTCTTCATAAAAATTCTTACAGTTAGTGTTTAGCTTCATTGGTTAATAAAATATAAGCTATTAAAGTTAAAAAACCTTATGAGTTACTGGTTACGGAGTTTACATTTGGCCTATATCACCCATATGTGTACCTGAAAATCACAAATCTACGTAAAGATCATAAATTTGCCTCTCAGTTGAGTATAGTCATGGCGGTAAGGGGCTTTCATAATGTAGCTCAATATGAGATACAACTTTACAAGTATTTTCTGGATATAAATTTCACCAATAATTCTAGACATTTGTACAAGTCGTGCAACAAACCTGTTTTGGAAATCACAATAGAATTCAGAAAGTGCTGCATTTTCAGTACATTTACATTGCCTTCGAGGGAGCAAACATTTTTTTCATTTCCGTTTTGCTCTCCTTTAGTTTCTGAGATATGGGTTATTTTTTAATGTCCGGGGGTCCAAGAAACCTCCAAAGTTAATTTTTACATAGCGATTACCTTTACTTGCAGGTATAGTATAGTAAGTGGTAGTCGAAATTTTCGCTCATTTTGTTCTATCTCTCTTAGTTTTCGAAATATTGGCAATTTAAAAAATCGTAATATAATAAACTAGTGGCGCCATCTATCGGGTAAAAGCGGAATATTAAAATATAATATTTTCTCAATAAATTGAGAGAATTTAACAAATGAGTTATTATATAAAGAATTTTGAATAATAACGCTAGAAATTAGTTAAACTCCCAGTGTAGAAAATCATTACCTTACCTGGTAATGGTAACTAGTTACTTTTCTTATTACATTTCTTATTACCTTTGTATGGCGATGTCGCGAAAAATAATGAGTTATGTTTACACACCAGCATACGAAAAATCTAAAAATATGTCTGTTGACGTATAAACCCTTTACATGTATATTTTGCAAATTTTGATTATGATTAGAAAACTAATTTAATTTGAATGTTTTTGTAGTTTGTTTTTCGAATTAAAAACTCGATGTTTATGTTAAATAATAAATTGAACAATTTTATTAAAACAAACAGTTATTAATGTGTGTAGCTACTATAAGCAAAAAAAGAAATAGTTACAGTTTTAAGCTTTAAGAACCGTTAAACAATATGAAACAAAGAGAATTAGGTCAGTGATTTAAACGATAACAAAAATTAAAGTAACATATGATACACCATTTTGTACGTTGTTGAAGAAGAGTAAGGTATTCAGTACTCCATTTTTTCCAAAATAGTTGTTGCATGTAGCAGACGCATTGCCAGTGACTAAGGCGATGTATATTTAGCATTGAAATATCAGGTTCTACAACTGAGGTTAAAGGTGCACCAACCAAAAAATGGGCTGGAGTTAGTACACCTAAGTCATCAGGGTTTTCTGAAATTGGACAAAGAGGACGTGAATTCATAATAGCAGATACCTGACATATAAGTGTTCTTAGTTCATCATAGTCCAAAACTGATTGACCAACTGTACGAAGGATAGCAACTTTAATGGATGCCTGGTGACCTTGGTAGTATAAACTTCCAGTCTATACCATCCTCCAAACAATGATCATGAACCGCATTTATATGTTGCTGGCTCAAAACTAAACGACTAAGTTCTTTTAATTCATTTTTCGAACCAACGAAATTTGTTGAGTTATCAGACCAAATAATTTTCGGTCTACCTCGAATGCTGATGAATCTCTTAAGGGCTGCTAAAAATGATTGAGTAGATAAATCCTTTACCAACTCCAGATGCACAGCCCTAGTTGAAAAACAAATAAAGAGGCATATGTAACATTTGATGGGTGCTCTTGTACGAATTTCTGAACGATAAAGTAAGGGCCCACAGTAATCAACACCGGATACTAAAAATGCACGATGGCCTTGTACTCTGTCCTTTGGAAGATTGCCCATAATATGTTCAACAACTTGAGGGCGCAATCGCAAGCAGCGAACACACTTGTTAATAATTCGGCTAACTTCTTTTCTACCACCTATTGGCCAATACCGCAATCTTATAGTTGCTAATAACGACTGGGGACCAGCATGCATACACTCTCAGAACTATTCCGTTGTGACAACCGAATTTTTTCCAACCGAATTGGCTCGGTTGCTGCAACCTCGTAATTCGGTTGCCTCAACCGAATTCAGTTGTGGCAACCGATAATTCGGTTGTTGCAACCGAATTGAAATCGAATTCGGTTGTTGCAACCGAATTGAAATCTAATTTGGTTGCCACAACTGAATTCGGTTGCTGCAACCGAATTACGAGGTTGCAGCAACCGAATCAAATCGGTTGGCAAAAAATTCCGTTGCCACAACGGAATTGTTCTGAGAGTGTATATTTTTGATGAAAATAGCTTATAATCGAATCAGTTAAGGGATGTTGTTTTGGTATAATTATTGGATGTTGAGAATTAAAATCAAGGGCAGCATTTTGTAGCCGACCACCAACTCTTAACAGCCCGAAATTATCCACAAAAGGATTTAATGAAATTTGCGAATTTGATGAATTGAGCAATTTGTTTTTGCCAGGCTCTGATATTCAACAGAGAATTTACTTTTCTGAACCATACGAATTAACAGTTGTGTACCTTTTTGAACATCTTCTGTTGTTAATGGACCTTTTCGATTTGAAACGCCAACGCCACCAAACTTATAAATATAAGCATAAACTCTACAAATTTTACCAAAAGACATGATTAATTTGGAATCAAGTGACATATAGAGTCGTGTTGATGACGATGAAACCAAAACTCTTTTTCGCTGTTCTGGAAGGTTAGGAATAGCTAAGGGCTGTTCAGGCCAGCAATTCTGATTTTGACTTAAAAATTCTGGACCAAATAACCACAGTTTTGATGATGACACTTCTTTTGGTGTAACTCCTCTCGATAAAATGTCAGCAGGGTTTATATTTGTAGGAACATAAAACCACTTCATATTTGGAGTCAAAGATTGTATACGACTTATACGATTTGAAACGAATACTTGATAATTTGATGACTCTTCTTGAATCCACGAAAGAACAATTGTCGAGTCTGACCAACAATAAATGCTTCAATTAAATATGTGCAAATTTCAAATGGAATACATAAGTTCAGCAAGTAGAAGGGCAGCTGACAACTCCAATTTGGGAACAGTAAGTACTTGTGTAGGAGCTACGCGAGATTTAGAACAAAGAAGATTAGTATCTACAATACCATTGTACTCACTGCGTAAATAAACACAAACGCCATAAGCAGAAAGACTGGCATCGCAAAATGCATGTACTTGAAACTGTCCTCCTGGTGTTAAAACTCTTCTTGGAAATTTACATTTCTCGATTTCTTCAAATTCGGTGCACAGGTTAAACCAAGCCGCTTGCAGACGTTGTGAAATATTGTCATCCCAGTCAAGTTTCTTTCCATAAAGTTTGAAGAAAGACCTTTACTTTTACAATGATCGGCCCAACAAGTCCAAGCGGATCATAGCATCTAGCAATTGTTGATAGTACCATTCTTTTAGTCACGTTTGAGATAGGTGAAAATGGTACGATGTTTTTCTTACATCACTACCATCTCGGAATTTTAAAAATTTCTCTTTTTTATTATCACTTATTTTTTCTAGTATACAAGGGTAGTTAGAGCACCATTTTCGAATTTTAAATTTTCCTTTTTCAAGCAATTTTGTTGTTTGTCGTAGTACTTCATTTACTTCTTCTAAAGAATCTCCACCAGAAATCATATCGTCGACGTAGAAGTCACGAAGAATAATTTTAGATCCGAGAGGATAAATATTGTGTTCATCTTTAGCAAGTTGTTGCATTGCTCCAACAGACAGAAAAGCAGCAGGTTTGGTTCCGCATGTAACAGTGTCAAGTTTATACATTTTTATAATTTCATCTTAATTATCGTCCCACAATATACATTGGAGGAAATTATCAGGGTATGAAACTTTGACACAGCGATACATTTTACATATGTCACCAGTTAAAGCAATATTGAATGATCGAAACCGCAATAAAATATCAAAAAGATTTGGTTTTATAGTTGGACCACGCATTAGGATGTCGTTAACCCTTTGGCGAGTGGCGTACATTATAATGTACGTCGACTTCATCAACTCGTCACTGATTTGAATTTTAACCAAAGCGCTATTCATTTATTACTGTTATCGGTTTGTTATTTTGTTCTTATAAAAATTTTATGCAGGCTGATGAATAAAATTCAAAAATTCAAAAGGTTTTATATAGAGATTAGTAATAGGAAAAATATAAAAATAAAATTTAAAAAAAATTTTAACCCGCTCGGAGTCGGCAGCATGTTAATGTTTGAACTTTGATTCCAAATATCTCCGCTAGGGGGCACTGCAAAGCCATAAAAGTAATAAACAATATTTCTTGGGCATAGATCTACATTTTCACGAAGTTTGGTCGGAAAATTCCTACCCATTAAAATTCCCGTGTCAAAGGGTTAAGGGACACTCCAGTTGATGTTTTTGCAGACCCGTCGAAAACGACTCGCAATTTTGTCGTGGTACTGTCTGCCTTTGTAACACAATGGTGTGGGAGAAAATATGTAAAACATTTTCCGGAATTTTATCCACTAATGACATATGTTTAAGCTCAATATATTCTTTTATAAATGCCGAGTGTTGAGATTTTAATTTAGAAGACTGATTAAGACGTTTTTCTAAATTTATAAAACGACGAAAAGCCTATTGATATGAATCGCAAAGTCTTAACCCTCTAACCGGCAAGACCGCCTCCAGGCGGGGTATATTAAATTGACCACAAATGCGCCAAATGAGTATTTTATAATAAGAAATTTATTACATTTTTTGTGAAGATTTTTTTTGTATGCAATGCACGGTTTGGAAGCGAAAAAGTGTCAAAAATTAAATTTCGTAAAATTTCGAAAAATAAATATTTTAAAACAAACGAAATTTTCAAAAATCTTAAAAACTTATTTAAATTGACTAAAATAATTGACAATGAACACAAAGTAAGATTGAAGCTTAAACTATTCAAAAAATTCCTTACTTTGGTCCAAGGACACACAGGATTCCATGAGGATACCTTTAAAGGACATTGCCTTAACCTAAAAACTAATGGACGGATTTTTATGAAATTTGGTAAAAAGAATATATTTGGTAAAAGTAGCAAAGCTTATAAGTTTGAATAATATATATTGAAGTTAAGGTGCGTTTTCGCTCAATTTCGCATTTTTCGAAAAACGAAAATCGCTACATTCTCTTAAGTAACAGCACAAAAAATGTAATTTTTTTATTGTAATTACATCTTGTTAAGAGAAATAATTTATGCTTAAACCTAGTAATTTTTATGAGCTAGTTTTCGAGATTCCCTCTTAACCTATTTTAGCCCATATCGCCTAAAATAGACAACGAAAAAAAAATGTTGTAGAAGAACTTATTGTTTATTTTTCCTGAGGAACACATGGTATAATTTTTATTGCTTAGGCCGGTTAGAGGGTTAAATGGTAGACGAACTTCATATTCACCAGATTTTAAAGAGAGTAATTTTCAATAAAATGTTTTTCGCATTCAACTTCTTCTTTTGTTGTCTTTGAAAGATTATCAACATGATTTTCTATTTCCCAAAATCTACGAATTAAATCATCCAAATTAAATTTGCAATTTACGCTTTCGGTGCTAACAGAACCTACAAGGCAATTATTTGTTTTTTGTATTATTATACCACCACCAGCAACAACCCAGCCAAATTTAGTTTTTTGTAAAAGTGGTAACCCTGGCCCAAGTTCAATCTTTCCAACACAAAGTGATTCAAAAAACAAGTCTCCACCTATTAATAGGTCGATTTGTTGGGATTTAAAAAATAATGATGATTGTGGCAACATATGAGACGCAGCAGAAGTAGAGGGTGCTACATTTGTATAAGATGTTGCAGAAACATTTGTATTAGAACTGTTACATAGAGGCACATTAGAGGAATGATTTTGTTGTGGAATTGTACTGGCTTCCATATGAAGCAAACTGTGGTATTTTGCCGACAACTACCTGAAATACAGCTCTTCATTCCATGACCTTTTCTAAGGCAATTTAAGCACAAATTTAAACGTTTTACGTCTTTGTATCTCAAAGAGAGAGTTAATGACAAGAAATGTGGACAATTATAAATGGCATGTGACTGAGAGTTACAAATTGGGCAGCCTTTTTGGGTATTAGTGGGAACAACTAATGATTTTTTGTGATTGATAGTATTTTGATAAAATTTAGATCCCACCTGTTTATTTGATGATTCATTTACCACAGAATTTTCAACGTTTTCCAAGGTTTGACATATATTTTGCAGAAAATTGGCCATTGATTCCCATGTTGGTATTTCATTAACAGCTGTAGTCTCTTCCCACTTAGTTTGAGTAGCAACATCGAGTTTACGTTCTATTATGTGTATCAATAAGCAATCAGCGATCTGTTCTTTAGTACCCATAGTAAGCAAAGCTCTTAGATGGGAATTTACACTATCACTCAAGTGCCGCAGCTTTACTACTGAACCAACCTCTACTTTGCTAAACGCCGCAATCTCTCTGATATGTGCCTGAAAATTTAAACGTTTATTATTAAACCGAGTTTTTAAAATTTGAATTGCTTTATCAAAATTTTTATCACTTATTTCCATAGAATGAACAGACTCCAATGCTGGGCCAGATAAACATGATTTTAGGTGTTGAAATTTTTCAAGTTTAGACAACTCTTCATCATTACCAACAACAGTTTCAAACATCGAAAAGAAGTCGGGCCATTCAGTAACGACGCCATTAAATGTTGGTATTTTTATAAAAGGAAGACGGGGTTTCTTTGGTGCCATAATGAACGATGTCTGCAAATCATTGATTGTTGATTGTCTTACCAATTGTGGATTTTGTAAATTGTTTTTTGAAACAAAGGCCATAATTTTCCGCTTGATAATTGTTTTTGCTGAAGCATATATTGAAGAGACTTCTAGTGGTAATGTACTTTCCATTTCTGCCATGTCCTTATGTTCCAAATGATTATGCGCAATTTCAAAATCAGCAAACAATTTTTCAAGCAATCCCAATTTGACGGAAAGCGCAGCCTCATCTAATGATTCCATATCACCATTTTGTACACCACGTTCCAAGGCATCTAAACGCTGTTTTAGTAATTTTGTTTTAAGTTTATAAAATGATTCTTTATTTTCGTTTTCCATCGGGGTCGGGGTCGGGGTCACCAATGTTGACGTATAAACCCTTTACACGTATATTTTGCAAATTTTGATTTTGATTAGAAAACTAATTTAATTTGAATGTTTTTGTATTTTGTTTTTCGAATTAAAAACTCGATGTTTATGTTAAATAACAAATTGAACAATTTTATTAAAACAAATAGTTATCAATGTGTGTAGCTACTATAAGCAAAAAAAGAAATAGTTACAGTTTCTTCAGATTTAAGAGTATTTATACAAAAATTAAAAAGCTTTAAGAACCGTTAAACAATATGAAACAAAAAGAATTACGTCAGTGATTTAAACGATAACAAAAATTAACCCTTTGGCGAGTGGCGTACATTATAATGTACGTCGACTTCATCAACTCATCACTGATTTGAATTTTTACTGTTATCGGTTCGTTATTTTGTTCTTATTAAAATTTTATGCAGGCTGTGAAATTTCAAAATAACATGAGAGCACTAGAGTGCGTTTTGTCTTGTGATCATCAACGCTGCTGAGAATGTGTTAAAATCTAAAAGTTAAAAAAAGGCAAAAGTTTAGTCTCAAAAATTGTGTGATGCATAAAATTCGAAATCTCAAAGGATTTTGTGTAGAGATTAGTAATAGAAAATATATAAAATTAAAATTTAAAAAAAATTTTAACCCGCTCGGGGTCGGCAGCATGTTAATGTTTGAACTTTAATTCCAAATATCTCCACTAGGGGGTGCTGCAGAGCCATAAAAGTAATAAACAATATTTCTTGGGCATAGATCTACATTTCCACAAAGGTTGGCCGGAAAATTCACAGCCATTAAAATTCCCGTGTCAAAGGGTTAAAGTAACATCTGATACACTGAACAAAATAAAAATACGCCTTTTAAAATAAGAGATTTTTATTCTTCACTAGGACAATGTCATTACCTTTATGCTTATGAGTACTGACATAAAGAATGAGTCTAAAAATAGATTTTCAAAAAATAAGTTTTATAAAAAAAATATTTGTTTATTGTAATTTTTTTTGATAACATTTTCTAGTGCGGGAATTGAATTCCAGGTTGCCAGTCAATAGCTCTACCATGTGAGCTATATCGACATGTAATATATGATAGATAAAAACATAATTGACCTGCTGCACACAAGTCACCTTACTCGCCAACATACAAAAAATCAAAAAATATGTGGTTAAATATTTCCTTACCAGTGTTGAAAGATGTTGAGTCTAAAAATAGATTTCCAAAACTTTTCAAAAAAATCTAGAAAATTACTTTCTATGTGAAATAATGATAAAAAATAAATCACTATCAGTAACTCATTATTATATGTTTTAAAATAATGCAGAAGGTAAGTGGGTGTCATTACTGGTAGTCCAATAAATATATGATATGATATGTCATTGCCGTTTCTACACTGGGCTGCTAGGGATTTATAGCATTGTGTTGAATTGTGATAACTTAAATCATTATTTAAAACGATGTTTTAACTAAAAATTTACTAAACAAAATTTTTTTAAATATAAAGGGTACTCATGATAACGCTTAAAACCCTCGCAAACTGTGCAATCTGCGCATTTTTCCACTCTCGCAAATGAACTGTCAAAAATTTTTTGAAAATTCATTTACGCAACCCTTGTAAATTTCCGAGACAATTTTGTCTCTTAAACTTGCGCTGTTTAATTGTGCATTTGATGAGTCAGCTGTTTTTTGTTTACTTTTTTACAGAAAGAAAATAGTGATGTAAAAAAATAATGGTTACTAAATCAATACAAAATTTTATTTACGATTGAGTTCTAACTACAAATATTTTTTAATAATTTATGTTAGAAAAGTTAATTTTATTATTTTTTTTTTTATTTTATAACACTTTAAATTTGTTTTTTAAATATGAAAATATATAGGTATTTGTGAAATAAATATATGTAACTGAATAACGAATAAATTTAACAAATCAAGTAATTACTGCGTTCACATCACTAAAAAAAATGGCGGAAGTAAGTTAAATTGTGAAAAAAATTAAATAAAATTTAATAAAATTTTCCTTTTTAGCAGAAAATGGCTGAAAAAAATTTGAAGCGACGCAGGGTAAATGGCACTCATCGTTGGTCTGATGAAGAGACCCTCCATTTAGTACAAGAAGTAGCTGAAGAAGTAAAAGACAAGCCGGAATCTTTTGAAGTAAGTATTGCTGTTGATTGTTTGTGTACAGAATTATATTTTTATTTAAACTTTTTTCAGAAACCTACCGCACAAATTTTTTATAAAAAAATTTGTGGTAAATCTGTTGTATTAAAAGCTATTGACTGGATACCTATGAAAAATAAAATGCGGCATCTAAAATCAACATACATGTCTGCTCTTAGCTGGAAAAATCAAACCGGAGCTGGTCTTTTAGCCAGCGGCGATGAAAAAAGTGTAGAGGAGTACATTGCTAAGATTTGTCCCAAATGGAATCACCTAGAACATATTTGGGCAAAGACGAGGTGTGAATCCCTCATTAATAGTAGAAACTTCAATGGAATCAGAATATATTGGCAATGGTATCGAAGAAAACAATTTTTTGGGTTTCAACAGTGAAGATATTGGTTTTGAAATTTTAGAAGACACCACAATTAGTTCTCCAGAACCTTCACCAAATTCTCAATCTTCACTTGATTCAACACCATTCAAAGAAACTATGAAAAAGTTTCAACAATCAACTCCAAAAACCAAAAATGCAAATCCGTTTAGTTTGCTTCTTTCTCTGCAAGAAAAAAAGTTGGATATTGAAGTAAAGAGATTTGAACTAGAGAAGGAAGTGGCAGGAAGCGAAAAGGAATTAAAAAAAATTCAATTGGAGCAGGATTTTGAAATACGAAAGCGTCAAGTGGAGAGTGAAGAAAGAATTAAAAAGTACGAAATAGAAATTAAATATAAATATAAATCTACCACTGAATAATGTTTTTTTTATTACTTTTTGTTTTAAAGTAGAATACGTATGTATGTATTTGCCACTGAATTAAAAATGTTTTGTTTTTTTGTTGTTACTTTATTTTTAAAAGTAGAATATTACATAGTTTTTTAATAAATGAATTTTATGAGTTTTGTTCTTTAATTAATTCTAAAAGCGCTCGTCTTTTTATTTCTCCTTCTACTGTGGAGCAATTTTGTGGTTCTTGGTTATCATGTGGTATTTCAAAGTCATAATTTTCACTTGGTAATATAAAATCCTCCGATTCTTTTTGATCCAATAAAATGTTGTGTAATATGGCGCAAACTAAAACCCAGTCACAAGCTAACTTTAAAGATGATTTGTTTTTAATTTGAATTTTTAATTCTTTTAAGCTATTAAATCGTTCTTTTAGTGAACCAAAACAATGTTCAATTCTAATACGATAACGACTTAAAGTTTTGTTGAATACAGTACGTTCTTTTAAATTGGCTTCCGACGAATTTGATCTAAAAGGAGTTATAACAGTACTGGTTAATTTATACGCACTGTCTCCAGCTAACCATTGTGCTCCAGTTAAGAACTTATTCGTCTTTAAAGACAAGTCACAATTGTTGTAAATTCTTGCATCATGCACGCTCCCTGGATATCCCAGAACCAAGTGGCGAACACGAAGCCGATGGTCGCAAATACCTTGTACTTTTAACGAATATATATGCTTCCTGGAAAAATATGATTCAGGGTCATCTACCGGTTTTTCTGCTAACTTTATTTCGGTACCATCTACGTAGCCAATACAATGGGGCAATTCGTGAAAAGTATTTGAAACCATGTTTTTGCGCTCTAAATTGTCTGGCCAGTACAGAAATTGCTCCTTTAGTTTCAGTATCACCTTAAAAATTCTGTTAGTGATTATCTGAAATGAAATAGTGTCCAATTAGTTATTAAAACTAATACATAATCTTTTTACTTATTACATGAATGGTCCCACCGTCACCAATTCCAAATAAACTAGCAATTTTGCATAGCGATGCGTCTTCTCCATATGAACCCAACCGATATAAAACAATTATTAATTGTAATTCTACAGGAAACTGTTTGCATGAATGCGGACCGTGGAATACTTCATCATTTTTAATAAGATTTACAATTATTTGAAAACTGTGCCAACTGACCCTCACAATTTGCTTAAATCTGTTCTCATCCAAATAAGGCAAAACGTCGGAAAGAAATTTACGTGATTTTGGAACAGAATGATGTATAAATGGCATTGCGTATCGAAAATATTCTCCAGCTGCAAGAACATAAGTAAAGTCTTCCAAAATTTCATCTTCTTTCTTACGTTGTTTATCTGTAAAATTTTAACCAAGTGTTAATATAATAAAAATTAAAAATTAATTATACTTACCGTCGTTTGGTCCAAAAACTTCTAAAGTTATTAAATCACCAACAACAATTTCTTCAAATAACTTGAGCAATTTAGTTTTACCGCTTTCTTTAGGCATTTTTATTTTTAGATAAAATTTCTTTAAATTTTTATGTTTTGTTTTTATTAAATTTATTTCTGTTTTGACATTTCTTTCAAATTGACATTAACGGTTAAAATTTGCACAATAGTTCAAAAGGGGGCTTCATGAATCAAGTGTCGCAAATTTGCCCAATTGCACAAATGGTAATTTTAAGCGTTATCATGAGTACCCTTATAGTGTTGATTTTTCAAACGCGTCATATATACAAAAGTCGTAGACAAAATTTGCAAATCAGACTAGATCTAGTTTCTGCCTTTTTTCTATGGTGATTTTCCATTAAATTTTATTATTATTTTTTTTTTTTTTTTAAAGAGAAGCAACACTCAGGAAATTCTTCCTATTAATTAACGTGTTGCTTCCTTTGGAAAGGGGATAGAGAAGAAGTGAAAGGTGGTGTAAGATGAAGGGCTTCAAATATGGCAACACTGTAATTGCGCGAGATATTGAATTTTTAGAACAGTTGTTGCGCGCCATCTGACGGTGAGTTGGCGAACTTTGTTGAAGCTTTTTATTATAGTTCATAGCCCTGTTAATATTATTTTACTTCGGTGGGGTTAAGTGCTATGGGAACACCGAAGGAGGACGCTGCGATATGTATGAGGGATAGAAAAAACTCATACATATTACTATTTTTCATAAATTGATGTTGCCTTGGTTGGGGCTCGAACCCACAACCTCACGTGTAACAGTCCAACGCGCTAACCATTACACCACAGCGCCCAGCTCCTCTCAGTTGATATGGTTGGCCACATTCCATTAATTGTGGCAAAATATACTTTGATTATAAACATCATAATATATATATATATTAGGGCGGGTCGATTTAATAATCGCCCTTGGCTCAGTGAAAATCGTATTCTAGGGATCAAAATAAGAAACTTTGCCGAAGGAACCATAAAAAACGAATTCTACTACCCCCCAACTGTTGACTTTTTTCCCGTAGGGTCAAGTTTTGAAAAATCCCACTTTGACCCATTTAGAGTGCCCCAATCGAGTCCAAATGTATGACCGACCCCCACTAACTTTGGAGGGCCGATCCACCCATGCCAGTGGCACACCCCCTGGAACTCCCCTGGGAGGTTCCCCATACAAACATTTTAAAAAATCACCATTTTTGGCACTTTATTTTATTATTTTTTATTTATTTTATTTATTTTTATTATTTTATTTATTTTTTCTCTTTAGAAATTTATTTAGTCAGAACATATGTAAATGAAAAAATTAATTTAACTTAGTAATAGAAAAGAAAATAAAAAAAATTACTGTTTGAAGTCTTCTTTGCTTTCAAGTCTGGGCAATTTCGCACGGCTCTCTAATGTCGTCACCATAACAGCCTCTACATTGTCCGGTATAACTCGTTTGGAAACGCTAGCTAGCAATTGAACGTGTCGTTCTGTTGCAGGTCGTAAAATAGGTTGTGTGGGTTTTTTAAGCCACCACAAGACACAGCTGCATGTCGTAAACTTACTTAAGCTAAATCGGTTACAGGTAGAATTGAGCATAAAATTATCATAAAGGATTTTCCAGAAGTAATAAAAGGCGCACTTGCTTAACAGAATTTGTGGTCAGATTAACGTTTAATTTACATGTAAGTACTTTATGGGCAGTTTTGACAACAAAATCGGTTACAGGTAGAATTGAGCATAAAATTATCATAAAGGATTTTCCAGAAGTAATAAAAGGCGCACTTGCTTAACAGAATTTGTAGTCAGATTAACGTTTAATTTACATGTAAGTACTTTATGGGCAGTTTTGACAACAAAATCGGTTACAGGTAGAATTGAAATTACCATTTCATTCTTATTACCTCGTCTCCTAGACCATATATAACGCAACAGTTTTTGTGAATGCATTAAGTCGTTGTGAAGAACTCGAAGTGTGAAGTGCTAATTTGAGATAAAAAAATATAAAAAAAAAAAAATCATTCCAAATCAAGAAGTTTACAATGAATCCACCATCCTCTACACCGCAAGATGAAGCAATAACAACATCAACAACTATCGAAAACCCAATGAGTCATATACCCAGGCATGATGTTACTGTTTTTGGTGTGTCTACTGATTTGACTGATCTTAATTTACCAACCCATCTGGATATCTTGAGATATTATTTTTACTTGAGCGAACAAAAAAAGTTGTCCTATAAAGCATTCACTATTCAAGTACAAGATAAGTTGGTTGGAATTTGGGAAAAACTTGGTATGGAAATAATGCTGAAAAAAAGTGTATGTAATAAATTGAATAGATTGCTTGACAAATATCAAGAGCAAATCAGGAGAAGAAACAAACCCCAACAATTTACAGAGTATGTAAAATCTCTGGAAACAATTTTTTTCATTGGAACATGTAAATGCGATTTGAAGGCAGCTCCATGTGCATGCGGTTTGGTTCCCGAACGCCTCAAAGAGTTTATGCACGATCAACATAATCAGAGAAGTCTAACAATGGATGGATTTGCGATGGAAATTGAAGAGCAAGGAGCAACGTCTATGTCATCAATGCCAACATACCAAGATCCCGATGATTCAACATACGCACCGCCACCGGTTCAAGAAGATTTGGATATAAGCACAAGTTCACAATACACACAGAGATACGATTGTTTTAACTTTGCCTTGGTATGTGACAGATTTGGCGTGCCTGATAGAGTAGCATCAGCAATGGGAACAGCTCTTTTCCAAGATTTTAAAATGAAAGATATCCATGGCAAACCTCTCATCATGGATAAATCGAAAGTTCGCCGAGAAAAAGAGAAATGCAGACAGAAGTGCTTCGCAAACGGTTAGATGATACCAATTTGTTAGCATTTTCATTCGATGGCAGAAAAGATGATACTTTAACGAGAGATACAATTGATGAGAAGTATCATACTAGAATGGTAAAAGAACCTCATCTTGTTATTTTGAGAGAACCGAATTCTGAATTGATTGGTTACGTAAGACTGGAACATGAAACCGCTGAATACAAAACAACCAAATTAAATGATTTTTTCAACGATAAAAATATATCACTGGATGCATTAATTGGCATATGCACTGACGGTGAGCCAACAAACACTGGCCCAAACGGTGGAATTATACGACGATTCGAATTGCATTGGTTCGTTTGCCTTCTACACTTCAACGAACTTCCGTTTCGGCATTTGTTTGAAGCTTTGGATAAATCAACCAGCACTGGACCAAGATCGGCAACCGGAAAATTGAGCCGTCAAATCGAAACTTGTGAAACTCTTCCGGTAAGTTATTGCTATCACTCATTTATTATAATTGTCAACCGTTTTTAATTGTTTTATTTTTATATATTTTCAGGTGGTGGACGGCTTTCAGAAAATTGAGTTGAAAAATATGTTCCCTGCTCCAGAAAAAATTGAATTTTCCACCGATTCCAAGTACTTATACGACATGGCCCATGCAATTTCTAGCGGCGTGGTTTCAGTGGATCTGGCAAACATCAAACCAGGGAAAATTGTACATTCTCGGTGGCTCACCAAGGCCGCTAGACTATTACGATTATATGTGACAACGGAAAATCCAGATGCAAATTTAAGAATACTGGTTGAATTTATAATTACATGTTATGTGCCAATGTACTTCAATATCAAGTATTACAGCTCTGTCGTGTACGGTAGTAGATTATTTTTCAAATTCATTAGTTGGTCAAGATTTCTAGAACCTCGTTTACGCAAAATTGTCAATAAAGTAATTACAGATAATTCATATTATGCGCATTCGGAAAATATCTTGTTATCAATGTTGTTTGATGATAGCAAAGAAAAGCGCGACTGTGCTATCAAGATAATTCTACGCTATCGAACCGATGTTGACGACCCAACGGGACTTAGAGCTTATAAAAAACCAGATATAAACTTTTATTGCACAAGTTACACGGAAATGATCAATATGAATGACATAAATGACGTATTTGAACCACCATTCACGCGAAGCATTCCATACGATACTTTGAAAGAATATTTAAATCAAGATGATCCACCGTTTAATAATCCAAAAATTCCATCACACATACAAGAAACAGAACGACACGTTCAATTGCTAGCTAGCGTTTCCAAACGAGTTATACCGGAAAATGTAGAGGCTGTTATGGCGACGACATTAGAGAGCCGTGCGAAATTGCCCAGACTTGAAAGCAAAAAAATTCAAACAGTAATTTTTTATTTTTTCTTTTCTATTACTAAGTTAAATTAATTTTTTCATTTACATATGTTCTGACTAAATAAATTTCTAAGGAGAAAAAATAAATAAAATAATAAAAATAAATAAAATAAATAAAAAATAATAAAATAAAGTGCCAAAAATGGTGATTTTTTAAAATGTTTGTATGGGGAACCCCCCAGGGGAGTTCCAGGGGGTGTGCCACTGGCATGGGTGGATCGGCCCTCCAAAGTTAGTGGGGGTCGGTCATACATTTGGACTCGATTGGGGCACTCTAAATGGGTCAAAGTGTGATTTTTCAAAACTTGACCCTACGGGACAAAAGTCAACAGTTGGGGGGTAGTAGAATTCGTTTTAGAGGTATGGTTCCTTCGGCAAAGTTTCTTATTTTGATCCCTAGAATACGATTTTCCCTGAGCCATGGGCGATTTTTTTGCCTCCCCACAAATCGACCCGGCCTAATATATATACTAGGGTGTTTCATTTTTCCAAAGTTGTGATTTTCATTAGACTTTGCTTATGCCCCGAGTCACACTGGTGTAAAAGATATATATGCCAAATTTCAAAAAGATTGGATAATATTTAGGGGTGGCAAACTTTTTCACTTTTTTCTGAAACTAGTGAAATTTCTTCTACTTAAGTTCTTTGTTCTATTTAATAGACTTTTATGTATTTTTTATTTTCATCTATTGCAGGTAATTGAAATTTATAATGGGAACCAAAAGAGGAATTTGGCTGGTAGAAAAGGTACCTAGTGGTGAGTTTTTAGGAGCTCGGCTCCCTTCAAAGGAGCAAGTACTTTTAGTATTCATTTACCATCATAAGCAAATGAATGAAACACTTTCGGATGCTGCTAAATTTACAAGTACTGCACTTCAGGAAGTGTGGAGGAAAGCAAATATTCCTGTTAAGACGGAGGAAAATATCCGTGCTGGTATACAAAGCTGTACAAAGAATACCGAAATCTGGGCAAAGAGAAATCGAGAAACACGGATAAAGCAAATGCGAAACTGCAGATTTGGAAAGGTAATCTCGTCGAGTTATTTGACATTTCGCGACAAAATGTAATGGACTTGACTAGCGTATCACAAGAAGATAAAAAATTTCTTAAGGCACAAAGAGAAGATCGTATGAGTTCGTCAATTAGTGGAGTAGACAATGGTTTGTCCTCGAAAATAAAAACCAAGTGTGCAAAAGAAGAAAAAAATTATTCGTATAAGAATAAACATTACAAAGCTATCGCCGAAATTAACAAGACAGCCACATTGGAAGACTCATCTCCATCATCATCAGCACCTAGTGACGAAGAATCTGAGTATTCCCCTACAGCAACGAAGAAATGACATTCAAATCCCAGATTAAAACCTCTTGATCAGACACTTACATCTACTTGGGATCGAGAACAGCTCTCTATTCGACAAGCAAGTACTTCATTTATAGCAACTGCAAAAAACCTTGGCCACGATGTTTCAAACATTTCTGTATCTCCAGCTACCGTTTACCGAGCTCGGACAATCAATAGAAGTAAAATGGCAAAGAAAATCGAAGAGACACTCTTTGCAAATCCTCCTCCTTTGGTCTTGCATTGGGATAGTAAACTGTTACCCTCAGTTGCCCATGAGAGTGTAAAAACTTTGGAAGATAGACTTGCTATTCTAGTGACTGGCAATGATTTTGAGCACATGCTTGGCGTTCCTGTTGCCCTGAACGGCACTGGTGAGCAGATGGCGGAAGTTGTTATTCGGGAAGTGGACCGATTTGGGCTACGTGAAAATATCATCGGTATGTCTTTTGATACTACAGCATCTAATACAGGACTGGTCCAAGGGGCATGTGCCAGAATTGAAAGGGAATTCAGACGAATATTGTTGTGGCTGGCTTGCCGTCATCACACCCATGAACTAATATTGAAAGGAGTGTTTGAGGAGTGTTGCGGCATACCATCAAGTGGTCCAGATTTTTCGGTAGTTTCAAAGTATGTGGGGTTTACTTGATAAGAAATCATATACGACAATAATGGAGGAAGAAAATCCCGTTCAAGGCTTTTTAGAAGAACAACGAGTGAAAATGGTTAACTGTATCCAAAATGTCCTAGAAGACGGAAATTACCCAAGAGAAGACTACAAAGAGTTATTACAACTCTCACTCCTATACCTAGGAGGTTGGTCCAAAGCCGACTTCAGTTTCAAGATCCCAGGGGCTATACATCAAGCAAGGTGGATGGCAAAAGCAATATATGCACTTAAAATTGTCCTTTTCAATAAACAGATGAATATTCCTTAACGTGTTTTGTCTAGTTTTAATATAATTTTAAGTTTGTGATTTTTAGTTTTTCCAATAAAATGAATTACCATTGAAAAATCGTATTTTTGCCTATTTTCACAAAACTGATAAAAGTGTGCCACCTCTAAATATTGTCCAATCTTCTTGAAATTTGGCATATATATCTTTTTTATCACTGAGACTCGGGGCGAAAGCAAAGTCTGCAAAAATTTAACATTTTACTTTTTGGCTTACAAAATGAAACTCCCTAATATATACACTAAGAATATAAGAATATTTCTGCCACAAAAACAAAAATCAAACAAAGAACAAAAAAAAAATGTTATTATTGTTTATATTTTATTGTAATATTGTCCCTATATGATAATTTTTTTCAACAACCTGTTGGCTGTAGGAATCGAACCAATGTACTCCTACATTACCATAGTAACTATACTATAGTTCGACAGCTTAGCCATCTCACCCACGTAAGACCTTGCTCATAGCGTGGCTAATTCATACTTTTCTTTCCTATTCAGCTTTCTGTTATTGTTTTTACTCTCAGAAGTGATCAACCAGACCCACAAACATTCTACTTTAAATTTTTTGTTTATCTTCTTATCTCTTCCTTGTCACCCTTTTCGCAAATGTTGCCACACTGACGTATGATTTTACGTACAAGTGCAGGCAATTTGTGTATACCGGCGACGGAATTTTTTTTACAGATGTATTATTTTAAGTGTTCTGAGTATCAATATTTGTCTAATTATAATATGGACAGGGTTCGCGAAAGAACTAGAGACCCTGAAATCTTAATGATTTGAAATTCGTCAAATTTATAAATAATTTTTTTAAATAAAAAAATCGGTTCTGCGCCAAAGACAAGGAATATTTTTTGTTAAATTTAATTAATTTTTTCTTGAACCAAGAGGCATATTATGGTGAGTCTACGGTGTATTTAAGTTAAAAACAAAAGAATATACTTTATTTTCTTTTATTATATACAGTTGTTCAAAATAATTTACTACAAAAAAAAAAAATAACGCCAGTAAACCCAGCAAAATTTTAGTCCGGAGGATGCTAGCTAGAGTTTGGGGTTCCGCCCGGGAATTCCCGGGATATCCCGGGAAAAGTTTTCCGGGAATTCCCGGGAAAATAATATATTTTTCCCGGGAAAACGGGAAATTTTAAAAATATTAAATTATTTTTATTTAGAATAGGATTTTTTAATTTTAGTCATAAAAAACATTTTAAATACCAAAACAAAAACGTTATTGTTAAAATTTTTTAAAAGGGAATCAATTTTTTGACACACAAAAAAAATCGTTGCCAAGTAATTAAATTAAGTAATAAAGATTTTTCGCATAACTTATTCAAAATTTAAGTAGTAAAACCTAAAAGTTTGGTAAAATGTTTAAAAGAAATATGAACAAAAAGTTTTGTTTCTTACAAATAATCGCCCTTTTTATCTAAATTTTTCAAATGTACATATATTTTAGTTAAAGGCGACTTTAGTAAACATATTGGGTGGCAGTATACCTTGACTTGGTTTATATTTGGAACATTCTGATTGGTTAATTTATTTTCAACCAATCAAAATATTTGAAAATATAAATATTTTTGTAGGGTTTTCATACACAAAATGAACAAAACCGTATGATTAAAAATAAAGTCGACTTTAAATTTAAAATAATTCTTTATATTAAGGGCCAATAATTTTATAATTAACGTTTCCATTAATAAATTATTTTCAAGTAAATTTACTTTATTTAATTACACCTGCTTTCAAACTAATATATTATTTTATATTAAATAATAAGATGTCAGGAGTATGGAAATACTTTACAAAAAAGGACAATACAGCGCAGTGCAATATTTGCCCTAAAAGACTAATGGTTAACGGAGGTAGTTTATCCGACATCTAAATTTGGTTCACAAAAAAAAAAATTGATATTCATGCAACTTTTCTTGAAGAAAACAACAACAAGAATAACGTTCTAGCTAAAATTAGCAAAGTACCCGAAGAAAAAAGTGTAAGCGAATAGGCATTGAAAATTTTATGGTAGGGCAAACATTTCCTGAAATGGTATCCAAATTAGCCGCAGTCGGCGGAATGTCAATCCGCACCATAACTAGATCTTCGTTTATTCCAGAAAGTTTTTATAATAAAACCTGGCATTGCCAAAAAATGAAACCGATGTAAAGAACATTATATTAAATTCCCGAGTAAAAAAAATTATTTATAATCATATATAGCATATATTACAATATATAATTATACATGTCGTTATGTATATCCATATATAATTATATATGACGTTTTTTCACAAAAATTTTCCTTATATTATGCCATATATAATTTCATCTAATTAGATATCGGCCTTCATAATATTAGATATGGCATATATAATTATATATTACATGACATGGTTGATCTTATTGCATATATAGTTATATATAGAACTATATCTTAATATATATGGTGGCATTTTAGCAATATATAATTATATATGGTATCATTTAAACAATATATAATTATATATGGTGACAGTTAAACTAGATATTATCATATATGGTGCCATTTAAACAATATATGGTCATATATGGTACCTCATTAACAAAATCTTTAATTCAGTTCCAGATATGATAATATATGGTACTATATATAGTGCGATATATATTTATATATGGTGCTATTTAAGCAATATATTATCATATACGGTGACATTCAAAATATGGTGCCATTCAAACCATATATTATCATATATGGTACCATTTAAACCATATATTATTATATATGGTGCCATTTAAACAATATATGGCCATATATGGTACCTAATGATCAAAATTTTTAATACAGTTCCAGATATGATAATATATGATACTATATATAGTGCCATATATATTTATACATGGTGTTATTTAAGTAATATATTACTATATATGGTGCCATTTAAACCATATATTATCATATATGGTGCCATTTCAACAAAATATGCTCATATATGGGACCTCACGAACAACATTTTTAATACAGTTTCAGATATAATAATATATGCTACTATATATGGTGCAATATATATTGATATATGGTATCATTTAAACAATATATTACCATATGTGGTGACATTTAAACCATATATTATGATATATGGTGCCATTTCAACAACATTTTTAATACAGTTCCAGATATGATAATATATGCTACCATATATAGTACCATATACTTTGATATATCGTATCATTTAAACAACCCGAATAAAAATAGTTACATATAGTCATATATGTGATTAAGTTATATCTGTATAAATATACAGTTTCATCCGAAGAATGGCCCGATATATTTTTATCAATTGTTTATAAATTTTTATCTAATTGTATCAGTTTAGATCAGACCTGATTAAATTATGTGTTAATCAGATGAAATTGTATCCGATTTTTGACTTGATGCAATTTTATCGGTTTATATGTAATGATGTCAGGTTTGATCGTAATTGGTTCAATTTTATATAAATAAAATATAATTGTATCCGACATTTACCTTATACAATTGTATTAAATTTTAAACTGATATCAGGTCAAAATTGGGATATAACCATAGCTGTTAAATTTCGATTACGATTACTAATCAATTAGATTACATTTTGAAAAGAATTGTATTGATTATATAATTCTCTATTAAACAATTTCTGATTAATAATTGATTATGATTACAAATAATCTAAAAGTAATCAACATTACTTGAGATTACCATAAAATAATCAAAAAGAATCAAAAGTAATCAAAAAATAATTCGACTACTTTGATTATTTTCAAAAATATTCGGTATGAGTTACAATGCCTTAGTAGAATTTTTGCGTGATTGAAATGTTCTGAAATGTCATTTGAAATTTGAAAAAACATTTTGGATAAGTTTTCATGGTAAAAATGTAGAAATTACTTTGTTTTCTTTTATTTATTATTTATGATTCTTTTTGATTATATTTTGTCGTAATTACAAATAATCCTGATTACTTTTAGATTATTTGGAATCATAATCAATTAATAATCGTCCGAAACTGAATATAATCGTAATTTAATCATTACTTCACCTTTAAAAAGAAAGTAATCTAATTACTAATTATTATGATTAGTAATCATTACTTAACAACTATGGATATAACTATATAATTTTGTATACAAATATATCTATTTGGACCTAAACTGATACCATGTGATATAAACCAATAAAATTGTATCAGGTCAAAAATCAGATACAATTTCATCTGATTAACACATAATTTAATCAGGTCAGATCTAAACTGATACAATAAGTTAAAAACTGATAAACAACTGATACAATTTTATCGGGCCATTTTTCGGATCAAATGGTATATGGATGAATCTAAGTTATATATTACCATATAAAGCTCAATATTGGTGCCATTTAAACAATATATTGTCATATATGGTGCCATCATATATGGTAACTCATCAGCAACTACAATATTAACTGTATTTCAGAAGCTATTAATTGTATTTCAGAAATTTTAAATGTATTTTAGAAATTATGGAATGTATTTCAGAAATTTATTAATTGTATTTCAGAAATAATCAAATCTATTTCAGAACTTGTTGATGGTTTATCATAGTTAATAGCGAAAAATTTCTAAATTACATTTCATAATTTCTGAAATACAATTGATAATTTCTGAAATACAGTTTGATAATTTCTGAAATACAGTTGTGAATTTCGGAAATACAATTAATAATTTCTGAAATACAATTGATAAAACTGAAATTCAATTGACTAGTTCTGAAATACAATTCATAAATCTGAAAAATAATTGATAAGTTCTGAAATACAATTGATAAAACTGAAATTCAATTGATTATTTCTGAAATACAATTGATAAATCTTAAAAACAATTGATACAATTGGAAATGGTGTAGAGCGTTAAAAATATGTAAATAAAATTATTTTAAAAAAAAATTCAATTTAATAAAAAAAATAAAATTTTATAAAAACATTTATTGAAAATAAAATTATAATTTTATAAAAAGAAATTCTTTTGAATGGGGGAAATGTTTTTAGTTGATCTGTTATTTTTAAGTAAATGAATGTTATTTTAGTTTGACTGAATATCATAAATTAATATCACTTTCTGTTTTACAATTTATTTACAATTTTTACAAGTAAATTACAAAGTAAAAAAATTATTGAAAAAATTTCGATAAGACCAGCAGGAGAATGCGCATTTTTATAAAAAAAATGCATAGCCTTGAAAGGTATCGAACTCGAGACCTTCTGAGTTTAAACCTTATTTTAACAAAATAATGTAATTTTTATAAAATCAGTGCTCTTCCAGTGTATTATTTTTTGAACTATTGTCAATATCTGTCTGGGATCTTATTTAATCCCAAATAAATGGAGATCTTACGTAGTACCCAAATATAATGAGGGATCTAATTTTAGCTGTCATTTTTCTGGATAGCTTTAGATGTCAATCTCCAAATATATTGCAGTTTCTAATTCGATCTGTAATTTATGGGATAAATTAAGATCCTACCAAATCCCCAAATATATCACTGGATTTAATTCGATCTGCAATTTATCGGAAAAGTTAAGATCTTACGCAATCCCGAAGTATATTACTGGATCTAATTTTATCTGTAATTTTTTGGATAAATTTAGATCTTACTTAATCCCCAAATATATTGCTGGATCTAATTCGATCCTCCATTTTTCGGATCAAAATAGATCTAAGTTTATCCACAAATATATAGCTGGATCTAATTCGATCTGCCATTTTTCGGATCAAATTAGGTCTTACTAAATCCCAAAATATATTGCTGGATCTAATTTGATCTGCCAATTTTCTATTCAATTTATATCCAAGTTTATCCACAAATATATTGCTGGATCTAATTCGATGTGCCATTTTTTGGATCAAATTAGATCTAAGTTTATCCCCAAATATATAGCTACATCTAATTCGATCTGCCACTTTTTCGGATCAAATTAGATATACGTTTATCCACAAATATATTGCGGGATCTAATTTGATCTGCCAAAATTGAGATCAAATTAGATCTAAGTTTATCCCCAAATATATAGCTGGATCTAATTGGATCCGCCATTTTTCGGATCAAATTAGATCTAAAAATATCCGCAAATATATAGCTGGATCCGCCAATTTTCGGATCAAAATAGATCTAGGTTTATCCCCAAGATATCACTGGACCTCCCAATTTTGAGATATAACTTGATCTTAGTTTATCCCCATATATACAATGGGATCTAATACGATATGATTGGATACACCCAATTTTGAGATCTAATTGGATCAGCTAGATATTACAGCAGATCTTAAACAATATCAAATTAGATATAATTAGATATTGCGCGAGATCAATTTTTTTTACTCGGGTTACTACAATCATGTAAAAGATATCATGATAAAAGAAATATCGAGCCATATTTCTAACAATAGGAGATTTACTATAATCTTAGATGAATGGACAAGAATATCACAAAAGAGATATTTGAACATATGTATAAATGGCAATAATTCATTTTATAACCTGGGGTTGGTTAATATATCAGGAAGATGTAATGCTGATGAAATAAGAAGAATTGTAAAAATAAGACTAGAAGAGTTTTATTTGTCTTCGGAAAATAACATTGTGGCAAACATATCTAATGAGCCAAATGTGATAAAGCGGTTTGTTTCCGACAGTCCAGTAGTGGGTGCTTTCTGCTGGAATCATGCAATTTACTTGGCAGTTCTTAGAGTAATTTATGTGAAATCAAATGTTCAGCATTCTGATATTTTTACTTTGAATTCTCACTATACAGACTGCATTTGTACTGAAATAGTGTTTTTTTTTAAACAAAAATTACTTATATAGGAGGTTTTCATTAACAATTTTGTTAAAAAATATTTCCCGGGATTCCCGGTATTCCCGGGAATCAAATTTTTTTATTCCCGTTTCCCGGGAAATAAAAAAGTCCGGGAAATCCCAAACCCTAATGCTAGCAGAAAAATATGTAATGTCCACATAATTGCTTTGCTGAAAATCAAAGAGCTCACTTTTAGCTAAAAATCAGTACATTTAGCATAAGATGGGCAAACACTTAGCCAATTGCAAATCTAAAAATCCTTGCCAAAATCAATGACTTTTGGCTGAACTTTAGACTGAAAAAACTCAAAAAAATTTGTAGAGAAATTATACCTTAGTTATTTTTTTTGCTGAAAATTGAAATCTAGAAATTGTGACTCTTTACGAAGTTATTTAGAAAATTTGTAAAATATAAAAATGTCAAGACATTGTCGACATGATTTAATTAAAATCTAGAAATATATGCAAATAATTATAACTAAAATAAAAAGAAAATTGTTTACCAATTACTTATACACTCACAATACTTTATCCTTAAAAACAACCTAAAATACATATTAAATTAATTGAAAATACAATTAAAAAAGGACTACTGATTTTTCATTATATTCAAACAATTTTTCTATTTATTTTCAAACATTGTTTAAACAATCCAAAAAAGAAATAAAAATAATTGAAAAGTCCATTAAAATAATCATAAATATTTAACTGACAAAACGTAAAAACAAACGATTTTGTAGTTTGATTTTTCATATTTGAAAGTTTATTTTTTGTTGGAATTTGCAAAACACTACACCATACACAAACACATACGTTCATTTATTTTATTGTTTGTGTGTATGAGTAAAGAATTTCTTGTAATTTGAATTGAAATAATTTTGTATATAAACAATCAAAAAAGAAGACCGAAATATTTGAATTTTTTGCCTTAAAACAGAAAACAACGAAATTATTTAAATTATTTTTTCTAAAAATAGAAATCTAAAAATAGGATATTTGACTGAAAATAACAACTCCTACAGACGATACATATTTTTTTAGTTTGTTTTTTTATTGATGGACAAAAAGTTAAACAATATGTTTCAATGTATTTTAATTGATTCTTCAATTGAAAACAAACTTTACCTATTACTTTTTAAATAAACTTCAATCGGTTATGGAAAATATATTGTGAGTGTATGTTTACTGTTAGCATGCTGTAGATAATTAAAAAAAAAAAAGGAAATAACTAAACATCGCTTTTATATCACTAAAACCCTTTCCTTTAAAAAGCGAAGGGGAACACAAAAAATTCCTAATATTTGTATCAGTCAAATTTTTGTAGCCAAATAAATTAGTAGAAAGTTAATTCAAAATTAGTTAAGTGCTGACAAACATGACTAAAAATTTAGCTGAAAAGCAAAAAAGCCGTTTTGCTAATTTTTTACTAACTTAATTTTTTGAGCGTACGGTTTAATGATTTTTTTAGTTTCATTCGTTTTTCTCACTTCTTTAAAATGTTATAAATTTTAACTTTATATTCATTTGTTTTATTGATTTGTCCGTTTTAAAAAAAAATTTAGAAATTAATAACAAAAACCATTTCAATTATATGAAAACTATTGTAAATTCAGCGGTATTTTAAGCGAAGTTTCAAAAAAAAAAAAAAAAAAACAAAATAAGCCACTGTGCTAGCTAATATATACATTAGAGCACCCATATGTGCAAAAGTATTTTTTTCCAGCTCCCCGGTAAATCCCGGATAGGTTGGGAGTAACAAATAAGATCTGTACAAAAATTGGGTTTCTGTGACGTAAACCGGCCAGGCCGTTTACATTTACGTCCACAAAATTACTCTAAAAAAGGTTCATGGATTTATCTATAGCTCTTAAACTAGAAGCTTCTGGTGATTAAGTTACATAGCTGTTGTTTACACAATGAAAATGCAAACATTTTCTTTATACAAAATGATAACCCTCTCATGGCCGTTAGTGGTGTTTTAAGCGGTAAACTTCAAAATTTGTGTCAAAACTAAACTTTGAATGTATCTCATTTAATTTCATTTCAAAAAAAATTGTATTTTTTTTTGCCGACCGTAGGGGTCGCCTTTTTCAATTTTTTGTTATAGCTTCGGCATTTAAAATCGGATTTTAAAGTGTGATATATCGATTTTTTTGCCTCGAGGAGACCAGTGTTTTGCTATAAAGGAAAAATCCAATTAAAAAAAAATTAAAAAGGCGACCCCTACGTTCGGCAACCAATATATAGAAAAAATTTATACTGGGTTTAGCGAAAATTTCCTTAGCAAAAGTTTAATGATTTTTTGCGAGCTTTAATTTTCTGACATTAGGGTTGTACATTAGGGTTGTAGCAACTGAGATCTGGTGGGAAACTACTAGAATGGGATACTTGAGGTCAAAATATCTTTAGAGCAAAACACTGGTCTCCTCGAGAGAAAAACATCGATGTATCATACTTTAAGATCCGACTGTAAATACTAGAGCCCCCCATTACCCGGTTTTACGGTCGACCGGTCTACCCGGTCAGACCGGGTTTAAAACCGGTCGACCGGTCTTTACGGTCTACCCGGTCTTTACGGTCTAGACCGGTCGACCGGACGACCGGTCGACCGGGTAGACCGGTCTACCCGGTCAGACCGGGTTTTAATACTATTTACAAAAGGCAGGTTTTTGGTACTTTTTAGCATAATATACTACAAAATATAAAAATTGCTAAAATTATGTAAATTTTATATAAAAAAATCGAAAATTTTTAAAAATTTATAAAAATCAATAAATTTTTAAAAAAATTGATAAATTTTTAAAAAATTGACGAATTTTTAAAAAATTTACAAATTTTTAAAAAATTTACAAATTTTTGAAAAATTGATAGATTTTTGGAAAATTGATAAATTTTTGAAAAATTGATAAATTTTTGAAAAATCGATAAATTTTTGAAAAATCAGCAAAATTTTGAAAAATCAGCAAAATTTTGAAAAATCGATAAAATTTTGAAAAATCGATAAAATTTTAAAAAATCGATAAAATTTTAAAAAATCGATAAATTTTTAAAAAATCGATATATTTTTGAAAAATCGATATATTGAAAAATTTTACAAAAAACCGATAAACTTTCAAAAATACCAATAAATTTTATAAAAATTGATAAATTTGTAAAAATCAATTCATTCATGGATATATTTATAATAATGTATAACAAAATAATGCGTATTTCGTATTATATTTATATGAGAGACCCACGGTCATTTTCGGTCCCATGTACGGCGTTTTTTTGTTCGGGGTCGTTATAGGCTAAAATTTTGCAGAAATAATCTAGACGTAATTCTGACTTAGAACTGTAAACTTTTTTTCAATGTGTGGAGAAAAAATATTCCGAAACTGGTTCTTGAATTCAGAAAGTCCTGCACTTTGCATACATTAAATGAAAATGCCACGGTCTTTTTCGGTCCCATGTACGGCGTTTTTTTGTTTGGGGTCGTTATGGGCTAAAATTTTGCAGAAATAATCTAGACGTAATTCTGACTTAGAACTGTAAACTTTTTTTCAATGTGTGGAGCAAAAATATTCCGAAACTGGTTCTTGAATTCAGAAAGTCCTGCACTTTGCATACATTTATATGAAAATGCCACGGTCGTTTTCGGTCCCATGTATGGAGTTTTTTTTGTTGTGGGTTAACATTTTGCAAAAATAATCTAGACGTAATTCTGACTTCGTTGTTCCAAAACTGTTATCCGTTTTCATTTATCTGATTTAGTTTTCAAGATACGGGCGATAAACCAAATAAAAGCCCTTTTCTCTCTAGGAGGCTTAGTTTTCGAGAAAAACGCAATCTTAAAATCTAGCAATGTAAGTCGAAATTTAGTTTCGGTATCGGGGTATTATGGGCGGGTTTTGACTTCTGGTGTAAACATTTTTCCTCTAGCTCTCTTAGTTTTCGAGATATGGACCATCAAAATTTTATTAAAGCGATTTTCGCATTTATTTTTCCACATATAATTCATTATGACTTCCTTGTTCCAAAACTGCTGTCCGTTTTCATTTATCTCACTTAGTTTTCAAAATACGGGCGATATTCCAAATAAAAGCCCTTTTCACTCTAGGAGGCTTAGTTTTCGAGAAAAACGCGATCTTAAAATCTAGCAATGTAAGTCGAAATTTAGTTTCGGTATCGGGGTATTATGGGCGGGTTTTGACTTCTGGTGTAAACATTTTTTCTCTAGCTCTCTTAGTTTTCGAGATATGGACCATCAAAATTTTATTAAAGCGATTTTCGCATTTATTTTTCCACATATAATTCATTATGACTTCCTTGTTCCAAAACTGCTGTCCGTTTTCATTTATCTCACTTAGTTTTCAAGATACGGGCGATATTCCAAATAAAAGCCCTTTTCTCTCTAGGAGGCTTAGTTTTCGAGAAAAACACGATCTTA
This sequence comes from Leucophora obtusa, assembly GCA_949987735.1. NCBI lineage: Eukaryota > Metazoa > Arthropoda > Insecta > Diptera > Anthomyiidae > Leucophora > Leucophora obtusa. The sequence continues at coordinate 131,744,316 of OX465296.1, read as the reverse complement.
AAATCTAGCAATGTAAGTCGAAATTTAGCTTCGGTATCGGGGTATTATGGGCGGGTTTTGACTTCTGGTGTAAACATTTTTTCTCTAGCTCTCTTAGTTTTCGAGATATAGACCATCAAAATTTTATTAAAGCGATTTTCGCATATATTTTTCCACATATAATTCATTATGACTTCCTTGTTCCAAAACTGCTGTCCGTTTTCATTTATCTCACTTAGTTTTCAAAATACGGGCGATATTCCAAATAAAAGCCCTTTTCTCTCTAGGAGGCTTAGTTTTCGAGAAAAACGCGATCTTAAAATCTAGCAATGTAAGTCGAAATTTAGTTTCGGTATCGGGGTATTATGGGCGGGTTTTGACTTCTGGTGTAAACATTTTTTCTCTAGCTCTCTTAATTTTCGAGATATGGACCATCAAAATTTTATTAAAGCGATTTTCGCATTTATTTTTCCACATATAATTCATTATGACTTCCTTGTTCCAAAACTGCTGTCCGTTTTCATTTATCTCACTTAGTTTTCAAGATACGGGCGATATTCCAAATAAAAGCCCTTTTCTCTCTAGGAGGCTTAGTTTTCGAGAAAAACGCGATCTTAAAATCTAGCAATGTAAGTCGAAATTTAGCTTCGGTATCGTGGTATTATGGGCGGGTTTTGACTTCTGGTGTAAACATTTTTTCTCTAGCTCTCTTAGTTTTCGAGATATGGACCATCAAAATTTTATTAAAGCGATTTTCGCATTTATATTTCCACATATAATTCATTATGACTTCCATGTTCCAAAACTGTTATCCGTTTTCATTTATCTGATTTAGTTTTCAAGATACGGGCGATAAACCAAATAAAAGCCCTTTTCTCTCTAGGAGGCTTAGTTTTCGAGAAAAACGCAATCTTAAAATCTAGCAATGTAAGTCGAAATTTAGTTTCGGTATCGGGGTATTATGGGCGGGTTTTGACTTCTGGTGTAAACATTTTTCCTCTAGCTCTCTTAGTTTTCGAGATATGGACCATCAAAATTTTATTAAAGCGATTTTCGCATTTATTTTTCCACATATAATTCATTATGACTTCCTTGTTCCAAAACTGCTGTCCGTTTTCATTTATCTCACTTAGTTTTCCAGATACGGGCGATATTCCAAATAAAAGCCCTTTTCTCTCTAGGAGGCTTAGTTTTCGAGAAAAACGCGATCTTAAAATCTAGCAATGTAAGTCGAAATTTAGTTTCGGTATCGGGGTATTATGGGCGGGTTTTGACCTCAGGTGCAAACATTTTTTCTCTAGCTCTCTTAGTTTTCGAGATATGGACCATCAAAATTTTATTAAAGCGATTTTCGCATTTATTTTTCCACATATAATTCATTATGACTTCCATGTTCCAAAACTGTTATCCGTTTTCATTTATCTGATTTAGTTTTCAAGATACAGGCGATAAACCAAATAAAAGCCCTTTTCTCTCTAGGAGGCTTAGTTTTCGAGAAAAACGCAATCTTAAAATCTAGCAATGTAAGTCGAAATTTAGTTTCGGTATCGGGGTATTATGGGCGGGTTTTGACCTCAGGTGCAAACATTTTTGCAGTAGCTCTTTTAGTTTTCGAGATATGTTCGCTTAATGAAAAATAATCAATACAATTTTCATTGTCCATATCTCGAAAACTAAGAGAGCTAGAGAAAAAAATGTTTACACCAGTAGTCAAAACCCGCCCATAATACCCCGATACCGAAACTAAATTTCGACTTACATTGCTAGATTTTAAGATCGCGTTTTTCTCGAAAACTAAGCCTCCTAGAGAGAAAAGGGCTTTTATTTGGTTTATCGCCCGTATCTTGAAAACTAAATCAGATAAATGAAAACGGATAACAGTTTTGGAACATGGAAGTCATAATGAATTATATGTGGAAAAATAAATGCGAAAATCGCTTTAATAAAATTTTGATGGTCCATATCTCGAAAACTAAGAGAGCTAGAGAAAAAATGTTTACACCAGAAGTCAAAACCCGCCCATAATACCCCGATACCGAAACTAAATTTCGACTTACATTGCTAGATTTTAAGATCGCGTTTTTCTCGAAAACTAAGCCTCCTAGAGAGAAAAGGGCTTTTATTTGGAATATCGCCCGTATCTGGAAAACTAAGTGAGATAAATGAAAACGGACAGCAGTTTTGGAACAAGGAAGTCATAATGAATTATATGTGGAAAAATAAATGCGAAAATCGCTTTAATAAAATTTTGATGGTCCATATCTCGAAAACTAAGAGAGCTAGAGGAAAAATGTTTACACCAGAAGTCAAAACCCGCCCATAATACCCCGATACCGAAACTAAATTTCGACTTACATTGCTAGATTTTAAGATCGCGTTTTTCTCGAAAACTAAGCCTCCTAGAGAGAAAAGGGCTTTTATTTGGTTTATCGCCCGTATCTTGAAAACTAAATCAGATAAATGAAAACGGATAACAGTTTTGGAACAACGAAGTCAGAATTACGTCTAGATTATTTTTGCAAAATGTTAACCCACAACAAAAAAAACTCCATACATGGGACCGAAAAAGACCGTCTCATTTTCATATAAATGTATGAAAAGTGCAGGACTTTCAGAATTCAAGAGCCAGTTTCGGAATATTTTTGCTCCACACATTGAAAAAAAATGTACAGTTCTAAGTCAGAATTACGTCTGGATTATTTCTGCAAAATTTTAGCTCATAACGACCCCGAACAAAAAAACGCCGTACATGGGACCGAAAAAGACCGTGGCATTTTCATATAAATGTATGCAAAGTGCAGCACTTTCTGAATTCAAGAACCAGTTTCGGAATATTTTTGCTCCATACATTGAAAAAAAGTTTACAGTTCTAAGTCAGAATTACGTCTGGATTATTTCTGAAAAATTTTAGCCCATAAGGACCCCGAACAAAAAAACGCCGTACATGGGACCGAAAAAGACCGTGGCTTTTTCATATAAATGTATGCAAAGTGCAGGACTTTCTGAATTCAAGAACCAGTTTCGGAATATTTTTGCTCCACACATTGAAAAAAAGTTTACAGTTCTAAGTTAGAATTACGTCTAGATTATTTCTGCAAAATTTTAGCCCATAACGACCCCAAACCAAAAAACGCCGTACATGGGACCGAAAAAGACCGTGGCATTTTCATATAAATGTATGCAAAGTGCAGGACTTTCTGAATTCAAGAACCAGTTTCGGAATATTTTTGCTCCACACATTGAAAAAAAGTTTACAGTTCTAAGTCAGAATTACGTCTAGATTATTTCTGCAAAATTTTAGCCCATAACGACCCCAAACAAAAAAACGCCGTACATGGGACCGAAAAAGACCGTGGCATTTTCATATAAATGTATGCAAAGTGCAGGAGTTTCTGAATTCAAGAACCAGTTTCGGAATATTTTTGCTCCACACATTGAAAAAAAGTTTACAGTTATAAGTTAGAATTACGTCTAGATTATTTCTGCACAATTTTAGCCCATAACGACCCCAAACAAAAAAACGCCGTACATGGGACCGAAAAAGACCGTGGCATTTTCATATAAATGTATGCAAAGTGCAGGAGTTTCTGAATTCAAGAACCAGTTTCGGAATATTTTTGCTCCACACATTGAAAAAAAGTTTACAGTTATAAGTCAGAATTACGTCTAGATTATTTCTGCACAATTTTAGCCCATAACGACCCCAAACAAAAAAACGCCGTACATGGGACCGAAAAAGACCGTGGCATTTTCATATAAATGTATGCAAAGTGCAGGACTTTCTGAATTCAAGAACCAGTTTCGGAATATTTTTGCTCCACACATTGAAAAAAAGTTTACAGTTCTAAGTCAGAATTACGTCTAGATTATTTCTGCAAAATTTTAGCCTATAACGACCCCGAACAAAAAAACGCCGTACATGGGACCGAAAAAGACCGTGGGTCTCTCATATAAATATAATACGAAATACGCATTATTTTGTTATACATTTTATAAATATATCCATGAATGAATTGATTTTTACAAATTTATCAATTTTTATAAAATTTATTGGTATTTTTGAAAGTTTATCGGTTTTTTGTAAAATTTTTCAATATATCGATTTTTCAAAAATTTATCGATTTTTTAAAAATTTATCGATTTTTTTAAATTTTATCGATTTTTAAAAATTTTATCGATTTTTCAAAATTTTATAGATTTTTCAAAATTTTGCTGATTTTTCAAAAATTTATCGATTTTTAAAAAATTTTTCAAAAATTTATCAATTTTTCAAAAATTTATCAATTTTTCAAAAATTTATCAATTTTTCAAAAATTTATCAATTTTTCAAAAATTTATCAATTTTTCAAAAATTTATCAATTTTTCAGAAATTTATAAATTTTTCAAAAATCTATCAATTTTTCAAAAATATGTAAATTTTTTAAAAATTTGTAAATTTTTTAAAAATTCGTCAATTTTTTAAAAAATTTATTGATTTTTATAAATTTTTAAAAATTTTCGATTTTTTTATATAAAATTTACATAATTTTAGCAATTTTTATATTTTGTAGTATATTATGCTAAAAAGTACCAAAAACCTGCCTTTTGGAAATAGTATTAAAACCCGGTCTGACCGGGTAGACCGGTCTACCCGGTCGACCGGTCGTCCGGTCGACCGGTCTAGACCGTAAAGACCGGGTAGACCGTAAAGACCGGTCGACCGGTTTTAAAACCCGGTCTACCCGGTCTTTCGGTCTTTCGGTCTACCCGGTCGACCGGTTCTGACCGTAGCCTCTAGTAAATACCAAAGACATAACGAAAAATGTAAAATGGCGACCCCTACGTTTTTTTTTGAAACCTCCTTGCAAAAATACTTCATATTTGAGGGTGTACGACGCACTTTTTTCCTGTAAGGTGGTACGCTCTAACGTATACTCTTATATATATAATAGGAAATTTAGCGTAAATTAAAAGAAAAATAAGTTTTTTTAATATTTCGTCCATTTCATGAAGAAAGCCCAAAAACTGATTCTCAGTTATAGATTTATTACATATGTGCACTAGGAAACCATGTGAATCTTCTATTTTGGGTATAGGATCTGTTCAGCAAACTTATGTAAAACACTACGAGGTACAGTTTTGTGGAACTATTTAATCCTCTGACTCTTCAATTAAAGGGGATTTTTTGGCCCCATTTTAAGAAGGGACAAAAAGACCCGTAAGTTGAAGAGTTAGAGGGTTAAATAATTAAAATGTTCCGCAAAAATATTTATTATGAAATTCTACTATAAGTCTCTGAAGACATCAAAGTTTAAAATTGAGGTTCAAGGCCAGAAATAAGTCAGAACTAGGGTTCCCGCCCGGGAATTCCCGAGAAATCCCGGAAAAAGTTTGCCGGGAATTCCCGGGAAAATAATATATTTTTCCCGGGAAAACGGAAAATTTTAAAAATATTAAATTTTTTAAATTGTTTTTGTCTGGAATAGGTTTTTTTATTTTAATCATTAAAAACATTTTAAACACCAAAACAAAAATGTCATTGTTAAAATCTTTTAAAAGAGAATCAATTTATTTGACACACACAAAAAAATTTTTGCCAAGTAATTTCAACTAATCAAGATTTTTCGCATAACTTATTCAAAATTTAAGTAGTAAAACCTAAAAACTTGGTAAAATGTTAAAAAGAAATATGAAAAAAAAGTTTTGTTTCTTACAAATAATCGCCCTTACTATCTAAATTTTTCAAATGTATATTTTAATTAAAGTCGACTTTAGTTAAAATATTGGGTGGCAGTATACTTTGAATTGGTTTATTTTTGCGCATTCTGATTGGTTAATTTATTTTCAACCAATTAAAATATTTGAAAATATAAATATTTTTGTAGGGTTTTCATACAGAAAATGAATAAAACCGTGTGATTAAAAATAAAGTCGACTTTAAATTTAAAATACTTCTTTATATTAAGGGCCAATAATTTTACAAGTAACGTTTTCATTAATAAATGTGATATTTTCAAGTTTACTTTATTTTAATACACCTGCTTTCAAATTAATATATTCTTTTATATTCAGTGTGTTCGTTTACTCAAAATTCTTACTACTTTTACTACAATTGGAAAGTTTTTTTTACTTTTTGTATTGATTTTTTCTAGCTGTAGTAAAAGTAGTAACTTGTAGTAAGTAAACGAACACGCTTATTAAAGAATAAAATGTCAGGAGTATGGAAATACTTCACAAAAAAGAACAATGCAGCGCAGTGCAATATTTACCGTAAAAGACTAATTGTATCTAAATTTGGTTATCCGACATCTAAATTTGGTTCACAAAAAAAAAAAAAAAAAAAAAAAAAAATGATGGTCATGCAACTTCTCTTGAAGAAAACAATAACAAGAATAACGTTCGAGATAAAATTTGCAAAGTACCCGAAGAAAAAAGTGTAACCTGAATAGGCATTGAACGTTTTATGGTAGGGAAAACATTTCCTGAAATGGTATCCAAATTAGCCGCAGTCGACGGAATGTCAATCCGCACCATAACTAGATCTTCGTTTATTCGAGAAAGTTTTTATAATAAAAACCTGGCATTGCCAAAAAATGAAACCGATGTAACCTAGTGTCTTCAAATCATACATGGGAATTTTTCATTACCATTGAAATTTCATTACCATTAGTTCATACTAATGGCAATGAAAAAAATTTCATTAACATTTAATGGTAATGAAATATTTTTCATTAGAAAATTCATTGCTAATGGTAATGAAATTACACTAATGCATAAAAAACTAATTACAATTGATTT